>OY796897.1:27385365-28585365 GCA_963680785.1 Diplosoma virens | reverse complement strand
GAAGAAATAATAAACCAGATTCCTTATTTTTAATATGTGGCAAAGGACTGCATGACTTGGTCATCACAGGCGCAGCCCACTTTGCCCCAGCACCATTTCTATTTGCTGAATCTTGTTGAAAATTACTTGAATATCTGGGAAAAGAAAACGTTCTACTTCTCATCGGAGCAAAATTGTTGGGACAAGAAAAAATTTTGTTATTTCGAGGTTTAGTACTGGAAAAGGATGTACCTGCGCTTGAAGACCTTAACTGATTTAAATCGTTAATGTCTTGATTTAGCTGCTGCAGTTGAGTGTTAAAAGAAGAAAATTTTCTGTCTAACAAGGTTTCGAAATTTGAATTGTTTGAAGGACCCGCTTTTGCATTGGCACAAGATTCTGACACTGATTGTAATTGACAGGAGTAAACACTAGATGACATACTCAATCGTTGCATTGCTGCATCAGCTGCAGCCGCAAACTGAAGAAGAGCTGAAGAAGAGGTCTTCCTAAAGTAGGAACTAAAGAGAGTTGCACTTGTTGAGGCAATTTATTCATTACCAATTCACAAAGAACTGCATCAGACATGTCATCTTCAGATATAGATGATCTTAATCTATTTAAAAATTCGGAAGGTTTTACGTCACCCAAGCTATCCACAGACATAACTGTTTGAACTCTTTCTGCCAAGGATGGAGTAAACTTTTCGATTAAAAAGAATTTCATTTGTTCGTAACTATGATTCCGAGAAATTAAAGGTTGAACAAAGCCAAGTGTTTCGTGGTCAAAACAAGGAATCAAAGCATGGAGCTTCTCATCATCACTAAGAATTTTATATCTAATACACAATTTTTCAAAATAGGAAAACCAAGCGTGGGGATTGCTTTTTGTAAAAGTGTGAGTAATTTTTTCACCGGGGCGCAAAATTAACTGGTTATTTTGTAAGTCATTGAGTACAGCATGGTTAAAATAAGCGTGTTTAAAATTGCCAGAGTGCTTAGGTTGATCATCATTCATAATGTTAGATTTTAAATATTTTTCGCGCGACCGAGTGTTGTACTGATGAAGTGCCAGGCTTACACATTTATTTTATTTTTTTATTTTTATCTCTATATTTATCCTCCTGACTCGCAGGAAAGCGATGGAGGCGCTATACATAGGGTAAGCAATTACCCCGACCTGCTTCCGGAGATGTAAAGATCTAGTTAATCATATAAACACAAAAAGAAGAAATAGTACTCACGGTTGTAGTCGGGGTCACCAATGTGGTGGTTCGGACTTATTTATTGCAGAACTTTTACAAAATTTTTAATTAACTTTATATTAACTGTAAAAAAACAATAAAGCAAAACACAATACAGAATATATAATATATCTCAAATTAAAATGTCTCGAATTTTCTTTATTGATCCTTTTCGAAAGAGCTCAACAATAATAGCTTAAAATAAATGCTTGTCTTCTGTCCGTTCGACTAGTCACTTCTTTTCCAATCGTCACTTCTTTTTCTTTTTTTGTTAACTGATCCTCTGTTGTTTCGCTTCAAATTTTAAGTTTTATAGTTTTCTTTAAGCACGTTGATTGTTTCGAAATAGTACAGTTTTTGATCTGGGTTCGATTCGCCACAAGGCCTTGATCAATTTTATAGAATTATTAACTAGATCTTAGGTTTTAAAATAAAATCTTGAAAGATTAAAGATTGAATATTATACAGGGTGGGGCATAAATACTGTTACAAGATAAAATACAAACATATTTTGAAAAAAGCTTTTATTTCAATATTTAAATTTGCAAACATTCAAGACTCATACCAACAAACAATTTCACACAAACTTTATTCAAAATGCTTTCCTTTAGCCTTTACTACAGCGCGGAGTCTTCTGGAGAAATCATTGATGGAGGCACGCACTATTTTCATGGGAATTTTCTCCCATGTTTTCATCAATTTTAACTTCAGAGCTTCAATACTAGGGCTGGGTTTAGAGCAGGCTTCACTCTCAAGAATTGACCATAAAAAATAATCTAGAGGGTTGAGATCGGGTGAAGAAAGAAGCCATTCCTCTTTACTAATCCAGGTGGGGCAATTGTTTTCACACCACACTTGAGTCACCCAAGCTGTGTGACTTGTTGCTCCATCTTGTAGTGTCCAATTGTCTTCACCATATAGAGATTTGCACCATGGTATTAAAGCTCCTCTAAAATATTCTTTATGTAAAGTTCTTTGTTAATTTTAACCCCCGAGGGTACAAAAACCAGAGGGGATTTCCCCTTTTCAAAAATTGCTGTCAACACCATTACTGAAGCAGGTTTTTGTGTTGTGAAGACTTTCCTTGTATTGGCAAGGATTGAATCTAAGGTTTTTGCCAAAACTCGATCATTTTGGTGATTGTGCACCTGTTGCACAGTGAATAACTTTTCATCAGTAAAGATAAGATTTTACAGCATGCCATTTTTGAGTCGTTTCGACAATAGTTTGCTTCTTGCCAGTCTCTTTTCAATTGTGGCCTCTGAAATGAGCTGTCTCTTTTGCAGCTTTTAGGGTGACATCTTAAGATCATCGTGACAAATTCTGCGTATAGTTCTTGGTGATATTTTTGATTCCTTTGCCATTTTTCTTATCGATTTCCTCAGATTACGTCTGATTTTTTCTTTTACACTTTTAATCAGATTAGGTGTTCTTGTTGCGAGGGCGTCCTGATTGAGGTCTGTCTGTGATTGAGGGTATTTTCTCAAATCGATCAATCATTCATTTGATCAGCATTCGGTTGATTTCAATTTTTTTCCTAGTTTAAAAATTTCTGTGGGGCTAAATCCTTTTTTGTGGTGCTCAATAATGAATTTTCTTTTTAATTCTAGCAACATTGCACAGTGTATACTTAAAAATTTTCTGAAAAACAAGAACTGGGTATATATTTAAATAAATTGATAAAGCTAGTTTAGCTTTTTAGTTAAATTTATTAGTACTAAAATTGACATAAAATTTTGTAACAGGACTTTTGCCCCACCCTGTATTAGCTAGGTACCTATTAGCTACGTTTGGTTAATTGAGCAAGGATCAAACTTAGCTTGTATTAGCTAGATCTTAGGTTTAATTGTATTGAATAACATCATATTAGCTAGATATTTGATTAACTAGATCTTAGAATTAAATTTCATAGTGGAAATCGAACGTGTTCTTAGATGAAATTAGGTCGATAAAATAATTTCATCTAGATCTTTTGCCGCTAGATGATGCTACCGAGCTGCATTACCGCTCTGAGGTGCTGCACCACTGCAGCACTACCAAAATCGTTATGAAAACTTTTCTTTTAAACTACTAGTGTCATTTTAACAGAGCGTGTTGGCTTGATATAAAATAATTTAAACATTCTTTGAGTTTAAACTTTGAACTTGACATATCTTGGATTGTTTTATTATTAACTTGAGACAGTAGCGTATTTAGGGGAAGCTATTGTGTCATGACCCCTACCTTGGTGATCATTAATACGTAGACTTACCATACGTTGGACAGTAATTTTAGTGTCATGGCTCCGTTTTGGAAATCCATGGTCTCCTTTTGGAGATCTTTTGGGCAGAAGATATTTCAGAAAACAAAGACCGATTTCATGTGCAGACCCCTTTTTTGTTTTTCCAGAGGTCACTAGACTTCAAAGACGCAAATCATAAAATCTGGGACCAATTTCAAGTCAAGATCTTTTTTTTAGAAAACACTGTTTTTCTTTTTTTCTTTTTACTACCACTTGAAGAGATTTTTCCACTAACCACATTTGGTTGTAATCGTGTGCCCCTTTCCTTTCAAAAATCCTCGGTACGCCACTGACTTGAGATATGAGAGTGGGGTTAAGATAAACTGCTGGTATAACCGATTCTACTTTTAATAAACTGCTATTTTTGTCAATAAAAATACAAAACAAAATACATTGTGATACACTGTTTAAGAAAGTATTTGTGTGTGGGCTATAATGCATAAAAAACACGACAACGATTCCTTAAATTGTCAAACCATCCATGATTGCAGCCACCTTAAGGCTAATTAAATTTAAATAAGATTGATCAAACCCGTAGTTTGAATTGAGTTGTGCTTGGTCATAAATATTTTGTTAGGAACGGATCGTTTGATCCTGGGAGTTGATGTGTCTGTGTTTTCTCGGGGGAGGATGAGTATTTCTGCTTTTTTTAGGGGTGGTAAGTTCGATAATTTTTGTGCGCGTAAGAACTAAAATCTTTTTAAACTTTATCTTGATTTGTGTTCAGTTCTGCTGAGGAATTTTTTGGTCATGCACAACATTAAATTATTTTTCTGTTCCTGCCATCATTTCCTTCTAATGTGGGAAAGTCAAAAAAAAGCCTGACTTAAAATTAAATGGCCCGGCCCTTACTGTGCTTGAAACCCATCTTAAAATGTTTTTGAAAGTCCTCAAAAAAGTTTTTGAATTTATCATAAGCTGTCAGTATGAACCCGGCTATATGCATACATACAACATTAGGCAAATTGTAGTAAGACAAATAGACTTTGTCACTGAATTTGTAAACTGAAAAATGGAGTTGCTTGAGGCAACATATAAATTAATAGCGACAGCAGAATTCTAACTCAGGTAGGATCAGTCAGCACATTGATATATCTGTATGTATTTTTTCATTTAATTAAAGCACTTTTTTGCAAAAATTGGTTGAGCTGCACTATTTGCAGTATTGCACTACATGGTAAATTCACTATGGTAAGTTTCCATGGTTCGCTCTTTTCCCTTAATGCCCTATGCACGCGTTTATTTTGCTTAATGGTTAATCCACCTATGCGTATTATACTTTTTCACAGGACACAGCAGAAATCATTTGTATTGACTGAGTATCAAACTCGCGTTTTTTGCTGGCAAGTCGAAGCATACTTGGCTGTCCCATTAACCCTTGAAGGACCAAATTTTTTTTACCGGACTGATGATCAGCATGGTCTCGGTTCAAAACCCACTTGTGCCATTCTGTTGTGTCCTTGAGAAAGACACTTTACGGCACTTTCCCCTGCTCGGTGGTCTTGACAAGCAGTTCTAAATTGCAGTCATATCTCTACTAAATTACTAGCGGACAGCAATATATTGGCATCTCCGGAAGCAGGTCGGGGTAATTGCTTACCCTATGTATAACGCCTCCGTCGCTTTCCTGCGAGTCAGGAAGATAAATATAGAGATAAAAATAAATAAAAAATAAAAAAAAATAAAAATTTTTTGCTTATTTACGCGAGACTGTAATCACACTATGAAGCACAAAATCTAGGAAAAAATTAAATATTAAATATTCATAATAATTTTTTTAGGTTTGTTAACTCAAAGCAACATTTGTCACAAAAACACAAATTTTTGTTCCAAAGTGATGGTTTATTTCACCTAAAAAACGTTCAACTAGTGAGAAATTTGAAAAAGCAATTAATCTACAGATGAAAAAAAAATTGGAGTTGTACTGTCGACCGAGCTTTCAAATTTTGCTTGTGAAAATCAAATTCCAGTCGAAAACCGCATACTTATGACTACCGAACAAAAAACTTGATAAAACGTGATTAAAAATTAAAAATATACTAAAACTGTTTGAAAGCTCGGTCGACGTGATCAAAAGTACTTGTTGTTTTGGCTTAACACCGATCTTTCATACAAATTTAGAAAAAACGTGAGAACAAATTCAAAGTTCAGTTTGTTGCTTCAAGTTAACATTTGACGTTTAAAGGTTAACTTAAACTTTTTCAATGCAGTAACAAACAAACATTCTACCATTTTCATTCCTCTCTGAAGACTCTGAACGCTTTCTTGTTTAAAGACTTTTGTCTTGATGGGGTGTTTCGTGGGTCGGATATGATTGAAGAAAAATTTGAGAGATAACAAAGAATAACAAACGTATTAAGTGCAAATTCTTATTTTTAGTGATGTCAAGATTTACATTAGATGTGGTTTGATAAAAGACAAAATTTGCCAAAAGTGCAATAGTTTGAAAATAGTTTGTAAAGATTATACAGAACAAATTCTTCGTTTTTCTTTGTAAAGATGTTGATTAGTTATCATTGAGTATGTAACCAGAAGATTATGATTTACTGTTAATTACTTTGCTTCGTAGAATTTTTTCTTTTGGTTGTAACCGCACGGTAACAATGGTAAGTTAGGGGTGTAAAAATGTAGGTAATGTGATGAGATTTGATCAACTGATTTTAGCATTCTCTCTTGCAGATAACTGTTATAAATTCATAATTGTAGTCTTTGTAAGCCTAACATCTGTTTGAATTACAATATTTAAGATGGCAAATAAATTAGGTGTTGAAAAAGCGCTCGATTACATTTTGCTTCCTGATGGAATTGAGTTTGACTTGGAGGATGATGATGAATGGAAAGATGAGACGATGAAAGTTGATGATGATCTAGACCTGGATTATAATCCGGATTTAGGAATAAATGCTGGACCATTAGAAGTAGAAGCAGATAAGTTAATCGACTATGAAGATGATCAAGACTGTACAGATCAAGGTGACCAAACAATCAAACAGCAACAAAAAAGTATAAATAGAAGAAAAAGGCATATTCTTTTCCGGACATTTCCTTTAAAGATGATTTTTCACCACCACCTAGTGACATACCAACACCAATGGAATATTTTAAATTCTTTTTTGATGATATTTGTACGGCATACGTAACAGAACAAACAAACTTTTACGCTCTTGCAAAGGATGGAAAAATAATAAATATTTCTGTAAAAGAAATAGAACAATTCTTTGGAATATTGCTTTTCACTGAGATTTTTCCTTGCAGAACGTATCCTATGTACTGGTGCAATTTTTCACGCTTTCCTCTTATTGCAGATGTAATGTCCGGAAATCGTTTTCAAGTTCTTCTCCGCTATGTTCATTTCAATGATAATGCTGAAATGAGGCCACGTGATTACCCGGATTACGACTCACTTTTCAAGGTGTCTCCTCTTCTAAAAAGATTGCGTGACACTATGTCACCCCTTCAGCCAGAAGAGCGCCACTCAGTAGATGAGCAGATGATTCCTTTCAAAGGGTGCTCATAAAGAACATGCCTCATCGGTGGGGCTTCAAGGTTTTTGCAAGAGCAGGCATGTCTGGGTTGAATTATAATTTTTTAATCTATACTGGCAAGGCAATGAATTTGCCGGAAAAGTTAGGTGTTTCTGGGAATGTTGTGATAAAGCTTGCTAAAAATCTTCCAGAAAACAAAAACTTCAAACTGTATTTTAATAATTGGTTTAGCTCGGTTGATCTTGTATGCTTGCTCAAGCTGCAAAGCATATGGTCTGTTGCTACAATTCGCTCAAACAGGTTGAAAGGATGTACACTACTTTTTGACAAAAAATGAAGCTAAATGGGCGTGATAACATCGATGCGAGGAAACTGAAGAAATCAGTGTTGTTAAGTGGTACGACAGCAAACCTGTCTATCTCATTTCAACATTCTGCAGCGTTGATCCAACGGATCAGTGCAAGCGCTGTGTTAAAATCATAAAAATAGAACTCGCACTGAAATTAAAAAAGTTAATTAACTGCATAGAAGTCTTTTTTGAAAACTCTTAATTGATTCTATTGTTTGCGTTCACTGCTTTATAGGCAGATCACGTGCAGTGATCTTAATGAAATCTGATTGGCTCACTTACACGTGGCGAGCACACTATAAATTGAGATGTTGGTAAATTTAATTCCTTTCAGTCGTTGGTGATCAAGTGGTTCGGTGATTTGGTTTGGTTTGAAGAGTGAGTTTGTAGATCGCAAGCGAAACTTGGGAAAATTTTGTTTTGCGATTGCATCGTTGGCTGCACGTTGGTTGTATTGTTGGCTACATCGTTGGCTGCACGTTGGTTGCATCGTTGGCTGCACGTTGGCTGCATCGTTTGGGCAGTATTGTCGACTAAATAATTGTGGTCGTTAGCTTGTGGAAGCCTGTTATACCTTCATATCGAAATCTCAACTTTAATAAATATTATAAAGCCATAAGACCTGTGGGAAAGCCAGCGGTGTGATTGGGTAAGGCTTGGATAGCTTCCCTATAGTTTGAAGAATTTGAAGTTAAAGAAGAGAGGGATTCGCTGTGTGGTCTACAGTAAACTTTTGAAATTAACACGCTGGAATGTTTCTGAAAAAAAAGGATTGATGTGGAGAGGCCCCATTTTGTGAAAGAATATAATCAGCATATGGGTGGAGTGGACCTTTGCGATATGATGTTAAAATTATATCGCACAGACATCCGTAGTAATAAATGGTAAATGCGTATCGTGTACTATTGGTTAGACGAAGCAGTGCTAAACGCTTGGCTGCTATACCGCAGACACTTGAATCAAAACAACCAGACAAAGCACATGCCCCCAAAAGATTTCCGTTGCAGCATCCCTTCTGCTCTAACATTAGCTTGAAGACAACGACAAAAACGTGTAGAAGATCATCGTCTCTGATTGATGAAACACCACGTTCATCGCTATCAAAAAAATCAAGATAGTTTTGCCAGCCGCAGATGTAAGATACGATAACCAGGTCCACTGGGCGGTTTATGATCAAAAAAGAATGCGATACCGATATTGCCCAACTGGCACTACCCGTGTGCGATGTATGAAATGTGATATTTTGAAAAAATAATTATTGCAACGACTTTTTCACACGTCACTGAATTTAAAGCAAAATAGAAAATAACAAGGTCACTATTTTAGTTTGACAATAATTATAAAATGAAAAAAGCAGCCATAATGGATTCAGTATTCTTTATTTTATTAAACAAACATTAAAATTATTGACAAAGACGAACGTTTTCGGCTTACTTCAGCCCTCATCAGGTTTCTACAATTTTAGCAATATTAATTAACTTTAAATTTACACACACACATAAAAAATCAACAACAGCAAAAAACAATGTATATTTTTAAAAAACAGGCTGTACTTTTGACTAACAGGCTAAATTTTAAATCAAAACGAGTGAGAAACTAAATTGATACAAATTAAATTCCAGATTATGATGTCATTGAAGAAAAAAGGAAAAAATATTACAATCAAAATATATTCAATAAATATGAAGCTCCGTTTGCGAACATTTGTCGATTTAATTTTGGACTTAACTTTTTTATGAGTAGAGCTTCGTGAATCTTGGAACAAAATTCTAATTTTTAACGAATAACGAATATATTTATTTTGCCAAACACACAAACATAAATTTTATGATATAGACATACGGTAATGTTAAAAGAAAATTGAAATATGTGTGAAGGCAGGGGGCACTGAAGAACATACGTCATCAAGTCAAGTGCCCCCACATCCAATACAGTCAAAAAACAAAATTTACATTCAGTATTTTACTACATATACTGATACAAATCTTTTGATGTAAAACCAATGCAGTAAAAAAGAAACAAATTAGTGAAAAATAACGACAGCGAAAAATAACAACTCAGAAAAAGGCTACAATGAAAAGAGTAAAATTTAGTACTGATCTATTAGGTGCTGTTTGTACGCTTTTTTGAAAGAAACCCAATGCCTGTCTTTTATTGTGTCGTCAATCGAATACCAAAGTTTGACTCCACGGAAGGTGAGGAGCTGCTGTCCAATTGTTTTATATACACGTGGAAGAAAATAAGTTGATTTTTCTGTTTGTCTAGTGTTGTGAGAGTGTATTTCTTTTATTTTTTTGAATAGTTGAGCAAAAACAGCAGGTAATCTGTCAGAGTATAGCTGATACATAAATTTTCCTAATTCAAGATGATATATATCTGAGATTTTCAAAATATTTAATTGCTTGTACATTGTGTTGATTGGTGTGTAGATGGAGCTGAATGTTGCAATTCTGATAATGCGATTTAGACGAACTTCTATTTTTTTTGTTAACAGTTTTGTAGCAGTACCCCAAGTTAATATGCTATATTGAATTCGTGAGTAAACTAGGTTATAATAGAGCAGGAAAAGAGTTTTTCTCGGAACATAATTGCGCAATCTACAGAACAGACCAGAGTATCTGGCAAGTTGACTAGATAAATTGTCAATGTGGTTTGCCCAACACAACGTATCATCAAAAATTACACCTAAATACTTAATAGAATTTTCTCTTTGCAAATGGGTTTTGTTCATAACTATAGTAAACTCATCTTTACAGGTTTTGTGTGGTTGGTTATTGTAAATGATGTAGTTAGTTTTAGAATAATTTAGAGACAATTTATTCATTCGAAGCCAAAAATCAACTTTTTTTAATTCATTATTAGCTTTATATTTTAACGAGTTTAAGTCCCTCTCCGATATCATTAGAGCAGTATCATCTGCATAAAGTGTGGTATCAAATTCGGAGGCAAGAGGTAAGTCATTGATATAAAGCAAAAACAATAGAGGTCCAAGACAAGATCCTTGAGGAATCCCTGTTGTTATTTTTAATTTGTTCGAGTAATGACCTTGGACGTTTGTGTATTGATAACGATTGCTCAGATAACTTTCTATAAGATGAAGAGCTGTGCCTCGAATACCAAAATAGTGATACAACTTCCATAAAAAAATCGTATGGTTAACCGTATCAAACGCTTTTGATAGGTCTAAAAATATGCAGCAAGTATATAGACCATTATCGATGTTTTTGATTAGTTTATCATGTATTGTACTTATCGCAAATTGTGTTGAGGAGTTAGGTCGAAAGCCAAATTGATTTTTGTTGAGAAGTTGATTTTTATCAAGATACGAAAACAGTCTGGAAAATAACATTTTTTCAAAAATTTTGTCAAATTGCGATAATAACGAAATGGGTCTATAATTAGTAGGCATATTTTGATCACCTTTTTTATAAATGGGGATAACCTCAGCTATTTTTAAGCAGTTCGGAAATACACCTGTTTCTATACATAAGTTAAATAAGTTACTTATTATCGGAGAAATAATCAACTTGCCATATTTAATAAATTTAGTTTCAACATCAGTGTACTTTTGAGCTTTCTTATTTTTTAGTCGATCAATTATTGAACATACTTCGGCGTTTGTGGATGGAGATAAGAATATTGAGTTGAAATTACAACTATTGGGTTTGGTCATTTTTATATGTGAAGGAGGTGCAGGAATATCTTGTGCCATTTTGTACCCAACGCTTGCAAAGTGCTCGTTTAAAACGCAGGCAATTTCTTCAGGTTTCGTTGTTACATTACCTTTATCATTTAAAAGTTTTGTTGGAAAAATACGTTTTGAATTTTTCAGTTTGCATATTTTATTGATTGTTTGATATAATTTTTCAGAGTTATGCTTTTCTTCAGTAACAATTTTATTATAGTAGTTTCGTTTTGCACCTTCAATTGCTCTGTTTAGAACATTGCGATATTTTTTATATTTGTCGAATTGATAATTGTTAGGGTGCATAAGAAATTGTTTATACATTTTATTTTTAAGTTTAATCGATTTTAGCAGTCCTTGGGTAAGCCACGGTTTACTTTTTAATTTTTTTTCTTTTCTGGTTGCTCTTCGTCGTGGTGCATGAAAATTTACAATATCAGTAAATAATTTTACAAACTCTTCAAACTGATTATGCGGCGAACGAGATTCTGTAACATACAGATCACCTAATTGTTTAATCAAATCTTGGCAAAATAATTCTTCAGAAAAATTTTTCATATCACATATGTAAATTTCCTCTGATTTCTTTTTTTGTATATTTAATATCTTTTATGAAAATAAAAGTAGGAAGGTGATTCGATATGTCACACAATGCTATACCACTAAATATCAAGCGATTGAAATCATTTGTATATATGTGGTCGAGAAGCGATTTTCTACTTACTGAAATTCTTGTTGGTTTATTGATGCAACACTTGACTGAGTAACCTAGAAGATTGTCGGCATAGGTCTTTATACTTTGATTACAATGAGATTATAATAAATCTATATTAAAGTCACCCATTAACTAAAATTCCATTTTTTTATTACTCATGTTTAAAAAATTTTTTTCGATTGCTTTTGTAAAGAGTTCAATTTGGTTAACAAGGTATCCTGGATGACGATAGACAACTCCAACTGCAATTAATTTTTTATTTGTTTCGACTTCTATCCAAATATTTTCAACAAAATTGAGTTTTAAATCTAATTCATTAATTATCTTATACGAAATAGAATTTTTTATGTACAAACCTACACCACCAGCCTGAGAATCGCTATCAGAGTGTATAAAGTTATAACCATTTATACCAATGTTAGTTTGTAGTTCATCTTTTTTTAATTTAGTTTCCGTTATGGCTATAATATCAGGTAATTTTTTTATTCAGCACTGTTTTTAAGTTTGGATTTAGCAAATAGGATCTCATTTCTTTTTTTAAAAGAAACAAATCGAGCAATTACTGGTCTAGGCTTTCTTTCTATGTTTTTTGTTTTTTTGCCTAATCGATGAGCACGCTGAATATCCATACCTTGTAGATCAATTTGAAGAAATTTTGCAATTCGTAATACTACATCTTCACCATCATCATTGTTATTATTAGTTTCCGGAACGCCATAAATTCTTAAGTTTTCTCTCCGACCGTATTGCTCTAACGCATCTAATTTAAATAAAGTTAAATTAGTTGCTCTTTTTAGACGCGCATTTTCAATTTCAAGATTTTTAACTTTTAAATTACTAACTTTCAAATCCTCTTTTAACGTTTTCACTTCTTGTACTAAAGTTTTAATCAAGTCGTTAATTTCATGCAGTTGTTTTCTGTCTTCTTTAGTAAAAGCACTGTCGACATTTTCTTCACTGCAAGATTTTACATTTTTGCTATTTTGCTTGTTACGCGTCATATTTAGAAAAAATTAAAAAACACACGTCCTCTCTACACGTTTATTCTTGAATCTCTACACGTTTATTCTAATTTGATTCTCTACACGTTTATTCTAATTTGATTTACGTATTATTATAAAATTGTTTTCATTAAACCAATTATTAGAACATTTTTCACACGATCAAATATGATCTTTAATTGCACTATCCTGTAGACTTTTGAAATTCAGATGCTCCCGGACTCTAGTGATCAAATATCTGGAGGACATACCGATGTATGTCTTGTTCGTATCGCACGAACACGAGAATTTATAGACAACATTTGAGCAAAGAGCCACAGGAGTTTTGGATTTTAACTGAAAATAATTGACTACTTTAAAAGTTTTATAGATTGGAGATATTTTTTAGTTGTACTTATTTTTTATTAATGCAGAAAGACGATTTGCAAAGTGATGTGAATCCTTGCTTAAATACGGTATACAAAAACTATTTTCAAAGTTAATGTTTTGAGAAAATTTGTTAGAAGATTGAAAGCTCGCAAGAATTTTATCAAAAAACGATGAAGGATAACCATTATTCAAAAACATCTTTTTTAACTTACTAACTTCTTTATAAAACAAAAAATCGGAGGAACATATCGTCTTTCTGCATTGATAAAAAACAAGTACAACTTAAAAATATCTCCAATCTATAAAACTTTTAAAGTAGTCAATTATTTTCAGTTAAAATCCAAAACTCCTGTGGCTCTTTGCTCAAATGTTGTCTATAAATTCTCGTGTTCGTGCGATACGAACAAGACATACATCGGTATGTCCTCCAGATATTTGATCACTAGAGTCCGGGAGCATCTGAATTTCAAAAGTCTACAGGATAGTGCAATTAAAGATCATATTTGATCGTGTGAAAAATGTTCTAATAATTGGTTTAATGAAAACAATTTTATAATAATATGTAAATCAAATTAGAATTTTGTTCCAAGATTCACGAAGCTCTACTCATAAAAAAGTTAAGTCCAAAATTAAATCGACAAATGTTCGCAAACGGAGCTTCATATTTATTGAATATATTTTGATTGTAATATTTTTTCCTTTTTTCTTCAATGACATCATAATCTGGAATTTAATTTGTATCAATTTAGTTTCTCACTCGTTTTGATTTAAAATTTAGCCTGTTAGTCAAAAGTACAGCCTGTTTTTTAAAAATATACATTGTTTTTTGCTGTTGTTGATTTTTTATGTGTGTGTGTAAATTTAAAGTTCATTAATATTGCTAAAATTGTAGAAACCTGATGAGGGCTGAAGTAAGCCGAAAACGTTCGTCTTTGTCAATAATTTTAATGTTTGTTTAATAAAATAAAGAATGCTGAATCCATTATGGCTGCTTTTTTCAATTGTTGTCTGGTTGAAAAAAATAACCTCTTTACCGAAACTTTAATTATAAAATGCTTCTTTTTGACAGGTGATTGATAGCTGTTGCTCATTAAAATTTTATCTATTATACATAGCTTTGTAATGAAACAGTGGAAGAAGAAATTCATTATTTTTTGCTGTTTTTTTCTTGTAACCTTTGTCGGTGCGATTACTGTTTTTTTATATGTACGAACAACGACAAGATTTCAAATATCAAAAATTGCTTTTGTACATCGATCAAAAGAAGTTCAAGAAATTTTAAGTTATTTTATATCATCACGGCAACAAACTAATAAAAATTCTATTGACGATTTAATAAAGAAAAATCAATTGACGATAATCCCTTCGGAGGCGAGTAAAAATTCACTGAATGTGGTCACAAATTGCTTTTTGTGGAAGATTCCTGACGAAAATTGGGAAGGAAACAAAAAACCTTTCGTAATTCTAAATCCCGAAAAATTCCTTTTTCCAGGATTATGGGGAGGTCCAAACAACCAGATAACTGGTTTAAAAGAAGCGGTTTATTTGGCAATCAAGTTGAACAGGTAAGATTGAAAATTACTAAGTGACTTTTGTCCAACTGTTTCGACAAATACTCTCCAATAGGCTATATCAATCGCTTGTATGGCAAATATTAAAAGTCAGTAGTATTAGAGGAGGACTGGTTTGGTAACGCTTTTCATGCCAAGAGCACAGGCGCTTCTGACGTCAGTACCGAGCCCGAGAGAACAAACGCTAACTGTCTAACACTAGACTGCTGACACTAAAGTCTTGAAGACTGTTGTTAAGTCTAACCCTAAAGAAAACTATTGATCCTTACCCTAACCCTAAAGAAGACACTAGTTTTGAGTTCCCTAGACAGTTTTTCTGTTAGATAGATAGATAGATAGTTTATTTCACCAATACGCACAACAATACATATAAAAACAAACAGCAAGCAAACAAAATTGGTGCAATGGTCGGGAGCATCGAAGAACATGCGTTATCGAGTCAGATGCTCCCTAATACAATCAGTAAATAAAAAGCATGGACTTCTAAACTTCTAAATACTACTATTTAGAAGTCCATGTAAAAAGTAATACAAGAAAAAAAACATGCGCAGCAGAATCACAGAAAGCACAGAAATTAAATAAATATTTACATAAGGAATTTTAGCCAAGATTTACGTATGAAATTTACACAGACTTACACAGACATACACAGACAAATTTACACAGACATTTACATTAAACATTTAAAGCACAACGCTAGAGCAAAAATCAAAACAAAGCGACTCAATATTTCGACATTAGATCATCCTTATATGATTTTTTGAAGGAAAACCAATGCTTGCTTTTAATGTTGAGATGAATACTTTTCCAAAGCTTTACACCTCTATAAGACAGTAGTAATTGGCCAAACAATTTTGTAACACGGGGTAGAAAATAGGTTGATGTTTTAATTAATCTTGTTTCATATGAATGGATTTCATTTATTTTTTTAAAAAAGTTTAAAAAAACATGAGGTAATTTATTATTTTCCAGTTGATGCATAAATTTACCTAATTCGAGGTTGTAAATATCGGTTACTTTTAATGTGTTCAAGGATTTGTATAACCTTCCAACAGGTGTATATATCGATTTGTTAGTTATGACCCTTAAAATGCGATTAAGTCGAATTTCAACTTTCTTTAGCAGCTTTCTTTGTTAAATTTTCTTTGTTAAATCTTTAAACGTTTCGTAATAAAAAATTTAATTTTTTTTCTTTTTCTAGACCAGACAAATTTAATTATTAATTTTATATTCACTTTATGGTGTATGAATTCGCTTTTTAGGGTAAACATTTAAAAGTGGTTTGTTTCAAAAATACAGTTTTAAAGTTTCTAAGTATTCTCAATCTTTTGATGGTTTTAAAAGTTGATTTAGTTTTCCGTACACTGACGTGCGCGGCAGTGCGCGGCAGTGCGCGAAACCTAAAGACAGTTTCCCGGTTGAAGCAACGATGGCAAAGAAGCAGTCAACAACTTTTTGTCAAGTTGATATTTTGCTTGCGTCGCAGTTTTGAAACAAGCTTTTGTTTTTCACCAACGGTTTTCCCGTGGGATACTCTCCTGGTTTATACAGGGTGTCTACAAATCTACTTGTGAGTAAATCGCGAAAATTTGGTGCAATCTATGACATTACAAAGGTTACTAAAAATAGAAGACATGCCAGGACACGCTTTGAAGGTATTGTTGCGTAACAATTTTTTGCGGCTTTAAAAACACCTGTTTCTGGAGATTTGATTATTCTGTTTAAAGACACTTCAGAAAAAACAATTATTCAAGATGTTCAAGTGTGATATTTGCGAAAATATTTTTACAAGAGAGAGAAATATGCGACGACATAAAAAAAATGTGTATGAAAAGTCAATAGGAGTTTGTTGTAGCAAGTGCAACCAAAACCTTTTTAGATCCGATAATTTGACAGCACATCAGAAACTGCGTGTGGCAGGTATTTATTTTTTAAACAATCTGCTCTTGAAATGAAATATTTTTTCTCAGAGTTGCTGGAGAAACACTCCCAACCAAAAAGTCAAAAATCGTCTTTTCCAAAATTGCCAATGGTAAATTTTTATGGAAAGCGAGTTAATTTTAAAACAACTCTTGTGTTTTTCTAGAACTCCGGAATTCTGCTAAAAGTTTAGTTAAAGTTAGCAATTTTGTTGTAAACGGTAATATTTATATAAAATAATCAAATGCCTTTTTTTCCCCACGTGGGAAAATTTATGGACTTTTTCATGTAAATAGATAACCAGAGCGTGAGATCTGTGGGGAAAAAAGCACTTGAAAATACAATGGGGAAAAAAAAGGGACATGATCCAAGAATTTGATTTGAAATTAATTTTGCTTTATCTTGAAATGCTCACAAGCTAACGCCTTCCCGGAAAATTCTTTAGAAATTTCGGCTAAAAATACCAGTTTGGTCGAGGTTGCAAAAACAAACGGCAAGTCCATATATTTTTAATAATTTGATCCTGGGTTACTATTAATGTTCTTTACAGACGTCATAGAAGAACCCCTAAGCAAAAATGTGAAACCAACCCGGCTAAAATTTCAAATGCTAAGTTTTTCGTATAAGAAGAATTTGATTTGAATTTTTTTTCTCAGAAATACAAAACAATCTAGAGAATAATGCAACAGCCTGCAAAAAAAGTTTAAAAATTCAACAAACAGACGTACAAGTAATTGATCGAGAAAATTTATCAGAACCGAATGTTGAGATCAGTACTTTCATGCAAAAACACTGGTCAAGCATTCTTACTTTCTCCAAAACGGGTAAAGCACGATCCATTTTTAATTTTTTATACAATCAAAATTTAAAAGTACTATAATTCCGAAAATTGTTCATCGTATTTTACAACTACAAAAAAACCGTTTTGAATTAAATTATAGCTTCGCTTATGTTTTGAAAAATATCAATAATGGGCAATTGGTTTACTACCATGCGTCTTATAATAACAATTTGATGTTGGTAACTGCTTCTTTGTTAAGTAATTGTCAAGAATCAATACAATTTTTAATGTGCTCGCTGAAAAATCGTTTTTTGATAAAATAAGCAGACCAGACACTAAATGGAGAGTAGTAGACATTTTCAATATAACGTTTTATGTGAATCATATAAAAGACACCCTTCTTGGTGTTCTAGTTGATTTGCTTAATTACATTGAAAACAAACATGGTTTAAGAAATGTAAGTGCTAAAAGTACGTTATGTTTTTTGTTGTTTGGCTGTTTATCAAAATACAAACTCTCATAGATGTCAAAAGGCGACGAAAAAAATTATTTCACAAGTACTGTACCCATTTTGATACGCGTTGCACCTAAACATTTTTTGGGCGTTCAACTTTTTTGATTTTCTCCACTTAGAGGATTTTTTTAAAGTCAAACTCATTGTTCATGAGTTTGGCGGCAAGGTTGCAAAAACTTGCCCAGCGTAGTCGCAAGTTCTACAAGGATACAATGCGATTGAATGTTTATGAAAATCATCTTAGTGTCATTGCAAATTTTTAACAATATTGCGGTGTGTACCAATGTGTCCATTGCGATAAGTTGTGGAATGATATCAGTAATTATTATTGTCACACCAAAACCTGTACCACCACCGTGCGTGAGACTTTTCCAAAGGGTATTTAAAAAAATCTGGCACAATTTTTGAAAAGTTGGAAGAAATAAGAATCGTTGTGCCCCATTTTCCTTTCTTTGGTTGCTACAACTTTGAAGCTTATTTTTCGAAAGATCAAATTGTTAACAATAGATCATTCTGACTTCAGATGCTTGCCACGCCCCTTTAATTGTTGCAGTAGCAAGCAATATCCCAGGCAATTGGTTACGAATTTGAAGTTTGGTTTGTCACTGAGGGGAGCGAAGAACAGTTAGTTCAAAAATTAGTTGATTGATTACTTTGAGACCATATCAGAAATTTCTTACAATCTGCTTAAACAAAAATTTGATTATCTCCTTGAACAATTGGAAATTAGTGATAATGTCAGGAAAGGAAAAATTTTGACTGAGTTTACTTCCTATTGCAAAAAATTGGTTGTATTTGGTTTCAATTAGGCTTATTATAATTTAAAATTAATGAAACCTACTTTTCAATTTATTTAATAAAACCTACTTTTCAATTAAATTCAGAGTCTTTTGAAAGACATTTAATTTGTAATTAAAAAAACCAAAAGTTATCTTTGTTTGAAAACATCCAAATTACGATTTTTAGACATTAAGCAATTTTTGGCTTCTGGGTTTAGCTACCGAAAATTTTTAATAGCTTATGGGGCAGAACTCAAAAAATTTTATTTTCTGTACGAATTTATCACTGATCTAAGCAAATCGAAAAGTGGATTGCCAGATCACAGTGGTTTTTATTCTTCTCCAATCAAATCTAATATTTTAAAGGAAGAATACAATCTTGTGATGAAAACATGGATGGAGAACGGCTGGAGATCGCTACACAAGATGTTAACTTATTACAGTTTACTCGATTGCGTCCCCTTCGTGCAAGTGGTTCAAAACTTACTTCAACCTTATCTCCAACAAGGTTTAGATATTTTTAAAACTGCTTTTTTGATTAGTGGAGTGGCCAAGCTCTAAATGATGAAAAAATTCAAATAAACGCTTTCTTTTGGTTGTTCCCAAAACGTCATGGAGATTTATACAAAACTCTTCGCTCCCACTGACTGGTGGATTCAGTTTGATTTTTTGTTGCCTTGCCATTTTTGGAGAAACAAAAATCCGTTTCCGCGAAATGGAAATCCTGAAACGGTGCAAAAAGTTCTTGGCTTAGACGCCAACTCTCTCTTATACATGCATGCCATTGCTAAGAACAACTTAGCCTGTCCATTATCACTGCAAACAGGAACGGACTTAACGCTGATCCCTGGTGCAGTCCAACCTTAACCTTGAAACTTTCTGTAGTTCCTACTGCACACCTCACCACTGTTTCGCTTCCCTCATACATATCATGCACTGGTTGCACATACTTTTCCACTATTCCGGATTTTCTCATGCAGTACCACAGCTCTTCCCGTGGAACCCTGTCGTAAGCTTTCTCTAGGTCCACGAATACACAATGTAGCTCTCTTTGACCTTCCCTGTATTTTTCCATTAACATTCTTAAAGCAAACATGGCATCGATGGTTCCCTTTCCTGGCATAAATCCATATTGCTGTTTGCTGGTCTCCACTCTATCCCTTAACCTGGTTTCAATAATTCTTTCCCATACTTTCATTGTGTGGCTCATTAGCTTTATTTCTCTGTAGTTTCCACAGCACTGTGCGTCCCCTTTGTTTTTATAAATTGGGATAAGCACACTCCTTCTCCATTCTTCTGGCATCCGTTCACCCATTAATAGTCTGTTGAACAGTCTGGTCAAAAACTTTATCCCCATCTCTCCCATGCACTTCCAAACTTCTAACTCATCTGGCCCAACCGCTTTACCTTTTTTCATCCTTCTTACTGCGTTCTTTACTTCTTCTCTACTGACACAATTTACCTCTTCATTAACCACTTCTGCTTCCTCTGTCCTAGGTTCTCTGTTATTTTCCTCGTTCATCAGTTTCTCAAAGTACTCCTTCCATCTCTTTAACACTGCCTCTGAATTTACCATAACATTACCGTTTTCATCCTTTATAACCCTCACGTGCTATACATCTTTTCCTGCTCTGTCTCTCTACCTAGCCAATCTGTACAACTCTTTTTCACCTTCTTTTGTTTCCAATCTAGCATACAAATTGTCATAGGCACGTCCCTTTGCCATCACAATTGCCTTCTTTGCCTTACTCTTCTTTTCTTTGTATATCTTTTTAGTATTTTCATCTCTTATTTTGTCCCATGCTTTCTTTGTCTCTTTCTTTTCTTTTATGCTCTTTTGAACTTCCTCATTCTACCACCATGTCTCCCTGTCTCTTTTTCGTTTCCCAAATGTCACTCCCAGTACAGTTTCAGCTGTTTTTCTTAGCATTTCTGCCGTTTTGTCCCACTCATCAGGTAACCCATCCTTGCCTCCCAGAATCCTGGTCACCTCTTGTCTAAACGCTTCTTGACAGCTTGTCTCTTTCAGTTTCCACCATCGTATCTTTGGCTTTACTTTCTCTGCTTTTTTCTTTTTCACCATAAGAGCAATTTTGCATACTATCATATGGTGCTGCTTTGCAACGCCCTCATTCACTATTACCTTACAATTGCACATTTCCTTCAGGTTCCTCCTTCTCCACATCACATAATCTACTTGGGTACTTTTTTCGCCACTTTTATACGTCACCCTGTGTTCATCTTTCTTCTTGAAATAAGTATTGACAATCGCTAAATCCATCCTCTTTCCAAAATCCACAACCATTGATCCTTCCTTATTTCTTGTTCCAGCACCGTACCTCCCCATTATTTCCTCATCTCCTGTGTTTCCTTCGCCCGCATGTCCATTAAGGTCTGCACCAAGAATCATTCTCTCCTCTTTTGATATACGTTCTATCAACCCATCCAGGTCTTCCCAAAAATCTTTTTTCTCCTCCATGCTGTAGTTAACCTGTGGAACATACGCGCTTACTATATTTAGGATGAATCCTTTTACCTCCAGCTTCATGGCCATTAGTCTGTCTGACACCCTCTTCACCTTCAGTACACTTTCAACCAGCTCCTCCCTCACCACTATCCCTATCCCATTTTTTTTTCCATCAGCTCCATTGCATAATATTTTACATCCACCTCTAATGTTCCTTGCTTTACTCCCTTTCCACTTTGTTTCCTGTAGGCACAGTATGTCTACATTCCTTCGCTCCATCATATCTTCCAGCTCTCTCCCCCTTCCAGTCATTGTTCAATATTTAAGGTACCCACCTTTACGAGTGAGCGTCTTCCTTCCCACACTTCCCGCTGCCTCTTCACTCGCCTTCCTCCTCTCTTTCTACTTTTGTTTTCACTATGTTTAGCTGTAGCATAATTTTCACAGATGCCCTGCTGTGCGACACCTGAGGCGGTCGTTGGTAACCCTGGCCACGACCGATCCGGTATGGATTTATTAATATTAATACACATTTGTATAATCTGGCACAAGTTTTACGCCGGATAGGCTACCCTTCCTGACGCAACCCTTCCCATTTATCTGGGCTTGGGAGCGGCATCAAGAAACACAGAAATGTGCCTCCCATGGCTGGATTGTAACTGAAAAACAAGCAACTGGGTTATAACTGGCTTAGCAATTTTTGGATTGCAACTGGGTTATAACCGAAAAACAACCAAACCAAAAATTATACCAACAAAGCAAACACATTAAAAATTCCTTAATTAGGTGAAAAACAAAAATATAAATTGAAAATTGAAGAAAATACACTAAGGCTGAAAAATTTTCTGAAAAAATACAAATTTTATGGAAAAAACAAAACTCGCTGAAATTTTTTTGGAAAAATACAAAATTCATGGAAAAACAAAAAATTTTAGAAAAAACACTTCGGTGTACAATGATGTCAGCATACTGAAAAGTAAAACGACTTTTAAAATCATTAAAAGATGGGAAATGCTTAGAAATTATGAAACTGAATTTTTAAAACAAATCACTTTTAAATGTTTACCCTAACCTTTTAAGGCCTGAGGAGACAAATAGGTCCTGCTAGAAAAAATACGTTATTATGGGTCTAATGTGACAAAATTTCTATTTCCAAGCCAAATGGGACGATTCTCTTTTTTTCAAAGTTTAGAAAAAAAATTTTTTTTGCAACTTTGATGAAAGATTAATTATTTTTTTGTTTACCACGTGACTCATTTTGCATTTTCACGCAATTGATGAGAAGGTCATATTTAAGCTAAAATTTATATGACTTTTTCCAAAGGTAAGAATTTTATTTTTTTTAATAAATATTGATAGATTGTAGTATTTTTTTGCATGGAAAATCAATTACTTTATTAATTTTTGAATACAAATAATATATAACTTAATTAACCTAAGGAGACGAATTCATATAGCTGGGCCCATGGCATGAAAAAATGAGTTTGTTTTTAAATTTATGGGTAATAATTAAAAAGTTTTTGATTTTTATAAGCAAAAAAAGTTATAAAAGAGTTTAAAAAATCTTAATATGTGTTATTTTATTTAATAAATTAAGAAAATTATGTTTTCAAATAGGAAATTACGAATATTAATAAGCATATTTATTAAAATTTATATGCAAATTGGTTTTCAATGCAAAAAATACTACAATCTACTCAATAAAAAGCCTAATTTTTGAGGAAGTTGTATAAATTTTAAATGTTTGAATTGCCCTGCTGCAAAAGTAAAGTAAATTATTTTTGCACCATATGTTTATAACCATCGCTAATTGACAATTTGCGCATTGTCACTAAATTCCTGCGTCCGACTCCATCGGACCGCTTACCCATACTTTCAGGCATCCAGCCAGCCGAGCTCGCCGACCAGGAGCCACATTCATCTTGCCTAACCATGGCACTTTCTATACATGTACTTTATGGTTTTTATTTGGGCTTCAAAGGGCTGCCAATTGAAGCTAAGATTGAAATGCCCATTTGTGGCACCTGCATGGAAATACCTAACGACCTTGCAAACTAAGCGTCCGCGCCAGTCAGCGGCCAAAAATTAGAGGGACACGGAGTATTGTGAAAATACATTCAGATTCCTTGCTTGCAGCCATGACCAGTACTAGGCTTCCTGGATTGAGGTTATACCCAACAGCTTGGGATAAGCTCAATCGCCTGCAGACTAGTGTTGGGCGATTTCATTTGTCCATGAACATATGGGGTCTTGCTCTTTTACCAAATTGTACCTGCGGTGCCCCCAAAACAAACCGCAGACCAAGTCCTACGGCATGGCCCATATATTGCGCACCCATGGAGCACGAGTTCTGACAAGTTTAGATGGCAAAACCCGATGTCGGCTCAAGACCATCATTGCCAGCTTCTAATCCAGGCGGTACAGCATCCTGTGGTAGCAAACGCATAAACTCTCGGTCTCAGTTCTATTCGTGTCCGACTCGGATTGAAAGTTCTTCCAAATAACGACAAAGACGATGTCAAATCTTCCAATAAATGTATTGCAAACAAACAAACATTGTTTTAAATTTTTAATACCTAACCTGAACCATTCGAAAAGATGCTACAGTTTTTTCAAATATTATTGATGTTTGACCAAATTATGATTTTTTAGAAATTCACGAAAATGAGACAAAATTTAGTCTAAAATTTAAGAGGAGACAAAAAAAAGCCATCAGTTTGAAACTGTACCCAATTACTGCACTCTTGCTGCCAAATTTAGACGAATACTGAAAAAGAAAAAAGTCTTCAATGTGTATCTGTCTCTGATTCCTCAATTTTCATCCCAAAATAGTGGTAATTTCTAAAAAAAAATGGTCCACACAGCAAATCTTAATCGTTTTTGGGGCACAAAAAATTTTGTTTTCCCAAATGCATCCTTGTGACTGCCACAAAATTCCAATTTTGGCCAAATATGTCCTGTTGCTTTTCGAAAAATTTTGATTTTGCTCAAATATTGCCTCGTCACTGTCCAAAAACTTCTGATATTTTTCAAATTTTAAGACTTGGGGGGCAATAGTCCTCCCCCCCTCCAACTCGTATGTCTTTATACATAGCCAATAAGTTGTTCAAAAAATTGCTGTAAATTGTATTAGGCCTAGTTCTTGTGTACTTATGGATATGTAATTTTATTTTCATATGAAAATATAATTTTTACAGATTGTCCTGACTTTCATCATTGGAAATTTTCAGCTAGTAGGCCTCAGAGGACAAATTCGTCCTCTTCAAAAAATTTTTTTATAAAATTTTTTTTTCTTTTGAAATTTAGGTTCTTTGTCATAGTTGATAAGATTTAAATAAAAAATAATTTTTTAAATTTTTTTTACTGTTTAAAATTACGTAATTCAGGGCTTAAAGGGGTGAAAAGTAAGTTTATACACCATAAAGTAAATATATAATTAATAATTGAACTTGTGTGGTCTACTAAATGAAAAAAAAATGAAATTTTTTAGTATAAAACGCTTAAAGATTTAACATAGACATCATGCTTGCCTAGAAAAACTTTGTATACTTAAAATACAGTCTTGGGTTAGCGTATTCTTTCGGTTTGACAGCAACTGTCTTGGGAACTCAAGACTGGTGTCTTTTTAGGGTTAGGGTTAGGATCAGTAGCCTTCTTTATGGTTAGACTTAACAAAAATCTTTAAAAGTTTAGTGTCAGCAGTCTAGTGCTAGACTGTTAGGGTTTGTTCTTTTCTGCTGGTATCCTTGGTTTGTCTTTTTTGTTGGTCTTTTCTGCTGGCCGCAGTATCCTCAACAAAGAATTGGTTGATTAAACCAGCTTTGCCTAAATAATTCTGTTCTTTATTGTTTGTAATTTAGCAGATCATAGGTAGTCCAAACAAAAAAGCAAGACTCCAGATACAAAATATAATACAGCTTGAGAAGTTAAGTGCAATTGGCTACAGAAGTCAACAGATGGCAGTGAGAACGATTGGTGCAAATTGTGCAAAAAGTTTCTTCAACCCAAGCTTAGTACTTTTCCTATCATGAAAAGTTTGTTCAACACAAAAGACAGGTCGCTGCAATCAACCAAATTTAATCAAAGGGCAATTTTTTGAGAGGACTTGCATTGACAGCAGCGTAAAAGAGGTTGAATTGCAGTTTGCTGCCTGTATCACTTGTCACTGTGCCATTAGCACATTTGGCCATATTCTCTGCCGTCGTTTTTGCGCATGGCAAAGGATCGCCTTTAGCTTCATCGCACCAAATGCTAAGTTCTTAGTATCAAAGTCATTGCACCTGCAATGAAGGAAGACCTAAAGAAAGATATTTCAAGTTGCAAATATTCGCTCCTAATTGACGAATTAACAGATGTAAGTCTTAAAAAGCTTTTTTCATTTTAATCCAATACTGCTGTCCAAAACAGAAGAGAGTTGTCACAGCTTTGATTTCAGTGGTCAGCATCGATCGAACCAGTGGAGAGACAATATTCGATGAGCTCAAAAAAGCAGTGGAATCCATGAACATGAAACCTTTGGACTGCATCCGCTTAAGCTATGATGGAGCAAGTGCAAATATTGGGGAACACAACTCGGTGTGGTGTCGGCTATTATTTTGAACTGCATTTGCCATTCTTTGCAGCTGTGCGTCAAGCTGCATTCGAAAGCGAATAGTCTAATGTGGGCTATCGTATGTCCAAGATCCTAGCTTGGTTTAATAAATCCACACTTTGTAGAAAGAAATACAAAGTGCTGTTCAGGATCATGACTATAGATGATGAAAAGTCCCAAACAACTATGCCTTTTGTGAAGTATGCTCAAACAAGGTGGTTGTGCCAGCGATTGGTGCTCACGAACACGTATTCTGAATCATTAGAAAGAACTAAAGTTATACTTTTAAATAGCTGACGGTGAGATTGGCCAGGAAGGCAAGCGTGAAGCAAGAATAGTTGCACATACCTTGAACAACCATGAAACCAAACTTAACTCTATTTACACAATCTAAAAGGGTCAATACTGCATTTCAGGTCAATCATTGCTATCCTGAAAAACTACACCATCTTTTGCACCAATTGCACCAGAGCATACGTGCCCGAGTTTACGATAAAATGGAAATCTGCTACCGAGCTCTCAGGTAAGTTATAATGCGACCTTCACTTTAAAGTCCAACGTGCTCTTAATTATAGAAAAGCAAAAAAGAGGCAAGGCAGTAGAATTTTCAAATCATTAGATAGTCAGTGTGAAAATCTCACGTTGTAATTTTTTGCTTAAACTTTGAAATGAGCTGCAAAAGAGAATCATTAGTCCTAAAAATATTTTTTGAAGTCTTTTTTATTTTTTTTCTGCCAAAAGTTCTTTCTTAGATTAATCGAGCCTGTTTTGAAAATGTGGTTTTTTATACGTTCAAAGTGATTAAGACGCCATCCAAACACAATATTTAAAATTCTCTTTATTGACTGAAAAAGTCAAAGAGGATTTAATGTGAAGTTTTCCATGATCAGTATTAACTCCAAGTTTGTCAATACACTGATGCTGTGGGAATTAGGAAATTAAAAAATTCGGCTGATTATGCGTTACCCGGTCTGTCGGTCTCTGTATCAAATGCAACGGTCCGGCGCTTTTTTTCCATAGTATTTTTGCAAAAACAAAAACCAAAATCCAAATGAAACCTGTCTTGCTGGAGTTGCTACTAAACATCAGAAGCGAACTTCATTTTTCTAAAAAATGCTGGGTCGATTTTGTTTGTACTAAAAAGTGTTGGCAAGTTTTTGCACTGGAGAAATGTACTCCAGCCAAGAAGAAACTAAAGAATTCATTTCATTTTCATTTTAACTCTATATTTATCCTCATGACTCACAAGAAAGCGACGGAGGCGCTATATATAGAACAAGCAATTACCCCGACCTGCTTCTGGAGATACCAAGATATTGCTTTCCGGTGGAAATTTTTTATTTTGGTTCTTTAGTTTTATAAATATATGACTGAAATTTAGAACTGCTTGCCAAGACCCCCGGGTAGGGGAAAGTGCCATGAAGTGTCTTTCCCAAGGCCCAACAGAATGGCGCAAGTAGGTATTAAACCGAGATCATGTTGATCATAAACACGGCGCTTTAACCACTCGACCACGCTGCCGACAACTTGATGTCATACATTAAAATTTTGCAATAAAAATTAAATTGCACCCATTTTGCTCCGCATTGTTAATTATTTTTTGCTTGATATGTGTTTTTCTTGTTCGTTCGTTTTCCTCTTTTATCTAATTCATATTATGTTTGGATGACTGTTGATTGTTAATAACTACTTTTTTTACTACATGTTAATTGCATCCTGCGAAACAAATTTGTAAATTGCGCCATAAATAAATCGTTTTTAAATTTGTTTTAAAATGTCCGAATTTAAAACTAATATGGTCCAAAATTTTTTTGAACTACCTGCAACCCTGGTAAGTGTTTGCATTTAATTTACGTATATATTCATCATTCGCAGCCACTGTATTATTATTTCAGAACTTTGGTGGTTCCAACTTTTACTTCTCATTTTACAAACAATAGAAAAACTCTTTCTCCGTTTCAAATGATTGACGTCGAACGGCTTTGTTCGTTTGTTTCTTGCATTTCAGTTCACAAATTAAAAACAAAATGCAATGGTTCCTTTGATGTAGCGTTTCAGGTAATGTTTTTTTTAAATCAAAAATTATCGTGAAAGTAACTTTTTATATAAACAATGTCGCCTACGCAGATGACGTATAAATTATTCCCATAATGTTTGTAGATCAAAAGCTGACAAAAACTGATTTTGTTCACGCATTTACACAAAAATATCATAAGAAATAAAATACAGTCGGCGACAAAAGTTTAAGCAGATTTCGCGTTTTTCGGCAATTCTGTGTGAAAACCGCCATAATTTTTGTTCACTTACTGCTTTCACATAATTTTGATGATTTATTAGTTACTTAGCGTAATAAAAAAAGCAACAAACTTACACAGAATTGAAACAAAATTTACAATTAATATTTATTTTGTGGGACCGTCCTTGTTTTTGATGAATTTTTGCATGCGACGTTCTGTCAATCAATTTACAGGAACAATCTGGAAAGATTTATATCTCTCCCAAACTTCCGTAATTGCTGCTTGAAGTACATCAAGGCTTGAAGGATGCTTTTCTGAAACTTCATTCTTTATGATGCTTCATGAGTTTCTATCGGGTCCAAACCGGGACGGTTTCCTGGCCACTCCAACATTAATGTATCTTTTTGCTCCGAAAAATTCTTCAACACCTTGATTCAATGACATTGAGCACTATTGTGCATCAAAATCTCACAGCTGTGCGTCCTCATGAGAAGCTCAAACTTGATATTTAACAAGTCAACGTATTTTCACCATTCATGGTGGTTCCCAGAGGCAGACAATGAAGTCCAGCAGGCCCCATAAAGGGCATTGTTCCGCAAATCATTTGGCGAGGTGGGTAGTGTACTTTTCTTCGTAGCGTTCTCCAACAGCTTCCAAACCCTATATCTTCGAACAGAAAACTCATCCAAACAAAGCACCTTTTTCCACATCTCTATATCCTAACTGCCATGTCTCTTGGCGAAGTACAGAGTATGCCTGAGTCAAGCGTGATTTTTGGGATGGCTTGTATAATTAGAGGCCAAATTCCAGAGGCAATCTGCGTTGAATTGTTTTTGTACTGAATGCTGTGCCAGTTTTTGTCAACTTAGTTTGGATGTTTTCGGAGATACTCATTGAAGAGTGAGTAGCTGCCTTACGCATAAGGTGGTCTTCTCTGCTGTTGGTAATCCTTTGTCGGCCACACCTTTTTCTATTTAGGAAAACACGTTCATTTAGGTATTTCATGATTGCATTGTGCACAGCTGTTTTGCTAACCTTTGTCTTCTTTGCGATTTGACGTAGAGAAAACTTTAAATTGCTTATGTAACGGCAGCACACTCGGTTGTAGTTAGAAATGAGATATTAAGCAGTTTGGATTCTTAACGCAACGTCCCTTTCACATTAATCACGAACAAATCAATGTGTAATGTATTTCGAGGAAGACGATAACTAAAACAAAACACAAATATTAAAATAATTTAATAAAAATACCATTATGTAAAAAATCAAGTTCTATCTGCTTAATTCTTCTTCTTTCGGCCTTTCCCTTTGATCACTGAGGGGTAGCCACAGCGTATCATGTTTCCTCAAAGCGTCCTGTTTTCAACGTCCGTCTCCCTCGCATCAGCTTCCTCCATATCTTCTTTCACAACATCAAGAAATCTTTTTTTCGACCTCCCTCTTTTCCTCCTTCCCGGTAACTCCATTTCTATCATCCTTCTTTCTAAGTACTTCTGGTCTCTCCACATGACATATTCATACTATCTCAGCCTATCCTCCCTCATCCTTATTCCTAATCGTTCTACCTTTACTGTACCCCTGGTGTACTCATTTCTAATCTTATCTTTTCTCGTCACTCCCATACCAAACCTCAACATTTTCATCTCTGCGACTTCCATCTTTTCTACATGTTTCTTTTTGTAATCGCCACCGTCTCAAGTCCATACATCATTGCTGGTCTCACCACTGAACTGTACACTTTTCCTTTTACTCTAGCTGGTAACCTCCAGTCGCAGATTATTCCCGATACTGTTGTCCATCCGTTCCATTCTGCTTGCAGTCTTCTTTTTACCTTCCTCTCACAACCATCACTTTCTTGTACCGTTGATCCCAAATACTTAAATTCCTTTACTTTTGGTACTTTTGTGTCCTCCATCTTTACCGTTTCGTCGTCATTTCCTCCATTTATGCACAGATACTTGGTCTTTAACCTATTTACTTTCATCCTTCTTCTTTCCAATGCATACCTCCAGCATTCTAGTCTCCACCCCACTTTTTTCCTGGTCCCTTAGCAAATCACAATATCATCAGCAAACAACATTGTCCACGGTAGTTCTCTCCTTACTTCGTCCTTTAGCCTATCCATAATCACAGCAAACAGGAACGGACTTAACGTTGATCCCTGGTGCAATCCGACCTTGACCTTGAAACTTTCTGTAGTTCCTACTGCACACCTCACCAGTCTTTCACTTCCCTCGTACATATCATGTACAAACCGCACATACATTTCTGCCATTCCTGATTTTCTAATACAGTACCACAGGTCTTCTCTCGGAATCCTGTTGTAAGCTTTCTCTAGGTCCACGAATACACAATAAAGCTCTCTTTGACCTTCCCTGTACTTTTCCATCAACATTCGTAAGGCAAACATGGCACCGGTAGTTCTCTTTCCTGGCCTAAATCAATATTGCTGTTAACTGATCTCTACACTATCTCTTAGCCTGGCTTCAGTTATTCTTTCCCATATCTTTATTGTATGGCTCATCAGTTCTATACCTCTGTAGTTTTCACTGCACTGTGCGTCCCCTTTGTTTTTTTAGATTGGGATAAGCACACTCCTTCTCCATTCTTCTGGAACCCGCTTACCCATCAATACTTTGCTGAATAGTCTGGTCAAAAACTCTAACCCCTCTCTCCCATGCACTTCCAAACTTCTACTGGCAAGTCGTCTGGCCCAACCGGTTTACCTTTTTTCATCCTCCTTAATGCATTCTTCACTTCTTCTCTACTGACACAATTTAACTCTTCATCAACCACTTCTACTTCCTCTGCCTTGGCTCTCAGTCATTTTCTTCGTTTATCAATTTCTCAAAATACTCCTTCCATCTCTATAACACTGCCTCCAAACTTACCATCACCTTACCGTATTCATCCTTCATAACCTTTACTTGCTGTACATCTTTTCCTGCTCTGTTTCTCTGCTTAGCTAATTTGAACAATTCCTTCTCGCCTTCTTTTGTTTCCAATATAGCATGCAAATTGTCATACGCATGTCCCTTCGCCATGGTAACTGCTTTTTTTGCCTTACTCTTCCTTGAATATCTTTTTAGTATTTTCATCTCTTATTTTATCCTATCAATCAATGTATAGGACATGCTGTTAGAACATGGTCTGCGGTTTGCTCAGAGGCACCACACTCGCAATTCGGTGAAGGAGCGAGACCCCATTTGTGCATGGACGAATGGAATCACTCAACACCAGTCCGCAGGCGGTTGAGCTTAACCCAAGCTGCTCTGGGTAAGCCCATCCCAACAGGCCTGGCACCGGTCCCAGGCACAAAAGCACGGAGCCTGAAAGCATTTTCATAGTACTCCGTTTTCCATTTGTGGTTTGTCCATTCAGAAGCACGGATGCCAAGTCCGGCAAGGTTGTCCAAAAGATTCCGCGCAGCTGGCACAAACGGGCGTCTGGATCTTAGTCTCACTTGGCGAGTATCTGAGGACCCACTTAAAAGACCATACAAGATATGATCGGGGTCCAGAGATCCACGGTAAGCCGAGGAGAGTGTCGCTCCCAGTCGGCGAAGCTCAGCTGGCTGGATGCCTGAGAGTTTGTTGGAGTGGGACGCAGGCATCCAGTAACTATGCGCAAGGCGTCGTTCAAGACACTGTCGATGAGGCGAGTGTGAGCACTGCGACACCAAACTGGCGCACAGTACTCAGCTGTTAAGTAGACTAGAGATAAGGTGGCTATGCGTAGTGTTTTAGCATCAGCATCCCATCCCGAGCCCACAAGTCGCCTCAGCAGTGTGACACACGAGATAGTTTTATGCGCAATGCCATTAAGTGGTGATAAAACGTGAACGATCTGTCCAGTGTTACCCTTGCTTATCAGGACTTCTGTAACATGCGGCTTACCAGAACGTTTGTAACATCATTTAGAAAGCAGCCAAAAAGACTATCCCACGCGGGAATCGAAACAACTACATTCCGTGTTGGGATGCAGAGTGTAAATCCCTCTATAAAACCTTTCTGCAGTCTCCTCAGGGAGACGACTCAAGTTTAATTGCTACAGCTCTGCTTGCCAAGCTTGACAGAAAGTGAAGGGATCGATGGTCCGAGAAAGTTCGGAGCATTGACTTCTCACACTCTAGTCGAAAAGCGTGGAGTATTTTGAACAACCTTACTGGTAGGTCACGACACTCTCCTCGTCACTGTCCCGTTTCAGCCGATGCTATTGCATCTCAGCTGGTTAGAAATGTGAAATACAGTACGAGGCTGTTCACCGCAAGTCATCTCGACTAGTGTCTGACCTTTGGAGGGCCCAACACCAGATTCAGTAAACATCTCTGACAATTTTTTACAGAGAGAATTTGCTGCTGCCCTCCAACATTTAAAACCTGGTAAAGCTCCGGGCCCTGATTCCATCTGCTCAGAGCTTATACTTTATGCTGGAGCTGCTCTGAAGTCCCGATTATGACTTCCTTTCTTCCTATTTGCGCCGACTCAAAATTCCCAAGATCTGGAGAAGAGCGCTCGTGGTTGCGATCCCAAAGTTAATGAAGCCCGTAGGGGACCCAAAGAGTTATCAACCGATATCTCTGCTCTGTGTCCCCTACAAGATCCTCGAGAAGCTTATCTACGCCCGCGTTGAGCCATTAATCAATCCACTGCTCCCTAAAGAGCAGGCTGGGTTCCGACGCGGGAAGTCAACCGTAGATCAAGTTGTTCTGCTAACCCAGAACATTGAGGATTCCTTCGAGGCTAAAAAGAAGGCCGGTGCCGTATTTGTCGATCTGACAGCTGCTTATGACACTGTCCTCAGATTTCATCCCAAACAAGTAATATTTCTCATCGAATTCAACTATATCTACCTCATCTCGCAAAAGTTCGTCGTGTAATTCCTAAAAATTTGGTCATGCAACGCATGGCCGGCGCGGCCGGGCAGATATTAGACTTGATCCAAAAATTGTTAACTATTCCTCGTATTCCATAATGTTCAAGTTTATAAAGTAAAATTAAATGATTAACAGTATCAAAAGCTTTGGTTAGATCTAAGAATACAAGCCCAGTATATAATTTTTTTTCAATATTATCTAAGACAGAATTAGTAATATCTAGTAAAGCATGCAAAGTTGAATACTTAGGTCTAAATCCATACTGTGTAGGAGTTAATACTGAATGACATTTTAAAAAAGAAAGTGTCCGTGTATGAACTAGTTTTTCTAAAATTTTAGAAAGTATAGACAATATTGAAATAGGTCTATAATTTGATATTTCACTTTTATTTCCAGCCTTACATTCAGGAACGACTTTAGTTGTTTTACGACAGGTAGGAAAAATTCCGAAATCAAAACAAGCATTAAATAATATAGCTAACACTGGAGACAAAACCTCAGACGCAAGCACGATAAATTTTGCTTCAATTCCATGCTTTCTTTGCCTCTTTCTTTTCTTTTATAATCTCCTATGCTTCCTCATTTCACCACCATGTCTCCCTATCTCCTTTCCGTTTCCCAAATGTCACTCCCAGCACAGTCTTAGATGTCATTCTAAGCATTTCCGCTGTTTTGTCCCACTCATCAGATAACCTATTCTCGCCTCCCAAAATCCTGGTCACTTCCTCTCTAAACGCTTCTTGACAACTCTTCTTCATTTCCACAATCTTATATTTGGCTTTATTTTCTCTTCCTTTTTCTTTTTCACCATGACAGCCATTTTGCATATCAACATACGGTGCTGGTTTGCGACGCACTCATTTACCATTGCCTTACAATTGCACATTTCTTTCAGGTCCCTCCTTCTGCACAGCACATAATCTACTTGGGTACTTTTTCGGCTACTTTTATACGTCACCCTGTGTTCGTTTTTCTTCTTGAAATAAGTGTTGACAACCGCCAAACCAATTCTCTTCGCAAAATCTACAACCATTCGTACTTCCTTATTTCTCGTTCCAGCGCCATACCTTTCCATTTCTTCATCCCCCATATTTCCCTCGCCCATATGTCCGTTTAGGTCCGCATCTAGCACTATTCTCTCCTGTTTTGATACACTTTCTAGCAACTGTTTTGATACACCTGTTTTGATACCATTCAGGTCTTGCCAAAAATGATTTTTCTCCTCCATACTGTTGCCCACCTGTAGAGCATATGCGTTTAATATGTTCAGTATCGACTTTTTACCTCAGTTTCATGACCATTTATCTGTCTGACACCCTCTTCAACTCCAAGACATTTTCAACCAGCTCCTCCCTCACCACTAGCCCTATCCCATTTCTTCTGCCATCAGCTCCATTGTAGAACAGTTTGCTGTCACCTCCAATGTTCCTCGCTTTACTCCCTTTCCACTTTGCTTCCTGTAGGCACAGTACATCTACTTTCCTTCGCTTCATCATGTCTGCCAACTCTCTCCTCCCTTCCAGTCATTGTTCCTGCATTTAAGGTACCCATCCTTATGACTGTGCGTCTCCCCTTCCGCAGTTCCCGCTGCCTCCTCACTCGCCTTCCTCCTATCTTTCTCTTCTTGTTTTTCCAAAGCCCAGCAGTATCGTAATTTTCACAGGTGCCCTGCCATGCGATACCTAAGGCGATCGTTGGTAACCCGGGCCATGACCGACCCAGTATGGATTCATCATCATTACGCATTTTGTATGATTTGGTAAACTAGTATTACGCCGGATTCCTTTCCTGCCACAACTCTCTATTCGTTCTGGCTTGGGACCGGCATCAGGAAACACTGGAAAGTGCCCCTTTACTAATATTTGACAGAATAGCTCAGTTTTATAGCACTCTGACTTTGGAGCAAGAAATGCGAGTTTGATACTCAGTCTATCCCAGTGATTTTTGTTCTTCATTTAGAAAAGTCACTTTACGGCAAATTATTTTATAGAGTTTGCGTGGCTTATACAATTTTGAATTCGCTTGAAAAAAGAAAGCAACAGCTTGGCCTCTACGGTCATATGAAAAAAATTAATTGTAAACGTATGATAAGAACAGTGTTAGATAATTTTTTTTATCAAATAAAAACTTTATCAAGAAAAAACCTATGCCATGCAGAATGTCTCAGTATGGCTTAACAGAAGAAATTTGGAAGTACTAGCTTTTCTGCTCTAGTATAGATCTAATAAGTTTCTTGTGATAAGATTACGAGCGCATCAAGCAGTTGAGCAAGATGATGAAGAACGTTCATCTTGCTTGTAATGCAACGTTAGGTGTTCAACTTAATCATGGTGCACCATTAGAACTTGTTGACAATGTTCATTGATAGTTATCCTGTTCTGCAAAAGACGTTTTTCTATTAGAACGCTGTGGCTAAAATAGCGGATGGGTAGATACTCTCCAGTTTTGGCAGAATCATTTTCTGTTTGTCTTCAAAACGGCAAAAACTTTTTTTTACTCTTAGCCTGGGCTGCCAGATAGCATCACCTCACGGTTGATTGGCGAATTTTCTAGAAACTGAGAAAATCTGAGACAGTCATAAGCATAAAACAAGAAGACCATTCAGCAAAACAAAGCAACTCTTGGTAGAAAACATTGGAAAAACGCTTCTTTTTTGTCAACTGTAAAAGCTTGGTTAGATAAAAATTGGAATTTTCTTGAATAAAAAAATGCCATGTCATGTTGTAAAATGCATTTTTATTATCACCGTCTCTATTTCTCCTTCTAACTTGCAGGAAATGGTGAGGCGTCCTCTTTAGGCTAACTGTCAAGCGATTATCCCAACTTATTTTCAGAGATCCCAATACATGTATATTGCTGCCAGATGAAATTTTTTATTTAATTTTTTAGTTTTTATTTAGAGGTAAGGCTGATATTTAAGGATATTTGATAAAATCGTCAAGCCAAAAACAGAAAAGTATCATCAAAAGTTTTTACCAAGAATAAAAGAAATTTAAGTTGGTTTTGAACTGTAACCAAATCGATCACGTTACTCTAAATACAGCGCTAATATCCATCTACCCCATCCTAATTACTATTTTTATTTTAGTTTTACTTTTGTACACATTGTTTGAAAAATTGTGTAAAACTTTTCTTTAATAAACCCTAAATTTTATTCAGAAATTTTTTTGCAAAATCTTCTTAAAGCACTTTTTGTATCATATATGATACAACCATGAAATTACCCCATTTCTTATTTTTTTTCAATTTTTAATAAATTAACATTAATTTAGATACATTTAATGGTTTTTAAGCTAAATTTAAATTTTTTTTGTTTAAATTTAAAAATTCATGCAATAAAGGGTTAACTAAGATTGACTAAAATGCAATCTTGCAAACAATGTATTAAGCAGGAAATAAAAAAACAGTGTCATACAGAGATTGTATATTAACAAAATAACATATAATTATGCATTATGGCACAATCGTTTTGTATGATTTGTATCACAACATATATTGACACAATAACAAAATTATGCATTATTACACAAAAAAATGGCACAATAATCTAGCTTTTGCTAGCGTAGGTTCTAACAGTTGCTTACCGGATTGACGTGTGCTTGAAAAGTTTCTCTGGTCACAACATCGACCTTCGCTTATTACACCACCAAGGTTGCTATGGCAGTGTCAAGCATGCCTGTTTAGCGAGGGAACTTCCGCAAGGCCAAATGGAGAGATTACATTGCTTTAATGAATAAATTCGCAAAGACTTTGTTGCCGCCTAATTCACTTGATGTGGATGCGGCTTACCAAAACTTCTGCAACATCATCAAGAAAGCGGCCAAAAAGACTATCCCACGCTGGTATCGAAACAACTATATTCCGTGTTGGGATGCGGAGTGTAAATTCCTCTATAGAACTTTCTTGCAGTCTCCTCAGGGAGACGACTCAAGTTTGCTACAGCTCTGCTTGCCAAGTTTGACAGGAAGTGGAGATATCGATGGTCCAAAGAAATTCGGAGCATCGACTTTTCACACTCGAGTCGAAAAGCATGGAGTATTTTGAACAACCTTACTGGTAGGTCACGACACTCTCCTATTCACTGTCCCGTCTTAGCTGATGCCATTGCATTTCAGCTAATCAGAAATGAGAGATATGAGGCTGTTCACCACAAGTCATCTCGACTTGTCTCTCAAGAAGTGTCTGACCTTTGAAGAGCCACAACACCAAACCCAGTAAATATCTCTGACATTTTTTTACAGAAAGAACTTACTGCTGCCCTCCAACATTTAAAACCAGGTAAAGCTCCGGGCCCTGATTCCATCTGTCCAGAGCTTATAATTCATGCTGGAGCTGCTTTGAAGTCCTGGTTACCTGATTTCCTTTCTTCCTGCTTGCGTCGACTCAAAATTCCCAAAATCTTGAGAAGAGCGCTTGTAGTCGCGATCCCAAAGTTAATGAAGCCCGTAGGGGACCCAAAGAGTTATCGACCGATATCTCTGCTCTGTGTCCCCTACAAGATCCTCGAGAAGTTTATCTACGCCCGCGTTGAGCCATTAATCGATCCACTACTCCCTAGAGCAATGATTTTCAACCGGTGTTCCGCAGGGAATTTGATAAGTTGTTCCGTCGAACACCTGTCGAAAATCACTAGTTTAATGCAATGGGCGTAAATATGTTTTCTTTTATGAAGATAATTAGTTTTGTTTCATTCATTGTTACTATTCAACCTGATTTATTTCATTGATTGTTGTGTAATAATAACAATTTAACCGCGTGAGCTTGTTACTGCTTCAGTACAATGCAGTAGTAACTATTTGAGTGTGAGCTTAGCTTGCCTTACACTGTAAGGAAATGAATAAGGGATTTTGCTACTGAAACTTATTACTTTAACAATGCTGCCAATACAGTAGACTGCAAACAGTTCGAAAATTTGTTTAGGGTTAAAGTTTAAACTGAGAATAATGGATAGATATTTGAAAAGAAAGTGTGAAAATGAACAGGCTAGTTTTGGTAACAATGAAAAGACAGCAAAACCGGTGATGAGACAATACAGTGATGATTACCTTTCGTTTGGATTAGGTTCTGTGGTGATCTGACTGCCCCGATTTCATTATGTTTGATATGTGGGAAAAGGCTGTGCAACAGTGCCATGGTTCCAGTCAAGCTGAAGCGCCATTTCAAATCAAACCATCCATTCTTTCAAAACAAGAAAAAAGATTATTTTGTTCTCCTCCGTAAAGGCAATGAAAAGCAAGTGAATTTCATGAAACGAGTAACAACAGTATCGGAAAAAGCTCAAAAAGTGAGTTACCTTGTACTGGTAGTTAAGTCAAAGCAGCCACATACTGCAGCAGAGACTGTAATACTACCGGCTTGTAAAATTATTGTAAATGAGATGCTTGGTCCTGATGCAGTGAAAGAAGTAAGTAAAATTCCCCTCCCGGATAACACAATTGCCAGACGGATCGAAGACATGTCTGCGGACATCGAAAAAGTTGTTTTGGAAAAGGTGCGTATTAGCGGAAAATTTTCACTACAAGTTGATGAGTCGACAGATATCAGTGGACATGCTCAACTCTTGGCAAACTTACGTTTTGTGGATAGAGATTGTATCATAGAAAACTTTTTGTTTTGCAAGAGACTGGAAATATTTCAAGCTACATCAGATTATTTTAAACAAGGACGACTTGAATGGAAGAAATGTATAAGTGTCCGTACAGATGGAGCAGCAACCATGGTCGGACGTCACAAAGGATTTGTTAGCAGAGTTAAGGAAAAACATCCAGCTGTCTGTCATACATTTTTTTTTATTTATTTTTTTTTTTATCTCTATATTTATCCTCCTGACTCGCAGGAAAGCGACGGAGGCGCTATACATAGGGTAAGCAATTACCCCGACCTGCTTCCGGAGATGCCAAGATATTACTGTCCGCTAGTAATTTAGTAGAGATATGACTGCAATTTAGAACTGCTTGTCAAGACCACCAAGCAGGGGAATGTGCGGTAAAGTGTCTTTCCCAAGGACACAACAGAATGGCACAAGTAGGTTTTGAACCGAGACCATGCTGCTCATCATTCCGGTGCTTTAACCACTCGACCACGCTGCCGACAAACCGGTACACACTGCTTTTTGCACCGAGAAGCCTTCTTTGCATAAACTTTGCCAGCAAATCTAGCTTCTGTGCTTAATGCTGTGGTGAGAGTGGTTAATTTTGTCAAGACAAGACCACTAAAAAGTCGCATATTCCATGCTTTATGCGACGAAATGGAAGCAATAAAGCTGTGTATTCCGCTATGAATGCAATGAAATAGAAGCAGAATACACAGCTTTATTGCTTCACACGGAAGTCAGATGATTTTCACGGGGAAAAGTCTTTACTCGTGTATATCAATTGAAAAATGAGCGAAAGATATTTTTAACTGATGAAGACTTTAATGAGGCAAACCTGCTGGCATGTGATGATTGGTGTGCAAAGTTAGCATACATGGCTGAAATTTTTCAACATTCAAATGAATTGAACAACCGGATGCAAGGCCAAAATGAAAATCTTCTGACAAGGACAGACAAAATAAATAGATTTCGTTCAAAGGTGCAGCTTTGGCAACAATGTGTGAAAAATACAGTTCTTGATATGTTTCCACTTACCCAAAAATGTCAGAGAAATGTGAACACTGCTGCTCTATGCAATACAATAGAAAAACATTTGAAAACTCTTCAAGAGAAATTATCTTTTTATTTCCCTTTAGTTACCACACAACGCTTTGACTGGGTCAGGAATCCTTACAGCTCAGCAACAGCATTTGACAAAGTGATGACTGCACAGGAGCAAGAGGAATTTGTTCAACTTCGACAATGACAATTGCACGTCAAAATTAAGATTTTCCGACCTACCTTTGGAACGTTTTTGAGTGATTACTTCTAAGGAGTTTCCTATTGTGGCAAACAAAGCTATTTTGACTTTGCTTCCATTTTCAACAACTTATCTTTGTGAGATGAGTTTTGCAACCATGACTGCTATAAAAGTTAACAAACGAAAACGATTGAGAACTGTTGAAGAAGAGCTTCGCGTTTGTCTTTCTGCAGTTCCTGCCCGAAAATCAACTTTGTGCTCATCCAAACAGGCCCAGATATCGCACTGAAAAAAATTGAAAGTGAATAAATTGTTGTTGTGTTGTTTATTTTATTACGTCATTATTAATTTTGTTTGGTGTTCCGCAAGATGTTTTTGATGCATACAATGGTTGGAGAGGAAAAAAGTTAAAAAATACTGCTCTAGAGAGAGCAGACTGGCTTTTGACGAGGGAAGTCAACCGTAGATCAAGTTGTTCTACTGACCCAGAACATTGAGGATTCTTTTGAAGCTAACAAGAAGGCCGATGCCGTATTCGTCGATATGATAGCTGCTTATGACACTGTCTGGCACCGTGGTCTTACCTGCAAGCTGCTGAGGCTTCTGCCGGATAAGAATATGGTCAGAACGATTATGGAGCTTGTCCGAAACCGAAGTTTCACCGTAACTACCGGTGACAGCAATCAAAACAGGTTACGCCGTTTGAAAAACGGCATTCCTCAGGGATCGATCTTGGCTCCCCTCCTATTTAACATCTATACGTACGATTTGCTTTCCATGATTTCCAGAAAGTTTGCGTATGCTGATGATTTAGCATTGTTGCACTCTTCTGGAAACTGGAAGGACTTGGAGGGGACTTTAAGCCAAGACATGTCTACACTTTCAGCGTATGTCTAGACTTGGAGGTTGAGGCTTAGTCACACTAAGACGGTGACGGCAGTCTTTCACTTAAATAACCGAGAGACCAAATGTAAGCTAAAAGTCTGCATCAACGATAGACTTTACCGTTCTGTCAACCTCTACTTATCTTGGGGTAAAACTGGACAGATCGTTCACGTTTTGTCACCATTTAGTGGCATTGTGCAAAAAACTATCCTCGCGCGTTACACTGCTGAGCCGACTTGCAGGCTCAGGATGGGATGCTGGTGCCAAAATACTACGCATAACCGACTTATCTCTGGTCTTATCAACAGCTGATTACTGCGCACCAGTCTGGTGTCGCAGCGCTCACACTCGCCTCATAGACAGTGTCTTGAATGACGCCTTGCGCATAGTCACTGGATGCCTGCATCCCACTCCAACGGACCGCACTTACCCATACTTTCAGGCATCCAGCCAGCTGAGCTTCGCCGACTGGGAGCGACACTCTCCTTGGCTTACCGTGGATCTCTGGACCCTGATCATATCTTGTATGGTTTTTTAAGTGGGTCTTCAGACACTCGCCAAGTGAGACTATAAGATCCAGACGCCCATTTATGCCAGCTGCGTAGAGTCTTTTGGACAACCTTGCCGGACTTGGCATCCGTGATTCTGAGTGGGCAAACCATAAATGGAATGCGGAGTATTGTAAAAATACTTCCAGGCTTTGTGTTTTTATACCCAGGACCAGTGCCAGGCCTGTTGGGGTGAGCTTGGCTCGAACAGGTTGGGTTGAGTTCAATCGCCTGCGGACTAGTGTTGAGTGATTCCACTCGTGCAGCACAAATGAGGTCTCGCTCCTTCACGGAATTATGAGTGCGGCGCCTCTGAACAAAATCGCATACCACGTTCTAAAAGCGTGCGCCACACATCGGGCACCACATGGAGCACGAGATCTGACGGTTTTGGATGGGGAAACCCGATGCTGGCTTAACAACATCACTGTCAGCATCTGTTTAGGCAGTACAGCAGCCTGTAGTAGTAAAAGGATAAACCCTCGGCCCCAGTCCGGTTTGTGTCTGACCTGGAGTGGATGCCCTTGCAAACGACGACGATGGCACAATAATATTGATTACTTATCAAGATATGAGTATTTAAAGCTGTATGTTGCGTTATATGGGAAGTGTCCTAAACTTTTGTTGCAGACTGTAGATCCTTGGTTCTTAAACTGAGGAGCGTGAAAGGTTTTTCAGGGGGGCGTGAGCAATTGGCTACAAGCTGACTCGATAACTGCATTGACATAAAACGAATGGAAAAAAGAGAAAATATGACAGCATGTTTTACGGTTTTACGACAAGTATGGTTTTATGGATTTCACGGTGAAGAGTCAAGTGGTACCACAATGCGTGATATAGATGATTTTCCACTTTGGAAAGATCGGCTTCGACTACCCATGATTACTGGCGACCGGGGCGATGTAAACGCTCTTGACTTACGGACCCACCCAGGTTCGAGCGTAACACTACTAAGACAATTAGCAGTTCGAGTTGGAGGTTTGGTGCTTAAACACTGCGCATAGCCGCTTTATCTCTAGTCTATTCTACAGAGGAATATGCCTATCAGTTTAGCGTCGCAGTGTACACAGCCATTGACAGTGTTTAATGATTGTAACAGGATGCCTGCGTCACACTTTAACGGTCAACCTTCCCCTCCTTGCCGTATCCAACCAGCTGTGAGCCACTTCTTCTCTTGGCCCATGGCAGCATTTTAGACCCCGAGCTCCTCTTGCATGATCATTTGGTCAGGCCATTGGATGTGCGGCAAGAGAGATTAAAATCAAGACGCCCAATTTTACCTGCTGCATGGAAACTATTAGATAATGATCTAAACTATCAATAGATATCCGTGTTGGTTAGTGGACAAACTTTACATGGAGCATGTAGTATTTAAATAGATCATTTAAACTTCATGATTTCATCCCAAGAGTTGATTGCAACCCTCTTTGATTGAGCCTGCTTAGGCAAGACTCAACCGCTTACAAACTGGCGTTGGGCGTATAAATATGGTCTTGCTTTCTCTTGTAATTGTGAGTGTGGTGCACATAAACAAATTGTAGACCACATCATTTCTGCACGCCCTACACAACGGGCACCAAAAGGACGTCGTGATCTGTCAATCCTAGATACTAGACGCTGGCTCAAGAACATCACCGTCATCATCTGATAAAACAAGAACCAGCAAATGTTCCCAAACGATGACGACGACGACAAATGCATGATATGTTATAAAAATCACAACAATCACGCAATGAGACCAAGTGGTTTCATCATCCTCTTTAGACAAAAACACCCTGGCCATAGAGATAAATCTTTAGCTTTTTGTCAAAACAAGAAAAACGATCTGAAAAAATTTTCAAGTGAGTATTTTTGCTAATTTTTGTCTGCAGAAATAGTGGAAGCCTCATTCAAAATCGCTCACATGATTGCTATAAAGAAGAAATTTCACAACATTGGTGAAACACTGTTTAAACCGTGCATGTTAAAAGCAGCTGGTCTTGTGTTGCAAAAAACGTACAGCAAGAAAATAGCAAAGATTTTACTCTCGGATTTTACAATCAAAACATTCATTGATAAGCTCGCAAAGGAAATCGAGTGTCAAGTTTTCAAAAAATGTTACGTCGTTCGCGTAAAATATTTGCGAAGCAGGTGTTGGGTACGCGCCTTTTGTATTAGCGCTGAATAATCAGCGCTACCTTTTAGTGCATTCTCGCGCGGCTGTTGGGCATCAAGTGATGCCACGTTGATTGGTGAGCCTTTCGACTTGAGCTGGCTGTGTTTAGCATTTTTGGACAGAGTCTTTTTGATTGATTTGGCTGCTGTACATTTTTCCCTTTGCACGTTGTCTACTTTTGGTAGAGAATTTGGTAGTTTGATTTCCTTTGCTCGTCCGCCCAACATCGTTGGTAAGTTTGTGGACAGTGTGTCTACGTATTGAAACTAATTTGTGTTATATTGTTCAGAAAACCGTTTCCGACTAGCGCCGTAATTATTGTTTTGTTCTTAATAAAATAAAACCGTAAAGTTTTGGTGCTGGTCGCGAATCGTGTTTGTGCGGAGCTGGAAGGACGAGGCAGTTTTGCGACTCCGTCACAAAAAATTGCCAGCTTTTTTTCAATTCAATGTCATGAAACAACCGATATTTCCCAATTGTCGCGGTTGTTAATCTACGTTCGTTTCAATCGAAAAAAAATATGCTGTTTTGCAGACCCCTAGAGAACACATGTAGAGTTTAAGATGTATTTACAGTGGTCTTTAGGTTTGTTGCAACAATAGTATATCTTGGAAAAAATTTGTGGGTGTCTGCACTGATGGTCGTCTGACAATGTTTGGATCTCGAAGTAAATTCATTGCAAAGCTACAGGAGGAACCCCAGTGCGGTTAGATATCATTGCGTGATTCACCAAAATGCTCAGGGATCTAGAACTTCACCTATTGCCATGAAATGCAGGTTTGCAACAATTATGCGAGCAGCCAACTACGGGTCAAGTCTAATTAAAAAAAAATCGATTGGACTGAGAGTCAAAAAAAAACAAAATTAGTTGCTCTAAGAGATAAAAAGAGAAAAAACGCCGCGCAAATTGTTCTTGCGGGACCAAAACGGGCACAAAATTTTTTGAATTTAAGAATTTGTTAAGATGCTCAAAAAAAACTTAGTTTCTTTTGAAACAACCACTTTCTCTAGAACTAACTTTGTTTCTCCCTAAAACTAACTTTCATTCCAATCGGTTTTTGCTTCGAATTAGACTCGACCACAACTGCGTTAAAGCAAGTGCTGTCATTACAAAACTCTTTAGCAAATTTTTTTATTTTTTTAATTAACAAGTTAGCCCACATGTATGAAATAAAAGATGAACTTATTATTCTATTTTTTGTTGATATTATCAAGGGGGCGCGAGTTTTATTTCCATGACGGAAGGGAGGCGCGTCTAAAAAAGTTTAAAAACTGTAGTTCATTCCTGTAGATCATTTTCATTTGATAATCTAATTATTCTAATTTATTATGACATCTAAACAAAAATTTATTTTTCAAGGCAAAGAAATACGATAAAAGAAAAATTAAGCTTTACGAAAATCAAACAAAAATGTCTATTTTGTCAAAACCATCTGATTTCAAAAATTTTCCGTTTGCTTTAAAAGTAAATTTGAAAAAGAACTTTTCAAAAAATTTGAATAACTCAAACTCAAACTCATTCAAACAGTTATCGAATGATAAGATTTTAAAGCAATACGAAACTTCGGCTCGTTGTGCTGTGATCTTGTCATTGTTTGGTGCTTTCCCAATGTTATCGCATCCGAAGGTTCTGAAGAAAACTGATCCCGGATTCAATAATTCATCAATAGCTAATGCTTCAAATAATGCTTTAGTTTATGCAATAACTGATGCTATAAGGCATCCAACTGTCGTGGTTCAAGTTGCATTGGACTATATACGTGATGTTTTCAACATTTCTACATTTATTGGTATTCATTGGCGATACGATAAGAAATACTGGATTAGTGCTTGTAAGAAACCGTATGCTATGAAATTTTGTGAACAAATCTGGAAAATAGAACCGTCGCATTTGATCAAAATGATCCGTCGAAAATACAAAAATGAAAAAGTGCAGTTGAAGAAAATAATTGTTTATTTGGCGGTTCCCCCATCTGCAAATGATTTTAAAGCAAAGTTTTACGAGGAATTATCAACTGATGCTGTGTTTGTTAAACCAGAAATCAACATAACCTCCTACATTCTTAAAAAGTATAAACCATGTTTGAACACAAGCGACAGCACTTGGCTGGATACCTTGCCAAATTTTGTTTCGTTATGCGAAATGGAATTGATGTTACAAAGCTCTTGGTTCTTTTTCTCCACCCATTCGACGTGGTCAAATGTGGTTCGATTATTACGCAAAGTCCAATTTCAAAGCTTTAAGAAACTGAACAATTTAACAAAGTGGACCGGAAATGTCGGAAGGCTTGCTATTCAAGAAAAAAATAAAAATATTGATTAAAGAAAACGTATTGTCGACCAAATAATTCGATTTTAAATACCAAACCAAGGGATTTCAAAAAGGGTATTTTTTGTTTGATCGCTACTTTGCACTACAAAAGATTTTTATCTTCAAACTCAGTTGAAAATCTTTTTTTTTTTGGTCTTCATTAAGTTTTTAGTAATTTTTTTCCATTAGGCTAAAATTAACGTTTGTTAAGATAGCCTTTTTAACAAAAAAGTTTTTGTTTTCAAAACGTTTACCCCTCGCTAACTTTTATTGGGTTTGTGTGTTTTTTGGAAAAAGTTTGGTGGTCCCTTGTCTAAATCGATATTGTACAAAATCTGTTGGATTTAATTCTTGAGACAAATCTAACTCAAAGCTTCTCTTGCGCAGTTCAAATAGCATTATTTGTTCCCTTTTCCCTTTGTGTTTTAGAAATATTGCAGGGCAAGAGTGGACCCGGCTGTTTTCCGATTTCGGCGCCCGTGAGAACAACATATAAAGTCAAAAACATGGGTTGATTAGTTAATATTATTTGTTAAACAGTAAAGTGTACGTATTTTAATTAAAACAATCGCTTTCTGCCCAATAAATTTCGAACAAGTTTAATAATAAAATTAAGTGAATTTATAGCGTCTATATGAGATTTCAAATTTAGTGGAATCTGTGATATTTGCTTTTTTACGTTGATGATTGCCTCGTTGTCGGCATGTAGTCGGTAGAGTGGCTGAGTTAAATAGGAGCGCTGAATAGAAGGCCAAGACAATCGACATGGTCACAGTTCAATACCTAATCGTTTCATTCTGTTCATTTTTATGCCGATCTTGGAAATGACACTTTACGGCACTTTCCTCTGCTTGGCGGTTTTAGAAAGCAACTCTAAATTTTGGTCATATCTCTAAATAAAAATTTAAAACCAAATAAAAAAATTTTAAATTAGGTAACCGGACTCTGGAAATCGGCTTGAAAAAAACTCAATCTTTTTGTGATGTAGCGTAGTCGATGCAGTTTCAATTAAAGATTGTCATACGAGCTTGACAAATCAACGGTTTTATCGATTGAAAAACGTTGCACAAAAAAACCAAACTAAAATGATCTGGGACTCGACCAGCAAATCATTTATGAAATGAACGATTGTTGGTATATACCTAGGTTCTGAAATGGGAACAGAGGGCACTTGTCTCCAAGTCTCAAAAATTTGGGCAAAATCAGAAATTGTGGGGATAACTATTTTTAGAGATTATTGCTTAGAAATCAGAGACGGATTCAAAGTGAAGATCTTTTTTGTCTTCACCCTCAATTTGGGAGGAATTTCTTATATATTTGTGAAGTGCTAGAAAATTACCATATTCGTGAGATTCCCGGAATGTTGGTCGGCTGTTGCCAACATTGTGTTAAATCACGTAACTCGACAGTTGATCGAACGGCACTTGATTTGATCGAACGACTCTTGATCGAAACGACATTTGATCGAAACGAAACTTGAACAAATATTAAAAGTAAAAATTGTCGTTTCGATCAAATGTCGTTTTGATCAAGTGTCGTTTCGATCAAATGTCTTTCGATCAACTGTCTTTCGATGAAGTGTCTTTCGATTAACTGTTGTAGCACCATTAAATCAAGAATTAGGCGAGCATTGCAAGCCATTTCGATGCAGCAGGAAAACTACATAAAAGTTCATTTTCGAGTTTTTTTCAAAGAGTTGTTATTTCTAACCAGTATTTTTTCTGCATATAACAACAATTATTGTCGCATAAAATGATTTTCACAAAAACAATTGTATTATTATTTTGCCAAATTCGCTAAATGCAGTGCGGAAAAGGATCTAGTTTGTGGTCTAAAAATGGAAAAAAGCAAACGTCTTAATTAATTAATAATTAACTGATTCGCTTAGGCCAGTGGTTTTCAACCTTTTTGGTGGAGCGGAACCCCAATGAAACATTCCAGAGGCTTGAGGAGCCCCTGTGCGGTAATTTGATTGTCTTATGCCAAGGTGGTCCAACTTCTGCACTCTTGCGGGCCACTTTTCAAAATTATTCTAGTTTGCGGGCCGTAACCGGCTAAAAGCACCTATTTTCGTCCCAAAATCAGGGTGTTCTCTAAAAAAAAAGGTCTTCACTTGGAATCGGTCTCCGAAATTCCTATTTTCGTCCCAAAATCAGGGTGTTCTCTAAAAAAAAGGTCTTCACTCGGAATCGGTCTCTGAAATTATTAATACAAACTGTAAAAAATTACATTTATTCTCGTAAAAAATTCAATGAGAAACTTGAGCCTAATGTTTCTTGCACAACTCTTTAAGATTGGGTTGTGTTTTTGATAGACGCACATGAAGTTCATCTTCCACAGACAACTTACGGAACCCCTGAACTGTTCTGACGGAACCCCAGTTAAAAACCACTGGGTTAGGCCAAGATTTAAAATGAACACTAGCTCTCAAAAGCTCGTGTTAATAAAAAGCAAATTAAACGTCTGCACATTTTCATTTCAGTAGAAAACTGTGCGTTTAACATTAATAGCAATACAATATTTAAAAATAAATTGGCTAATCGCCTGAATTAAAGACTTACTCTACAACAATGTCCTAAATTGCACCAATGGCTTATATTAGGAAACAAAATACAATATAATTCAAATTACCAAAAATGAGTAGCACTTTACTATCCGCACTTTTCACTTCACTCCATGATCGTTCTTTAATCTTTTTTAAGAATTAAATAGAGTAAATTTTGGATTACCCTATATTGCGTCTAAATAGCGGCTCCCTTTCCTTTTTGATTATAAAGCTATACGTTTCATTGGCTAGGGCGTGGCCGTTTGCTTTGTTGACTATTTTAATTCATTCAGTTTAAAATTGTTGTCGTAGCGCATGGTCGTGTCGTCGCCAGCTCTGGTAAATTTGAAAGTCAGTCTATAATCTCATAAAGTAAGTGATTTGATGAAGTTAGAATCTTTTCATTTTGTTGACAGTTACGTATATTTATTTATTCTTGTTCATTTATAGATTGGATTAAACGATTTAAATCGCCTTACACGATCCGGCCGTGGCCGGCAAACAATAAATATACAAGCGTGAGCACAGTGGTGGATATTCAAAATTAGGGGCCTGAGGCAAAATCCAAATTAGGGGCCCCCAAAAATGACGTCACAAGAATTCGATTACCATTTTACCAATGCCATCTAGAAAGATAGGCTATGAAATACTAAAAAAAAATGGATTTTGATACGAAACTTGAAATAACTCAAATCAGTGGCAGACACAGAAAGTTATCATCAAAAATTTACACGTGGCACGAGTTAATCAAACGGCACCTGATCGAAATGACACCTAATCGAAACGACATTTGATCAAATAATGAAAGAAAAAATTTACAACCTTGAATTCTATCCCAATTTTGTCAATTTTTTGTCCCAAAAACAAAGTACTATAAATCTGCCCCGGTTTTGTTGATTTTTTGTCCCAAAATCATAAATCTCTAAAAATAATATCTTTTCTGTGAATCTGTCTCTGATTTCTGCAAGAGGTTTACAAGGGTGGAGCCATGGCACAATGCTCCCCTCTCTAAATAACTGACTATACAAAAAAATCAAAAAAATGATGCAATAAGCATCTAATGAAGCATAATCATCACAAAAGATCTACTTGTTGCACCCCTAAAACTTGTTACCGCCCTTTGCCTAGAGACCTTGTTAAAAAAACTTTACCTTGACATTGGCAAAAAATTATAAAAAATAAAAACAAATTGGCTTCTTACTGCTGGCCTCTGCTTTTTATGAATTTAATTTACAGTAACAAAGAGATTGTTTAATCGCAGAAACATACAAAAATAAATCTTTTTTTTTATCAACTGTCATTTCGATCAAGTGCCGTTTCGATGAAGTGTCGTTTTGGTCAAATCTCGTTTCAGACTGATCTCGTTTTGATCAAGTGTCGTTTCCATCTTCGTTTCGATCAAGTGTCGTTTCAATCAAGTTTCGTTTCAATCAAGTGTCGTTTCGATCAACTGTCGTTCGATTAACCGTCATTCGATCAATTGTCGTAGCACTGGGTTTACAAACCAAAAACATAATTAGTATAAAAGTTAAAATAATGTGAAAACCTTTTTTTCTCTACACTTTTTTACTGCTCTATTGTCTTTTAATTGATCTGCATATTCTTCATTTTTTAAAGTGAGAGGAAGGAGTTTAAAAGTTTAAAGGAACTTTTAAACTTCCTTCCATGTATATGCTTATGACTAAAATCCTTTTTTTTACTTGAAAACGTCTTGGACAGACTTGAATTCAGTGATGGGATTCAGGGAGTTTGCACCGGTTTGCGCGAACACGTTCTTATGAATATCATAACGTTCTGCAAGCGCGTTCTTAATTTAAGGTAATTTATGTATTTTTATATCTCTGATAATGAAAGAACCTATTATTTATAACTTCTATACTATAGGGAAAAGAACCTGTTTATTTTTTTAATATTTGAATTTCATCATTGCTTAAACTCGATTTGACCTATTTTTACAAAAACAAGGACTCGACCCAAGTTCTCAAATCAATAATTGTTGACTTGGAATTGGTTTTGTGTGCTTAGTAAGCTAGGTTATATGCAATGCATAAAAAAGAATTGGGAAAATGGTTTTGAAAATTCGAATTTCGTAGACTCAGATTCATGCTTTCATGGACTTATACTAAAATTACATCATTTTTGGTAGTCTTGGATTTGGAATTCGTTCGAGCTTTTTGAAAAGGACTCGAACTTGGTTCGAATTTGAAAGTTATAATTTCTTGGACTACTGTTAGCATGCATACAATCAATTATAGGTATATTTTTGAAACTTTCTCACCACTACAAAATAAACCTTTGTACCATAGCCTTGATAGTCTCTAAAATAATAAATTTGTCAAAATATATTTCAACAGAATTAAAATTGAACTGACTAAATAGGTAGGCTACTATCACAGAAAAAAATATGATCCTTTTTTAGCAGTAAAAACAGATTTGCACTGATTACATAGCAACAACAACAAAAAGAATTTTTTATCAAATATATATATATAATTTAGGAAGAGAAGTGATTTTTAAAATCCACTTAAAAATTATAGCAAGCAAAATTAAACATTTCATTTAGTTTGTAAAATTTTTTTTATTAAAAAGCTGAACGTTTTCGACTATCATCAGTCCTTATCAAAGCATCTAAAATTGTTTAAAATCATCTAAAAATTTTTTAACCATAAACGACAATTACAATCAATTAAAATATATAAAAAACAACAATTTTCTCAAGTTTATGCTGTCACTGTTATTACTAATTCAGTTTATAGGCAAAGACAATTACACAAAACAACGTCAGAATTGACAGAAAAAAAAAGGAGAAAAAAGAGAAAAAAATAATAAAATAATAATAATGCAAATCACATGACTAAATTAGAAGAGTTGTAGTAAAAAAGACGAGCCATTTTCATACAATTGTTTATATAATTTAGGTTGATGTTTTTTAATTATTAACGCTTCGTGAATTTTACAGTCGTAATCTGATGAACATTTCTTTATAACACTAAAACGAGGTATTAAGCTATCCATATCTTTTTTATTACACAAATTGCATTCAATAATATGATCTTTTATTTTGCTTTTGACCGAAGAGCCTAAATTTAAGTGTTCCTTTGCTCTTGTTATCACATGACGTGTTGACTTACCGATGTAAGTCAGACCCGCATCACACGGGCACGAAAAGCGATAAACAACATTTGATAACAAAAGGGCAGGTGTGTTAGATTTTAAATTGAATTAGTTTCCAACTTTGCAAGTTTTATATATAGGTATTAAGTGCACGGCAGAGAATTTCCAAATAAGTTTCGAAATGTCTTTTGCGAATATGTGAGACTGTTTCCCCACATATGGAATTTCAACTGTAATGTTTTCTTTTTTATTGGTAGGTTGCGTCTGATTTAAATTTGTTTGTCTACTATTCATAAATTGGTAAAAAACTTTATCGAAAAAATAATTTGGGTATCCATTATTACAGAACATTGATCTTAATTTTTCTACTTCATTTTTGAATAGATGGCAATCGGAACAAATATTTTTGGCACGATTTAGCATACAACTAATTAAGTTTGATTTCCACTTTAACGGGAAAATTGCTTTGAAATTCAGAAAAACACCAGTATGAGTCGGTTTTCTCCAAATCCACGATTGTAAGTTATTGTCGTGTATTTTAAGTTCCATGTCTAAAAAGGGGAGAGTATTAGTAGACTTTTCCATTGTAAATTGCAAGTTTTTATGTTGTGAATTTAATCTATTTAAAAATCCTTTTTTTTTTCTGTCAATTCTGACGTTGTTTTGTGTAATTGTCTTTGCCTATAAACTGAATTAGTAATAACAGTGACAGCATAAACTTGAGAAAATTGTTGTTTTTTATATATTTTAATTGATTGTAATTGTCGTTTATGGTTAAAAAATTTTTAGATGATTTTAAACAATTTTAGATGCTTTGATAAGGACTGATGATAGTCGAAAACGTTCAGCTTTTTAATAAAAAAAATTTTACAAACTAAATGAAATGTTTAATTTTGCTTGCTATAATGTATATAACAATAACAATTAATTCAGTCGAGCAAAATAATGTTAAATCTCAACAATTATACCGACTCCATAATGTACAACAAGTTTTATCATAAGAATCGAAAAATTTATGGCCTAAAACATTATTAGAAAGAGAAGCTTTAGTTATGGTTTTTTAACACAAAAAAGATTAAGAAATGCTGGTAATATGAACTTTTCTGAAATATGAATACCTTAATTTTTACAAAAAAAATTTAAATTACATTCGAAAGCTAAGAAAGTTTATAAAAAAAATATAATTATGCTTGCTTTTAGGCAAATGAGTCAAAAAAATACTAACCCAAAATAAAAATTTGTTAATGTATTAATATATTATAAAGCAGCCAATTATTTATTTAATATTTTCAGCTTATGCTGCTTTAATTAAATCTTTTGAAGATTTTTGTCTGGAAGGAATAGAAATATGCAATGCAAACTTGCAATAAAGCTAGCTTTAAATTAAAATTGTAGAAATAATAAAAGTGTTGTGAAATATTGTCAAAACCATTTAATGTTATGGTTGTTTGTGCAAGATAGACCAATTGATAATTACAATTAAATTTAATGTAAGAAGCTATTTAGCTTATTCTATGTTAGGTTACCTTTTAAAATTGTCATTTAAAATCAAAATACTTTACCTAAATAATTTCTAATTCAATTTTTTTCAGAATGACAATATAGAAAATTTTAACTTTAATCAAGCAGTTGTTTTTACCAGATCATCTCACAAACCAACTGTCAAAATGTCAATTTTGAAAAATGCTAAACCCTTTAAAAAAAGCTGCAATCAAGTCTTGAAAGTCAAGTAAATGAATAAATTGTATATGAATCAACTAAGAACTTTGAAAAAAAGTAAAACTTTCTATATATAAAAATTTGGTTAATGGTAAAACATTTGCAGACTGGATTTAGTGTTCTATTGGTTTCTATTGTACATGAAGCATTTGCTACAAAAAGAAAAAAAATGTATTTTTTATTACTAGTGTTTGTAAATTTTTTAGTTATGTTGTTTTTAGTCATTATTTTGTTGCAATTATGGAAAGTAATTAATATTGATGCATAAATACAACTAATTTTAAGTAGTATTTTTATCAATAGAAAAATTTAAATTTAAAACAAAATTTCTCTTTTTCTTAGACATATTTTTAGTTGTAGAGTTGTTACTGCCTAATTTCAATCACTTTTGGATAACTTTTATAGCAATCTGACTATTAAGAATAGTTTACATTATGTAGTTGTTCTGCAATACATAGAAACTGAAGAGATTTTATGGATTGTTGTTTTAAATTTTAAGTGTTCTGCCAACATTACCTTATATGCCATATTATGTGACATAAATTTCACCTATTTGCTAAAAACTTTTGAGAGTTTTTGAGGTTTATGAAACCATGTAGAATACCACAAAATAAAACTACACGCGGCATTTTCAAAAAGGGGCGGCCCCTCGATAACTGTAAAAGGGGGGCCCGAGGCGATCGCCTCACTTGCCTCACCCAATATCCACCACTGCGTGAGCACTTAGGTTTTGTTCAGTGTATATTACCGGATTGCGGGCGCATTTGATCTAGGTCTAATACAATAGTTTGCAGTGGGTTATTGTAGGTTGGACGCCCACTGGTGTAGAATCACGCTAAAGTTTGCTGTGGCTTCTACACCTGTTAAAATCATAAAAAAAAAAGAACTCACGCTGTAATTGAAAAAGTTAATTAACTGTATAGAAATGTTTTTTGAAACCTCTTAATTAATTCTATTGTTTGCGTTAACTGCTTTATGGGCGGATTACTTAGACTTAGCGAGCACACTATAAGTGCAGCGATCATAATGAAATCTGATTGGTTCACTTACACATGGCGAGCACACTATAAGTTGAGATGTTGGTAAATTTATTTCCTTTCAGCCGTTGGTGGTCCAGTGGTTCGGTGATTTGGTTTAGTGTAATAGTTTGAAGAGCGAGTTTGTAGATCGCAAGCGAAACTTGGGAAAATTTCGTTTTGCGATTGGTTGCATCGTTGGCTGTATCGTTAGCTGCATCGTTTGGGCAGTATTGTCGACTAAATAATTGTGGTCGTTGGCTTGTGGAAGCCTGTTATATTTTTTCTTATAGAAATCTCAACTTTAATATATATTATAAAACCATAAAACGTGTGTGAAAGCCAGCGGTGTGATTAGGGAAGGCTCGGATAGCTTTCCCTAATCACACCGCTGGCTTTCACACACGTCTTATGGTTTTATAATATATATTAAAGTTGAGATTTTTATATGAAAATATAACAGGCTTTATAACTAAAAAAAAGATTAAAGCATTTAAATACCTTTAAAATTTAAGCAGTGATGATAATATGCGTTTACCTTTTAAGTCTAAAGCAGTGATGATAATATGCGGAGCGAATGGAGCAGCCGCATCGCACCCATTCCTAAAAACGTCAAAAAGCGGTTCCCCCTAAGGAAAATATTGCTATATTTCTTTATTGTTTCACCATGACGTTGACCCCTCCTTGTTTATATCTTAACTTTAGAACGAAATTAGGGATTATGTAGTCGATTAAAAGAGATGACCTTTTTCTTTTTGTTTTATTTTAGAGATCGCTATATTTTCGGGACGAAAACGAAGATTTAGCATATTGATCGAAAGTGATGACCTTTTTTTACAGATCACTACATTTTTGGAACGAAAAAAAGTGGTCCCCATTTTTTCTTGCATCAGGCCCCCTCTTCTGTAAGCCCATCACTGGTCGAAAAAATAGTTTGAAATCAATAATTTCGAGCTCGTCGTCGTTTAGAAGGTCAGACACAAACCAGACTGGGGCCGAGGGTTTATCCTTTTACTACTACAGGCTGCTGTACTGCCTAAACAGATGCTGGCAGTAATGTTGTTAAGCCAGCATCGGGTTTCCTCATCCAAAACCGTCAGATCTCGTGCTCCATGTGATGCTCGATGTATGGCGCACGCTTTTAGAACGTGGTATGCGGTTTTGTTCAGAGGCGCCGCACTCACAATTCGGTGAAGGAGCGAGACCTCATTTGTGCCTGCACGAGTGGAATCACTCAACACCAGTCCGCAGGCGATTGAGCTTAACCCAACCTGTTCGAGGCAAGCTCACCCCAACAGGCCTGGCACTGGTCCTGGGTATAAAAACACAAAGCCTGGAAGTATTTTTACAATACTCCGCATTCCATTTATGGTTTGCCCACTCAGAATCACGGATGCCAAGTCCGGCAAGGTTGTCCAAAAGACTCTACGCAGCTGGCATAAATGGGCGTCTAGATCTTATAGTCTCACTTGGCGAGTGTCCAAAGACCCACTTAAAAAAACATACAAGGTATGATCAGGGTCCCGAGATTCACGGTAAGCCAAGGAGAGTGTCGCTCCCAGTCGGCGAAGCTCAGCTGGCTGGATGCCTGAAAGTATGGGTAAGTGCGGTCCGTTGGAGTGGGACGCAGGCATCCAGTGACTATGCGCAAGGCGTCATTCAAGACACTGTCTATGAGGCGAGTGTGAGCGCTGCGACACCAGACTGGTGCGCAGTAATCAGCTGTTGATAAAACCAGAGATAAGTCGGCTATGCGTAGTATTTTGGCACCAGCATCCCATCCTGAGCCTGCAATTAGTCGCCTCAGCAGTGTAACGCGCGAAGATAGTTTTTTGCACAATGCCACTAAATGGTGACAAAACGTGAACGATCTGTCCAGTTTTACCCCAAGGTAAGTAGAGGTTGACAGAATGGTAAAGTCTATCGTTGTTGCAGACTTTTAGATTACGTTTGGTCTCTCGGTTATTTAAGTGAAAGACTGCCGTCACCGTTTTAGTGTGACTGAGCTTCAACCTCCAAGTCTAGAGATACGCTGAAAGTGTGGAAATATCTTGGCTTAAAGTCCCCTCCAAGTCTTTCCAGTTTCCAGAAGAGTGCAACAATGCTAAATCATCAGCATACGCAAACTTTCTGGATCGTACGTATAGATCAGTGGTTTTCAACCTTTTTGGTGGAGCGGAACCCCAATGAAACATTCCAGATGCTTGAGGAACCCTTGTGCAATAATTTGATCGTCTTATGCAAAAAACATCATTTGATTAATGAAATGAAATTAAAATACTCATATTCAGATTTATTTACTATAAAAATATTGATACAAACTGTAAAAAATTATATTTATTTTCGTAAAAAATTCAATTGGAAACTTGAGCCTAATGTTTTTTGCACAACTCTTTAAGATTGCGTGGTGTTTTTGATAGACACACACGAAGTTCATCTTCCACAGATAGCAATTGTTTCTACGGACGAGGGGAATGACTCGTCTAAGCTTGCGCAGTCAGGTAATCGAAGATTCAAAATTGTTTTGGATCAACAAAGGTCAACAAAAGTTTAATGGCGTTTGAACGTGAGATACAAAACAATTTAGGTTATACAATTTTAACGAAACTATTTAAAGTCAGTAACAATTTATCCAGAATTAACAAATCTAGACCCTTATTCAAATAGAATAAAAAATAAATACCAAGAATTAATAAAAACATCACTAACGCAAATAAATACTTAATACAGAACAGACCTAACCCTATTCTAGCTAAATTAGCATATAAACAAACACTAACCTAACCCTAAGCTAGCTAAGCTAAAATGAACACGTTAAATGAATGAAAAACTCAGATTACAACGCATTATTACGTCACTATAAACTGTTTTTAAAATCAAACAAAGGAAAATTCTAAATTAAGAAATGCTATGGAAAGGTAACTTAAACAAAGCTTTTTAAGAACAAAATTCGCGCTGCTAGAAAACGAACAGAAAGAAAACAAATTACAATACTAATTAACTAAGTAGAAGAATTAGTGACGCGAGTTCAAATCCAACAAAAAAACAGTAAAGTAAAGTTTTTACGGAAACAAACAAAAAAAACAATTTATAACATATAATAGTCTTTTTGCCAAGCTGGAGGTTTTATTGTTCGCCGTCTTGACGGGACCTCACAGCTTGGCGCATCATCCGTCGCAATAGCAATTGTGCTCGCTTCTTGTACTTGATTGTTGTCAGAGCTGAAAATCCAAACGCACAAAAGTAGGAGGTTGAAAACTGCACAAGAAGTCGAAGCGCTTTTTGGGCAATAGCAGGATATTCATTATCAACCAACAACCAGAATGCATCCAAGCTAAGCTCAGAATGCTTCAACTGTACAGTAATATTCTATTACTTGAAACATTCGCAAGTTCTTCTTCTGTTAATGTAAATTGTTCTTCAGATGGCTCAAATTCCACAAATGGGCTTCTAACCCAGTCATACTGGTCAACAGATATCGATGAATATATTTGTTAAGATTTATTAATATAGTGTCCAAGTGGTTCAAGATTAGTTGTGCAAATTTTGGACAATTGCTTGGAGTACTTCGAAGCATTTCCAAATTTCCTGCAGTTTTGCGTTTCTTCCATATTGTCACATTTTTCTAAAAATTGATTATCAACTTTGCTATATCATAATGCAAACTAACTAATACTGTAATGATACTGTAATGAACAGGGAATTATAGTACAATACAGTGAAGTAGCCTTCTGTACTGTAATTTCCTGTTTATTACTAGTTAGTTCGCATTGCGATGTAGCATAATTGATAATTCAATCGGCATTATGACGTGCTGTGTGTTTTAGCCGAAGCCGTCTGTACTATAAAAATATAATACTATTAAAAACTAACACAGACTTAATTGAATGTAACAGAGACTTATATGAGTGCAATGGGACTTAATTGATCAAAAATCACTGTATATTTAAACAATATGCAGATAATAATAAAATAGACTCTCGGATTTGAATCTAAACTTGCGGAACCCTTGGACTGTTCTGGCGGAACCCTGGTTGAAAACCACTGGTATAGATGTTAAATAGGATGGGAGCCAAGATCGATCCCTGAGGAATGCCGTTTTTCAAACGGCGTAACCTGTTTTGATTGCTGTCACCGGTAGTTAGGATGAAACTTCGGTTTCGGACAAGCTCCATAATCGTTCTGACCATATTCTTATCCGGCAGAAGCCTCAGCAGCTTGCAGGTAAGACCACGGTGCCAGACAGTGTCATAAGCAGCTATCAGATCGACGAATACGGCATCGGCCTTCTTGTTAGCTTCAAAAGAATCCTCAATGTTCTGGGTCAATAGAACAACTTGATCTACGGTTGACTTCCCGCGTCGAAATCCATCCTGCTCTCTAGGGAGCAGTGGATCGATTAATGGCTCAACTCGGGCGTAGATAAGCCTCTCGAGGATCTTGTAGGGGACACAGAGCAGAGATATCGATCGATAACTCTTTAGGTCCCCTACGGGCTTCATTGGCTTTTGGATCGCGACTACAAGCGCTCTTCTCAAGATCTTGGAAATTTTGAGTCGAAGCAAGCAGGAAGAAAGGAAATCAGGTAACCAGGACTTCAAAGCAGCTCCAGCGTGAATTATAAGCTCTGGACAGATGGAATCAGGGCCCGGAGCTTTACCTGGTTTTAAATGTTGGAGGGCAGCAGTAAATTCTCTCTGTGAAAAAATGTCAGAGATATTTACTGGGTCTGGTGTTGTGGCTCTTCAAAGGTCAGACACTTCTTGAGAGACAAGTCGAGATGACTTGCGGTGAACAACCTCAATCTCTCATTTCTGATTAGCTGAAATGCAATGGCATCAGCTAAGACGGGACAGTGACGAGGAGAGTGTCGTGACCTACCAGTAAGGTTGTTCAAAATACTCCATGCTTTTCGACTCGAGTGTAAAAAGTCGATGCTCCAAACTTCTTTGGACCATCGATACTCCGCTTCCTGTCAAACTTGTCAAGCAGAGCTGTAGCAGCCAAACTTGAGTCGTCTTTCTGAGGAATGTTCTAATAGAGGAATTCACACTCCGCATCCCAACCCGGAATATAGTTGTTTCGATACCAGCGTGGGACAGTCTTTTTGGCCGCTTTCTTGATGATGTTGCAGAAGTCCTGGTAAGCCGCATTCACATCAAGTGAATTAGGCCGCAACAAAGTCTTTGCAATTATTCATCAAAGCAATGTAATGACTCCATTTGGCCTTGCGGAAGTTCCATCGCTTAACAGGCATGCTTGACACTGCCATAGCAAACCTTGGTGGTGTAATAAGCGAAGGTCGATGTTGTGACCAGGGAAACTTTTCAAGCACACGTCAATCCGGCAACCAACTGTTAGAACCTACGCTATCGAAAGCTAAATCCGGATTGGCGCCAGTGTTCCAGCGGCCGGAGTAAAAACTGGCGACGTCCTTGGCATTGTATAGGAGGGCAAGATAATTAATACTTGCCCAGCCAGCCAAGCACGTCCAGTCCAGACTGTTATTATCGTAACCCCAATTAACACGACGGCAGTTAAAATCTCCAGCATGAAGTTTGGGGTGAGGAAACATTCGGAGATCTAGAGATCACAGTCGCGTTGATGGAGGTTTGTAGACGTTGATTATTTTATAATCATCAACGTCCACGCACAATCATTTGATCTCCGATGTCGGTGGAGATTGGTCCAAAAGCGTGTATCTTAGTCGCTCGTGGACAAACGTGGCAAGGACCGCTTAAAGAAGACCCAGCTGGTTGGTAGTTTGGAAGTACCAACTTTTCTGCATCAGTACAGTGGGTCTCCTATAGTAGGATGACGATTGTCTCAGACTGCAGAGCAAGGTAATGAAGAACGTTCATCTTGCTTGTAGTGAGGCCTTCGATGTTTAAGTGAGAAATAATAAGTCTTCAAAATTTCTTGCAAGGTGCCCTTAAAAGGGCAGTTTTTTCCAGGCATTGTCTCGTTCTGAAAAGGACGTTTGCCGATTAGTAGACCCTCACTGAGCATCGGAATGGGTGAATACCCTTCCATTTCCGCAGGTTTGAGAGCATTAACAGACGTACTCACGTCCCAGGCTGCGAGAAAGCACCTGCCATCTGGGAAAATTTCGAGCTGCTATTAATACAGAAATATTTTCGAATAATTTTTTATAATTTCGAAGAAAACTGGAGTAGTCTATAGGCACTGGTCTGCGTTATGACACTTTGCCCTACAAATTATATGATAACAACAAAAATTATACAAAAGTCATGTTTTATATTTGTAATTTTTTTTACAGTAGCCTAACATAGTAAATGCAATACTCTTCAATTTATCAAGATTCTGAAGCATTATCACTTTCTTAGCGAACTAAAAATCTTCTCATTTTGTGTTACAATAAACTCACAGAAAACATTACAAATTAAATTTGTAAACGCTTACATTCAGGCCCGATTTTCGCTGTTATTTTTTAAAACAATATAATTTATACGACTTATGGATAGAAAATATTAAAAGCGCCATTGTGCATCACGCATGCCGAATCCGGGATCACTCCCTGATGGTCATGGCTTTTCATTTCGAACTTTTATCAAAGAAAGTCCCAGCCATAACTTAAATGCATACATTTTCAACCATCTGGTCATCGGCGTGCGTGACGCATTGTTCTTATGTAAGCTGTAGCATAACAGCCACAGCTTACATAAGAGCAAGGCATTTACAATGTAATTTAATGAATCAAGAGTAAATAATTACGTTTGGTCCACTACTTGCGACGTGGGCTAATAATTTAATGATTCGTGCATAAAATATTTTCAATTATTTGACCGAATGAAAAAATGCCATAGGCTTTTTAACAAAAACATAAAGCTAAATGAAGCACGACTTAGGCATTCATTTCAACATCAAAGTATTACAAAACATTGCCTAACAATTATTTGACCGAGTGTTGTGGGAAATAGGTTTTTTGGTTGGTGTTTGTTTCCAGGAGCGCCGGAGCGCTCCAGCAATGATGTCACTGGCGCGCCGGCGACGTCTGTGCGCGGACCCTAAACTATGGTTCCGAACTTTAGGCTTCCTAAAAAAGTCCTGAGTCCCCAAGACAACAAACCTAAAGAACAGTCAAATCCTTGTGAGCCCTAAAGATTACTGTTCCTATCTTTTATCGTAGTCTTGATTTTCGTGGACCACGAAAGAGTACCCTAGACTACTAGCCCTAGTTTTTTAAACCTAATCCTAAGTCTTGAGTTCGCAATTGCTGTCAAACCTGAATACACATCAGACTAAAAAAAATTCTAAAAAACGTCTTCTTTTGTTTGTTCCCAAACGTCGTAGAGATTTATACAAAACTTTTTGCTTCCAATTGCTTGTGGATTAAGTTTGAATTTTTTTACCTTTCCATTTTTAGAGAAATAAAATCCGCTCCCACGAAATAGTGGAGTGGAATAATAATTAAATAGTGGAAAAATTTAATCGCATTGCGTCCTTGTAGAACTCGCAGCTGCGCTGGACAAGTCTTGCAAACTTGCTGTTAAATTCATAAACAATTAGATTCAGTTTTAAAAAATCCTCTAAGTCAGTGGTTCTCAACCTTTTTGCTAGTACGTTTTATCTAGAAATTTTTCTTTACACTACGTACCACAAAAAAAATTAATTATTTTGATTTACTTAATAAATATAGTGATAAGATTTAGTGTTATGGTTGTATCTGTTTTTCCTGAACAAGTTGCTTTATGCGCAGACTTATCGCACCAATCGCACATTGGAAATCATGAAAAGGCGATGTAAAGCAATTTCTGCTTTTGGTTTTAATACTTTTTATTGCAGAGAAGCACTGCTTACATTCCCATGTGGTGGAGAATACTATGATAACACTTGAAAAATAGTTTTTTAAGTCGGAGTTGGTAAATGGAATCTATTATCAACCAAATATTGGTGGTGAAGCATTCTTTACGTTTGATTTTAATTGCTTCATCACACTGGATACCAATAATTTCCTTAGTTTTGCTGTTCCTACGTGTAGGTTGGATAACAGACCAAATAAAAGGACTAGATTAAAAATAAAGGGACAATTTTTTATGCTTGAAACATAATGCATAAACACCCATTTAAAAAGTTTAAGATAGCAGCAAAATTTCTTGAAATAGCTTTTCGTTGAGTTGTTTTTACAATGAGGAAAGATATGCAAACACTCATTACTGTTTGCCTTCTTTGTTCATTGGTCATAAGTCTAGCTTCTATACAGAGGCTTGCAATGTAAAAACAAGATAGGTAATAGAACCGCTTGGACCTTGAAAACAAATTGATAGGTTGAGTGTATAAAAAATATCCGATAAGTAGCTCGTCGCAAGAGAAACTTCAGGTTAATCAAATTGTGATTTCTTTGCGTGTAAAATTCAAGCAACTCTTCTAACTCTATTTCCTTGTGACGGCCAAACGTAGATTTCAACACAGAAGGATCCGTTTGTTTTTCCAAATTGTATATCCGATAGGGATCTTCTAACTCCGGGATTGCTAACTTCGTTTTACATGTGTTCATAGAAGGGTTAAAAATGCAAATGCCTAATTTAACGTGTTTTACATATTTTTTGATTTATTTCTAAATACTGCATATCATATGTCAAGAAAGTGCGGGAGCGTGCATATCCGCATGTAGATCTTAAAGATTCGAGTTCAAATCCCAGGTAGATCAATGGCAATAAAAGTCGCGAAAGACTTATTATAGCAGGAGATACCAGACTGTATATTCTTAAGATTTAGAAAACTCCTATGTTTGGGTTGTAAATAAAAATAAGCACAAGTACAAGCACTGTAATGCCACCTAACAAAACATAAAATGAAATATTTTACATAAGCTAACTAAAGCAAATTTTTGCTAATTTTTTTTATGCTGCAGCTGTCAATTTTCTACGAGTCAGATTAAACACAAATACAATTTGCAAATAAAAAATTTTGACACAGAAAAAAGGCAAAACAATGTTTAAAAATAACCGAATTCAATAAAAAAAATCAATCAAAATTGACAAATAATTCAGTAATTTTTGAATTAAGAAGAATTAGATTAAACTAACTGTTGGAAGCAAGTTTTCGCAGTTTTCAAGAATTTTTTTTTACGCTCTTCAAGGATTGTTTCCTTGCTGTCATTGCTGCGCTTTAGTTCATTTTTGGCGAAGCAATTAAATGATGATTCGATAATTGCTGTAAAATTTAAGTGCCCGGCAGAACATTGTTGTTGTACCAAGAAAGAGCTATTCTGAAATGGCAATGCTTTTTTTAGTGCAAAAATAAAAGCTTCTCGCGGGTTTGATGAAGTCAAAAATTGGATTCTTGCATGGTCATTGTCGGTTAATGCCGAGTAATACTGAACTGCGAAAGCAGTAACAGTATAACAAAACTATGACGGCTTTGATAAACCTCCTCTATCAGTAATGTCAAACAAATGAGTGTACTCTTCTGGTAAAAAATCATAAATTGGTGTTGGGTCGTGGCCTTTCACAAGCATTTTTTTGCAAAATGAACATTTACGACGTCGTGAAACACTTCTACCCACATAGCCACTAACGAAAAAGGTGATGTTAGTATCAATGCAAGACAGCTCATCCAGTGAAAGCTCAGAAAAAAACGTCACTAACCAGACAAATTTTTTGAAATTAATTTCTTTGCTTGAAGTGGGCGGCAAAGGAATTTCGTCGAAAGTAAGCAATTTGGAACTAGATTTCAACACATTTTGCTGAAGATTAAAAACTGATTTTATTTTCTGCTTGAATCAACTGTTTGACGCACAAAGAATAATTTCCACAGTTTACTTGGTGGTACCAACCAAACGGCCCTCTATAGGATCAGAAATTAATTTTCCCGTCAAAAGATAAGAAAATCCATGCTCTTCTTGCAAATACATGGCTAAATCTGGTATCGCCCCCATCGTCTGAATACAAGCAAGAAACGTTTCTCGAGTAAGACCATCATTTTTAGAATCTCTCCAACTGACAAACATTTCTCGAGCTTCCTTTAAATACGAACAGTTGGTTTCAGCAGAATCTTTAATTGAACTACATAAATAATCGTTTTGTTGTTGTGCTGAAAAAAAAATTGGGATTTTTTTCTCATAAAACTAAAACTTTTGTTTTTTTCAATAAAAAGCAAACAAATTAAAAAAAGATTGATGTAAGTAAGGCTTGACATTCAAAAAGATACTCTGACAGCTAAAATCAAAAATATATTGAATCTTGTGGGATTAGTAATGCATACCACAATTGCACTTTGATCTTTTAAATTCACGTATAAATGAATAGATATAAAGTAGCTTAAGTTAAAATAAGCCTACCTTAAAATGGTGATTTCACATTAAGAATTTTCCATGCATTGCCAGCGACTTTTAAAAACTTTGCTGTCTGAAGGAAAATTGGGTGAGCTCCAGAATAATATTCCAAGGCACAAATTGTAAAATCATAAAAAACACCTTTTGCAAAATTACAAAAAAAATATTAGCAGGTATTGCTGCTATACATATATTGTATTCATGTAAATATAATACAAAAATATTTTTAAGTGAATAATTCGCATGAAATATTTGAAATCTTCTACTTTTATAAGCTCTTTATGTTTAAGTAACAGTTGACATCAAAATCGTGAGAACATAAAATATTATACTCACCACGAGCATGGTGAGGTGATGTTCTGGCAATGCTGCTTGGATTTAAAAATGATTTTTTTAAAACATGAGCAATTTTTAGAACTTTACTTTCCTCCAAAGCATAAACATGTCTCAAATGAGAAAATGATGGAAAGCAACTACTGCCAATAAGATTCTCATGACCATTTGTAGGAATATTAAACTTTTGTTTGTTAAGAAAATTTTTAAATATATTTGTAGATTTTGTTATTAAATTATTTTCATGAAAATGCTTTGCACATACTCTGTGAGAGCTTGACAAAGTCCAATTTTTTCGTGGAATTGATTTTAAATCATTTATTTTTCAAAACCTTTTTTGATGGAAACTGAAATAAAGCAGTTTTTGGATGATTTTTGTGAGATTTGTAACCAGTTTTACACCCAGGTATGCAGCATGTATTAACCATGGCAAGCACTACTAAAAAAGATTCAAAATTTTCTGCACAGTTACAAATGCCTTGCAAATTTAAGTAAACCATAATTTTTGTATTTAGCTGTGGAATAAAAATGTCATTAAGTATTGCAACTTGTAAAAAAAATCTAAGATTTCTATTCTAGAAAAGTTCACCTTTTGGGTGCAATGTTGGATAACCTGTAGTAAAAGCAAATGTGATTTTTAATTAAAAACGCAACTTTAACATTTTTAGATATAAACTTATTACATCTATCTTTAAAATAGTTTTGGAAGATATTTTGTTCTAAAAACTAAAAGAAATTTCATATTTTTAGTGATTACTTGCAAGACACTTAAACTTTGAAAAAATAAATTTAAGATAAAACAATTTTCATCTTTGAAGCTATTTTTCATTTCTTGTTGTATTTGACCTGAACTGCATAGCTTTCAATTGTTTTTTTTTAGTGTTCTCAATTAGTGAAAGTTTAGACAACTAATTTAAGTGGAGTAGTTAATTCAAAACAAAATAAATTACTTAATTTGAAGCTTTTGAAAATTACAACTTTAAGTACATAAAAAATGCACTAAAATTTTGGTAGCTTTAGGTACCTAAAAAATGCACTAAAATTTTGGTAAAACCTGGTAAACTTTCTTCTAATTTCTGGTGCAAAGATAAGATTATTTGTAGCAAGATTTTTAACAACAAAAGCTGTAATTAAAATGATTCAACTGAACGTCAAATATTATTGCATCTCAACTCAATTTTATTGACTAAAAAAATGTATTCAAACTGATTTTTGCATTTAGCTAATTGCAATTATAAAAAAGGAATATAAAATTTATACAAACTTATTAAAAAAAAACATTTATTAACTGTCTGAACAAAGCTATCAGCCACAAAAAATATAACTTACAAGTATTTGTTACAGTTATTTATCACAAGCAAAAATAAAAAAGTTACTGGTACCAGTAGCACTTCATGCTATTATAAGTACTGAATCTAACGTATCTCAACAAACCGATACAACATATCTTATTAAAAAAGACCTTACAATTTTTGTATCACCAAAACTTTAAAATTAAAGCGTTTTCTTTACGCGACATCGACTATTTTACTTAAAAAACATTTAAAACCTCTTTAGCAGGGGTGAGGAACCGGCGGCCATTTTATAGTTAATGTGCGGCCATATGTAGCTTTGTAGATAATTGCGTCGTACATTGTGTTAATTTCTAAATGTATAAGGACTCTTTGTATAAAGTAATTGATTAAAGAAACAAAATAATAGAAAAACCTTAGTTATGTTGAGTTTTTTTATAATAAGAAAATCGTTTTGAAACGTTTTTAAACAACATTTTTTCAGCTGTGGCTTGAGTTACGAAATATCTAATGTCATAACTTAAGTTTACTTTAATTGTTTCATTTTGTTATGTCATAATGCTGCTATGATTCTTTTAGCCACTGTTCGTTTTATCCTCTTCGCTTAGTTTTGATTTGTAAGCAGGTTTCTAGATTAGTAGAATTAGCAGGTTCTAATTAGATTTATTTGGGTATCCCAATTATTTCTTTTAGCTTATTATTTAGGTTACATGCAGAAAGAATTTCTTGAAGAACTTATTGACGCATGTTTCAACGTATATCGTTTTGTCGCTGATTCCTTTTTTTTTCGACCACATGTGCGCATTTTAATGTGACTTTCTGCTGTGTAACGGACAAAAAAAATAAAACCTTGATTGATTGATTAAAAGAAGCGAAAACATTAAATTAAAGCAAATTGTTTATAGACCTACTTATTGTCAGTATCGCGTCTAATTTGTGGCGACTTAGCCTAATCAACTCTTCTTACCTTGTGTGGATAAACTATAGCCAAGTAATTTGTGTTATGTACAATTGTACATAATAGTAATTATTGTTTAAATTTCATTAATATGGATTACCCCAATAATGGCTCCAAAGCGAAAACGAACATTAAACCAAGAAGGAAGAGTATTTAACGAGGAGTGGGGGGTGCAATATTTTCTTGTGCCTAATGAAGACAAAATGTGTTTCCTACTATGTGACGCCACAATTTCTTGCATGAAAAAGTACAATGCTAAGGTTCACTATGAAACACATGAAAAATACAAGCATTTTCAGTTGGAAGGAAAAGAACGTAAAATTTCTTTTGAAAGATTGAAGAATCAAAAAGAGCGTCAGCAGCAAATGTTTAAAAAAATATCTTGTCAAAAAAATGATGCCATTGAAGTCACCTATCGAGTAGCACTTTTACTGGGAAAAAGAGGGAAGCCATTTAGTGATGTAGATATCATAAAAGAGTCAATCATTGCAGTTGTCAGTTGCATACATCCTGAGAATATTAGTACGTAAATATAAAAAACTGCCTCTTTCTCGAACAACAATAACAAGTCGTCAACATGAATTAGCATCCAACTTAAAACAGCAACTCAATTCAACAATTCAAAAAGAAGTGTTTTATTCAATAGCTATAGATGAATCTGTTGATAATACTGATTATGCACACGCTTTAGTTTTTATTTGTGCGATAACAGGGGATTTTAACTGTTTTGAAGAATTGCTTTGTTTATGTACCATGAAGGATAGAACTCGTGAAATTGATATTTTTAATGCTTTTAAAAGAAATGCAACAAAGCAAAGCTCAGTTTTGCTAACTTGGTATGTGGTGTACTGATGGTGCTCCTGCTATGAAAGGTGTCCGAGAAGGATTTATTGGCTTACTTAAAAAAGAATTACCTCATCCAGAATCATTAATTGCTTTTCATTGCATTTTAAACCAATAAAATCTTGCTGCTAAATCTGCTACTGTAGGAGACACATTTAACAAAGTTTTAGAGATACTGTAGTTCACTTTTTCAGATTCAATTAAACTCGTCACCGTCAGTTTTGTGAGCTGCTCATAAATGATGACGAAACTGATATTGTAGACATGCCGTTTTACTGCCAAGTCCGCTGGTTATCTCGAGGAAATATTCTTAGCAAAATTTTCAAGTTAAAGTAACAGATAGTCAGTTTTTATGAGAAACAAAAGAAACATTGTTATTTATCGGATTTTGATTTGTCTAAACAAAATAAACTGAATATTTTCTTCAAGGTAAAAACAAATGTATTTATGTGGAGCAAAATTCAAGCATTTTGGAAAAAATTAGAATTTTTGAAGAATACCCTTGCTGAGTTCGAGTTGCCAGAAGCTGAAAAACATTTTTCTCAATTGAAAAAAGCTCAAAAGAACATGAACGGCCAAATGAATCATTTGAGGAATTTACTGTATATCTGTCCTTGATTTTCTAATTCAGAATTACAATGAAAGATTTAAAGATTTTGAAAAACATAAGAATTGTTTAAAGTTGACTTTCATGGTTCATTTATTGGACATTACTTCAGCACCAAATAATGTAAAGATGGAACTATTAGAACTTTTGGAAGACAACATCATGAAATATTTATTTAATTCTAAAAATGATCCACTCAAAATTTGGAAAAACGCGATTGATTACCCATGTCTTCGTCATCACGCTCAAAAAATACTTTCCTGTTTTCCCACCACTTACTCAATTTTCTCATATATGACACAAATCAAAACAAAGTTGAGAACTCAGCTTACTGATGTGCATTTGGAAGACCAACTTAGGGTGCGAACTACTATGCTAGAACCAAATATTGAACTCCTTGTAAAAAATAAGCAATATCAAAAAAGCCATTAAAGTTACATTCTTAATTTGGTATTTCATTAATACTGTAAATAAATTTATTAAAAACACAGCATACAGCAAGCGTGTCAGTCTGCAAAAAACCTATCTCTGCGGTGCACCACCATCATATGTTTAACCGCGTTGATTCTAGAATTTGCTATGTTATTATTTTAATCATAATTAAATTGTAAACGAACCTGCTTTGTAAGTTAAAATATTTTTTATTTTGCGGCCATATAATTAAACATAATTTCAAATACGGCCATCCAAGCGTAAAAGGTTTCCCACCCCTGCTCTACAGCTTAGCTGAAACTTAAGACTAAAAATGACCCCTTTCCGTGCATAGGATAAATTGTTCCAAACCGGAGTTAGCAATCCCAGAGTTAGAAGATCCCTATATATTCGTACAGAAACGCAGCAAAATGTGTGAGATTAAACTTGTGCTTTGAAAATGGCTAAAATAATTACAGCGCAAATGTTTGCAACTTTTTCAAAAATTTTTATGCCAAGTTCACACTTTGATTATTGCAAGTGTTATAATTTATGAAAAGAAAAAAATAAGCTCAAATCTATTTATTAATATATACCGGTACACGAATGAATATCTAAAAAACAAGATTTAATTCGAGTGTTGGATTTTTATAGAATCTGAAAATTATTCACGTACCACTTAAAAAGTTCTTATGTACAGTAATACGCGTACCATAGGTTGAGAACCACTGCTCTTTATAGGTGGAGAAAATCAAAAAGTTGTACGCCTACAAAATGCTCTGGCCCAATCTCAAAATGGGTACAATATTAACAAAATAAATTTTTGGCAGTTTTCTCACACCAGAGAAGGTTTGCATCTTAATAAACAGCCAAACAACAAACAAAGCATAAATTATTTTCAGCACTTACATTTCTTAAACCATAGTTGTTTTTAATGCAATCAGGCAAATCAACTAGAGCATTAAGGAGGATGCCTATTTTACATTATTTACATACAACGTAATATTGGAGATATTTAATATTCTCCGTTCAGTGTCTGGTTTGTTTATTTTATCAAAAAACGATTCTTTAACCAGTGAATTCAAAAACTCAATTAACTTTTGGCGTTTGCTAATTGAACGAGTAGTTTCCATCATCAAATTATTGTTGTAAAATGCATGGTAATAACGCAATTCTAGATTTTTTATGTTCCTTAAAATATAAGCAAATCTATAATTTAATTTAAAGCGGTTGGATTGAAATTTTAAAATTTGATTGGCAATTTTCGGAACGATACATTTTAAATCTTGATTACAAAAATTTAAAAAATATGTTGCACTTTTCCCTTTTCGTAAAAAGTGTGGATGCTGGAAAAATGTTTTCTTATGAAAGCATTGATCTTTTTATCAGGCTCCGTTAATTTTTCCGGGAAGGCAACAGCTTGTGACCATTATAAGAAAAACCAAAATCAATTTTTTTCATATTGTGACGCGCGAGGATAGTTTTTTGCGCTATGCCACTACATGGTGACGAAACGTGAGCGATCTGTGCAGTTTACCCCGAGATAAGTAGGGTTTGGACAGAACGGTAAAAGTGTATCGTTGTTGTAGACTTTTAGCTCACGCTTGGCCTCTCGGTTATTTAAGTGTCGGTCAGTCACACTGCTGAGGCGACTCGTGGGTTCGGGATGGGGTGCGGGTGCCAAATTACGACGCATAGCCGCCTTATCTCTAGTCTACTCAACAGCTGAATACTGCGCACTAGTCTGGTGTCGCCGCACTGGCGTTGGTTTATTCCGTTCGACCAACGATATAGCCTACATACCGAGGAGTGTAAATCGTTGGTTCGACAATGTAGGCTACAGATGGGGTATGGCTCTTACAGCATTCTGTGCGTGTGGCGCAGAGGAACAACTGCAGACTGTATCATAATATCCTGCCCCATTTTCCGTCATCCAAGTAGGGAGATTGGTCTGGAATCAGTTGATAATAAGACAGTGGCCTGGCTTAATAATACCTACCCTTGTAGCATCTGAAGAGTCTTCCGGAATATCTATTCCACAACCATCCAAATGGAGTCCGTGCTTTCTCATATGTCAACAAGAACCTGGCCCGTGGCTGATGGAAACATGTCCAGCCGTATAGTGGACCATCTAACTCCCATCGATCTCCCCCAAACGAAGAAATAGAAGCGAACCCGATCTATTTATTTATTGATTTTTTTTAATCTCTATATTTATCCTCCTGACTCGCGGGAAAGCGATGAAGGCGCTAATACATAGGGTAAGCAATTACTTACCCCGACCTGCTTCCGGAGTTGCCAAAATATTGCTGTCCGCTTGAAAGTTGATAGAGATATCATTGAATTGTCGCATAGACTCTACAGTCGGCAGCGTGGTCTAGTGGTTAGAGTGCTGTGCTCATGATCAACGTGGTCTCGGTTCAAAACCCACTCGCGTCATTCTGTTGTGTTCTTAAGAAAGACATTTTTTCGGCACTTTCCCCTGCTTGGTGGTCTTGGCAAGCAGTTCTTAACTTCAGCCATATCTCTATTAAATCACAAGCGGACAGCAATATCTTTGCATCTCCGGAAGCAGGTCGGGGTAAGTAATTGCTTACCCTTTGTATTAGCGCCTCCATCGCTTTCCTGCGAGTCAGGAGGATAAATATAGAAATAAAATATTTTTAAAAAATTTAGAACTGGTTTGACCACGAAGCATAGAGAAGTTCCGTAAGAGTCGTTTCCAAGACACAACAGAATGGCGCGAGTAAGTTTTTTTTAAACCAAGACCGAGTCGATCACAATCATGCGGTCAACAAGTTGTGATTGTCTGAATTCAATTCTTCCACTAATTGCTTGCCTTGTCTCTAAGAATATCAGTTTAAGTAGCAACTGAGATATTCCAGTGTTATTTTCTTAACTTTATGCTACAACTGAAAAAACCATTGTTTCACTTCAATGCATTTCTTTCAAGTTTTTTTTATAATTTTCGCTTTTTTTATACATAAGATAAAATGTAGATGTAGTGCATTGTGTAATTGTAAGACATTATAAGATAGCTCTTATAAGAATTACTTTGGTGGGCTAAAAAGTTTGGCTTGTCACATATATGATAGTAAGTGCTTGTATATTTAAATAGCTGTGGCAAATGCTTTTAAACCATATGTGGTTGCTTAGCTAATTTATTTGTTTGTCGTTTCATCTTGTATATTCATCATAAAGTTAATTTGTTATCAAAAAGTTATCAACCAAAATTTAAAGCAGTTTTATTTTAGAATGAAATCAATTGCAATTATTTTTTCAACTCCAAAACTTAACAATTTCATATCGCTAAATATAAAAAGTTGATCTTGATCTGCATTTTATGATTATTTGCTCTGTAATTTAGTAATTATAATCCATTTTAAGGAGACTAATTACAAGTTTAAGTTGCTTGTTATTATTGCACCTGAGTGACTTCTAAGATTATATGGCTGGTACATACCAGTATAAACTTTTTACTGCTGAACTTTAGCTATTATATTTAATTCAATTTTATTTGCAATCCAGATATTACATTTCGAAGCTGTTATTGACAAAGTGATTGCAATATAGGAAACAGCAGTTAAACAATAAACGTTTTTACATGCACAACATCAACTTGCTAATCTTGCTTTTAAAACCAAGAACTTTTTTATCATTAATTTATAATCTAATTAATCAAATCTTAACATAATATGCTTTAGTCTGTGTCATAGGTTGGAAACTTGTGGCCCCCATGAGTTTTTGGTACATGAGTTGGATTACCATGAGTTGGAAACTTGTGGCCTCCATGACAATTGACTAATTAATACAAGGTGTCATAAATTATCACTATAACTTTTAACTTTTAAATTTTGCCATAAATCTATTTTTGATGTTATTTTAGTCCAGTTTGTGCAAAAAGAAAGACAAACACTTTGTTTTTATCTAATTATGCTTTTTTCACAGTATTTATTTACTTATTTTTAGCTTTTTGCAAATTCTTGAATTCCTTAAAATGAGCACTCCCCAGGTAAAGGCCCAGTGCGTGTCTTGGTTTATAGAGACAAAATCAGACATCCAAGTCTAGAGAAACTTTCGAACTAACTGTCTGATTTTGTCTCTATAAACCAAGACATGTATTGGGCCTTTACCTAGGGAGTGCTCATTTTAAAGAATTCAAGAATCTGCAAAGACAAAAAATAAATAAATAATTAAATAAACACAGCAAAAATGCAAAAGGCAAAAAAAAAATTAGATAAAAACTTAGTGTTTGCTTTTCCTTCTGCATAAACTATAAAAATAACATCCAAAATGAATTTATGGCAAAATTTTGAAGTTGTAATGATAATTTACAGACATCCTGTTGTATGATTCATCAATGACTAATACTAATAATAGAAAATTTTTTTAGAGATCACTGCACTTTGGGCACCAAAATAAAGGAAATCAAGACAGATTCAAAGTAAAAACTTTTTTTTTTTAGAGATCACTGCTATTTTAAGAACAAAAATTGAGAAACTGGGAGGGACTTAAAGTGATGACACTGTTTTCTTGAGTAATTCAACTTATGTAGCTTCTTTTGTTATCATCTAAGCTAACGTGCTAAGGTTCCCATCTCTTGCCCATGTATTAGTAATTCAATTAATTTGCACCTAAAGTATATCACTTTTTTTCATAATTTTTTAAAGGTAGTCTTTGCTTCTTGTTAAATAGTTTCATTTAGTAATCATAATGGTGATTATTGCTCTAAGATATTTTTGTTATTGGTTTTAGATACATATAAGATACAGTATGAAACAGCATTTTACAATCCATTTTCATTTGAAGTGTTACAGAATTGATTGTAAAATGATGTTAATATTTTGAAACTGGGGTGCTTTCTGATCCACTTAACAAAAAAGAGGATTGTGGTTAAGTGTGAAAAAGTCATTTCATTGTTTTTGCTATACACAATATCTATTTGTTTCTGTATTATTTTTTGTTATTAATGTACTTTTAATACATATAATGTCTATGGAAGGGTTACTGTACATAAATATACTTATTTCTTGTTGTAAAAACCTTGAATAATAGCACTAATGACTGCGGTTGATGAAGAAGAGTTTAAACAAGTAAATAGCCTTCTACTTTATAGTCACAATTGATAAAACTCTTTACCAAAGCATACTTTTTCCTCAGCAATGTTATTTCAAAGTAAAAATAGTTGATTAGGATGATTACTATTTATATCTACTCAAATGATAGAAACTCTATATTAAACTATTATTCAGGTTTATTTAATCAGCTGTAGAGTACACCTGGTTTTTTCTTGCTTGGCATACATTTGTTTTGCTCAATTTATTAGTTTCTTTTTATTTGCTTTGCTCAGTTTATATGCTCACTGTATGCCATTCATAAACCAAGCATTAAAGTTTTTGTTTTTCACAAATAATTATCGTATTTTTAAGACCAGTATCAATGATCGGCTTCTAACGCTTTGATTTTTGTACATAAGACACACCGGGTTATAAGGAGCACCAAATGAAACGAAAACTCACTTTGTATTTTACTCAAAAGAAACGATCAAACAAATAAACAAACAAACGAACGAACGAACAAGTTTATTGCGTAACATCACAGTCTATTTACAGAACAATTCCTGTCGTTTTGAATGCCCGAACGGCAATCTTGGAAATCAGACACGTGTAGGTCTCATAGTCAAGCTGTACATAAATAACTATTACCTGTACCATAAGTAAATAAATAGCACTGTTTGCAACATAAAATATGTTCAGAGCTTTGTTATAAAATACAACTTGATCCATACAATGACGCACGGGAGAATAAGACGCACGTTCGATTTTTGAGAAAATTTACGGATTTTAAGTGCACCTTATTGTCTCGAAAATACGGTACTTATATAAAATGTAGTTTCATTGCAGGTTATTCATTTTGTTACTGGAGAAATCTGTGCAAAGCAAGAAGAAGAAGCTAGAATTGTGTTTAGTAAACAGGCTGTTGCTTCTCTAGCACAAATATCTTACAAGTAATTTTTTTGGTTTTTTTGAATAACTATTAAATGCTCAGTAATCAATTCAAACAAAAGCAAACTTTTGTTGTACCATAATTTATTATAGTTTGCAATAAAAGGTACTCCATTAGATTTATCAGTGGCCCAAAATCAGTAGATATTTAATGTAAAAGATACTGTAAAATTAGACAAAATTAAAAAGTTTCTCTCTATTTCGAATGCTGAAAGGCAGTTTGGCTGGATTCGTCACCTGAAGGGGAAAAATAAGGATTATCATCAGGGGCACTGAAAGCAGTGGGGCAACTGCCCTTTTGAAAAAGAAAGAGTAAAGGTGGGCAGATACAAAAGCATTATGTTAAATTTGCCCCTACAATCATAGAAATTCGACCAAAGTATTAGGTTGATTGAAGATGAAGACCTTTTTTTGATTAGTTTTCACCTTAAATTTGGGATGAAAATAGAGATTTTGATCAATAATTAAAAATAATGACCTTGTTTTTTCACTAAATTTTTGTACTGAAAACGGTCATAATTCTAAGTGGCAATTCTTCAAATAAGAACAAAACCATGAGGTACTGGTTAAGTATGCAGTCTACCTAACCCACTAAATCAGATAATAGACATAAGAGTAAGGGTTACGGTTAGGTAGACTGCATACTTAACCAGTGCCAAACCATGATTTGTTAAACATCACTTATATTTGGGCGAATTTGCATTGCCCCACAAACTTTATTCGGCTAATACAGCTATGAACCTTAACTGCAAAACTCTAAAAAGCCGTCTTTTTGAACATTTCCCTGCTCGGTGGTTTTGACAATCAGTTCTAAACTTCAGCCATATCTCTTATTAAATTTCAAGCAGACAACAATATCTTGGCATCTCCGGAAGCAGGTCGAGGTAATTGCTTACTCGATGTATTAGCGCCTCCGTCGCTTTCCTGCGAGTCAGGAGAATAAATATAGAGATAAAATGAATAATAAGTTTTGTTTTATATGTAGTCAAAGAGAACGTTAATTTATTCAATACTACAAGTTTATAGAAGTGTGGCCATATCTTTTTATTTTTTTATACAAAACAAAGTTGGTACTTGTTATACAGGGTGTCCATAAATTATCGTTACAATTTCAAAAATTCACCATAGACTTATTTTTAAGATATTTTCAATTGGTTTGTTTTATAGTAAAGGGAAATGCTTTAAGTTTACGTTAGATGCTTTAGTACACCTCTACGTGTGCATTAACAGTTGCACGTACGATAACCAACCGATATTCAATTTCTTGCCGTGTTCTTACATATCTACAGTGATTGCTTCGATATTGCAAATCATTAATGTCTCTGACTTTGGTTCGGTAAACGATATCTTTTACATAGCCCCACAGGAAAAAATCCAACGGTGTAATATCAGGGGAACGTGGCGGCCATGGAATGGGACCATCACGTCCAATCCACCTATCTGGAAATGTTTCATTCAAAAATCGACAAACTTCAAGGCCCCAATGAGTTGGTGCACCGTCCTGCTGGAAAATAATTATGGTTAATACTGTTTAAGCTGTGGTGACTCGTATTCTGTCAAAACGTCGAGGTAAATTTGAGCTGTGATTGATTTCTCAGCGAAGAAAAACGACCGATGATTTTATCATGCATGATTCCCCACCACACGTTTAGTTTAAGGGAGTCCCGTTCAAGCTCACAGGTATTATGTGGATTCTCTGAGCCCCATATTCTCAAATTGTGTCTATTTAGTAATCCAGAAACGTGGAACGTTGACTCGTCGCGGCTTATATTCTGGCTTAAGGGCTTGCAGTAACTGCATTTTATATGCATAAAATCGCAAGTTTCTATGCAAAACTTTGTGAATAGTGGAGCGTGGGATCTGTAACTGCGTAGATGCCCCGCGAATGGACTTTCTAGGGCTTCTGGTATATGCCACTCGGATAGATTCAATTTCTTCTGATATTTGAGGTCGGCCAGCTCCCTTTATCTGTAGCACACTACCAGTCTCCATAAACTTTTTATGCCATGCTCGAATGGTAGATCGCGCAGGTGGCTTTCTTCCATAATGAGTTTGCTGTGCTTGGATGGCTGACTTCGTCTCTATAAACCAGGAAGCACACTGGGCTTTTTCCTTCGGAGTGCTTATTTTTATGAACTCTACCTCCGCTACTAAATTCAAAAATATTTTACTTAGTCACTAAATAAATTTAAATTTAAACCTAATTATTTCTACAAGTACCTGTTAAGAAAGAAAAAACTTGAAGCATTTTTCTTCACTATAAAACAAATCAAGTGAAAATATCTCGAAAAATAAAATTTTGACAAACTTTGAAAATTGTAACGATAATTTATGGACACCCTGTACTTTATGTAATTAAAATTTGTTGCAGGCAATTTATGCTTTTTGCTGAAGATCTTGAATTGTTTACTAAACACGCTCGACGGAAAAGGGTTACTCCCGAAGATGTTTTGATGCTTGTACGAAAAACTCCAAAACTTTATGATCATTTGTTAAAAGTAAAAAATGATGAGAAATGATGTATAATTTAGATTATATAGAAAGCTTTACAAAGCCAAATACTTGCGTTTTCCTGCGCTTGTCATGTGAACATTTTTGACACACAAGCTGTTACAGTATTTCTTTTCTACTTGAGCTCCAATATTGTTTTTTGTTTGGAATAAAAGTTGTTTTTTCGTCATTCTCAAATTAGCTATATTTTAAAAATTATCTAAATACTTTTTCAGTTCTTGTAGTGGTGTGGGAATGTTATGTTGAAGCTCAACTTAGAAGGCTAACCTCTAACGTGTTTCTCGCATTTAATTATTTACACAAATAGAAATAAAAACAAAACAATTGGGCTTTTCATTATATAGTAATTTATCTTTTATACATGCAGCAAAACGTCGGAGACCTATGCTTTAACATCAAGTGAGTACCCCAACCCCTTTTGGAGACGTCAAATTATTGTTGTCCAGTTAAAAAATCTTTAATTGGCGCTTTAGTTTTTAATAGGGATATGACTAAAGTTTAGAGCTGCTTGCTAAGCAGAGAATAACGCTATTGTGTCTTTCCCAAGGACACAACAGGATAACGCGAGTGAGTTTTTAAACCGCGACTATGTCTTATCGCCTTCGCCATCAACACGACGCTCCTAACCACTCCGCCATATTGCCTACAATATTTAAAATTATTTATTTGATTATCGGGTAGCTATTGTTATATGTCACATTTCGTGGGTAAAAATGCCTTATGGAACGACAGAGCGTAAAGTTAAAAAATGTATGGATGTAAAGCAGGAGCTTGATAAATTCTACGTTGAGCAAAAATTTATAACTATCATAAAGACTAAAGTTTTTTTTGTAAAAAATTTCGAATTGTTTTTGAGGCTGTGTAGTTAACCGCTACATTAACTGAATTTCTTGTAACTGTTTGCACAGTTGTAAATTGGACTGGATTGCCATCTATAAGTAGTAAAAAGTAATTTTAACATTGATGGCAAGACTTCACACTCTTGATTATTAATTAGTCTTGAATCTATTGGGAAATAATATAAAAAAACTGTTCCTTTAAAACTTACGAACAAGGGCTGATCCACCTATTAGACGCCGGCTGCGAAGGTTAACCGAAAAACTTTGACCATTGTTGCATTAAAGTAAATGAGGTACAAATTTTTTGAAGTTGATCTTCCGAAATTCTTAACACAAAAAAAATACAGTCTGCAAGCACTTGCAAATTGCTTGGAGTTGTTTAACAAACTAACAATACTAAATCCGCTTTTTTTAGAAATTAGCTTTAATTGCTCAAGCGAAAGTTAATTAGGCCTGCAGCACTGTGCATGATCAATATAAAGAAACTTTCAGAAAATCAATTATATGTCAGGGGATGCTACTTAGGGGGGCTCGTAAATTTATTTTGATAAATATAGCTTGTTTTAAAATCTGTAACAAAATTTCAAACTAATAAAATAACATCATTGTTACTTAAATTTACAAACAAACAGTTTGGCCGAGTGACCTCGTTATGACGGCAATTGATATGTTGATATCTACTCCTCGTCACATCTTGGTTAGCCCACTTCGAAAAGGTGTTTTATGGCACTTTCTCAATAGATTTGTAACGACTTAAATCCACTTATAAAAATCTTAAGATGGTCTCGGGCTTGACTCTAGTCCAGATAAAAATGACCCAGTCAATAATTTAACTTTTTGAAAATAAAATCCAGTGAAAGTTTTTTGATCACATAGTGAGAACGAATTAAAAGCCTTGGCATTTTTTAAAATCAAAATCAACTTTTCCTAAAGACTTTTTATCTGTTTTGGTCTTTGCTTCGCGTTGAAGTAAAAAAGCACTTCAGACCAAAAACTTCTTCATATGTCGATCAAGGTAAAAAAAATGCTTCTCCAGGTTTTAAGCACTATGTTCAAAAACAAAAAGACTGACAAAACTTCAAAAAGACAAGTGATCGGACCTCGTCAAAATCTAGCTGCTTAAAAATTAGCCTTCTTAAAACAAATGTTTCTTTTTATTGAAAATCTCTCGAATGGGCGATAACTTATTCGAATAAAGGCAAATCAAAGCAGTATAAAAGTTCAATGCATGCGTGCACTATTTAGGTAAAGGCCCGTTTCCACAACTAGAGTTTGCCTAATTATTCTTTGCTTGTTATTGATTTTTTTAACGCTGAGAGCAGTAAAAAATCAGTAAGCAAAGAATAATCCCGCCAATACTCGTAGTGGAAACGGGCCTTATCAAAGAGGCAGCAAATTAAATGATTACGTTGTTACGTATACAATTGTTACGTATGGATTCAACCGAACCGCCTGTATTTTTGCATCTTTGAAATAAACATACATTTTATTCAATTTCCTTGAGTTCACGAATTTTTTTTATGCACCTAAGTGACTTACTTTGAGAAACACGGCTAAGCTAAACGCTGTTGTTGTTGTTGCCCTCCTGTAAGGATATCAGAGTAGCCATCTCTTTAACTCTCAAAGAAACCAATCTATTATACATTCCCACCCTTGGACTACCTCTGCTGCAGAGGTGGATACCTCGAACACGTTTTTCAAAAGTCTGATCTCGTCTCGGTCTCGTGACCCTAAAGTCTCGGTCTCGGTCGCGTCTCGAATCCAGGTCGAGACATTTAATCAGTGTGGGCGAATCGTCCAAACGCCAAAATTATTGTAATCATTTTTAAAATAAAAATTAGTTATTTTTATATGCCAGATGAAATCGGCGTTTCTGCAACTTTGTCAGAAGACTTGCGCCGCAAACGCTAACCTCTGCTTGAAACATAAACGATTCGATGACTTTGGCGTTTAAGAGTTACTATCTACGAGGGTCAGTCAATAAGTAATGAGACTTTTTTAATAACTCAAGTTTGCAATGACTGGTAATCAAAAAATGCTTTTTTATTTTTCAACATAGTCTCCCTCCTTTGCAACACACTTGTTCCATCTTGATATTAGATTGTCTATTCCTTTGGCATAGAATTCCGTGGACTGGGTCCTTAGCCAGTTGCTCACAGCAGCCTTCACTTCTTCATCAGTCTGGAAGTGAATTCCCCTCATACTCTCTTTGAGTGGGCCGAAGAGGTGAAAATCAGATGGTGCAAGGTCTGGGCTGTAGGGTGGGTGTGTTAGAAGTTTCCAGCCTAAATCTTCAATTTTGGCTAGGGTTCTTGCTGCTGTGTGGGGCCTTGCATTATCCTGAAGGAGAATCACACCTCTTGATTGAAGTCCTCTCCGTTTGTTCTTAATGTCTTTTTTCACTTGAGTTAGCAGCTCACAGTAGTTCTCTGAGTTCACAGTATTGCCCCTTTCCAAGAAACTGATAGTGATCGGCCCATTTCTGTCCCAGAACACAGTGAGCATGACTTTCCTTAAACTTTTCTGAGATTTGAATTTTTTCTTCACTGGGGAAGAAACATGCTTCCACTCCATTGATCGTCGTTTCGATTCAGGTTCATAATGAAAGACCCAGGTCTCATCAGTTGTCACTATTCTCGATAGAAATACATCTCCCTCCTTTCTGTATCTGCGTAGTGATGCTCTGGAAGCCATCAGGCGCTGCATTTTGTGATCATCCGTTAACATCTTTGGAACCCAGCGACAGATGACTTTTGAAAAACGCAGCTTCTCACGCACAATTGCGTACACTGTGCCATGGGAGATGTCCAAGTTTGTAGCAATTTCATCTAAAGTGACCCTTCTATCAGATTTGATCAGGTCTTCAACTGCCTGTACTGCTTCTGGGGTAGAGACATCCACAGGTCTTCCACTTCTCAGATCATCAGTAATGCTTTCGCGTCCATCTTTGAATGCTTGCACCCATTTGTAGAAGTTTGCTCTAGACATACAGGAAGGACCATATTGTCTTTGCATTCTAGACAGAATCTCACATGATTTTACACTCTCTGCCAACAGAAATCTGATGACTCCTCTTTGTTCCAAGCATGAGCTGTTTCCTAGCCTAGTAGTCATTTCAATTTATCGTCACACCTACAGTAATCTGAAAATAAACAAGTTTTGTTGTAAATAAGATGACAACTCCATTCATAATCATCACATAAAATTTCAGTTGCATAACTCCAAGAACACCAAAGTAATTGAGAAAGTCTCATTACTTATTGACTGACCCTCGTATTTTCCAAATTCTCAGAGAGCGCTAGCAAAGAAATTAAAGAGCCACATGCGGCTTTGGACCCGCTGGTTGCCGACCCACGCTTTATAGAAAATACTTTGAGTGGCTCGCTTAATTGCGGCGGCGTCTTTGATGGTTACAAAATTTCAAATAAAAATTTTGGATTTTGGTAAAGATTTTTTTAACAGTGACCGGCACATAGCTGGTTGGAAAAGCTTTAATCGTTCTTTCTTTGTTTATAAGCGGAAAAAAAACTTTTATATATCTGATCAAGTTGAAATATTTTCTGTTGAGCATGTTATCAGAACTTTTCGTCGCATCTCGAAACAAATATTTCTTCGAAACTCGGGTTGTAAGCCGAAATATTCGTTAGCAGAAACAATCGTATCCCGAGGTACCACTGTAAATTTTTTATTTTGCTATCAAATTTTCAAAATTATAAAGGCTAAATTGAATTTGTAGTATAGGTCTTGGTTGCATTTTTATCTTCAAGAACCATAAAGCAACATATGATTGCTTGAAATAAAATTTTGTTCTCTCTGACTCACTGTAGGTAGTGCACGTTATCTTTTTTACTTGTTAATTTTCTGATTATGTTTCAAACTTTTGTGACTTAAACTCGCGTATGCCACTTTCAAAACCTAAGAGATGTTTTTAAACGGGGGTTTCTAGACTTTTTAAAACGGGCATTTTTTTATACAAACAAAACTGACGCCCCTCTTCTTCATGCAAGCAAAACTCGCGCCTGCTCTTGACACGACACAAGCAAAAAACAAAACCCAAGCCCTATCATCATATTCTTCATTTCGTCCGGAAGTCAAGACGAAGACTTAAAAAAAGGTCTTCACTTTTCAGCAGCGTCCAAAATCTCTATCTTCGTCCCAAATTTAATATGAAGACAAAAAAATCATTGCAGCTATCAATTTAGCTTGCAGCCAGTTGCTTGGGTCCCTTAATCAACCTTTCACGTTTCCAGTCTAAGAGCCCCAGTATTAAAAAAATAAGCTTATAAACATTTTCCAAAAAAAAGCATATTTGCCTTCTATGTAAGAAGATAAAAAAAATCTTCAATATTTTTTTGTAACTTTTTCCGATGCCGGTATAGTATGTGATCTACCTACATTTTTAAGGCCAATAAAAGCCCTAGCCCTAACCTAACCCTAACCGTACTAGATTTTGGTAGTAGTAGATCATATTTCTCGGGTAGATCACATAGCCTACTATACCAGCACCCTTTTTCCTGTTTGGAATAACTAATCAAGGTTTTAACTATGTTTTGCATGAGCTAAACATTTTGAACCGCATAAGCCATTGCTGTACTGAAATATTACAAGCAGCGACGGCTTGATCATTGTTTGTCAAAGCAAGCCGCCGCTTTAAACAGATTTTTAGAGATAAAGCTAGTCTTTGCCGGAATTTTGTTTACTCGTGGTTTTAAGCAGGGCTTCTGAAAGACTGAAACTGGGTCGCGACCCCAAATTGATATTTTCTAGTGTGCATTTAGATACAATAATAAAATATTTGAACATTGTGATTCTATACTTTCTTTTTCTCTGTTTGTTATAAAAAATAAAACGTAAATATTCTGTAATTGTGGGATATTTTTTGTTATACATGTAAATGTGGAATATGTACGATCTTCTCTGTTTGTTATAAAAAATTAAACATTCACATATTGATTCTATAATTGTGGGATAACTTTTAAAAAGGTATAAATTTGCTGTTTTATGTCGGCCAATCAGTAGCATTACCAGGGTTGCCATTTCGTGCTTATTCCCTAGATTTGTACTTATTTTCGTAAACATTCTCAATAAGAATTTTAACGTGTTAGTTTATTTCGGAATTAAATACTTAGTTTTTGTTAATGTTGTAATTTTTGATTGCATTTTTAAAAACATTCTTATTATAAGTTCTTATCTCTTTATGTCCAAAGAAAATTGGTCATTATTTAGTTCATCAAATAAACACCTTTTTCGTCTTCACTTATCAACTAGACATTGCGCTCGCAGGTAATTTTGAAAGGTTTTTTATTTTTTTATTTTTGATAATGTGCCAATTTTTTGGTCAGTTAGGATGGTAACTTTGAGTAGCATAACGCAATAACTGCATGGATAGAATCCATACATTATGCTGTTTTCTATTTTAAAAAGATAATTTTGGCGCTAGGTGGATGTTGATTCGCGATATTGTTGTCTAATAAAAAATCTTCATTTTTTTATTTATGGAAATATTTTTATCAATTCGAGTTTTAAAAATAGTGATTTTCAGAAAATATAGATTTCAGTTTTGTTTTATTTTTACGCTTCTTCCTGACTCGCACAAAAGCTTCGGAGGCGCTTTAATTAGGGCAACCATCAAACGATTACCCCAACCTGCTTCCGAAGATGGCAAGATATTGTTGTCTGGTTGAAATTTTTTATTTGGATAAATGAGTAAAATATAGAGCTGCTTGCTCGGACCGAGAAGCAAATAAAAATGCCTTAGTTTTTTTTTTAAAGACACAACTGAATGACGCGAATAAGATTTGAACCGTTACCCTGGCGATCACGTTTGCCATTGAACAACGTTGTTAACTTTTAAATCATGCTGCCGATCTTTGACATTTATTGCGAAAAGAAAATATCAACAAATTTTTTAATTTATAATTCATATAGTTTCTTCTGGTATAAATCAGAGATCAGTTCAATTTCAATAAACAAAATAAAAAGCGTAATATATTTTTTAAAGCAAAACTTGTACAAAACGTTGCGTCTTTTACATCGGGTGGATTTTTTCAGGCAAAAATAACACACATTGCACAACCTCTGATAGTGCATGTGACGGACAAAACGTTGTGTACATGCTTTAAAAAATGTATTACGGCTGTTGTTGTATTTATTGAAGTTGAACTGACCTCTGATTTATACCAGAAGACTTATGAATTTTAAATTAAGTATTATCCCTGGTAACAGTGTTTACATTAGTTATTATTTTTTTCATGATGGCTTTTGTTGTTTTGAACTTTTCTGTAGAGCAGGGGTGCCCTGGTATTTACAATTAAAATACTTTTTGTCTAGAATTAACCGATCTTACGAGAAAGGATCTTCAATGACAATTACATATTATAATCATGATATAAGCAAGTTTTTTCTATCTGGTTCATAGTCTTGACGCTTGATGTAATATTTTTAATGTGAAAAAGATTTTTCAAGGTCATGTATGTTTGTATAGCTACTTGTATTTTTGTATACATTATATATATTTTGTCATGTATTTTTGTATACGTTTAGTGATCAAACTAAAGAAAGCCATGTAAAGTCTCGTGTCTCGTCTCGGTCTCGTAATCCTTAAGTCTCGTCTCGGTCTCGGAGCACTGTGTCTCGACTCCACCTCTGCTCTGCTGCTTCTAAAGGCTTTTTCCACAGACTAGTAATGTTGAGTTGTGTTGTGTTGGTACTTGACTACAGTTAAAGAGGTGATTATTGTCGTGTGTGTGATAAGCATAGTAGGTATTGTTTATTCCTCTTATATTAAAAACTTCAGAAATTCTTACTTTCTGGTGCTCGCTTTTGTTGTTTTTCAGAAAATTCTTACCCTGTAAGATGACACATCCACTTTTACTTTCCTTGCATTACGACGAATTGAAGATTTCATCACAAAGCAGATTTAAATATTGCTTTCATTCTACTATAACAGAGGTTTCCAAACTTTTTGTTCATCGGTACCCTTTGAATACTTTATAGGTTCGCATGTACCCCCAATATTTTGTGATATTTCTAAGACTAAGCTGAACTTGCCCTGATACATAACTTACTTTTTATAGCTAAGCACTTCGTAGCAATCCTTTAAAATACTTTAAAATCTGTAGTCTATAGTGATTAGGAGTGTTATGAAAGTGGGTGTATTATCACGTGATCATGCGATATGAAATGACAGAATGTGAAATTTGAAGAGGTGTAAAAATATAACATAAAAAAGTTAAATTCTACGTTTGAAACAAAATTTTATATATAATACAGTATAATAACTACAGTTGGATTTCGCGTAAAATATAAAATTACATTTTTTTTGGCTATCAAATTAATCGCTTCAATTTTAGTTACTAAAATTTTGTTTAATCTGAAAAATGTGATTATTATTAATTAAAATAAATTTTAAATGAACAAAATAATAAAAAGCATAAGCTAACAATGTAATGTACTCGTAAATAAGCCAACAAAAGTAGCCCTGTGGATGAGCCTGATTTTTAACAACAAGCTCATGGATACGAAATGAAACATTAGCAACAACCCAACGAAGATCTTGTTCTGGTGGTTTTAGTTAACTTCGATTTGATTTCCACCAGCACTAAAAATGTCCATTCACATAGCCGTATGATGGAAGCAAGAACAATGCTTAAATAGCAGGTGTAGCAATCTTTTTGTAAGAGTTGCACATCATAAACCAAAAATTTACGTAAATTTTTTCCCAATACACATCGCGTGCAAAATTATCATGTTGGAGTTTAACTAGTTCTCTTGCGTAATTGTCCCAGCTGCAGCATCTGAGCACTTGCATTGAAAATGTTTCTAATATTTGCAAACACACCTTTACCTAGACTTGAAAAGTGTTTATTAATTTCTTTTTTGAACTTCATAAGATGTTCAGTGACAAGTTTTGTAAAACTTTTGGTCTTAAATGTGGATTTTGACTCAAAAACTTTTTCTTTGTAGAGGACCACTTGATGGACCACCTGGAATCACTGTACTGTATAATTAAGTTTGTTTGAACTTTTGTAAATCATTGAAAACTAGCGAGAATATATGGAAAATATACTAGATCCAAATTTAATTAATTACCTTCACAACGAAAAAGTTAAATAAGGATATTCTCATACCTATTATGTAGCCTACCCCTTGAAAAGTCAAAACGTACCACTGGGGTTACATGAACCCAGTTTGGAAACCCCCGTACTATAAATTTTATATCATTTCTATACTTTTGTGCATTACATTTTTTATTCATTTTTTTTAGTGTTTGTTAATTTTTAATGCTATCTTCAGTTTTCTTGCCTTACCATAGGAGAGAAATGGTCCATTTGACCCGCAACAGGATTCTTTGGATGGGTTTCTTTGCTTGTCGCACCTTTTTTGCCGGTGACTTGTTGTGTATCTTACCACATTTTTCGGCCTACACGACAGCTCTACATATGATCAGACGATGCTTTTACTTTTGTTTTGTTTCATTTTTTATTTTCTGAAGTGAAATATGAGGTACTGTGGTATTGTGAGGTAATAGTAGTGTGAATGTGCTTTAGGTTTTCTCTGCATCCCTCTGGCGCGATGTCTAGTTTTTAGATAATTATGTTAAGGTGCTCATTATTATAAAAGATTGTGGCTTTCATGTTTCCAGGTGGATCTGAGTATGCATTAAGATCATATAAAGGGTGTGTTTTTGTGTTTAAGTTGAGTAGCATAAAGTTTGAGATAGTGTCCAATGTCCATTGAAGGGCTTTGGTTTCATCCTGTGAGTTTTGAGTGTTTGTATCTTGTGTGCAGCCAGTAGCAATTCGCAAAGCTGTGTTTTAAATGGTTTGCAGTTTTTTGATGTTGGTATTTGATATGGTAGGGTTCTATATGGTGTTTGCATATTCCAAAATGGGGCGAATGATAGCGCTGAATGTAGAGACAATTAATTCCTTTTGTTTACCCCATTTGGTCGAGGGGAGTGCTTTGCCTCCGATAATATCCCACAAATCTGGAAAACAAATGCTTGATATTATGATTTTAAATACTGGTACCAAAGATTATGTTAATGAGATGCTGTTAACTTAGATCTATAAAAATAATCAAAACTTAAGCTTTTTCATTATGCCCAAAATCTATTTTTCACTAAAGTTCTGAATTGCCTTCTCAAATTTTTTGTTGCTTCATAAACTAATCACAGCCAACAAGGTTGACAGAATTATCTCAAGCTACTTTGGACTTCTCGATTGAAAGTACATAGACCATGAAGCCGCTATGCTAATGATTAAATAGCGAGTTTCAAAAGCACCGGGATCTTTCACATTAATAAGAATAAACTTGATTGTCTTAATTCCGTATATTTTTGAATTTATATGGTTGAAATAAATTTAATTTGTTATTTTTGGATTTATCTCGTTGAATTGAGACAAAATATATTGGTTTTACAACTTAAGTTTAATGGAACCTAAAATTTGCACATTTTGACACGAAATTTTAAATTGAGCTGGGCAAAATTTTACGAGTGACGTCAAGGGGGCGCAGCCTAAAAGTTTAATAACCTTGGCGATAAAAGATGAAATATAAAACATGGTGTGTTATATGATAATACAGACTTTAGGAATGTATTACTAATTACAATTAGTAGACAAAAAGCCATTATTATTATTTTTTTAACAACATTAGAAAAAACAACAATCTAGTACCACTGCGGGCTGGTAATTTTTGCAGGCCAAAACAACCAGCCTTTTGCTAACTTGATCTTGCTAAAGAAATATTTCCTCAGTCACAAACCAAAACAATTTGGGAACAGTCCTAGCTATAAATTGCTTCCAAAAAAGAAAAAAATAGTAACTACTTTTCAAAAACAGTTAAAAGACGAAAATATATTTGACATTTTTTTAATATTTTATAGGCAGGGCTGCGTCTGTGCAACCCTTATACACAAGCGGCCCTTGTTATTATTGCTGAAACACGATTTTGGAAACTTACTAAAAAGTTGTTCAAAGTTACCTTTTTTTGTTATGTATTCAACTACAAATCAGTCCCGTTAAAATTGCGTTTTAACACGACTTTGAGTAGAGAAAAAATTACTAGGGGAAATACTGTTGTAGCCAATTTAGCCAAACGAAATTACAAAAGTGAAAACATTTCAAACTGTTTTTTATGGCTTCTTTTTATTGCTTTATGAAGTAGGCATTTACATGCTGTTTTTTTGTGTTGAAAGAACAAAAACATGTGATCATAAAATCGTACAATCAATTACAGAAAAAATCATCAGCAAGATGATCAAGTTGTTCCTTAGCGATTAAGTAAATTTATACCAAACAAAATTAAGTCATTTTTAAAACAAAAAAGATCTAAAAAGATCTGAATATAACACAATTTACACCAATTACCCTGGGAATAAAAGTCACCTAGAAAAAGTGATTCATAAAAAAACAATTGCGAAAAAGTTAAGCACTAAAAATAAGAAATACAAAAAGTTTTGAAACAAAAATATTTATCAAAACACGAAGTACTATTTACAGCACTCGAAAGCGGTAGCGCAAGGAGTCACTGGCATCTGTTTACACTTAAAAATAGAAACAGTGATGTTCAGCTGGAAAGCCAAAGGTGGGGACCAAAATTTATTTACCAATGAAATTGGTTCCAAAGCGAAAATTTTTATTTGTAATGGTTGCGGAGACGGGGGGCGGTAACTACAAAAATATATATTAGCCCCCAGCTCTGGTTTTAATAATTCTATTTTCATCAGGCGATACTTAAAAACCAAGAGAATGTTTTGTTCAATCTTTATTTTAAAACATATTTTACATAAACATAGCAGTGTTAAAAGTGTTGTGCAATTATGTCCAATATCGTTTTATCTGATTATACAGTCTTGTGTAAATGTTCTGAATGATTTTTATTAAAAATATGGAACCGAAGTCACTTTTTAAAATTTTACTGCTCAAGCGCTGGATATAGAATCAAGTATTTTTGTAGTATCTTTCCTAAGCCTGATGTCAATCAAATTTAAGTTTCAGAAAATAATTAAGATTTTTAAGAATGTGAAACAAACCGCTGCAACGCTGTTCAAAAATGATGTGAAAATTTACATTGTACTTGCAAAATTAAATTCTTTTAATTGAGATTCTGACTTTCATTGTTCATTTTAACTAAAACTTCACGGGCGCAATTTTTCAAGTTTCCTGGCTTGCACTCCTCTTCTATCCAATTAATAACGCCATGGGATAAAGTCTGGAAATTATCAGTAGAAACAGTGGCATTAAAAGACTCAAAAAGCTTGTCCATCATATTTTGAAAAGCAACGAATTTAGTTTCTTCAGAAACCTTTCCATCGTTACAAGTGCTTGATGTTTGTTGCTTGACTATTTGTTCGTAGTTGGCTTTCATTATCGCTAGTGCTACTTTCTCTTTGCGAAGCTTGACAAGCTCTTCGCTTTGCTTTTTCTTTTGCTGTTGCAAATATTCAATGTAAGAGAGTGTTCTCTGTAAAACAACAGCTTTGCTTAGCTTTTGTGATGACATTGGATCATTTTGTTGAGATAGATTTGGAACTAATGCTTGGAGATCATCATACCTGCAAAACAGCCCAAGTAAAAATTTAATAAATCATATAAAATTTAAGTTAAGTTTGTGGCTCCCAGCAGTGCGTTGTTAAACTGAAAGAGTGGTATTGTACATTAGGCATGGTGATGACCAGATGCTTGTGATGAAAATTATAACCAGATTGCACTAAAAAGTACTATCAGCACTCAGAAAGAATAATGTCACGTCAGAGTTTATTGTATGATCATGGTTCATTTAATTTATTATTTTTATTCTCAATCATTATTAAATGGGTAGTCACATAGAAAACACATTGTAGCAATTAATTGAATACCCCAAACATAATTTCATATTTTTACACGAAATACAACTTTAGTTAGTACCGGAGTTATAAAATTTTGTTTAAAACGTTGAATTTTAAGTTTCACATGCTCTATTTTTATGCATTTTTCGAATTTCCTATCCTGCCGTTCCATATCGTATGATCACGTGATAATACGCCCAGTTGCATACAGCGATGTGGCTTAGTCACAAATCGTAATACATAGAGTTACCCTCTGGCAGACATCGGCTAGATAAGTTAAACTTCTGTTATGATTATGCTACATTAAATTGTCTCTAATATTGTAATTGTTTGTTTTAATTATTTTGTTTTTATTTGTATTTGAATACAATGTAAATAATGTAAATAATTATAAATAATGTAAACAATTGGCGCCCATGCAAAAAACATCCGATCGAAAGAAAACCCAACGGGGTCACAGCAGTGACCCCGCCTTGGGAAACCCGACGGCATGAACAACATTGGTGAACCCACTCTTTCGGTAACCAACAACATTGGTGACCCAGATACCGACGTGAACGACATCGGCCACCCCCAAAAAAACCACGAAGACGAAAGCAAACCCGACGAAACAAAAGCCACGGCGACGGAGAAAACTTTAAAACAAAGAAAAAAACGTTTTACAACCAAAGATTTTTCGTTGGTGAGTTCATAATATTATCAGCGCTTTTGTCTCAACCTGGAGCTGGGTCGAAATATTGGCGTATTTTCCCCAGTGGCAACTAGAACAATAAGTAAAACTAAGACTTCTACCAGCGACTCCGAAAAATTAACTGTATAAGATGATTCTAAGCAATCGTCAAGTTATGCCGAATTGTGAGTAGTTTTATAAATGCACTTCGGAATGTTTCTGTTCAACCATTTTTAAATGTTCCTAAAATATGGAACAATGATAATCTGTTGCCCGCCTATTTCGTCACCTTGTAAAAAGTACTTAAAAATTAATAACTTAATTGACAAAAATGTGCGTTTTGCTTGTTTACCAAATGTAATGTCGCCTAGTCAAACTGAAGTGTATGGTTTAGCTTTAAGCAGAGCTTCCAAAAATATTGAACCATATTAAGTTTTAAAAAATTTAATTTTATCGTCTGTTTCTGTTGAATGTAACAGTGATTGAATAAACGTATTAGGCAAAATTAAATATGCAATCGCGCTTCTAAATGTAAAAATCGTTGCAACTTTTGCTCTTCAAAATCACTCTTGTGACCACGATTCCAAGACTATGATTGCATGTAGTTTTTTTGCGTATATTTGTTTCACTATTTGCTTCTGTGTTTCAAACTTTTTGTTTAGAATTTAGTTTACCTGTATGTAGGGATTCTCACGCTAAAGTAGAATACACTTCACAAAATCCGGTTAAATGTAAACCACACGTGCAAAGTAATGAGATATAAGTATTTTTAAAGAACACTTTGTTTATAACATTTCAGCGATCGATTTTTAGAAGTACCAAAGGTTGGTATTTTGATACATCATACACGATACGCAAAGTCAGAATGCTTGAAGTTGGATGTTATATGCAATTTTTGCAAATTTGTTATTCTGCTTTACAAATGCCAGATAGACAAGCAGCTACTACTTAAACGTGCCAAAGCACGACAACCCTGTGCAAAAATATACGCTGCTTACTCACAGGACCTCGAAGATAACTTAATAGAATCGAAGCCTTGAAGGGTTTCATAATTTTTTTTAGTGCAAAATACTAAAACTTTTAACGTTAACTAGGCAATCAAAGTTGTATACCTATCAAATATTGACTGCACTACTAGGCACAACGGGCCGCGGTTATACGACATGACATCATGAGTGAATTATCTTGCTCACCTCTGAAAATGCGGTTAAAGTGGAATCAAATTTATGGCAATTTTTATGCCACTAAACCAGGGATGTCCAACCTGCATCCCACGGCCCACTGCTTACTCAAATTTTTTAGCTACATTTTGATAACTGCATCGAACTCGATGTCACTGCTGTCATAGTAACGTTTCGGGATTAGGGAAAAAAAGTGAATACGAAGGTTAATTGCTGCGTCAAAGAAACATCCAATAAACTGATCTAAAAACTTTTGTGAGCAAAGTTTATCACAAAGACGCTTGCCCCACGCATCATTTTCAGTATTCACATTATTTTGCGCTTAAGTTAATATTGAATATGCTATTTCAAAACATTTTTTACAGTATCAAGTTATAGTTGTTAATGACTTTAGTAGTAGTAAAGATAGCAATTTTGAACCAATGCAGAGTGATTTATAATAAGATTACTGTAGAAGCAGCGATCGCTGCTTGTGGTGAAAAAAAGAATCATGTAAACTTATTAGGAGGGTGAAAAGCGGAAGAGACATTTTTAGAGATTCTAGGTTCAATCTAGGAATTTAACATATGGTCAGGGTCCAGGTTGCACCGTTAGCCAAGGAGAGTGTCGGTCCTAGTCTGCAAATCTCAGCTGGCTGGATGCTTGAAAGTATTGGTAGGTTGTCAATTGAAGTGGGATGCAGTCATCCAGTGACAATGCGCAAAGCATCACACAAGACTCAAAACTCTGTCTGCTCTCTAGGAAGCAATTGATCTATAATTGGTTTGACGCAACAGATCCCGGAAATTTTGAGTCAGTACAAGCAGAAAGAAAGGAACTCATGTAACCAGGACTTCAATACAGCTCCAGCATGGACATTTTTAACATTAATTATGTAATTATTTTAATAGTTTCACATTTCCTTTGATTCCTAATTAAACATTTGGTGGTACAGAATTTAAAGATTGCGTAAAGTAAAAGATATTTCTTCCCAAAGCTTTTCATCTGACATTCTTCAGGGGAAATCGTCAGAATGAAGCAGAATTGAAACCGAACTAATTTATAAAGGGGGAAAGTAGAGTTCTCATTGGCTGAAAGAAGTTAGCCAATGAGAGAAAAGATTAAGAAATTTTCAAAGAGTAGACGAATTCTTTTTGCTTACACAGAAAGGGATTGAGAAATTTGATGAAAGTCGCTTCAAGAGCAGAAAGGTGAAAGGAAGAGCGACCTCGAGCGAGAATAGAAAATTTTTCGTTGCTGTAATGAAGGGCGCATTGGGCATTGTCAAGAAGATGTTGACCAATGGCAGATTCATGAAATTGTTGTGGGCGTGTGTTGTTCTTGCAAGAGCGGGAAAGACTTTGGCGGTTGGCCGAGGCACGAGGATTGGTGATGGATCTAGGAACGTGTTGTTTAATTCGCTCTTCTAGCCGTTGAGACGTGCGACCAACGTACCGACTATCGCAGTGGCACAAAAACTGGTAAATAACATTGCTGTGATGATGGGAAGGTAACACGTCTTTCTTAATCGCTGGAAGGAGCTGTCGGGTGTTGAAAATAACACGTGGTTCGACGGAGAAAAAGCAGCGTTTCACAGCAGACGTAATCTGCTTTTCGAACTTCATCGAGACGTTTCCAATCCATGAGATGTGTAGGTAGACAGGGCTTTTTTTACTGTGTGGACCGGGTTAGAATTTAGTTGAAGTTTTCGCTTGAAAGCCGAATCGATTACACGTTCCGGGTAGCCATTTTCCAAAAGAATTGAACGAATTTTGCCAAGCTCTTGGTCCAGTTTGCTTTTAGAACAAATCATAAAAGCTCTGTGAACGAGAGTACCAATTAGATTGATTTTCCGTTTCTGGGGACTAAAAAAGTTCCAACGTAGATACCGTTTTTGTGCCACTGCGATAGTCGGTACGTTGGTCGCACGTCTCAACGGCTAGAAGAGCGAATTAAACAACACGTTCCTAGATCCATCACCAATCCTCGTGCCTCGGCCAACCGCCAAAGTCTTTCCCGCTCTTGCAAGAACAACACACGCCCACAACAATTTCACGAATCCGCCATTGGTCAACATCTTCTTGACAATGCCCAATGCGCCCTTCATTACAGCAACGAAAAATTTTCTATTCTCGCTCGAGGTCGCTCTTCCTTTCACCTTTCTGCTCTTGAAGCGACTTTCATCAAATCTCTCAATCCCTTTCTGTGTAAGCAAAAAGAATCGTCTACTCTTTGAAAATTTCTTAATCTTTTCTCTCATTGGCTAACTTCTTTCAGCCAATGAGAACTCTACTTTTCCCCTTTATAACTTAGTTCGGTTTCAATTCTGCTTCATTCTGACGATTTCCCCTGAAGAGTATCAGATGAAAAGCTTTGGGAAGAAAAATCTTTTACTTCCCGCGATTCCTAATTAATTATTTAATTTTAATTTTATGTTTTAATACTCGTCATTTGATCATGGCATCTAATACCAAAACAATGAAATTTTATGGACATTTAATTAATGCGACCTGCTGAATGTACTTAAATTTATAATTTGGTCCATTTTGAAAAAAAGTTGGACATCCCTGCACTAGACCATTGTTCGAACCAGTGCAGAGTGATCACCTCACTAATTTGTTTAAACGTGTCTTTCAATTGAATCAAAGATTTCTACCTTAATCAATTTAATAATGTATACAAACAAATTTAATCACAGATTTTTACCAAAGATTTTCCTCGAGTCGTATCGCTCTAATCGAGTTTCTTCATTTTAAAATTAATAAATCATTCTATTTTTTATAAATCACAAGCTAGCTAAGTATTGCTCAAGATGTACCAAAAACTCTCTCCTACTTTTTTTTCAATAAATGAAACAATTACATTGTAAAATTACATTGCTTATTCTTCGTTAATTGACCATGATGGCGCCATTGAGTCGTCATTGTAAAGGGTATCAGCGCAGATTTCTATGTTATTGTTGAATACGGCGAAAGTATCATCAATATACCGGAAGTACACCAACGGTCTTTTGGCGATGTTGAAAAGTTTCGCTTCTGCGCTGATGCCCTTTACAATGACGACTCAATGGCGCCATCCTTTCCACGCAACATCTTTGTCGAATTAATGCAGCTAGCCACCTCCTCTGTGGAATTTAGCTTCAATAACAACATGCATCGACAAATCGACGGCGTCGCTATGGGTTCACCGCTTGGTCCAGCTTTAGCAAACATTTTTGTTGGCTACCAAGAAGCGAAATTTTTCAACATCGCCAAAAGACCGTTGGTGTACTTCCGGTATGTTGATGATACTTTCGCCGTATTCAACAATGAAGAAGACTGCAACAATTTCTTCATCCAGCTCAACTCTCTTCATTCCTCACTTCGCTTCACCTATGAAAAGGAATCTAATCACTCTCTCCCTTTCCTTGACGTGTTGGTAGAAAAGTATGATTCAGAATTTCTAACTTCAGTATACAGGAAACCTACCTTCACTGGCCAATATCTACGTTGGAACTCTTTTAGTCCCCAAAAACGGAAAATCAATCTAATTGGTACTCTCGTTCACAGAGCTTTTATGATTTGTTCTAAAAGCAAACTGGACCAAGAGCTTGGCAAAATTCGTTCAATTCTTTTGGAAAATGGCTACCCGGAACGTGTAATCAATTCGGCTTTCAAGCGAAAACTTCAACAAATAAATTCTAACCCGGTCCACACAGTAAAAAAGTGCCCTGTCTACCTACACATCTCATGGATTGGAAACGTCTCGATGAAGTTCGAAAAGCAGATTACGTCTGCTGTGAAACGCTGCTTTTTCTCCGTCGAACCACGTGTTATTTTCAACACCCGACAGCTCCTTCCAGCGATTAAGAAAGACGTGTTACCTTCCCATCATCACAGCAATGTTATTTACCAGTTTTTGTGCCACTGCGATAGTCGGTACGTTGGTCGCACGTCTCAACGGCTAGAAGAGCGAATTAAACAACACGTTCCTAGATCCATCACCAATCCTCGTGCCTCGGCCAACCGCCAAAGTCTTTCCCGCTCTTGCAAGAACAACACACGCCCACAACAATTTCACGAATCCGCCATTGGTCAACATCTTCTTGACAACGCCCAATGTGCCCTTCATTACAGCAACGAAAAATTTTCTATTCTCGCTCGAGGTCGCTCTTCCTTTCACCTTTCTGCTCTTGAAGCGACTTTCATCAAATCTCTCAATCCCTTTCTGTGTAAGCAAAAAGAATTCGTCTACTCTTTTTTCTCTTACAGCAACGAGAACTCTACTTTCTTCCTTTATAAATTAGTTCGGTTTCAATTCTGCTTCATTCTGACGATTTCCCCTGAAGAGTGTCAGATGAAAAGCTTTGGCAAGAAAAATCTTTTACTTCACGCAATGTTTGCATATTCCAAAATGGGTCGAGTGACGGCTTTGAACATGGAGACTATTAATTCCTTTTGTTTACCTCATTTGGTAGAAGGGAGTGCTTTCAGAATGTTAAGCGTTTGTTTTGCTTTAGTGATGGCGACATTAATATGTTGTGAAAATGTCCGTTTTGGTTCTAGAGTGATTTAAAGAATTTTTGGGTGTTTTGTTGTTGGTAATGTTTGGCTGTTTAATTTAAGTAATAGAGTTGTGCCATATTCAGCTAAATCTTGTGTAAAAGGTGTGGTGGTAGTTTTTTCTGTGTTTATATGACGATTATTAGTGGTGGGCCATTCATATACTGGGTGTTAAAAAAGTAACGCAAAATTTTTCGTCATTGCAATAAATCATGTCACATATAGCGATTCCAATTAAACTCTTAACATAGAAAGCTAATTCATCATACTTCACTTTCAACACACTCAGTTTTAGAATTTTCTCTTTCACGCAGTTACCATAGTTACCACACGCGTTCATTTCACTTTGCAAGCACGCATTCATTTTCTTCGTGCGTGAAGTCTACCAGTTGTGCAAATTATAGCCTTGTGTAGATGGCTCGACGTTTCACTATCAAAGAAAGGACTGATTTGGTGAGAAATTACTATTCATCAGGAAATAATGCATCAGAAGCTGCAAGGGGTGTATTGAAGGCCAAGATTTACTCACACAACCCCATAACTCTCGACCAGCTGAGGTCGCTTATTTCTCAACAGTTGCAAACAATTAACGTAAACCTTTGCAGAAAAGTGTGTAGGTCTGTGCGAGACAGAATGGCAAAATGCGTTCAAAACAAAGGAGGACACTTCGAACATCTTCTTTTTAGTCGTCATTATCCTCATCTCTTTGCTCAATGTGATTTATAAAAAAAATAAAACTTTTAAAGATTAAATTTTGCATTACTTTTTTAACACTCTGTATTTTGTGAAGATATGGTTGAATGAGTTGTTGGGCCTTACAGTGTTTGGTGTGAGATGCAGTGATTGTTATCTCATCAGCATATATTGTAATTTGTAGTAACTTACAGTTAACCCTACAACCTTAAAATAGTCTTGAACTTAGAAACTTGCAGTACAACACCGTAATTTTTTCAATTGTAATGATTTCTATAATGTAATAATAATTTGGCTATTACATTCCGGCAATTCTGATAGCCTTGTACGTATATAAAACCAAGATTTTAAGATTTACATTCCGGTTTTTTTTGTGATATTGAGTTAAATGTTATTACAAAAACCATTAAATCCAAAAAATCTGCTAAAATTTATTGTTTATATTATGCTAACTTGAAAATATATCTACACAAACAAAATTTTTTGAAATCTAGAAATTCTGTTTCTATAAAATTTCAAGCAGCCTATACAGTGGTATACCAAGGATTTTTGAGCTTTAGGGAGGAGCCATATAACCACAATCAAATATCTTTAGTGAAAAATTTTTTTTATGTGGTAGCTAAAAAAAAGGTCTTCACTTTGAATTTGTCTCTGATTTCTCATATTAGTGATCTCCAAGGGGGGGCATTGTTTCATACCCCCCCCCCCCAAATACATTATTGAGCCTACAGTTTTTTGAAGTTGTTTCTGTCCAGAACTCATTTTGTGAAATGAAATAGAAATAGGACTAATGAAAAACAAAACTTAAGTTTTTACTTGCTATTTCAAAACAATGTTTAAATGATTGGTAGCACTACTTGGCTTTTACATATTGAGCTAAGGGCTCATTTCCACTACAAACGTGAAATAGAGCATTATTCGTTTGTTTTATTGGCTTTTTACTTTTTTCCATGCTTAAAAAGCAAAAAGCACTAAGCAAAGCAAAAAAATCAATAAAAGAAACAAAGAATACTCTATTCCATGCTCACAGTGGAAATGAGCCTTAGGCTGGCTTTACACAATCAAGTTTCTTGCAGAAAGATTCTTGCCTCAATATTCTATCATGGTGTAAAGTAGCACACAAGATCATTGAGCAAGATTGCTGACAATATTGCTCCACAAAAATCTTGTCTTGCGTAAAAGCGCTTTTCAAGAAAAAAGCATGTCTTGCTGCAATATTGCTAGGAATAGAGTAAGGTTCTATTTTCCAGCAAGTTTTTAATCAAAATAGCCATCACAGTCAACAGCAGAAGTATGTACAGCTGCTGCAACAGGGTGTTTTAGGGACCCAATGCATTCCTGTGGCCAAGCCAGGATTGTATCTAGCATTTTTATTGCTTATTTAAAGCTGCCACCACGATTATTGTTGCTGCCTGTCATTTTCTTGCTCAAAGCATTTCAAATATTTCAACATTGAATACTGATAAACAAGCAAGCCTTACATATGCTTTACCACCTAATGTTTGGAATTAAAATGAAAACAAAGTGTAGGTTCATTTAAACCAGTGGTGGGCAATCTGATTGCATTCGCAGGCCACATCCCTCATTTTAAAAATTAGGTGTGGGTCACAATAAACTTTTTATTTAAGAAACAAAGTAATTTCTTGACAGACCAGGCTTCTTCATCCAATTTGTCATGTCAAGACTTTTTTTTATTTTCAGTTGCATTAAACAAGTATATCTTTTTCAAAGTCGATAGTAGACCAAAAAACTGTATTCACATGACAAACAAGATAGAGAAGAGTTGTTCTGTCTATTTACTAGCTTTTTTGGTGTTCACTTTAGATTAAAATTTTTTTGTGGTGGGCTTACATTTTTATTATACCCTGGTTGTCAGTAAAGCAAAAAAACTTCTTCCCAATCAAACACAGGCCACAGGTTCGCCACTCATAATCTAAACCTATCATAATGAAATCAATGCAATACATCCACAATGTTGCAGAAATATTGCTGGATGAACATTGTGTAAATACATTAGCAATTTTCTTGTGCAAAAACCACAGACATTTCTTTCTGCAAGAAGTTCAGACAGAAAAAAGCTTGGGCCTGTGTAAAAGCTTGCAAAATATTTGCACAAGAAACTTGATTGTGTAAAGCCAGCCTTAAACCTGCAGAAATGCTGCCAACAAGACACATGATGCCATTGGCAACAGCATTAAGCGTAGCTTGCGAAACTTGCTAAACTAGGCGGTAATTAAAAAAAAGCTGAGGAGGTATGGGGTGGCAAAGCCCCTCCAAGTTCAAAAAGATGTTCAAATTGTGTCAGCCTCTTTTTTTGAGGCTGGTTGCACCCCTGATGATAATTGTTTGTTTTAATTTTTGTTTTGTTTTTGTTTCTATTTGAATAAATAAATGTATTATACTGTAAATAAAATCAAGTTAGTGGTTAACATAGTTTTGAAAAATGCATGGACACATTACAAACAATCTAGAAAATATAAAACAATGCACATAACATATCAAAAAAATATGCTAATAAACTTATTATTTTCAAAAGAATTCAGACAATTACCCTTTTCTGATTGCATCTCTTCGCTTTTTTTCTGCCTGAGTATGAGCTTCTCTTCTGCGTTCTTTGTACATCTGCAATTTACCATTGTTATCTTCATCTTCGTCATCAGTATTTGGAACAGATGAAGCAGCACTTGAAGGATTAGAAACATGAGTAAAACTAGATTGAGATGTCATATCAGTATCCAACACAATAGAAGAATCACTCAGTTGGTCAAAACAAGAATCCATGAAATTTGAACCAGACATGTCACCAATATATTAATTACTATGTTTTAAAAATGTTATTGCATGCACTTTTTTAAACAAATCTATAAACACTTAAGTTATAACTATTGTATTAAAAATTCTTCTACAATAGTTTAACAAGTTTCTTGAAATTAAATATTAGGCACCTACTTTTTAAAATTTAATCTTACAATCTTGACTTACATAACAAAAATAAAGATAACATTTCAAAAGCAACTGTTAAATGTTTGTAGTTATAAAACAAGCAGCAGCTTATCAATATCTTTTAAATATTTTGAAAATTAATATGGTTTGATGAATAGCAATGATAAGCAAAAATTCTGGAGTTCTGTAATTGTATATGTCATTTAGTTTATTTTCTTCCACAAAATTCAAACAATACAAACAATTTTTCTGTATATCAGATCTAGTTTTTTTTTTTTTTTTTGCAAATTTAGCTGATTTTTAATGCACTTTGATTTAGCAATTGCTTTATGACATCATTCTCATGAATGAAAATTAACATAAAAAAACTTTATTTATATAAATTCATAAACCAAAAAGCAAGTTTTGTTCTTCAAGTTTATAGTGAAGTGTTATGAATCTACTAAACAAGCTTTTCAGTTGGCAAGAATTGTTAAACTGATAGCTGTTAAATATGATATATGTTGCTAACATTCTATTAGCAACATATATCATATTTAAAAACTTTTACAAAATTGATATATGTTTGTTTGTGTTTACCCAGTACACATCAAGGGACTGAAACCCCATGCATTTCCATACATTAAAGTTGCTTTTTTATTGCTAAAAAAAAGTGAATTTAACAATAAAACTTTGTAATTGTAAAAGGTAACAATAACATGATTGCAATATTGATCATTTTTTTTGTTTATAAGCAATTTTTTGATAAAAAAGTTGGGTATAATTAAAGTTTACGTACGTAAATTATTTAAGCTGAAAAACGATGGAAAAAAAGAATATCTATGTTTATTATCTATATGTACAACAAATTTAAATGGGATAAATAACATGAATCATATTCAAACATTGTTCAAAGTATTTTCCATTGACAACCGTTTGTCTATGTAATTGTCAACCGTATTGTCGTAAGTAATTTTTTTCAGTGAAACTAACCCAGGATCCTCCCTTAAACACCAAGATGAAAAAGAAAACAAGAGGAACGAATATTTTTAAAAAGCGACAGTAATCAAAAGGGATTTGGGTTAGTTTCATATTCTTTTTTTCCATCATTTTTCAGCTTAAATAATTTACGTATGTAAACTTTAATTATACCAAAAGTTGTAACTTTAATGTTTTAAACTTTTTTATTAAGCACTATTTGAAACTGATATATGATTTTTATACTTTTTTTTGTCAAAAATAAAACTTTTAGAAAATATTCTTTTTTTAAAGTTTAATGACAAGCCTTAATCTTTTAAACAGTTTGTTAAGAAAAAGTACATTAAAAATATTACAAGGGGTATAAAATCTTGAAACATAAAAATCATCTTTTAACAAGGCAAAAAATTGGGTCTATTCAAAAAGTCACCATAAGCGATTTTTGTTTGTAAAACTAACCTGGATCCCCCTGCAGTTACCGTCATTTTGTGAAAGATTCTTTTTCTTTTGGTTTCTTTTTTATTCCATTGTGGTGCTTAGAGGGGGATTCCAAGTTAGTTTTACCCAAAAAAATGCTTACAATGACTTCTTGAAAAGACTCCAAAAATCATTGACATCTCCAAAAGCAGAAAAAAGTAATTCTTGAAGATTGCTCTAGCCTCTATGTTTAACATCCTTAATGTTGTTTTTACAGTCAAGAAAAAAAGTTATAACAATTTTTTCTTTTTACCACTTTTGACTTTGCAGCTTATAAATTTATAAGTTAAAAAAAATTTGATATTCAATTTCTTAAGAAATAAATGGAAAAATAAAATCATTATAATATTTATTCTAAGTAAACATTAGTGATGAGATTTAAAATTTTGGGAACCAATTCTCTTTTGTATAAAACTTACTAACCACAAATTTTCTTAATCAATCAATCAATCAGTCATTTATTCTCATTATACAGTGATTATGTTATATTAAGAACAGGCTCACTGAACATTGAGACATTCCAAAAACGGGTTTGTGCAAACCTATGCAAACCCTCTCAATCCCATTACTGCTAAACACTATATGCTTATAATTTCTTAATTTAAGTTGCAACTGCTCATTAATTTTAAAATTAATTAACCGGTAGTAAAAAACAAATGTTGGTAACTTACCTATTTATTCATGAAGGCTATCACTTACATTTTAAGTACAAATTAAACTATTAATTTGCAGTTAAATTTATAAACAAAGTTAAATTCCATTTTTTGCAAATAAGTTGAACTTATACCAATAACAGAATCAAATATACGTATTGAATTTTCATTCAAAAACACTTGATTTTCTAAAACAAGACCTTTGCTCACATTACACTTTCGAGAGTGGACTGCAAAAATACAATCTACGTATAGGCCTACAGAAAAACTTCCTTTGTTTTATTTAAAGTTATAGTTGGATGAATTAATCTTTGATCATTTAATTGAACCATTGAGTCTATGAGTGAACTTAGCCTAGAATAGGATCAGAACAATATCAAACTTGCGTAAAAAGGAGTATAAAAAAAAAATCATCAAAATCATCAACTTTATTTGTTCTTTTGACTAGAAAACAAAGTCAGAAGCGTAAAATTCAGGGCTAGCCACAGGCGATTACCCCAATCTGCTTTGGGAGATGCTCAGATAATGCTGTCCGGTTGAAAGTTTTTTATTATTTTCATTACAGGTTTTAAGAAGCCTTATTTCAACATACGGATTGATCAAAGACATCGCTCAACACTTATTCATAGAAGATGATGAAAAGACGAAAAGTTAAATACACCTTGGCCAACTTTTAGAATAATTGTATGGCCATTATTTTTCTAATTACTGAAATGGTTTTTGATCCACGGCAGGATTTCTTTTGTGGTTTTCTTTGCCTGCCTGACCCTTTGGGGTTACCAGTGCTTGCACTCCCACCCCTGATTAAGCAATGCACTCTTGACTTGTGACCTGTGGAAGTGTATTGTAACTTATTAAGATTTTTTTTTGTATATGCGCTTTTCAAATCTTCAATGTTAAGACACTGGTGCGGTGACCACGCACAATTTTTTTGCGCATTTTATAACGTTTATCGTTTAGTTGCCGTCTCTCTATTTGCAAATTTTACTCTATTTTATTTTCAATTATTATCAATTGTTCCTTTGAATACAAATAAAAACAAAATACTACCACTAACACATAAGCTTTTACCTGCAACTATTCAGTTTCTTTTATTCACTAAACTCCTGGGTATGAGAGTAAACTACATCCGATTGTGAGCTTTTCTTCAATTTAGGACAAAGAAGAAGCCATTCTGTAATTGTCAGAACCGCCTCCAGGTCACTTTTGAACAAAGTGTAGCACCTGTGAGCAGTAATGGCCTTACAAAAAGGGAGTCCAGTGCAAGAAAAGTAAGAAAGCCACTGTTTAGTGTGCCAAAAAAAGGTAGCTGAAGCAATTTTTAGTATATGAAAGCAAAGTTATCACTAAAAAAAGGTCTTCACTTCAAATTCATCTTCGCTTTCCTAATTTTTTCCCAAAAATCATGGTATTATCTAAAAAAAAAAGGTCTTCACTTCAAATTCATCTCAGGTTTTCCGATTTTGCTCCGAAAATCATAATATTCTCGATAAAAAAAAGTTCTTCGATTTTGTAGTAGCAGTAGTATGTGATGTAGGCTACTATCACTTCGAATTGTAGTAGTATATAGTGTGTAGAACAGGGGTGTCCAACCCGTGGCCCGCGTAAGGGTTCTGAGTGGCCCGCGCAAGATTTTTCGAAAAGCTCTGTCCCGCCCATTTTGGCAGAAATCCAGGCAGAAATCGAAGACAGATTCCATGTGCAGACCTCCTTTTATCTTGTTTTTTCGAAGATCGCTAGTTTTTAGTGAAAATCATAATATCCAAGATTGAAATGTGAGAACCTTTTTTTTTTATTTAGAGAACACCTTGATTTTGGGACGAAAATTAATAATGAAGCTGAATTTAAGTGAAGGCCTTTTTTTTTTTAAAGAACACCTTGATTTTGGAACGAAAATTGTTAAATAGGAAGCAAAATTCAAGTGAAGACCTTTTTTTTGGAGAATACCTTGCTTTTGAGACGAAAATTGAGGTGTATTGTTTGCTTGGCCCGCCAATATTTTTGATGAGCGAAAATGCCCCTCGAATCAAAAAAGCGGTTGGACACCCCTGGTGTAGAATGTCGTCAATTACGGAGGTTACGGAGGCATTTTTTCTTTTATTTTGACTTGCTATCGACGTCCTAGTGCTCCTTTGTAAAAGTAAAGCAATTTCTTATGTAGGGGGGCTACTTTTTGATCTATTTTAGAGGGGTCCGGTACGACCCTATTAAAGCCATTGCCTGTGAGCCTTCCTAACATGAGTTACTAAAAATCAATTTCTTTTATAAAGATTTTGGTTGATAGAATTTGGTTGAAATTGTTAAAATAAACGTAGGCCTACACGTTGATACCGGTATCCTGTTGTTTCCTTTCTATATTCGATTAGCGTTACTTTGATGTTTTGTTTTATATTCATGATTGCTTACTGTTTGTTTTGTGTATATTGTGTGTATGTTAAAAGATCACCGACCATAAACTTCTAATGTTACCTATAACGGTAAACGGCGCTGAAGTAGCCGATTACCGCAAAGTGAAGTGTCGATCAACGCGCTTCCGGCTTCGTAAAATTAAAAGGAAACAATAACCAAGGAAAATAATTTAATATAAAATAAGTTATAACTGAAACGTTGAAACTTGGAAATAAAAGCGAAAACGAAAGCGGAAACGAAAGCGGAAACGAAAGCGGAAACGAAAGCGGAAACGAAAGCGGAAAATCTGTAAATAAATAAAAACAAACTAAAAATTAAACACAAAAAGAAAACGCATAGGTGTCTTACCGAGCAGTTCACTTCGGTGGTGACTCACGGGGAAAACGGGAAAATCTTAACTTCACGCTAAGTCTACTCAGACTTCAACCAGCTGCCCACAAACACTGCAGCTGGTCGCCTCACAAATTGAGAAGTGTGATCAACGCAATAAAGCCAGCTCTAAAATCAACGCGCTGCAGACACAACTATGCTTCCAGGTGAGATTAATTAAAAATAAAGCGTAAAACAAAAAAGGCGCTGGCAGCGATTGCTCGCGCAAATAATGATTAGAAACTCAAGAGAAATAAAATAAAACACGTGCGTTGGTAATTTTCTACACTCCCAACACCCGAGAAATTAAAAAAGAAAAAAAAAAAAAAAAAAAAATTACCAACGCTGCACACAACACAAATAACATTAACGGAAACATTTCTAAAACTTATTTTAGGGTAATTGCGGGATTACCAGAGTCCTTCCGCGGCATAACATCAAGATTCGCGGGAACCACCAAGCACAGTTTATGAACGGGCCGCCGCACTTCAGAACCACGCGTTTTTACTACGACTTGGCGCACCAAGCCTTGTTCGTCGGGGAACAGCTTTACTACTTTGCCAAGACGCCATTGCGAACGAGGAATCGAATCGTCCACGAGTAGAACAACATCGTCTTTTTGAAAATTGGTTTTCTTCTTAAACCATTTTTGGCGGGCGATTATCGTCTTTAAATATTCTCGAGACCATCTTTTCCAAAATTGGTCAGCTAGATATTGTACATTTTTCCAACGTCTTTTGGGACAACGGTGCTCATCAGAAGGAAGTGAAGGGGGGAAGTTGCCAGTAGGACACAATTTCAAAAGATGATTGGGCGTCAATGGTTCCAAACCATCTACATCAGTTGTGATTGGAGTTAAAGGGCGAGAGTTTAAAATAGACTCTGCTTCCAATAAAAAAGTGTGAAGTTGATCGTCATCGAGAATTCGTTCCGTCATCAATGCAGTTAAAATTCGTCTGACTGACCGAATCATTCTCTCCCAAGCACCACCCATGTGGCTGGCATTTGGGGGATTGAAAGTCCATTGAATTTCCTTTTGAAGGAGAAAATCTTCAATCTGGTGCTGATTCCACTGGCGCAGGGCTTCACGAAGGGTCTTCTCGGCGGAAACGAAATTGGTTCCGTTGTCGGAGAAGAAGTGCAGAACGGGACCTCTTCTTGATAGGAAACGACGTAAGGCGTTGATAAAGGCGTCGGTTGTCAGATCCATCGCGACTTCAATATGAATTGCTCTAGAAGTTAAACAAGTAAAAAGGCAACCATATCTTTTTACTTGAGAACGCCGTTGTTTCACGAGCAACGGTCCGAAGTAGTCAACGCCACAGTATGCAAAGGGATGAGTATCGATTTGTAGAAGCGACGGGGGAAGATCAGCCATCTTTTGTGCTCCCGGCTTTTCATAGCGTCGTCGGCAATGCATGCAGGAATTAAGTACTCTGCGAACAACAGCTGTACTTCGTAAAATCCAATATCGTTGTAGTAACTGGTTCAACGTCATATTTGCTCCGCCATGACCTGTAATGCAATGACAATGAAGAACAATAAGATTGGTTAAGTGCGAGGTGTGGGGCAAGATAATTGGGTGTTTTAGATCAAAGGAAACAGAAGCTCTATCTAAACGGCCGCCTACTCTTAAAAGACCGTTCACAATAACAGGATTCAATTTTAGAAGTGGAGATTTGGAAGGTAGAGAAAAGTTTTCATTAGTTTGCATCTTCGACATGATGTCGCCGAAACAGTTCCATTGCTCATATTTAATAAGCTCAATTTCTGCTTTTCGAAGATCAGAGACAGACAAGGAACGAGAAAAATGATAGACAGAGTTGGAATTTATTAAAAAGGTCTTAAATTTTAAAAGCCAAGCAGTGGCTTTCTTTAGCTTAAACCACGAAGAAAAATACGCAATGAGCTTGTCAACTGGATCAATCATGTCGGTAATCAAAAATGCAGACGCAGCTTTTTTATCAAATGCTTTTACATTTTCTACATCTAATGTCGTCTCTGCAAACCGGCAAGGCCAGCTGTCTGGCGATTCACTCAAAAATTCTGGTCCAGAAAGCCACGATTTAGTTTTCATTAGTTTGTCGGATCTACATCCACGACTTAAAACATCAGCGGGGTTGAGTTCACTAGGGACGTGCCTCCAATTAGAAGTACAAGTGCTTTTCGTAATAAACTTTAAACGACGGGACACAAAAAGAGGAAAACGCTTTTCTTCATTTCTTATACTTTGAAGAACTACAGCGGAGTCTGTCCAAAAAATAGCTGGTCTCAACCGCGGTAAGTTTAGTTCGTGTTTAAGAAAAATATCTAATTTTACGGCAGTCACAGCAGCAAGAAGTTCTAGACGGGGAATAGAAAATTCGTCTTTAGGAGCTAAATGAGATTTACTAATAACTAAGTTACAATTGACATAGTCATTAATATCGCTCGAACGAAGATAACAAACGGCGCCATACGCATGCTTAGAGGCATCGACAAAATAATGCAATTGATAGTTTTCACTGCCTAAATTGGTATGCAAACCCATCCATCTTGGGATAGACATCGACTTCAGATGCTCCAGCGTTCGGATCCATTGTTGCCACTTATTGAATTCTAAGGAAGGAATAGGTTCGTCCCATTCCAACTCCAGCTCGCATAGTCGTCGATAGAGAAGCTTGGCTTCAACAATCACTGGGCACAGAAATCCAAGCGGGTCGAAAATGGAGTTGATCGAAGACAAAACACCACGTTTCGTACATGGTTTATCTGGAAGTTCTACTACAAAATAGAAACAATCAGTATTGAGGTTCCAATTTACTCCTAAGACACGTTCACTAGAATTTTTGGCCAGAGCGTTAATTTGTAGTGATTTCGAAAGTTCATTCTCAGGCAAATGTTTTATTATTTCAGGGCAGTTTGAGCACCACTTCGTAAGATTAAAACTTGCTTTCGACAACAGATGCTTTATATCTTTCATTAATTTAAGTCCGATTTCAACGTTAGGTACGCTAATTAAAAAGTCATCAACATAAAAATGTTCTTCAATTGCAGAACTGATATAAGGTTCGAATTGAGCGCCGAAATCAATGGCCGCTTGACGCAACGCAAAACTTGCGCAGCACGGAGACGAGGTTGCACCAAAAAGATGAACTTTCATTCTATGCACTACTGGTTGGCTTTCAAGATTTCCATCAGGCCACCACAAAAACCTTAAACTGTCACGATCACGAGGTGAAACTTGAACCTGGTAGTACATCGACTCTATGTCGGCTGCCAAAGCTATTTTTTCTTTACGAAAGCGGGAAAAAATGGCAACTAAATCGTTCATCAGGTGGGGCCCCTGCATCAGAGATTTATTTAAAGAAATACCTTTATACTCGGCACTGCAATCAAAAACCACTCTCAACTTGTCGGGTTTATGGGGGTTTATTACTGAGTGATGGGGGATATACCAAACTTTCTTAGAAGTTATTTGAAAGTTATCGTGAACGAGTTCTGCGTAGTTTTTGTCTAACATTGTTTGAATTTGAATTGAATATTTCTGTTTCAGATCGCTGTTACGCATTAATTTTCGCTTTAAATGATTTAATCGCTTAAGTGCTAAATTTTTATTGTTTGGCATAATCTGGTCTTCATACTTCCAGGGTAGTGGTAACTCGTAGTGGTCATCAACTAGCTTGATCGAACTTTTAAGCATTCTATAAACTTTAAAATCATTCATCGAAATTGGTTTCGAATAATAATTATCTTCGTCATAACATTGAAACTGAATATTTGAAAAATTTCTGCGTGATTCATATATAAAATTTCTATCATCCTCCTCGAAATTGTCGCGTAAAGTTGAAACGTAGTAAACATTTTTATCACTACTGGATACTGTGCAATTAAATTTAGAACAGGGCCCAAGCAAAGACCACCCCAAAGGTGACTTCACAGCGTCAGGTGATAATTTATCCGGAGCAGATCTTAAATCTTCTAATCTAAATACTCTAGGGACATTAGCACCAATTAAAAGCTGTACGTTTTGCCTGTCAAGCTTTGAAAAATTAATATCAGCTAAATAGCTATGATCGCTTAATATCTGTGATGTGGGAATTACATTTGGCTGTACAGGTATTTCATCTACAACTGTAACGTCTGGAAGCTGGACCCAATCTCCGTCAAACAAACCTTTAACTTCCATCTCTGCAGACATAGTTCTATAAGATTTTGTCTCTGTCAACGTTTGCAATTTAAGCTGTCGACTCGTGCCCCTCAGTTGCAATTCCCTTGCCAAACTGCGGTCGCAAAAACAGGCGGTAGAACCTTGATCTAAAAATGCGTATACCTCTGTTTCTTTACCTTCGCAGCGAACACGCACTGGAACAACATTTAAAAAGACATGCTGGACATTACCAGTCGATTTATTAAGTTGAACAGAACTACAGGCGTCGACGTGACCCGTCACTTCAGTGTCAGTAATGTTATGAAGAAGAGTGTGGTGAAGGGTTCCTTTGCAACCAGTAATTAAACATTTGCAACTCGATTTGCAGTAACGAGCGAAATGGTTACCGCTTAAACATTTAAAACAAAGTCCCTTTGCTTTAACAAATTTGTACTTTTCTTCGTACGTTAAATTTTTGAACTTATCGCAATCAATTAGCTTGTGTATTTTTTCACAATAAAAACATCGACTTTTTTCCACGCTCAACGCGCTTTTTACATTTTTTGTCGTTGCAGAAACATACGCGCTTTCGCGGCGAGGTTTGTAATTAGTTTGAAACGTTTCTCTACCAAAAATAGAATTAGCAATTCGACTTTTTTCTGTAACAAATTTGGACAAATCAAGAAACTTCGCTCTCTCACCAGTTTGTTGTTCAATTTGTACCGCATATTCTACCCAAGCTCGTTTCAAATTAATTGGCAGTTTGTTAACAACGCCCATAATCACATGCATTGAATCTAAACTCGAAACTTGTTCAATATTTTTTAGAGACACACAGCACTTTTCAAGAAGTTGAGACAATGATTTAAGCTTATTTTTGTCATCATCGGGAATTTTATGAACATTTTTTAATCGCTCTTCGCAACATCTAGCTATTTCGTAGGGATGACCATATTCATCAAAAAGAATATCCCATGCTTTTTGAAACGCAGTTACAGGCGACTGATTCGACACATAACTAAATTTAGATTGTACATGCGATTCACAATATTGATGCAACAACGGAAATAATTCGTAATCTTCAACCTTTCCTAATACATGAGCCTCAAACTGTCTAACAAACAACCAATATTCCATAGGATCACCATTAAATTTTTGAATTACAACCGGCGGTGCAGGACGCATTTTAGAGGCATTATATTTATGAAAACTAGTTGGCAAAGTTAACGAGGGTGAATTAAAAGCTTCTTGTCTTTGCGCTTGCTCTGTGTTGCGATAATCAAATTTAGACTTAAACTGACTTTCCGGTTTTTGACTAAAGCTTAAATTTTTAACTTTAATACGCAAATCTTGATCAGGAAGTTCTGCAAAAGTAACGGGAAATGGTCTATCGATTTGAACAGAACTTTTGGGAATGTCAGTAAGCAATAAAGTACGAGGCGGAAAATTATGCAATGGCGCGTTTTTAACAGTTGTAACATTTTCACTAAACGGTTTGGAATAATCACGTATTTTTAAGTGCGGCACCTTTCGTGTGCTAGTGCCTTCCTCTGCTTTTCCACAGCTTAATTCTTCCCAAGCTTCTGCCTCGATCCTTGCTAATTCTTCATTGCGCTTTTTATCTAGTAAAACTCTTTCTAATTCTTCTTCCTCCAATTTCATTTGTCTATTTACCTCTTCCATGGCTTTATTAGCTCTTTTTCTTGCTTCTTCTACTTCTTGCTCAGCTCTTTGTCTTGCTTCTTCGGCTTCTCGCTCAGCCTTTTTTCTTGCTTCTTCGGCTTCTCGCTCAGCCTTTTGTCTTGCTTCTTCGGCTTCTCGCATAAGCTTTCTTTTCATCTCTTCAGCTCTTTCTCTAGTTTTTTGTCTCGTTTCGTAAATTCTGGCACTTTCTTGCTGGACAGCTGCCGTGGCAATTTTTAATTTTACAAGTGACCTTTGTTTCTCACTACGAATCGAACTAGAGGTAGATTGACTGCCAGTTCTTACCGAGGAGCGTTCATACCAAAAAGCGCGACTCTCTTTGCTTAACTTATCCTCAGTATCTTTTATCCAGCGTTGAACATGCTCTTCAAACTGCTGATTCTCTACAACAGTGCTGTTCTTACTAAAATTTAAATTCAAGGCTTCTTGTTCATCAAGAGCTTCTAACAAATTAGTCAAATTTTCAAATTTTTGACGAATATCAAATAAAAGGGTTAACAGCGGTTTATAACCCTCAGGCTTCATCATTAAACTTTCTGCTCTAACATACAAATTTTGCAGAGCCTTGTAAACTTCATTTGGGTCACCCAACGACATTATCATAAAAATAAGAACAATACGGACTCACCGAAATTGCTCGATTACTTTTTATAACGGTAAACGGCGCTGAAGTAGCCGATTACCGCAAAGTGAAGTGTCGATCAACGCGCTTCCGGCTTCGTAAAATTAAAAGGAAACAATAACCAAGGAAAATAATTTAATATAAAATAAGTTATAACTGAAACGTTGAAACTTGGAAATAAAAGCGAAAACGAAAGCGGAAACGAAAGCGGAAACGAAAGCGGAAACGAAAGCGGAAACGAAAGCGGAAACGTAAGCGGAAACGTAAGCGGAAAATCTGTAAATAAATAAAAACAAACTAAAAATTAAACACAAAAAGAAAACGCATAGGTGTCTTACCGAGCAGTTCACTTCGGTGCTGACTCACGGGGAAAACGGGAAAATCTTAACTTCACGCTAAGTCTACTCAGACTTCAACCAGCTGCCCACAAACACTGCAGCTGGTCGCCTCACAAATTGAGAAGTGTGATCAACGCAATAAAGCCAGCTCTAAAATCAACGCGCTGCAGACACAACTATGCTTCCAGGTGAGATTAATTAAAAATAAAGCGTAAAACAAAAAAGGCGCTGGCAGCGATTGCTCGCGCAAATAATGATTAGAAACTCAAGAGAAATAAAATAAAACACGTGCGTTGGTAATTTTCTACATTACCTTTCTCTTGACGCATGTTTTAACGTGTATTGTTTGGTCGCTGATTCCTTTTTTTTTTGACCACATGTATAAACTTTTCTAAGTATCTGCTGTTTAATAGATGTAAAAATAAACCCTAAAACAATGATTTTTTGTTGAGATTGCTTTGCTTTAGAACACTTAAAAATGGCCTCCTCTTCTTTTCTTGTACCATTTCCCCCTTTTTGTAAGGCCAACATTGAGATATATAAATTGCAATTAAATCACAGTTAGTATTATTTTTTCCTTTTCCCATTATTTGTTACTGTTTTGCTTTGTTTTTTTTTTAAACGGTAAAATTATCATTTTGAAGTGAGAGTTAGTTTTAGGAAGAAACAGATCGAGTTAGTCTTTTAAAAAAAAGTAGCCTAGTTGGTTTAAAAGAAACTAAGTTCTTCTTGAGGATCTCAACAAAGTTTTAAAAATTAAAAAAATTTGCGCCCGCAAGAATAATTTGCCGGCGTTTTTTCTCTTTTTATCTCTTAGAGCAACCAAATTTTTTTCTTTTTACTCTCACTCCAATTGGTTTTTCTTCAAATTAGACTTGACCCTCTTAACCACTCGACCACGCTGCAAACTAAATTATTGTGTTTTATATACCGCAATCATGCACGAATAATTATATCATTTATTGGCTGTCTTTTATTCACAATGTTGAACACAATACAACTCTGATTTATGGAAAGTTAAATCCTAAATCAAAGTAATCTAACTTATTAAAAACCAGCAATACTTTTTTTAAATTTTGCTGAACATAATGCTCCTTCTATTATTAGATTTTGCAGTCTTTTTTACAATCTTTTTAAAATTTGCAAATTAAAAATTAATCAAAAATCATTGCTTTCTGTTGTGATATTGTGCAATCGATGACGTAGTGTTTTCCTAAACGCTTCTAATCGTAATCAGCGCCTTCTGCTCGAACAATTATTGGACACGCGCATCTCCAAGCATAATTGTTACAAGTTAAATATGCGCCTTTACTTCGGTTCTTCAGTCAGTTCGAGTTATCAAGCTACTACAGCAAACGAACTAAAAGCATTATATTTTCAATACGGTTGTTTTTTGGCTAAGTACTTTTGTGAATATTTACTATTGTTTTTTTAATAAACCTGTGTATTCGTGCAAAGATACAACAGGCAAAAGTGGCGACGAGGATTCAAGGAACTCAACTGCGTCAAGAAAGAAAAAAGAAAATTTGTTGATTTTGCATTACAGCTTGAATTGTCGACAATGAGTGAAATTTCTGAACTGATTTTGTTGTTAAATAAGCAACACCAAGAGCAAATGACAGTTTTACGCGACGAGCAGAACAAACAACACCAAGAGCAAATGACAATGCTTCAAGAGCAGCTGAAAATTTTACAAAGCAGCTTGAACAACCCGCGAGAAAATGTTCCAACACCGATGGCAAGTTTTCAACCATTCGATTCCACATCTGAGTTATGGACTGATTATTTGGCAAGGTTCCGAACATTCGTCACTGCTAACTCTGTTCCCGACAACAAGCAAGCACAAATTTTTCTTACCAACCAATCTAACTCCGTTTACAAAATGCTTAGCAACTTAGCGGCTCAGCAACAACCTGTCAAAAGCATACATGAGCTAACGATGAATGATATTCAGACGTTTATGGCAGAGCAGTTTGATCCAAAACGGTTTGTTGTCAGAGAACGTTTCAAGTTCTGGTCTGACATGAAACGCAAGCCTGGCGAAACTATTCCTGAACTGGCAAGCAGAATACGACAAGATGCAGCTACATGTGATTTTCAATCCATTAAAGATCCATTAGATGAAGCCTTACGAACTAAATTTATCTGTTCAGTCGACAACGAAGCAGTTTTGAAGATACTCTTCAAGCTCAAGGACGATGAACTGAAGTTTAGCAACGCCATCAGAGTGGCTCAAGAAGTGGAAGAAGCAGCCAAGGTAGCAAAGGAAACCGTACACGGTCAACCTTCTACGTCGGTGCGAAAAGTTTATCACGCAAAGTCCAAAACTTCCAAAACGCAAGAAAAGAAAACCGCCTGCTTCAGATGTGGAAATTCTGGACATTTTAGCAAAGCTTGTCCCCACATTAAAGCTATTTGCAGCTTCTGCAAGAAAACAGGTCATCTGCAATCTGTATGCATGTCTCGACTCAGAGATAACAGCAAGCTTGTGAAACAACAGATGAAATTGGTGCACAAAGTCCAATGTTCTGTTTCACCCATCTATCAAACTATTAGACTTAATGACCACAGAATTAAGTTTGAAATTGATAGCGGAGCCAGTGACACATTTTGCTGTGAAGCGACGTGGCAAACGCTGGGTAAACCCACTCTACAACCTGTATCAGTTCAATATCAAGTTGCTGAAGGTAGCCCGCTACCCGTCGTGGGACAATTCCAATCAACTGCAAGTATTGATGGAAAATCACCTGACGTGACCTTTCCTGTAATTGTCACTAAGGTGCCCAATCTAAATTTACTAGGTCGTCTGGCGATGATGAAGTTGAAACTCACCAACTTAACTAACCACTTAGCTGACACAAGTTTTGATGGGGAGGAGATGGAAGATGATGTCGATAGCGTTTGTTTAGTTCGAACAATCAGTCGTCAAATCAATCCTGACAATCCATTGCTTGTGGTCAGAGAGACTGCCAAGGATCCAATTCTTTCCCAACTTATGCGATTTGTGAAGGAAGGATGGCCGCATGCATTTTCGGAAGAGCTTAAAGACTTCAAAAAGTTGGAAAATTCGTTGTCAACAGAGAATGGTTGCGTTTTTTACGGCTTACGGGTAATAATTCCTTCAACCCTACGTAATCATATTCTTAAATTATTACACCTTGGACATTTCGGCATGCAACGGATGAAACAACTTGCCAGGTCAACTGTCTATTGGCCAAGAATTGACTTTGACATCGAGAACTTATGTCGCAAATGCACTTCCTGTGGCCAATTTCAAAATAAGCCGGATAAACCTTCCATCCATCCGTGGATGATGCCAGAAAAACCATGGTCAAGACTCCACTTGGACCATGCGATCAATTTTCTGGGAAGAAACTGGTTAGTCCTTGTAGACGCTTATTCAAAATATCCTTGCATTCATCCAACAACCTCAACGTCTTCGAAAAGTACTACTGCTATACTTGAACAAGAATTTGCTCATTTCGGATATCCCCACACGTTGGTGACCGATAATGCCACAACATTCATGTCTCAAGAGTTCCAAACTTGGTGCAAACAACGAGGCATTGTACATCTCACCGGAGCACCTTATCATCCAGCAACAAACGGTGCTGCCGAGCGTTTGATACAATCGTTCAAACAGGCATTGAGAAAATCCTCGTTACCTCCAAAGGAAGCTTTGCAAGAATTTTTAATGCAATATAGAAGAATTCCTTTTGCATCGGGACTGTCACCAAGCGAATTGTTGAATGGAAGAAGAATACGCACCAAAATTGACACTTTGGTTCCATCCATTCCGCATCTCCTGCAGGGAAGACAGTCAAGACAAGCGAGCAAGCATTCAAATACTGAAGACTCGGAAGTGGTTTCGAAAGTCGAACATCATTATTCACTAGGAGACCCTTGTTACGCACTGTACTTCGGCCCTAGAAGAGATCGTGACCCACGATGGGTGCCTGCGATAGTTACGAAAGTCCATGGTACACGAAGCGTCAATGTACGAGTCATTCCTCGAGGACCAACTTGGAGAAGACATCTTGATCAACTTCGACCTCGATACGGTTCGGATCAAGATGATGATCCCTGTGAAATCCCAACGAGCGTTTTGTCTACAGAAACACTTCCAGCCGGGACTGACCACGCATCTAGTTCTTCTTCGATGAACCAACGCAACAATCCGAGACTACCAACCGGAGACGAGTACGGGCGACACAATCTACGACGATCAGCGAGAACAAAGAGACCTCCAAAAAAATATTGTTGCTAATATGTATATATATTTTTTTGTCGTAGTTTATTTGGGGAGGTGTTGTGATATTGTGCAATCGATGACGTAGTGTTTTCCTAAACGCTTCTAATCGTAATCAGCGCCTTCTGCTCGAACAATTATTGGACACGCGCATCTCCAAGCATAATTGTTACAAGTTAAATATGCGCCTTTACTTCGGTTCTTCAGTCAGTTCGAGTTATCAAGCTACTACAGCAAACGAACTAAAAGCATTATATTTTCAATACGGTTGTTTTTTGGCTAAGTACTTTTGTGAATATTTACTATTGTTTTTTTAATAAACCTGTGTATTCGTGCAAAGATACAACACTTTCAATACAAATTGTAGAGAAGTATCTAGGATTCACAACATTCTTCTAGGATCTAGGATCACAATATTCTCTGACTATGGCTCGGATGTGTGTATTAATTATCTTCTTTTCGCTTTCCTTTTATTAAAATCACATCGCTTTGTTCAAAGGTAGGCCTACGGCGACCATGCACAACGTTAGTTGTGCATGTAATAACATACTTCGTTTAGTCGCTGCTTTCTTATTCATAATCTGTATTTCTACGTGCACTATAATTAATTTCAAGTTGGTTGTGAGTAAAAATGAAAATAAATAAAAAAAAAATAAAGTAAAACGAGTTAGGATTAGGTCAAGGCTTCCCAATCGGAAAGAAATTTCTCCCCAAGAAAATTTTTATTACTTCAAATGAAAAATTTACCAGGCAACAGGTATTTTTAGTAACAGGCCTTTATTTGAGCTTGCAACAAATTTTTTCCAGTGAAGCAACCAGAAAGATCGAAAACATTTTCTAATAATTGGTGGAAAATCCATTCGATAACCTTTTTTTGGTCTTCACTTGACTTTCCAGAAAAAATAATTTCTAAATATAGAAAATTCAACCCGAGAATGTTATTAGATTTATCTTAGAAAGAAATAAAAAAATTATGAAGTGAGCTAGGAAAGAATGAAAAGTTTCCAAATGAACAAAGAGGGAATACATTCAAAAATGTTAAACACCACTAAGACCATAAATCGCATTAAGTTAATTTTGCTGGAGAAAAAGTGTTAAAAATAATTACGGCTAGCACACCAAAGAAAATAGTTGCCGCTATCTTTACAGACAAACATAACCTACTGTTCATTTAGATGCATAAAGTTAATAAAATAATAAATAGATGCGATCACGTTTTAAACCAGCGTAGACTTCAAAAAAATGAGTCTGTTTTACAATAGGGTTGCCATGGGTGATGACTTTAATAGGGTGCGAACGAGCCTCCCCAAAATACATCAAAAAGTGGCCCCCTACACAAGAAATTGCTCTATTTTTTTATAATAACATCAGGACGTTAATTGCATGTCAAAAGAAAAAAAAAATTTTTTTGAAAAAAAAAGGGGCATCGTTGGCTGATGACCCACTTTGTCTCACCCTGCTTTGGTTTACTCAATAATTTCCCCCCAAAATTGAGCATTTTTTTGAGATCACTTTGCTTTCATCCGAGATGGATACCTTGAGACACTTTTTTCAAAGTCTCGGTCTCGGACCACTGCGTCTCGAATCCAGGTCGAGACATCGCAGCGACGTGAGCAAAGCTCACAGGTGTTGTAAATACATTACAAAGTTTGGTCAAAATCTGTTATTTAAACGTCTTTTAGCCATTCGGGCGTCGTGGCCCTCTTCTAAATTTCGCATTAGTCACAGTAAAATTGAACAATTGCAAAGCCTGGACACGCATAAGGTGCTCGAGAATTACAGACTTGTTTTTTTCAACATTTAAACGTCTTGCGTTTCATATTTTTATAAAAAAATTTTGAGTACCATCTGGGGCATTGTGCATACCAAAGCCGAACCCGAGCTCACTGCCAGAACATAGTTTCGATAATTAAACCCTCATCATGGCAGTCAGCTTACCCAGGTTTTGTCGCAGAGCTGGTCATATACAGAGAGAAAAATTTAAGAGTTGTGCAATTCCACCAGATGCATTACTGCCAGGGCTGCGAACTAGAAGCATTTTTAATCAAGTTCGAGTTCGATTTCGAGTTCACAAAAAATTTGCAAGTCCGAGTTCGAGTTCGAGTTCACAAAATAGAGTTGAAAAAATACAATCGGAATAGAGTTAAAAGAATAATTCAACCGCGAAAAACTGAGCACATGTTAAAAATGCTTTGTCATCAATGTTACCAATTTTAATCTATTATTAAACAAAATAAAAGAGGATAGCAAATTATAATTTGGCAACAACGCTGAGAAATGTTATAGTCAAATTTACTCATTAAATGAACTCAAACATCACAAACTTTTTTCAAGTTCGAGTTCAAGTTCGAGTTCAGAAATTTTTATTTTTCGAGTTCGAGTTCGAGTTCGGCCAAAATTGCCGAGTTTTTTGAGTTCGAGTTCGAGTTCGAGTTCGAGTTCGCAGCCCTGATTACTGCACTGATAGAAGCGGTATTGTGTATAACGCACGCCCATGCGAATGCTAGGAATATATCCAGTTATAGGACAGATAACATTAAAGAATAACAACCGAACCTACCAAAACGGAAGGGTATCCACCCATTCCGATGTTCAGTGTGGGTCTGCTAATCGGCAAACGTCCTTTTCAGGACGGGGCGATGTTAAGATAAAACTGCCCTTTTCAGGGCACATTGCCAACAAGTTCCGAAGACCCACTATTCTTCAGCTGAACATCGAAGGTCTCACTGCAAGCAAGATGAACGTTCTTCATCACCTCGCTATGCAGTCTGAGGCACTCGTCATCCTACTGCAGGAGACCCACTGCACTGATGCAGAGATGTTGGTACTTCCAAACTACCAACTAGCTGGGTCTTCTTTAAGCAGGAAGCATGGCCTTACCACGTTTGTCCACGAGCGACTGAGATACATGCTTTTGGACCAATCTCCACCGACATCGGAGATCGAGTGGTTGTGTGTGGACGTTGATGGTTATAAAATAGTCAACGTCTACAAACCACCGCCAACGCAATTGCGAACCCTGGATCTTCCAGTGTTTCCTCACCCCTGTCTGTACGCTGGCGATTTTAACCGTCATGCTGACTGGGGTTACGATGACAACAGTCCGAACGGTGAGTGCTTGGCTGGATGGGTAAGTGTTAATTGTCTTGCCCTCCTATATAATGCCAAGGACGCTGCCAGTTTTTATTCCGGCCGCTGGAATACTGGCACCAATCCAGATCTAGCTTTCTCTAGCGTAGGTCCAAACAGTCGCTTACCGGATAGACGTGTCCTTGACAAGTTCCCCAGGTCACAACATCGACCTTCGCTTATTACACCACCAAGGTTTGCTATGGCAGTGCCAAGCATGCCTGTTAAGCGATGGAACTTCCGCAAGGCCAAATGGAGTCACTACATTGCTTTGACGAATAAATTCGCAAAGACTCTGTTGCCGCCTGATACACTTGATGTGGATGCGGCTTACCAGGACTTCTGTAACACCATTAAGAAAACAGCCAAAAAGACTATCCCACGCGGGTATCGAAATAACTATATTCCGTGTTGGGATGCAGAGTGTAAATCCCTCTATAAAACCTTTCTGCAGTCTCCTCAGGGAGACGACTCAAGTTTGGCTGCTACAGCTCTGCTTGCCAAGCTTGACAGAAAACGGAGGGATCGATGGTCCGAGGCAGTTCGGAGCATTGACTTCTCACACTCTAGTCGAAAAGCGTGGAGTATTTTGAACAACCTTACTGGTAGGTCACGACACTCTCCTCGTCACTGTCCCGTTTCAGCCGATGCTATTGCATCTCAGCTGGTTAGAAATGGGAAATACGAGGCTGTTCACCGCAAGTCATCTCGACTTGTCTTTCAAGAAGTGTCTGACCTTTGGAGGGCCACAACACCAGACGCAGTAAATATCTCTGACAATTTTTCACAGAGAGAATTTACTGCTGCCCTTCAACATTTAAAACCAAATAAAGCTCCGGGACCTGATTCCATCTGCCCCGAGCTTATACTCCATGCCGGAGCTGCTTTGAAGTCCTGGTTACGTGACTTCCTTTCTTCCTGTTTGTGCCGACTCAAAATTCCCAAGATCTGGAGAAGAGCGCTTGTGGTCGCGATCCCAAAACCAGGAAAGCCCGTGGGGGACCCAAAGAGTTATCGACCGATATCTCTGCTCTGTGTCCCCTACAAGATCCTCGAGAGGCTTATCTACGCCCGCGTTGAAACATTAATCGATCCACTGCTCCCTAAAGAGCAGGCTGGGTTCCGACGCGGGAAGTCAACCGTAGATCAAGTTGTTCTGCTAACCCAGAACATCGAGGATTCTTTCGAGGCTAAAAAAGAAGGCCTGCGCCGTATTTATCGATCTGACAGCTGCTTATGACACTGTCTGGCACCGTGGCCTTACCTACAAGCTGCTGAGAGTACTTCCGGATAAGCACATAGTCAAAATGATCATGGAGCTTGTCCGAAATCGAAGTTTCATCCTTACCACCGGTGACAGCAAGCAAAGCAGGCTACGCCGTCTTAAAAACGGCGTTCCTCAGGAATCGATCTTGGCTCCCCTCCTATTTAACATCTATACGTACGATCTTCCTTCCATGATTTCCAGAAAGTTTGCGTATGCTGATGATCTAGCATTGTTGCATTCTTCTGGAAACTGGAAGGACTTGGAGGGGACATTAAGCCAAGACATGTCCACACTGTCAGCGTATCTCCAGACTTGGAGGTTGAAGCTCAGTCACACTAAGACGGTGACGACAGCCTTTCACTTAAACAACCGAGAGGCTAAACGTGAGCTAAAGGTCTACAACAAAGGTAGACTTTTACCGTTCTGTCCAAACCCTACTTACCTTGGGGTAAAACTGGACAGATCGCTCACGTTTCGTCACCATTTAGTGGCATTGCGCAAAAAACTATCCTCGCGCGTCACACTGCTGAGGCGACTCGTGGGCTCGGGATGGGATGCTGGTGCTAAAACACTACGCATAGCCACCTTGTCTCTAGTCTACTCAGTAGCTCAGTACTGCGCTAGTCTAGTGTCGCAGTGCTCACACTCATCTCATTGACAGTGTCTTGAATGACGCCTTGCGCATAGTTACTGGATGCCTGCGTCCCACTCCAACGGACCACCTACCTGTACTCTCAGGCATCCAGCCAGCTGAGCTTCGCCGAATGGGAGCGACACTCTCCTTGGCTTACCGTGGATCTCTAGACCCCGATCATATTTTGCATGGTCTGTTAAGTGGGTCCTCAGATACTCGCCAAGTGAGACTAAGATCCAGGCGCCCGTTTGTGCCAGGTGCGTGGAATCTCTTGGACAACCTTGCCAGACTTGGCATCCACCCTTCTGAATGGACAAATCACAAATGGAAAACGGAGTACTGTGAAAATGCTTCCAGGCTCCGTGCTTTTGTGCCCGAGACCGGTGCCAGGCCTGTTGGGATGGGCTTATCCCGAGCAGCTTGGGTTAAGCTCAACCGCCTGCGGACTGGTGTTGGGCGATTCCATTCGTCCATGCACAAATGAGGTCTCGCTCCTTCACCGAATTGCGAGTGTGGCGCCTCTGAGCAAACCGCAGACCATGTACTAACAGCGTGCCCTATACATCGGGCACCACATGGAGCACGAGGTCTGACGGTTTTGGATGACGAAACTCGATGCTGGCTTAATGACATCACTGTCAGCATCTGATCCAGGCAGTACAGCAGTCTGAGGTAGTAAAAGGATAAACCCTCGGCCCCAGTCCTGTTTGTATCTGACCTGGAGTGGATACCCTTCAAACGACGAGGACGGCGACGACGTCAGAATAAAGCAGAATTGAACCCGAATTGAGTTATAAAGGGGAAAGCAGAGTTCTCATTGGCTGAAAGAAGTTAGCCAATTAGAGAAAAGATTAAGAAATTTTCAAAGAGCAGCCGTATTCTTTTTGCTTACACAGAAGGGGTTTGAGAGATTTGATGAAAGTCGCTTTAAGAGCAGAAAGGTGAAAAGAAGAGCGACCTCGAGCGAGAATAAAAAATTTTTCGTTGTTGTAGTAAAGAGCGCATTGGGCGTTGTCAAGAAGATGTTGACCAATGGCGGATTTGTGAAATTGTTGTGGGCGTATGTTGGCCTTGCAAGAGCGAGAAGGGCTTTGGCGGTTGTGCGAGGCAGGAGAATTGGCGATGGATTAAGGAACGTGTTGTTTAATTCGCTCTTCTAGCCGTTGAGACGTGCGACCAAATTTTATCAATAAACTAAAAGGTTGGTAGTTTTGCAATTAAAAACAGCCATTATTAATGCAAAAATTCCAGTTAAATATCATCCAATTTTATAAGCTTTTGTTTATTAAAACTTCTTTAGATACTATAAATAAAAAACAAAAACCGATGACGGTCAAACAAAAAATGTTTGTTATTGAAAACGAATATTTTTTAATAGCCAAAAAATTTTTGCGCCTAATCATCATCTGTTTTTGGGTTTTATTTATGGTATCCGAAGAAGTTTTAATAAACGAAAGACTAATAAGAAATACAAATGAATTAAAATCAAATCTGGTGTTATCTAATCAATGAAAAGTTAAAATCGTAACTATTATAATTTGCAATCTTCATACTGACAAACAACTCAATCTTTAAAACGACAATCTTTATCTTTTCAGTGGAAAATTTTAGAAGCATATGTGCGCGAAACAAAAACTCCCAAGAGGTTTTAACGCACAAGGTAATTTATGAAAACGTTTATGACGAAATACATCTATTAAGGCAATAAAAAAGTTTGAGTCAGCCAAATCTTCACTAAACAATTTTAAGAGTTAAGCCTAAAAACTATAAACAGCTCATCTCGAATCAACCTTACCGCAAAAGTGAAGGCCTTCTTAGATTCCAACATGCAAATTTGAGCCTAATAAGAAGCTGAGAAATAAGAGAAAAGCAGTTAGCTTACAAAATATTATTTAAACTTCACGCTACAAGGCGAAGGTTAATAACTTCTCTTCCTAATCTCAACAAATTTTCTTTAAAAAATTTTGTTTTTTTGAAAAATCAAAAATTAATTAACTTTATTGCATTGCTTGCTCGACATTATTTTTCACTCAATCTCGACTGTTAGGGATACCATCATGCTAGTGAAAACCATTTGGGGAAACTATAAGTTACATTGAACTCGAATCATTCGATAAGTTTACACTGCTTTTTTATTAAACTTCTCCACGCAACTAAATTTTAGTCGAGTGGTTCCCCAACAGCTTGCACTGTGCAGCTTTGATTTTTCCATGGCGTCAAATAATTTTGCTTTGTTGTGTAGACTACGACTGCGTGTAATTTTAATTTAAAAGATTTTTGGTATAAAAATTGTTCGAAAGACACCTTAAAGTTTTTTTTAATTAGTTTATTCCAATAACTTAACTAATTGTTACACTTACACTAAAAATAAGAGTCATAATCTGGATGTGATTTTCGTCCAATATGATTTGGTTTCACCAACGATGGTTTCACTATGTTTGCTACGTCTCTATATTAATATGTATTTTTTTTTAAAGTATGGCACTGCAGAAAGCTTAAGAACAACTGTTTTAGCATATATTTAAAATCTCGCTTTCTTTATCTAGCAAGTGACATGTTTTTGCTTTAACTTCTCGCCTGAAAAAGTCATTTATAACGTTCCTGTATTGCCACACAACAAGTATCGTAAACAAAAAAATTGCGGCAACTTCGAAGACAAAACTGTGATTCTGATTCTTCTACAAATAACTTTAAAATTAACATTTGAGCATCAAACGGTCGAACCGGATCCATTTAAAATAAAGTTTTGGTTCAGGTTCGGGTTCAGCAATTTTTTTCTACGGGTTCAGCTCCGGTTCAGGTTCAGCAAATTTTATTTTTAGGGGTTCAGTTTCGGTTCGGGTTCAAAAAATAATAACGGTTAATACAGGTTTACGGATCCGATTCGGGTCCGGTTCGACGCCCTGATTTTAATATAATCCATGCTTTTCGACGAGAGTGTGAAAGTGGATGGTCTGATTGAAACCATCTATCTCTCATCCATCTCTCAAATTTCAGTAAAGCCGTAGCAGCCAAAATCGAGTCTTGTTTTGTTTCGAGGCACTGCAGTAAAGTTCTATAAAGAGTTTCACACTCTACATGTTAATACGGCATAGTCTACGGTTGTTTTGGTGACTACGTGGAATAGTCTTTTTTGGTGCTTTCTGATGGCGTAAAAAGAGTCCTAGCAATTCGCTTCCATATCAGGTGAATTTAGCAGCAACAAAGTCTTTTCGAGTTTGTTTGTTAAAGCAATGTACTATCTCTACTTAACATTGCAAAAATTTCATCGTTTGACTGGCATGCTAGCACTGGCAAAGCAAAACTTGGTAACTTGGTAATTTAAGCCGAATAGGTGAGAGTCAATGTTTTAACTTAGGAAACTTTTTTGTTATTTATATTGAAGATTTTTAATGTGGAAAATAGTTCATAAGTTATATTTTTTGTACTTATTGGTTAAACCACGGTTGTGGAGTCGGAGAAGTTATTTTTCAACTCCACCGATTCAACGTTTTCTAATTCGAACTCCACGATATCTAACAATACGACTACAACTTCACACATGTAAAAAGTCCAATTTCATCCTAAAATACGCGGCTCCAGCAACTCCAACTCAACAATATAATTATAAATAGGGTTATGGAGTCGAGTCCTGGAGTGGCATGTTTTAGAGCGGAGTTGGGAGTACTTTCTTTAGATTTGATGAAGTTGGAGTCGAGAGTAGAAGTCAGTTTTTAGATTCATTGGAGTTTGGAATCGGAGTCCTTACTGCTTTTGGAGACTTCGATTGACGCTAAATTATTTTACATTTTTACATTTTATCTCTATATTTATGCTCCTGACTCGCAGGAACCCGACGGAGGCGTTATAGCTAAGCAAGCAATTACCCCGACCTGCTTCCGGAGATGCCAAGATATTGCTGTCCCATAGAAAATTTTTATTTCGTTTTTTAGTTTTATAGAGAATAGATTGAAGTTTAGAACTGCTTGCCAAGATCGCCGAGCGGGGAAAGTTTCTTTCCCAAGGACACAACCGAATACCGCGAGCAGGTTTTCAAGCTAGACTATGGCGATCATAATCACGGCGCTTTAACGACTCGACAAGTAGCCTCCAAGGTTGTTCTCAAAGGCTTCAGCATATTAAAAAAAACTACATATTAAAAAAGTCATCGTTTTATTTGGAGAGACAATTCTTAATGTTTCAAAACAAAGTTATCTCTACAAAAGAAAATTCTTTATCTTAGACATGCCACTGACGTCCTGGTGCTACTATAAAGAAATAAAGCAATATCTTGTGTAGGGGGGGCATTTTTTGATGTATTTTAGCGGGGCATGGTGTGGCTGCTCTGTTTGGACCCTATTAAAGCCATCACTGGCAAGAGAACCAGGGCCACCTAGATCCATAGTGTATTTAAAAGTGGACTTGGCAGAACAGAAAAAGGAAGAAGCAATAAAATGGCAAACATTAGAGCATGCAGTCAAAGTAGATGTTTTGAAAAAGTCACCGTAAGCAATTTTTTTCAGTAAAACTAACCCAGAATCCCCTCTACAGTATGAGGATGGAATAAAAAAGGGCGTAGGTAAAGAATACGGACCCCCCTTGTAAAAATAGGGTTCTAACCCTAACCCTAACCCTTATTTTAAATTATTTTTACAAGGGGTCCGTATTCTTTACCTACGCCTAAAAAAGAAACAAAGAGGAAAAGGATCTCATCAAGAAACAGTAGTAACCGCAAGGGAGATCCAGGTTAGTTTTTCAAAAAAAAGGTGACTTGAAGAGATTTTTTTAAGCTAATATTGACTATGGTGGAAAGGAAGTATATTTGTTTTTGGAAATCGCATAGTTGTATAAAATAGATTTAAGCAAAGAGCTACAAAAGAAATAAAATTAATCCAATATAAGAAAACAAGTCCAATATTAAAGGCATTGTTGTACAGCAGCAAAATGACTTGTAGAAATTACAGGCTTGAATCTAAAATGAGATCAGGTAGAAATTTGTTTTTTAAGTTGTGGGCTTCTATTTTTAGTCAATTTGGTCAGGCTACTTTGACTTTGACTTGCACATAAACTTTATAATAGTGTATTACTAGCCTGGCAAACCCATGGCTCTTTGCTTGGTTTCCTGTGGCTCTCATGTTTAATTGTTTCAAATCATTGAAAATGTCTGTCCTGTGGTCTAAGTATTGTAAGAGTGCTCACAATATTATATTGTTAAATGTGTATAGCAGTGCTTTTTTACCTTTTTTTAAATAGAAAAAAGAAAAGTTGGAAAACAACAGTTGCAGCCTAGCAGTGTATCATTAGTTTATTTTTGAAAAAACATATAAAGGAAAATTGAAGACTAAGAAAAGACAGGTCTCTTTAAGAAGTCATTGTAAGCAATTTTTTCAGTGAAACTAACCTAGAATCCTCCTACCACATCAGGATGATATAAAAAATACTAAGGAAAAAAGATACCTTCCAAAATCAATAGTAACCATAGGGGATCCAGGTTAGTTTTATGACCTAAAGTTGTTTACAGTGATTTCTTGAAGAGACCCATAAAGGTTTCAGTCTAAATTACAGAAGTGTTTTGAAAAAACAAGATGCCTTTTACTGCCAGTGTTACTTTTAACTGATATTAAAAAAAATTTAGAAAAAGAATAGCTGATATTTTTCCTTACCACTTTGAAATGTATAAAAGATAATGCAGAACTATATTTACAAAAAAGGAAAATATTCAAAAATTATCTTGCTGAAAGTTTTGTTTCAGACTCCTCAGATAAATGAATTATGATGTAATAGTTTTTGTTTTGATGCAGATATTTTTTAAGATTTAATAAAAATGGAAACAGTTGTACTTGTAGCTGTTTGCATTTTGGCTGTTGTTTTTGTTGCTTGTTTTGTTGGAGTTGTTATTATTTGTTACCAACGCTACAGTCGTAGAAGACGTTCTATTATTAGTGGCAATTCTGATGGCTTAAGTCAAACTGTCTTAACATTTGACGCAAATTCTATTGAAGCTAATTCAAGTAATTTGGAATTAGAATCTGTTGTAACTTATGATGATGGAACAATTCGTCAGTTGTTGGAAACTGAGGAGTGGGCTAATGATGTTTATGGTGTTATTCCTCATTGTATTGCAATTTTAAAAATGTGTCGTGAAGTCACAGTCAAACTTGTGACAGTGGCAATGGAAAATAATCATCAGAATATTCACCCTTCACAGATGAATGAAATTGTAGTTGTGTCAAAATGCATAACTCCTCGTGTTGATGATGTTATGAGAGCTATATCGCCACCAATTGACATTAACCAATTAGAAGATCGCTCTGCTGCTCTTATCTACTCAGTTCAACACCTTGCTTTTCTTCTTCGTAATGCTTGGCAGTCTTATCACTCTTTGGATTGGATTGATGCTGCCATGGACAATATGTCTCAGCATATGAACATACTTCGAAACGCAACACATCAAGCTCAAGCTGTTCAAATTGTTAAAAACCAAAGTGTTGATTTAATCAATGAACCACACTTGTCTGATAATACTCCCTCCAACAATGAATGTTCTCAACTTTAAGTAAGCTTTTATATTGTTTTTCACTTAAAAAGCTAAAGTTACACAATTTTTCTTGTTTTTAATTATAAAACTGCATGAAATTTTTGATTGTAACTATCAATTAAGTTCAAATGAAATTTAGATTATAAATATCTATCATTTCTTTAACTGTACAAATTGTAGGTATACAAATTGGTGTTTCTTTAAATATTAGTAGTATTATCTATTTGCTAATTTGTGAATACTCTTAAATTGTCATGCAGTGATATAGTAATGCTGATTAAATTGCAATCAGTGATATGTTCATAAGTTACCTGTAAAGTTTATTTGTTATTTTGAACACTGAAGTATAGCATGTCTCAGTAAAAAATTAATTAAAGATAAAAGTTGAATGTTTCTAATAATGAACTTGATTTTTAATCATTTTGATTAAGCTTTTGTACTTAATAGAAGTTTTTATTCATTACTGCAAAGTATTCCATAGTTATGTAATTTTCTATAATTTTCAAATGTTTGATAATCAGTTTTTACCAACGTTTTTATTAAAACCAATGGTTCTCAACTTATTTAGTTTGCGGACCAGTAAAATATCAAAACAAATTCTGCAGACCGGTGAACCTACAAAATCAACTAAAAATGTCATAAGCACAAAGTTTAATTAAGAGAACGTAATCATGACAAAAGTATGCAATTCAAAACACAAAAGTAAGAAAAATTCAATTTAATGAGACGTTTGCTGCCATCTTTTTATGTTAAACGCAAGTTCTAATGAAGTTTCTGAAAGGCGAAGTAGAGCATTAATTTCCACATAATTTCTCTGTTTGGTTTTGATGAGAGATAAAGATGAAAAGCTTTTCTCACATAGGTATGTTATAGAAAAAATCAGCAGTAATTTAATGGCTTTATCACTTTTCTCAGGATATTTGTTTTTAAGCGATATCCAAAACTGTGACAATGGTAAGTCTTTATGCTTGGACATCAATGTGGTATTGCAAGAAGGTTCAATCAGCAATTCTTTCTCAACAGCGTTAAGATGGCACGCATTAACATCTTCTGCAAAAGGATTAACAATCCAAAAGTTTCCCTTTTGATGGTCTGCATTTTCTGGAAAATATTGGCCAAAACTAATGGCTAGCTCTTTTAAGTGTTGACTTGCAACAGCAAATAACTCTCCCATGTTAACAGTAGCATTTGCCATGACATCTTGCAAACATGGAAACATCAATATCGCCTTTCTGTACATTTCTATTCCAAAATACCAGTTTCTTTTTGAAAGCATCAGTTTTGTCATGCAATGTAAATATATTAGAGTGATTACCTTGCAGAGAACTGTTAAGGTCATTCAAGCGGCTGAATATATCTGCTAAGTATGCTAGTTTGGCTGTCCACATCTCATTGGATAAGAGTTCTTTTAGGAGAAAATTTCTTTCACGTAAAAACTGCTTGGCTTCTTCTCTTAACTCAAAAAGACTAGTGAGAACGCGTCCTCTTGAAAGCCACCGTACTTCTGATGGTGATGTTGTGAACCTATGCTATCATACAAAACCTCAAAGAGTCTTGAGTGCAATGCTTGACCACGTATATCATTTACGACCTCCACTGCGCCGTTCAGAACGTCGTTTAATTCAGGAGACAGTTTTTTGGCAGATAAATTTTTCCAGTGAAGAACGCAGTGTGTAATCAGCAGATCTTTGTTTGCGACTTCTCTAATTTTCGCAGTTACGCCCGAATGGCATCCAATCATGTTAGCAGCACTGTCGGTGCAAACCCTGACTCATTTTTTTCAATCTAAACCTTGCTCTTGCACATAGTTATTAAGAGACCAAAATATTTTTAAACTGGTCGTCCGTCCAGGTTAGTTTAAGACAACAAAGAAATTCTTACATGATACTTCCTTCATTGTCATACCGAACAAAGCAAACAAGATTAGCATAGTTGCTCAAATCTGTTGATTCGTCAAGCTGTATTGCGAAATATTTCGATTTGTTTACTTGTTCAATAACTTGCTCTTCAACATCAATTGCCATATCCATTATTCTCCTTTTAACTGAGTTATTTAAAATTGATATGGCTTGAAGTTTATTTGCTGCTTCTGGACCCAAAACCTCTGTAGCAGCTGCTAATATGCAAGGTTTTATTAAATTTTGTATTGTATAAGGCTTTTTAGTTTTGCTGATTTGAAGTGCAATTAAATAAGAGGATTTGAGAAAGGCTTTATCAGTCGTTGTCATGGTTTGTATTTCAATTCTTTGATTTTTAGTTTCGTTCAGTAGTCTCTCGAAATACGCAAGAGGCTTGCCAACAAGGTTGCTATGCTGCGAGTGAAAATGCCGAGTAAGCTTTGAGGGTTTCATTGCGTCATTTGAAAAAATTTTGGCGCAGACTAAGCACATGGGAAGCGGCACCTTTTCACTGCTAGGAGCAATAGTGAAACCAAGCTTCAAGTACTTCTCATCATACTGCCTAATAAAGTCTCTTTGCTTTTTGCTTGTTTCTGCGTGATCTATATCAACATCACATGATCGTTTCAAGTCATTTAATAAATTTGAAGTAATAGATTCTTCCTCTTTCCTGTTAAAACGACTAACTTGATTTTCATTGTTGGGTTTCTTTTGAAAGAACTGGATAATACTTTGCTGCTTGCTAGACTCCATGTTCTATCAAATTTCGCTAAAGTATAAAAACTGTCTAATTTCGCTAAATTTCGTTTAAAAGTCTTCTTAGCTTTCATATACAACTACTGTTAAATAAGTTGTACTTTTTAAAACATTTTCGCACCAGACTTCCATTACACTTTTGACTCCTGTCTTATGTCACAATCCTGCAAATTACGGAACGTGCTAAGTTCTCAATCAGTTTTAAATTGAATGTTGTATTTCTTAATGGATCAGCCTTAAACATCTTGCATTTGGCAAATGAGGTATAAAATTGGAATATATTTAGCGGACCGGCTGTTGAGAAACACTGATTAAAACTACATCAAAACATTTCCATTACTTGTAATTAAATTGGATAATTCTTACAATAATTAAAATTAGATAAAGTTTGATTAAATTATTAGTGCATATTTCTTTACAAATTTTTTCAACATGTTGGTGCTGTTAAAATCAGTAAGCAATTTGATTAACCCAAACGAAGCAATTGTTTTACTTGTTGTTGATTGCTATTAGCATAAGGACTTGATTTTTTTAAAACTTTTTTAAGAGCAGCATTGTTAATTGCAAATATTTTGTGATATAACATAGTTGTATAATCTACAATACATTAATACTTTTTTAATTGCAATGTTTTAAAGTATTATCTAGATATTATTTAAAATTGATGTAAAGTATTGATTAAGTTTTATGTTGTGCAATGCTAATTGTAGCTTTTTTGTGCGTTTAACCAGATATTTTTATTATTGTAAATTGTTTCGTTTCAATAGCAAGTTTAAAACAGTATTGATTTTCAAATCGGTATTGCATTTAATGTGTTCATGTTTTATCACAAATTATAAGTGAATATACGTAATACTTTGTGTAATTATTTACAAACTTTCTGTTTCGTTAGCCTTTTTATTTTTAACACTAAATACTTTTTTTTTACTTGCGCAATTGTGCATTTTCACCAAGCATAATATATCATGCTTAGTATCTTTTCAAAAACACTTTTACAACCTTTCGTTTAACAAGGTTCTTCTTTATTATACGTGTTTGCATTTTAAATGTTTTTCGTATTGATTGACGTTATATATCCTTTCCAAGTTTTGCTTTATATTGCTTTTTTGACAAAATTTATGTAGTGCAATGTTACATGTTGTAATATTTAAGTTCAGCAGCATCTCTTGGCAGCTCAATCCGCTGCATGAGGATGAAAATATCTTGCATTTACGTAAAAAAGCTATAAGTCAACTATGTTGTTGCAGTATTTCATCAGTAATTTTTTATACTGTACATGTATTAAATAACTGTTACTTAAATGGCATTGTTTTTGTTGATCTGTTATAATCTTTGTAAAAAGTGTATATTTATACATTCCTTTGATTGTATTGAGTTTGAATTTTTCTTTTTAGATTAGACCAAAGCCTTGATATTTTGATCTCTTAATGTTCGTCTGATTCGTTTTTTAATTATTTTTTGATTTTTTGTTTTCAGCCATTGCTATAAATGTCACTCGGGCTTCTGTTTGTTTTGTTTATTTTTTTGCATTCTTTTTTTTAATTTACCTAAATTTTTATCATGATCTTTTTGTTAATTCATATTAAGCTATTTAATGAATACTTTTGCCATATGATCACTTGTGGGTAAAATGTTGAAGTACAATAATTAATTTTATCTAAAATCTCAAAAAGTGTTGAAATTGGTGCAATCGAATTTGTCCTTATTTTTCTACATTTTCTCTGTTAAATATTGAAAGGTGCTGAAATTACTTGTGCTTGACGTGACTTGCAATTTTTTACGATGTAAAAGTGCTCGTAATACACTGTACATATAAATCTATCGACTCAAAGTCACCCGAAGTCTGTCAGTGTACAATTAGTTTTGCGTGAATTTTGGAAATCTAGGTGTGCCGCTGGCTTTAAGCCAGAAGATGACTGTTAATCTTCAAAAAATCAACAAGATGAACGTGCCTTGTCTGTTTAAGCGACTATGAATGCCCTCAAGGGATTTAGATCACTAATTTGACAAATGGATTTATTTTTTGAATTATTTCGATGGCTACGATTGTATCGCTGCGTGGAATTGTATTTTATAAAGTTACATTTTTGCCAAGTTATGCGCAACCGGTAATAGAATGGCGCATTAGAGAAATGTCGGGATAAAAATCAAAGCTCAACTTGTTAATGCAATGCATTTTTTCCATACTTAAAGTAAATTATTACTGTTTGAGTTGAAGCTACATATGATACGAAATTTTGTTGCCATTGTAGTGAGACTGTTCGACTTTTGCGATTTTGGTTTATCTATAGTGCCCGCTAAAGTTACTAAAGTCAAAATTTTTTTGTAATGTCATGAAACTTACATGACGTCAGTTTTGGTTGCTCGGGAGTCTGTTGATTGAGTTTAATCATCATCATCACTATCATCATTTTCGGTGAAAACATTAAATTAACTCGGTATATTTCTCTTATTAATTTTTGAGTAAAGTCAAAAATTTACATAAAAAAAATCATTTTGTTTATTTTTAAAAATTTTCAAGCAGCAATAAATATTTTTAATAGGCCTATTTTGTTTTGCACTTTATATCAGTATGTTCTAAAATTTTCAGGGCTGCGGATCTCAGAGTCAATTTATCTTTAAACTTTTCGGCCTCCTTTTCTTCATAAGTTTTGAATCAGCAATATAAGTTTTATATGTTTTACAATATTCCACCAACATTTAAACCTATACTGGAGACTTTTGACTAGTGGCGGTCGGTGAGTTTTTTAAAATATTTAATATCGTGGTAAATTCAATCCATATGCACTATAATATCGTGTTGCAACCATCTAAAAAATTAAGTTTTTTTTTTTTTTTGGTATAAATTTACCACAATACTATATTTTAGTTGAAACGTACACCTTAAAAAAGCTCACCGTCCGCCACTGCTTTCAACACTAGGGTGGAGTAAAAATAATTTTTTTTTGAAATTGAAAAAAGTGTTACCGAGTTACGACATTTTTTGTCAATTTTACCCCCCAAAAACACATTTTGGGAGGTTGCTAGCCCCCCAAAGGTAGCAACTCGCCAAAACCAATTTTTTTTAAGTTTTAGCCTATTTGGCAGGTTTTTAGAACTACACTTTTTTCAAATTTTTTTTTCACTCCACCCTATTCAACACCCCCCAAGCCCAAACCGGGTTGCGCAATTTTCAGTAGAAAAATCCTTTATCTCAGTGGCGGCCGACATGTCTGCTAATAAGACCGACTTTAGATTCATTAAGAACTTGCGATCGACCGCTGCGGAAATGCGATCTCAAAAGTAGTTATCTCTGAAAAAAAGCCTTCACTTTGATTTCTCGATTTTTGTCCCAAAAACATAGTGTTCTCGAGAAACTTTAGTTCACTCAAAATCAGATGCAATCTACGAGCTAAAATGTTGCGATCGACGTGTGGGCTACCCCTGCTCTATCTATATCGTAAAAATGTTTACCGATTTAAAATTCGGAAAAAATAAAGTTTATCCTTCTTCAAGTGAAAAGGAAATGTGACCCTAAATACATATTCGTCATAAAAACCCACCAGCGTGCCCGAGTGGTTAAGAGCACCGTAATGATGACGAACGTGATCAACTCAGTGTAGGTTTAAAACCTGCTCTCGACATTCCATTGGGGTCTTGAGAAAGATTCTTGACGGCACTTTCCCCTGCTTGGCGGTCTTCGCAAGCAGCTCTAAATTTAAGTCATATCTTGAATAAAAAGTAAAAACAAATAAAATAAAAAATTTCAACTGGACAGCAATTTCTTGGCATCTCTTAGAGCAGTTCAGGGGAATAGCTTGATGGTTGCCCAAACCCCCGAATTAGGGTAGACTGGGGTAAAAAGACTTTTTCTTTTAAAATTGAAAAGTTTCTAAAAAATAAAAAAATACTTCTACCATGTGGTGACAAGCATTGTGGGTAATCTTAAACCACTAATTAGATTAAGCCCAACTCGTGTAGTAGACGTTTCAAAAGCAGTTGGCGTTTTCATAGGTTTCATTATAATTTTTTTATTGCTGATGAGAGCTTAGCAGGATTTATAGAAAAAGATATTTGTGAATAATTTATTTTTTTCAAAGATAATAGTTTCTAAAGGGTATGGTAACTTTAGTTTTTTGCTTACAAGTAAGACTTGAGAAAAATTTTTAATTTTCAAAATGTCCACCTTCTGGGAAAAAGCCTACTTTGTATATGGGGTAGAATGCCCGCCCTAGGCTTTTTACCCCAATTATCAAAAAATGTCAACAAAACATATTGTAACGAAATTCAATTTAGATTACGTATATTGGTAATGCCAAGAAGTTTTAAAAAGATGCTCGACTGAATTTTTCTAAGCTATAGGTTGCTAAAATAAGCAAACCTTGCAAAATACAAATTTTTGTGGCTTAATTATTTCTTGATTTTTTTATTGAATAATTTTGATTCTTTTTATGTTTTACCACTTTTATATTCATATCCAATCAACCCTTTCACAGCTATAAGGCTTTAAGAAGGCTGTAGTGACATAATCTATAAGTTAAATGATGGCATTTAACTACAATTTTTAGCAAACAAATTGCTGTGTACATTCTTTTTTTCATTTCAATATTTTGTTATGTGCAGCATTTTAAAATTTTAATTGTGATTGTTTAAAATAATTTTTTGCAATGCCTCGTTTCTACATTCGTAAAACTAGCCGAGCATCATATACTTCTGATGACTTAAAAAGAGCTATTGCTGACGTTAAAAGTGGGGCTGCTTTATTGCCAACAGCAAAAAAATATGGCATAACAGCAAGAACGCTGAGAAGACATAAAAATAATCAAGTGGCAAATCCAGGACATGTACAATTAGGTAGATTTCGGCCTGACATTAATGCAAAGTATGAAGCCTAACTTGTTTCAATAATTCAAGACATGAAAAAAAATTGTTTGGTTTGACCACTAAAGATGTTTAACGTCTTGCTTTTGATTTTGCAACTCAAATGAATATAAAACATACACTAACATGAAAATGGCTGGTCCTGATTGGCTTCAGGGTTTCTTTCACGTAATCCGCAATTGTCTATTTGCAAGCCACAGCCAACTAATATAGCACGGGCTGTTGGTTTCAACAAAGAACAAGTTGGACACTTTTTTAAAATTTTCCAAAGCATTTTAATCAGCCACAGTTGCAGTCCCATGAGAGTATGGACACATGGATGAAACAGGAATATCTAATGTTCATAAACCAACTAATATAGTTGCCACTAAAGGTGTCTAGAGCAGTCGGTAAAGTGACCAGTGGCGAAAAAGGTAAAACTGTCACTGTAATATGTGCAACAAATGCGGTGGGCACTTATATACCATCTATGTTTATTTTTCCAAGAAAGCGTATGGTGGAGTCACTAATGCACAATGCTCCCACTGGGAGTCTTGGCCATTGCACTGAAAGCGGGTGGACTGACGAACAAAGCTTCTTGAAATGGCTGAAGCACTTTACCACCGTTGCTAAACCTTCAAAAAAAGAAAAGCACATCATTATTTTAGACGGTTATCACAGTCACAAAATGCTTGAAGCTGTTGAATATGCCCAATTAAATAACATTGAACTACTCACACTGCTTCCCCACTGCACCCATCGAATCTAGCCATTGGATCGGGCATTTTTTAAGCCCTTAAAAAGTGCTTATGATGCAGCAGCCGACACTTGGTTGATTGCTAACTATGGTAAACGAATAAGTTTTTATGATGTTGCAGAAATTTTTGCCACTGCTTACAATAAAACAGCCACTGTTGAAAAATCTGTAAATGGATTTCGAGCATGTGAACTATGGCCTTAGAATGATGCGTTTTTTTCTGATGAAGATTTTGCAGCAGCTGATGCTTTAGTTGGTGGTTTAGGCACCCTTTGTCCAGAAAACCTTTCGCCTATTAAAAAAAGACAGAAGCCTGCAGAAAAAGTTAACCAATCTATGAATGAAAATGACATTAGCAACTCCACCCTCAGGCCTATAAGAGTCCATTCACAAGTTCCAACGGAAAATAGCAGTGTCAGCAATCAGAAGGATGTGCCATCGACTTCAATATCTGTCGAAACATTGTCGATCAAAAAAGATATCGAAACTGCAAAAAGTGTTTTAAAGGAGCTGTGCCGTTCTAACAGCGTAAACCTAACCAAAAAGCAATTGCAGAAACGTTCATCTGAACGATTGCAACACATTACATCATCGCCGTACAAAGCAGTTTTGAAAAAGAAAAAGCTCACAGCAAATAAGAAAAAGATTTCATCTAAATTTCTAAAAAGAAAGCCAAGAAAATTGTTTTACGATTTTCACAATGAAGAATGGACTTGTTTAGTGTGTTGTGAGCCATACGCCAACAGTAGACCAAGAGAAAAATAGGTCTAGTGTAGTTCCTGCAAGCAATGGGCCCATGAGGAATGCACACCTGGAGAACTGTTTTATACATGCCAAAACTGCATTTAAGATGATTTAAATACTGCTTGTGAGAAAGAAGATTGAAATTATGATATAATTTTTGTGCTTGCTGATTCATGGCTTTTGTTTTGCTGCAATTTAAAGATGGTGGGGTCGGCTGTTTTGGGTAACGCATGCAATCACTTTGTTTCTTTGTCTGCAGTTTTGTGACTTTTTGCATAATGCTGATTTCTTACATTTTTCTGTTGCAAATGCACTAATCACGCTTGAAAATATTTCTTTTTTGTATCACAAATTTTTAAGTTAAGTTTGAAATATTTGGAATGAAAAGATTTTCTTAATTACTTGCAGTTTTCATGGGGTATAAAGCCCACCTATGGGCTCTTTGCCCATTACAAGGGATAAAACGCTTAATTTTTATTTTTTATTTTTTTTTAGTTAATTGCTTAGTATTATAAATATTAGTGCTGTAACACTGTTTTTCTCTTGATTTGATTCTTTTACACATTTTGAGGCATAATGTTCTGGAATACATAAACCATGTAAAAAGTTATGGGCATTTGTTCTTGGGGTAGGCTCTTTACCCCAGTTTACCCTATAGTACCTTCGACAATTTCGTGGGAGTCGAAAAGATAAATGACGTGTGCAGAAGTACGTCATGATAGAGGGGTTTGCGAGCCAAGAACACAATTTCTAACAATTAAAATAAATTGAGGATTTTTTTGGTTTTGAGGGTCCAGACTAACAAAAAAGTGTTTGACCCCCCAATACCCCCTGTGGATACGTCGATGATTGCAGATGTATGAAATTATTTTTCTAAATGAATGTTGAAGTTTTTATAAGAATTATTGCTACAAAATAATCCATTTTAGTAATGTCGTTGAAACAGATTTTTTATCTGACTGTCGAGAAAAAAATATAATTATTCTTTTCCAAAGCGATGTTAATCAACGTTTTTGCAACTATTTAACGAAAATTTTTCCATAAAACATTTACAACAAGCAAAAAACGTTACATCAATAAGTAAAGTCAAAATTTACCAAAAATAAAGTAAAAAAATTTTTTTTAGATCCAAAATAAAATGGCTCTAGTTATCAAAATTTATGCTTATTCAAATTTAGATCACGTTAATTTTTTGGCATTTTATTGTAAAATTTATTCCCATGTATAATCAAGCCTACTGTTCATTTTCAACAATTTTTTTAATTGATTTATTTTATATTTTTCTGAACTTTTAATTAAGTTGATCCAATATAAATTTAAATTTCTAATTGATCAAGCGATTAAAAAAAGCAATTTAAATTTCTAAAGCTCAAAAAAAAATAACAGCAATCATTAAATTCGCTTCTGCCAGCATCTGATTCAGGCAGTGCAGCAGTCTGGGGTAGTAAAAGGATAAACCCTCGGCCCCAGTCCTGTTTGTATCTGACCTGGAGTGGATACCCTTCAAACGACGACGACGACGACGATTAAATTCGGTCTTGAAGCTGTTTAAATTTTTTTACTTACTTTTAAAAATCTCTTTAATAAATGGTTTCAAATATTAGACGAATACGCAACTGGTTGCAGACGAGACCGAAACGCAGAACACCCAGACACATGACAAAACAAGTGTCTCCAATAGGCGCCTCATCGCAAACTTCCTGCTGTGTTCAAACAAATGGCAAAAGCGCACTCCACATCACCTCAATGAACGTTCAGATCCCTTGAGTAACATAAAAAATCTTAATCTTTCCCAACAAGATTGCCCTGACGCCGTCATGTCGGATCCGATGTCACATGTGAGAAATAAAGAAAACCTCTCACATCAATATTACACCAACCGGCAGCACATTCGCCATAGAGAAAAACTTCAAAATCAAACCCCATGGACATATATTAATTCGAACAAACATCAACCACACCCAGTGGCGTACCGAAGGTTTGTAAAAGGGGGGCCATACGACCACAACAAAATGTGGTTAGTGGAAAAATCTATTCAAGTGGTAGTAAGAAAAAAAAGCTTTTTGATTTAAATCAGTCCCGGATTTCATAATTTTCATTCCAAAAAATAAGTGTTCTTAAAAAAAATTAAAGGTCTTCACTTTGAATCGGTTTTGGATTTTATGATTTTCGTCTTTGAAGTCTATTGATCTTTGAAAAAACAAAAAAAGAGTCCGCACATGGAACCTGTCTTTGTTTTCTGACAGATTTTCTGTCCAAAAGATCTCCAAGGCACTATGGCATAATGGTTCCCCTTTAAATACACTATTTCCTACACCACAAAATAAACTTTGTTTTGAATGGCTAGAGGTTCACCAAATAAGATTTAGGACAAAAATGGTGCATGGGTTAAAAAGATTGAAAACCTATATACTAGATAAAGTAAATAGAACGACCTGAGATGTCTTAATGTTTTCATGTTAATTATTGAAATCTTTGGAGATTAAGATAATAGTAAAGACGAATGTAAATTTACCGCCGTTTTTCGTCCTGTTTAGAATAGGAAATTAAGGTAATTTATAATTTTTGGGTGAATTTTGGGTCCTGACCCTTTTGGTCACAGAGTTTGTTGTTTCTCCCACCCATGATTATGCAACATTCTCTTTATATGGCTTGGATGTGTAGGGGAGACCGGGTAAATTTAGCAAATAGTTGGTCGATTTTCAAAAATTTTTTTGTTTTTTTTTTTTAGTTAAAGTCTTCAGCTACAACTTTAGAATATTTTTTTGGTTTTTCAGCAATAATAAACATGTTTTTGGACAGTTTTAAAATAGTCAAAAAAGTGTGACAATCTGGACAAATCTGTTCTGGTTGTCACAAGCATTGGGGTAAAATGTCACAGCTATTTGTGAGTCGACACTCACTCAGTTGCTTTCAAATTTTGCTATGTGCCAAGATCAAACGAACAATTTATTGATAAAAAAACAATACAAAGATATTATACGCATGTCAAGTAAAAATAGCACCGTATTTCTTGTTCAGTTAGCTGTTTACAAAGATATTTTCATTTTTGCTTCACAGTTAAGCGCCGGATACAATTAGATAAGACCAGAGTTACACTAGCTGTGTTAAAGGAAGGATAAGTAACCAAAATAGGCATCCAATCTGCACATTTAGTTGCACGAAACGGCTTGATTATTTTTTTTAATGAAAAAATCAAATGTTTTTACGCTAATCTTGAACAAGCTACACTGAGGTATTAATTTCTCTTTGGATCTTCATCGGCATTACAGTTATGACACACATAACTTTGAGAAAAAGAAATGCATTTTTCATATGCCCAATTTTTGCATGAGAAACATTGCACCCAAATCTCTTTTGACTTGCTATTGGAATAGGAGTCCATACATACCAGGCAATATCATTCTTGTTTAGCAAGGGCAGTTGGTTTTTTCTTCTCTTTTTGTCTTGTGGGAGAACTATTTTTATAAAACAAACTGTATTGTACATTCTTAGGCAATCACACCTTTTTGATGGACTTTGCTTGTGCGATTGCTATTTTAACTGGGGGGTCAGTCAGGATTTCTGACTTTCGTTTTCGCAACCTTTTTCTTTTTTTATAGTTGCGCGGTTGAGCGTTTGGAAACGGACGAATTTTAACTGGCGATATACTTTCTGATCTACTAAACGACGGACAGCTCAGCGTTTCCGATCTTTGCTTGGAAGAATTTACAACTGCATCTGATGATGTAGAAGGTTGCTGTTCTATATCAGCAACAGTGCTATTTGCAATCTCGTTATTTCCAAAGAGCTGATCTTTTAATAAGTTTTTCGGAGTTTTCTTTTCGGAACTTGTTCCTGCTTCTGCAGCTGCTGGCAATAAAAGGTCATGATTAGTTACATATCCTGGCAAAAAGTCCGAGTCAGAACATATTTGGCTGTTAAAAGGATATATTTCGGTCGATTTAAAGCCTGCTTGAATATTTGATGGCGTTACAGCATGCAATTGCAACCAAAGCTGGCAAATCATAGATGGTCTTTCCTTTACCGGGGTTATAAAGATGCCATTCATCAGCCATTGTATTAAAATATTTTTTAAATGGTCCGTATATATATCGATCCAGCGGTTGCAAACAATGAGTATAATGCGGCGGAAATGAAAGCATTACAATGCCATTTTTTTAGCGAAGTCTAATCCTTTAATGCATATATAGGATTCGTGATTATCTAGTAAAAGAAGGCAAGGTTTTTCGTGGGTGCAGCGAACATGCTCAACAAAGTGCTTTAAAATGACCAAAAAGTGCTCTTCTGTCATCCATCCAGATGGATTTGCACCTCCTTTGCTTTCAGGTGACGCTCCATTAAGGAAATGCCTTTGAAATTTTACTCGGGGGGAAAATAAAGTAAGGAGGAATAGAATTTCCACTAGCTGATATGGTGCCTACTACAGTAATAAGTGTACCTCGCTCAGCCGATGTTATAGCGCCTATTTGTTTCGTTCCACATTTTCCAACAATTCTATTAGGCTTACGTATAGTAGTTACTCCTGTTTCGTCCATGTTCCAAATGTCCAAAGGCTGAAAGTTATGCCTATTTAAAACTAATTTCAAATTTTGGAAAAAAGAATTAACATTGTTTTTAGTTCGGAAGTAGAAATAAATAGAACTTGGACAGATAATATTAATTTATTCCACATTAGATATAAAAAAACCAAATTAGATTCACCAAATTAGATTCACCAAATTAGATTAGTTTTTAACAAATTTGTTCCTTTCCGAACACTTCAGCCAATAGGCTATTTAAAATTCCAATGGGATAGATATAAGCGGTCAGCAGGCTCTACAAGGTAACCTTCTTGTACCAAGGTCAAACCAAAAAGACTAGAACTATCTCGTGCTACCGTTACAATAACAGAGACCGCCAAAGGTAAGGCAACAGCAGCGCGCACAATTACCAGGTGCCATGTGCGAACTTTAATTAGCGCGCGAACACGGATCTGGTTCGCGTCTTGGCGATGCTACAATTGTTTTTGTTAAAGCTACTTGCCCTAGCTAAACTTATGCTTTCTGGAGTCCGCAGTGACAATTGGCGGTGTCTTTTTAAAAAAGATGTAAGCCAATCAGGACCAGCTTGTTGTTTGTCGTACCAACTTTTTGATATTTCTATACGCTTAGCTTTAGCAAATCTGTAAGCAAGTTTTCGGCATTCCTTTGGTAATAATCCAAAATAAATATCCGATGCTATTAGAAGATACCCGACAATCATTATTTCTTGTGCATCTGTAAACACTTGCCTGTTTCTGGTGTACCCCACAGTTGTTGTTGGAAATGAATCTTCTTCTTTAATTTCTTCGTCAGAAAATTTTTTTCTATAACGTGAAAGTGTTTTGTAATTGATTCCAAAACTCTCAGCAGTTTTTTGAATACTCTCTCCGGTACTTTTAATGTGTCGAACTGCTCTCAACATTTCATCAGATTTAGCTATGCCTCGTTCACTTTTCCTTGTACAATTACGCGGCATTATTATAATTACTGTACATATATACATATATATTTATAACTTTCCTAAACAGTAAAATCAAAACACGATATTTTCACTGAAAATTTAAAATATTTTACAATTATCGGTTTTATGCGTGTTAAATTTTGGAGTTACTCTTGGTTGGCCTATATCTCAAAAGCAAACCAGCAAGAACAATCATTTATTTTTGGACAACACTTCATTTGATGTCTGAAATCTCCCAAGCTGTAAATATGCTTCAACGTTTCTCAATGAAGCATTCAAGCAAAACACTATTTTAATAGCAAAGGCAAAGCGCAAGAATTTAATAATTTTTTTGCTGCCAACGTTAAAAAGTGGGGATTACAAAGTAGGCTTACACTTATTGTAATAAATCGGTCTCTAATTTTTCCTTTTAATCTTTACATAAATAAAACAGCTGTTCGGCATATTAGGCTTATATAAATTTAACATTTCAACATAACGTGATGAGCTACATTTTTAAAAACACACCAAAACAGGGTAATTAAACAATTTGTTTAGCATGGGGTTGGTTGTCACAGTGTGACAACCTTCACTAATTTTTTTGTGACAACCTGTACAGATCTGCCATCTTGAATTGGATTAAACCTAATTTAAAAACTGTACTACCAGCTAAATAAAAACTTGTTTTACAAAAATGCCAATGCTTTTACGCCTCCAACAACTTATCGATGTTGATAAAATGATGTTGATAATAATATGAAAACAAACAACTTCCACCAGCATTTAATAACTTTTTCACACAAAAATCTTTAAAAATGAAAACCAGAAGCAACAGCCAAATAATATCAAACTGCTTCAAAACTAAAGTAAGTAGCAATCTCTGAAATTTGTTGGACCTAAACTCTGGAGCAAAATACCTTCAGAGATCAGGCACAGCCATTCAAGCAACACTTTCAGAAAAAAACTCATTCAACACTTGGCACGTTTTCCAAATTCCTTGTTAAATTAATGCAAATAGTTCAGTATTAATACCAAACCTACTCCACAATAGAAGAACCAACTTTAATCTAGACTACAATTACTGGTAATCTGCTTGATTAGAACGAATATTATTATTGTTATTATTATTATTATTATTATTATTAGTATTTTTTCGGACGTTGAGCCTTGTCTGGCCTTGTCTTTGTTATTTTTCAGAACACGGGACTTCTATCTGGAGAAACTGCTTCTAATAGAGAAGACTAGATTGTGTGGCTACCATCTCAACAGAAAATGTTCAAACGATTCTTTTATGTGTGTGTGTATTTTTTTTTTTTTTTTTTCTTTCGTACCATGTCTCCATGAAATGGTCCTTTTTGACCCGTGACAGGATTTCTTTCGGTGGGTTTATTTGCCGGTCTGACCCCTTTGGTCAAAGGCTTGTTGTGCTTCCCACCATATTTTTGCCGCCAAAGCAACAATGCCTCAAATACATGCTACGTCTTGCTTTGTCGCGCTTTTCTTTTTTATCTCCTAGTATGTTTTTCCCTGTCTTATAATTCTATTTGTTCTATGTATTTTTTCTATGTATTTATCTGCTTTTCTATGTAAGGTGTTGCAACCATGCACCATTCTTATAACTACTATATCAAATATTACTGTCTACATGCTATAACGTTTAACGTTTTGTTGCTTCTTTTTTCTTCTTCTGCTATAGTCCTATATGTTTATTTATTTCTTTCTGTTTTTGTTGTGGCGGAGCAAAAATAAAAGATACTGATACTGATACGTCTATCCTAGTTGCTTCTATCCTTTTTTCAACAAAAACAAAAAATTTTGAATTTTTAGCAAAAATTAATATATTAAACTTTATTCCAACTGTGCTTACTCAATTAAAGTCAAACTACATCTGGCAAACAAAGAGGTAAAGACACGTGATTTAGCATTAAAGTGATTATTGCACAAGGTTGCGAAATACTCAAAAAATCAAATATGACAACCAGACCCGGTCTCCCCTATATTTTATTGTGATAAAGTATCTTTACTACCTTTTGCGTTTTCATATACAGTTTTATTTTTTATTTTTTTTTAAATTTAAATGAATTGTTTTCGTTTTTTATCACTTTCTTTATAAAAAAAATTTACGTACGGTAGCTACTTCGTTTTAAAGGTACGGCGACCACGCACAATTGACGTTGTGGGAGTAATAACGTATATCGTTTAGCCGCTGTTTCCTATTTCGCAATCACTTTTTCAATAAGAACTTCGAAATGTAATACCTTGATTGCAAATAAAATTGAATTAAATTGAATTTAACAAACCAGAAGGCCAATGCGTAATTAACTTTGTTTTTGGCAGTTTAAAAATCGGATACCTAACAGAATAATAAAATTTGCTTATAACGGCACCTCGATGCGATTTTTAAAAATTGCCCTTATAGACGTATTACCACAAACCGTTCTAAAACTGCTTTTTTCTTCAACACAAAGGCTTTTTATCCAGTTGAGTGAATCACCGAAACACCGAAATCGCCATCGGCGAAATAAAACTAGCGCAGTAAATGTAAAAATTTTTTCTGCAAGAATTAATCAGCATTCAAATGCATTTCGCCCAGTGGGTGACCGCTTACTGGCTTCTGTAGCACAGTGCTGCACAGACGTTCATTATTTTTCAGCTAAAAAACCATTGGTCTTTAAATGTATTGGTTTTAAGATGGATTTATTTACCGCACAATGTTATTTCTCTGCTTCAGTTCAGCTCACTTCAGTTTTTTTTTTTTTTGTTCTGCTCCGCACATTACTTAATAATACAATAATTTAGGTTATGGATTAGTAAAACAAAAAAAACTAGAAAAAGGAAGATGCTTCTTTAATCCGCAAAGTTTTTCGATTCGAATCGTTGCTGCGAAGGCTTAACAATAACAACTTGCTAACGGGATTCCTTAGAATTGGTTTAAGTGACTGTTAGCAAAGCAAAATGTTGCAAAATAAACAAAAAAGCTTTGCATGCGGTATCCTTGACTGCGTTTGACTGCTCGTGCAGATGATGGCTTCAGAGTGTCGTCAAGACCCGTTTCCACTACAAGTGTGAAAAAGATTGTTCCTTATTTATTTTTTTGATTTTTTTTGCTTTGCTTAGCGCTCGCTTCAATTTTAAGCGCGGAAAGATTAATAAAAGAAACAAAGAATGCTCTTTTTCACGCTCGTAGTGGAAACGAGCCTTTATAACCAAATAAATTGTCTGGCGATTAAAAAAAGGACAGTATTTTAGTGGTTGAGTAGTTAGAGCGCCGAGATGGACTCGGTTCAAAATCTATTGGGGCCATTCTGTTGTGCCCTTGGGAAAGACACTTTATGGCACTTTTCCTTGCTTGATGGTCTTGAAAAGCAACTAATTTTTAGTCAATTTCAACCGGGCAGCAATATCTTGGGATCTCCGGAAGTAGGTCGGGGTAATTACTTGCTCTATGTATTAGCACCTCCGTCGTTTTCCTGCGAGTCAGGAGAATAAATATAGAGATAAATAAAAAAAATATCGTTATGAGCGATGCCGTTATAGTTGCACTAAAATTTTTGCAAAAGATAGGAATACTGCCGGGGCCAAGCAAAATGTGACGTTGTAGGCGAACTGACTTTAGGTAAAGACGAAGCCGTTGTGGACAAATTCTACTTCTTAACAACTGTTATAACAACATAAGAAAGCTTTCATTGGTTAGTAGGCTACTTAAGTTTGCTTACGTCTTCAGATTTTTGTATTGCTATACCAGTTTTTTGCTAATTTGTCAACAATAACTTTATTTATCAAAGCATGCCAATTAGAAGAACGACATTTGATTTTTAACAAAAAATTAGGAGAGAAAAGCGTAAATTCACTTTTGAAAGAAATACTTTATATAGAAAATGTTTGAAAATATTTACTGTTGCACAAAATTAGCTTGAAAGTAAATAGCACTGACATCAAATAACACTTACAATACAACACATTTGAGGTAGGCTCATCAAAAAGGTGCACTTACAACAGCATCGCAAAAAAATAAAAAAAAACAACAATTGTGATTTAACGACACCAACAAAAAATTTTCATAAGCTGAAGGTCTGTGGTACACCTGGCGCGTACCTTCAATGAATCAAGTTTGGCCAAATTCAACAGACAAAAATACGCCTAGCATTTACGCTAGGTGTAGAACAGGCATTACGTATTTTTATAGCAGTGGATTCGCTTCAATGTACGGACCATGAAATTGTCATTTTGTAAAAAAACGTGGTTGGAAATTTTTAACTTTAATGATTTTTTTGTTATTAACCAATATCTTAAGGTAGACAGCAAAAGTAATTGGTAAATTGGCAAAATTTTTGACGACAATATTCGTACATGAAAATCAAGCTGCTCTTCTTTTCATTTTAAATTTTTCAACTTTTTTGAAAAAATGGCTTCATAAGCAAAAAAATTAAAAAATCAAATTGTTGAATAAAATGTGAATTTACTTGTGCTGTCTACTAATTTACTCCTGTGTCGATCGCAGCATTACAATTAAACATAATTTTTTTTTTTATCGAAATAGCATTTCATTTTTAAAAATCGTAAAAATAGACATACAATATTTTCAGTTTTATTCGTTTTCTCATTTTTCAGGACAATTATCTTGCAAATGATCGTAAGACTTGCATAAATGGCATCTTTTTGGTAAAGGTGGGAATTGACATTCTTTTGCGTGGTGACCGATATCGCCACAATTGAAGCACCTAAATAGTTCCAGCGCTATATTTGTATTTGCCACTAAATTAACAAATAATTAAAATAATGCCAATCTCATAATGCTACGTTTTGGTAGTTATTTTGGAAAACGTATGCAGTAATAAATTAAAACGTGACAAAAAAGCTTACACTTAATTCCCTACCGACAAAAGGAAAGTTTTTTAGTTGTTTTGAGAATCTGAAACGGTCTGTCGAATTTCTCCATTGGACTCTCAAAATAAGTTTTTTTGAATTGCTGTTATTTTATATCGGCGAAATAACTCAGTGCGACAAGATTTGCGAACAGAAGGACACGAATTTGATTCCTAGTTAACCTGAATGATTTTTGTTGCGTCTTGGCGAATTCTTAAATGGAATCACACTGCTTTCCTACAATGGCATAAAACAGAAAGCAGCAACAATGCCAAAACGGCCTTATAAAGAGCAACTTTTTACATATTTTGACTAGATACAATAAGGTAAAGCTTTAAAAAATTTAGTTGTTTCTAATCAATCGCTGAAAAACACCCCAGTCAGACAATAACAATATAAAAGCAGATAAAAAAAAACACAATTATGAACAACAGTGTATACCGCAATTATAATTCTTTTAGTTTGAATAAAGGTGGAATTTACTAGAACTGGCACGAAATTTTCAACCGAAATAAAATTTTGCCAATCATCTCATTTATTTTTTTTCCGTTAAACCAGTATATATTATGCAGCAAATTGCATAAAAGATAAATATAAGTGACACAAAAAAGTACAGAGTATCATATCATCTGTATTGTTTGTTGGCTAATATTTTGTAAAGTCTGTTATTTATCCTTATATTTCCTGCACAGTTTGCAATGTAAGCCGCTAGGAATTTTGGGATCACCATTCCTCTGCAGCGTAGCCGAGGGATTAAGAGCGTGACGTATTGATGGCGGACCCTATCAAGACGGTCGAGGGTTAAATCCAACTTTCGTTATTTTGTAGTTTTTTTAAGAAAGATACTTTACAGCTTTTTTCTCAGCTTGATGGTATTAGCAATCAGCGGTAAATTTTAGTCATATTTTTAAATAAAACTAAAAAACCAAATAAAATTTTTAATTGGAAAATAATATTTTGGAATCTTTGAAACCACGTCCGGGTAATCAGTCGACGGTTTTTTAAAACAAGTTCAAAGGATCCAACGGATTTTAACAAGTTTAAAGGAACCGATGCTGTTTTGTGGGTCAGGAGGATAAATAGACATGATGAGGATTATAATTATTGGAGAGCGATCAAAAAATATTTCTTTGAGAAACTCCTATTAGATGTTCTAAATTTGAATTTAAGAATTCATCTAGTTTCGGGAGAAACCAGACTTAAATACCAAAATTCGATTAAAATTCCTACATAGCTTTAATTAGGACTTTTCATCCCTTTTTTTTAGCTACTTTGAAAATAGAAACATAACGACTTAAGATCATAGTTTTATTATTTTGTCTGGGTTCAAAGAAACATGTTTGTAAATACTGTAAAAGTATTTGACCATCCGGTTTATTTCTAAATTCTTAGAAAATTTACCTGTTTTCTTCCCTATTTTTTCTCGGCCTTTTGTCAATTCCAATGCAATCTCCTCCTGAGGGATTGCACACTTTGGTCGCTTCTAAGCCAAGTTTCGATTTTTTAAACCAGACCCTAACTTTTTCGCCTTCTTTTAAAGTTCGAAACCCGGGCATTTGAATTGTTGACTAAAAACAAAAACATAATAACATATTAATTAGCTGTAAAATAACTTGAGAGGTAATTCAGATAAGCTTTATCAATTATTGCGTCCCTAAAGTGTGTGACTTTTTATATTGTGTACAAAGCATATTTCTAAATTTCGTTCATTCAAAATTTAAAGTAGTTATGTCCAACCAAAGGGACCACTTGACGAAAAAGCATTCACTCTACAAGTATTTTGGATAACTCGTATTTTGGATATTAGACATTCACTCGTATTTTGGATAAAAAAAACAAAAAGTCTAATAGAATCAAGCGAACGAAAAAGAAGTCAAATTTTAAAAATTTGCTTTTGTTCCGTGACAGCCATCAAATAAAATTGTTTCGCGAAAAGTTTTCATCAAACCAACAATAGCAAAAAACGCTATGAATTTTTAAGGATATAATAGAAAAAAAATAATTTGATAAGAAATTTTTTTAAATACCTGATACACAAAGACATCCAAGTTCTTGTTTTTTTGTTTGTCTTCAATACTGACAAAACCATAGCCTTTTGCAACATTAAACCATTTGCAAACTCCTGAAATACAGTCCTGATTTTAAATAATCTAAGTTAGATCAAAGGCACCGCTGACCAGCTAAGAAAATGAAAGTGCCGTTGGAAGGACAAATATAGATTAACCAAGAAAAGGATGATATTTTTATGTTGATTGATTCACTTTGGCTTTTCTTTGACTAATTAGATTTACCCTAAAAAAATTCTTATTAAATTTCACCAGGAAATAAAATTGCTTTTGCAAGAGAAAATTTACACATACGACTGCGGGGCGCCAACGACCTTCGTGTGGTCAACTCAGCAACTGGACAATGAATTTGCCAGGCAACAAAAAATAAAATAAATTTTCACTATCAAAGCATGACGTATTAAATCATAGTGATATAATTAACTTTACTATAGCGCCAAGAATGGATTAAAAGTTTCAGATTTACGATTTAGGAAAGATGTCATATGTTCTTGGAAGAGGCCTATATATCAAAATGAGGTTAAGTTTCGTTGGTGATGGTAGCCTAGCCTGTCTTACGAATGCAGGAGAGTAAAAGGCAATTTTGCTTGAAGTGTAGGGTAGACATACTTGAAATGCATGGTTTATGAAGAAAAAAAATTTATCAAACATAAAAAGTTCTAGCAGCAATTTATTTACCACATGCTTCATTTTCATCATTGTCGTTAGTGTTGAGGTCGTTTACATTCTCTTTTTCCTGCTCTTCTAAAAATTTTGATTCTTCTAAAATATAAATTTGATAAACGATTTTATTACGTACGTTTAACGCGTGTAATTGATAATGATTTTGTTTAGTTACATAGGTTTGACTTTACAGTTCAATACAAAGTTTAATTTATTGTAAATAAGGGAGTTTTGAACGATTAACATTCAGCTAACTGTGAAAACTTTCAAACAAAAATCCCATCAAATACATTACATTAATGCTGTGCTGACAATATATTTTTTCAATTTGTGCTTTCTTTATGAACAGTTAAAATCAGGAGTCAATCCTGATTAAAATTCCACAATTTTGCAAGTTTTAACAACTTCCCAAACAGTTAAAAAATGAAATTGCTTGTGGAAAATTCGTACAGCCGCCAAGACCTTGTAGAGTTTGGTTGGGACCCGCAGCTAAAGAAAGATTACCGACGTCAGCCTGATATAAAACGCTAACGTTGATACGATTGTCGCATGGAAACCCACGAAATAAACATAAAGGCTAGAGAGTTTATGACGAGCTTGATTCTAGAGAGTTCTTAAGATTCTTTTGAGCCTGGAAATGCTTGTGTTCCATTAGCTCTAATATAAAAGTAGAAGTTATCACTGACTTACTCAGGGAAAAAACCTACATCAAAGTAAAAAGGGCAAAATTTATTGTGTTCTTTTAACTCAAATAAAAAAGTTATCACTAACTTACTCAAGAGAAAAATCAACAGCAGAATAAAAAGGGCAAAATTTGTAAAAACAAATGTAATTTTATTTTGACATCTTCGTAACCAGTTGCAGATTAAACCCCTCGAAAAAGAAAATCCTTATAAATAGGTCTTGGTTTAGAGTCGCGATATTGCATTAAATGCATAATATGACCTTGTGTTATTGCCTGGTACAAAATTACTTTTTTTTTGATAAGATAACTGTGGTTAAATAATCATGAGCAAGAAAATAAGTTTTTTTGAGAACAAAGCCAAAAAAACGTCAGTAAATTTTTGGGAGAAAAATCAGTGTTCATAAAACAGCGACCTTGAAAAGTTTAATTTGAAATTTTACATTTTGCTTAATCCTTTTAAAATTCATAAAACTATTATTGGAGTTGTTTCTATTTTTAATATTAAAAGAAAAAAAGCAAAACGTTTTTTTTACCCTGTATGTTTAAAAATAAAAAAGGCTTCTCAAATCCCTTTTTTGCTTCTTTAAATTGTATAGTTTGTTTCGCCATGTTACTAATTTTCATAAAATTGTATTCATAAAAAAATTTTTGTTATTTAAAGCTTACCTGGGTGCTTTGTGCTCATTGGAAATTGATCAAAATTTCAATTTCTTTTAAAAACTTTTTTTACAATCTATTACAAAATAATATTTGACAAATCAATCAAGAGATTTTTGATATATTAGGTCTAGAACTTAGTTTTTGGCTAAATTTTCAAAATTGTAATTCTCTGATATTTTGTTAACCTAAAATTTCAAATTTTAGTATGATGTTCCCCTTATACATGAGGATGTATTTTTGTACTTGAAATTTAAAATAAATTAGTTACATTTGATTAAATATTAATTGAGATGGATACAAGCAAAATATTTTTTCGTCATTTAGTCATGCACTACTTTGACATGAATAAGTGTGCATTTGAAACCACAAAATCTTAAACCGTGTCTATGGAAACAAAAGTCCTTCATTAAGCACAATAAAAAATTGGTTTAGCCGTGTCAAAGAAGGTGATTTTTCTGTTGATGACAAGTATAGGTCTGGACAATCCAAAAAATTTGAGGATGAAAAGCTGATTAATTTGGTAAAAAAAATTCTTCTTTGACACAGAAAAAGATTGCTGAGCATTTTGGTGTTTCACAGAGAGGAATTTCAAAAAGAATGAAAAAAATAGGGATGATCCAAAAAAAGAATATCTGGCTCCCCCATGATTTGTCAGAAAACAATGAGAAAAGAAGGAAAGATTTTAATAAAGTGCTCCTGAAAAAGCAGAAAAGTCAAAATTTTATGTGGAGACTAGTCACTGGGGATGAGAAATGGATATTTTTTGATAACCCTAAAAAAGACAAATCATGGGTTTTCCCAAAAAAAACACCTTCAAAAAAGCCAAAGAGAAACATCCATGGCAAAAAAGTTCTTTTAAGTGTCTTTTGGGATAAAAAAGGAGTGATATTTTTCGAGCTTCTTGATCAAAATTTGATACGAAGGAGGATGTCTATCTTTTCCTTGATAACTTTTTTAAAGAGAAAGACACTGCATTTTTTAAAAGGGGAATTAAACTTTTAACTGAAAAATGGCAAAAAACAATTGATAATGAAGGTAAGTATTTTGATTAAAAAGGATTTTTGATTTCTTTTTGTATTATCAGATATTTGTATCCTTAAATTTGAACAAAGACTAAGTTCTAGACTTAATACATTATATTAATAGCATGTAAAATAATTCATAATTTTTGCATATCATGACTATCAAAACTATTATTTTCGTAAAAACTTGACTAATAAGTAAAATACAATTATTTTACGTTAAAAGAATTTAAATAGCTTAATATGTTTCTATTCAGATCATGATTTTTAAGAGAAAAATTTCTAAATAAAATATTTAAACGCACTTAATTTTTCTGCTTTTTTATCATTAGAAACATGAGAAACATAAAATAACGTAATTCTTGGTCTTACCCTACTGTAATCTTACAAAAAATAAATCCGTCCCTTTTTCCCTGTTTTTCTTGCGTTTTTGCAATACATAGACAATATCTAATAGAAGATTCTTTCATGATTAGGAAAAGCAAAATGTATTACCAAAGATACCTTAGTTAAACTTGAATATAGTCCAAAGTAAAAGAGTTAGAATTGACATTCCCTAAACACGTCTGTACTTTGCAAGACTTACTCTACTTACCAGCTGTTCGCAATTCTTTTGAAATCTGTAAAGTTCTGTAAATTTTAAAAAACTCTGTAAAGTTCTGTAAATTTTCCACTAACCAAACCTTTTTTGAAATCATATTTCGTCTAAAGAACCATACTTGCCTCGTTGCTGCTTCCTATTTCAAGAGGAATTACCATTGTAGATAAGCAGCGTGACCTCGTATAAGAATTGTCGTAAAGTGCCTTTCTCAAAATAACAGCGGAAATTACTCAAGTGGACTCAGCATCGAACTCGCATCTTTTTGCTTGCAACTCACTGGCCTGGTTGCTTAACTTCCTGTTTTTGGTGGAGTCACTATTGTAGGTTAACAGCGAGACCCCGTTATAACAGTTGTCGTAAAGTGCCTTTCTCACGAGCACAACGGAAATCATTTAAGTAGACTTAGTATCGACTCTTATTCTTCTGCTCGCAAGTCGAAATGTCATCACCTAAGCTATTTACCGACTATTTTAATGTTAATACAAACCCAAACGTTCTTTTGTTAATGAAGTTAAATGAAAAGATATTCAACTTTTTTCCCGTATTATAAAAAAAAACTTCAATATGTTTAAAAAATACTAAAAATGTTTCTCGATGTTTTAAAGCTTTTTACGATCTTTAAATAAATCTATAGCTTAGTTAAAACTTTAAACTCTTTTACACTCAACTTTTTCATTTACAATCAATCTTATCACAGAAGAAAATAGGTTAAATGCTTAATTTTATTATCTTGGATTACAGTGGTAACTAAACTGCAACTTTTCATTCCACACCTGACTCAAAATGAATTATAGAACCGCTGCCAAATTTTTTGCTTCAAACTTGCCCAAGTAATCAGTTCGACCAATCAGCTGGCTGTGCGGATCTTTTCATATCTGCGATGCATGGTCTACTAAAAGCTAATGTAATATATTAAGGCTATAGAATGACATTCGTCAGCAATTTTCTATTGCAATTTGATAATTTTTTTTGTTGAAAAGTCTGTGACTCGGATTAAGGAAACTGCTTGTTGGATTACTGGATGAAATTTTTCAGAACAGTGAGGAAACACCTGGCTCGACTGTTTAGTGTTCCAAGAAAATTTTCTCGCTGTACGCTATATCAAATTACGCTTCACTTTACGTTAACGTAATCTTGGTCTAAAAGGATAGAAATTTAATAAGTTTTTTTATGAAAAAATACTGAAATTTTTTTATGTTCATAGTTTTAAATTTTTTTCTACAAGGCACTAACATAGCAAAACAAGTTCAAATAGAGTACTGATGAGTTTTTCGACAACCAATAGTAAGAAGACTATGGCTACTTATATTCAACAATATTATTTTATCATAATGGTTAAATCAAATTTAATTTTATGCAACTCAATTTCTTTCCTGACCATTCTGTTTTGAATGAACAATTTTTACTTTCTAATCTTTCTCTTTCCCACACGTGTCTCCTTTCCTCTGTTTGTCGCACTGATTTACAACGGCTTTCGCTCACTGCTTGGTCTAAACAAAGAAAAGGAAGATAACTGCGTTCTAATTTCTAGAGCAGAACTGTTTAATTTTTTTACTACTTGGTAAAGCATTTCAGTAAATCGAACGAAATCGCTAACTGCGCATGTAATGACGCTGAAAAAACAATTGGTTTTTATACAATAACGGCTAGAACCAAGATAATAAATGCAGGAATTGGTGCAAGATTTGCTATCACAGGCTTCGATAAAGAAAATTCTTTATGGCACTGCACCGGAAAACGTAGAGTTCAGCCGGCCTGTATCCAAATAAATTATACTTTGCGATTTGAGATCAGAAAAAATTAGTGTTTTTGTGAGAAAAAACAGCGATTTTTAAGTTTGTCATTGAATGTGAAAATATCAAAGAAAAATTAGGTTCGGGAAGACTTTGTCTTTTTTGACATTTTTTTGCGGTTGTAGATATTTAAGTTAGAAACTAAGCCACTTAAAACGAGGAAAACAAGACTTGAGTTTTGGTCTTGATAGAGCTCATCAATGATGCGTATCTCATTGAGACCTCATGTTAACAACTATATAGGTTTTTAATAGCAGAGCCAAATTCGCTGGTTATGGAAAAAATTTTGAAAACCGGGATGTTCACTTTTGAATATTGGCTACCTGAATCAATCTGTAAGTGATACAATGGGCTGGTAAAACATTGTGGCAACACTTTCATTCAGAGGCGATTTCGATTCTCAGTCTACCTAATTAATTTCTGCTGTGCCCTTAGGAAAAGCCCTTCAGAAGCAACTCTTCAAAGAGGTCACGTGGTTGGACTATAGTGATGATTCCGCGTAAACATTATAGTTAAAAGTCATACGAAGAAAAATTAATTGCTTTTTTTAATAGACATTTTTTATTTATCTAATAATAGCTCGTCTGATAAAAACGAATTATTTTCTTTGCCTCTATAATTTTGTAAAAAATTTAGTTTATTATATTATTTGTTTCTGCTTGCAGCTAGATCTTCGATCACGTGGTTGAATCCGGCATAGCTATTGGTCGAGACGTGTTGCTTTGAACTGAATCAGGAATTTTTTTACAAATACTACAAAGAAGTAGTACTGAAAAGAAAAGTTTAGAAACACTGCATGAAAGGACCATGAAAAAGGAAGTTTTAATTACCTTGAAATTAGCGTAATGGGACCTCATATTTGAATGCAGGGCTTTTGACCTTTTTGATTGCTGCCTATTTTAGGGTGTTGGAAATTTCAGGCCCAGACAGTAATCATTGTTGTCCTGAGCCTGTATATCTTTGCAATTTTTTTAATTTTGCGCTTAAAAACAGCGCGATTTATTTGAATAGAAAATATTTCAAATCTACCAGAAAATAACTAATTGAAATAGAATAAGTTTAAAAAACACTGAATAATTTTGGCATCTTAAAAAATGGTCATTTTTAACTTTTAAGGGTTTCTACTTTCCACTGTTTTTACTTTTTAATTATTTGGCTTTTTTAGAATTATTAAAGCAATTTACACTCGGATAGAATTTTTTATCAGGGCAGTTTTTATGGGCTAACTTTAAAAACCCTCAAATTTACGTTGAAAAGCATTGTTTTAGTCTGCTTTCACTAAATCTGGAAAAGCGTTTTCTTTCCAAAGCATAAAGGATTGTCTAGGTTTCTAAGTTTAAAATAGAGTATGCTGTTGTTTTAGCAAATACGTTCGTAAGCGTTTACATTTTACATAAGCAATTTTATCTCCTTTTCAACCCCTTTCACCACCTATAAACAACCGTAAGCACATAGCAACCAACCCCTTAAATTACGAAAGCATATGTTGACCCCATCAGGCCTCAAAACACAAAAAAAAAACAAATGGTTTTAGTACAGCTTTGATAGGATGACGTGCAATCTCTACATATTTATACAGTACATTGGAAGGAACACAGAAAAAACCTTTTTGCATTCAACAAGTTAATTTGCCTTCCAGACTACATTTTTGGTACAATTAATTTTAAATATTAAAAAACTAAAATTTTTTAAAGCCAGCTGCGATGCTATTGGCACAGAGACAAATATCAAATGGGGCTGTTTCAGCGGCAGACGGACCTGTTCGATTGTTTAGGCGCGGTCGCCTTATTAAATTGCCGCTTCGTTATCACAATTAATTGCAAACAATTTGTTGTTAAACCCCTCTTTATTGTTTCAACTTTTCTAACTTTTTTTTACTTTCTTTTCTTTCTTTCATTGTTCACTTTCTTTCTTTCCGCCTTATTCCATTTTTGTTTAAGCTACTCTTAATTATCTATTACGTCACTATCATCTTTTCATATTTTTTCACGTGCAGGCTAAATTAACAGTGATCATAGTTTGAGAAGCTTAATATTGTTAAAATATGCTAGGTTTTTATAATTATTAGCCTGCAAGCATTTTTAAAGGGATTTTAGTTATACAAGCTTTTGTTTAAATTGCTTAATCAATATGTGTTATGTTTTTATTTTTCCATTCTATTTGAATAAGTTGAACTGTTGAATAAAAGTAAGGCTTGATCTTCTTCTTCTTCTTTCGGCTTCTCCCTACTCGGGGTCGCCACAGCGCGATAGTAATCTCCATTTCACTCGGTCTACTTCATCTCCTTCCCTAGCTCCAACCCTTTCCATGTCTTCTCTCACCAAATCCATCCACCTTCTCCTTGGCCTTCCTCTTTTCCTTCTGCCTGGCACTGCCATCTCCATCATCCTTTTCCCCACGTAGTCTTCTTCTCTCCTTTTTACATGTCCATACCAACGTAGCCTCACATTCCGAAGTTTTTCTCCCAGCTTTGCAATTTTTGCAGTCCCTCTCACATATTCATTTCTTATCTTGTCCTTTCTTGTCACTCCCAGTGCCCATCTCACCATTTTCAACTCTGCAATTTCCATTTTTCCCATTTGCCGTTCAGTCACTGCCACCGTTTCCATTCCATAAAGCATGGCTGGTCTAACAACACTCTTGTATATTTTACCCTTAACCTTTGCTGATAGCTTCCTGTCGCACAGAACTCCAGATACCTTCCTCCAACTCATCCATCCTGCTTGGATCCTTCTCCTTACTTCTTCTTCACATCTTCCATCATTACTAACTGTTGAAAAGTAAGGCTTGATAAATTGATTAATTTGATTGAATTTGTGAAAAGATTTCTGAGTTTGACACCGCGCCAGGGTTTCTGTGCCCTGAAGTCGGCTCATTCTATGCCGCACAGAAACAGGGGCCTTGCATATAAACGGCGTCGTATCAAACAAGGTTCGTGGATTATTTAAACAGTGAGGTCTCTATTCACAGCTCGACAATGAAAAAAGTAATTCGACCTCGAACAAAACAAGTTTTTACGGTTTAAAACATTTTATGTAATGCAATGAAATTTAATTCGACAACTGTTTGATACCTTTTATATTTTGAGTGATTTCGGTTTATTTTTTCTGATTTTGATTAAAAAACTATCACATCCAAAACATAAAAATTAAGAAAAATGCTTAGGCCTACGTAATGATTTCAGCAGACACTCTCTTTCCCCATAAGCAACAGCAACCATATGAAAAGTTTTCTCCCCCGCTTGTGCTTGCGTAGCATGTAAACGCTTTTTTAAGATGAAGATGCATTGCGGTCTGTAATCCTGATCCAATAGACCTGTAAATCAGTAGTAATGGAGCTTGCTTTAGGCAAAAAAAGTTGTAAAAAAATTTACCGGACTCTTAATCACGAAAGTAACAATTATGGAAATTTACATGAGGAACTCTTATATAAACTCTTTTAAGAGTATTTTCCAATTTTTTTTCTGTGTAAACGTAACGTGCAGTACAATTCGGCTGCAAACATTTTTTGAAAAGCAGCATGACAAAGGGTTGGATAAATCATTTATACAAAAGAAAATACTTATTTGTTTGGTAAAGTCACTTGACAAGATGATTTAAAATAAATTAGTTAATTAACTGGCAGCGTGGCTGAATGATTAAGAATGGCCTATTGATACGTAATCGATACTGTTATGGTTCAAAACCTAGACGCGTCATTCTGTCTTGTTTTTAACTTAAAGGCACTTTCCTCGGCTTGGTAATCTTGACAAGGAGCTTTAAATTTCAGTCATATCTCTAAATAAAAAACTAAAAATAAAAAATGTCAACCGAGCAGCAATACCTTGGCATCTCCGGAACGGGGTCAAGGGAATTGTTTCCTTAAGAATGCCTATAATGCCTCCAAAGTTTATCTGTCATTCAGAAGGATTATTATAGGGATGAAAAGAAATAATACAGTAAACCCTCGTTTATCGCGGTTAATGCGTTCCAGATCCCACCGCGATAAGTGAAAAACCGCGAAGTGGCGGTACTATAGAATTCCCGGCGCCTTTGGGCCAATATACAGTACATGAACGCTTACTTTTCAACACATAGGCTATTCATGCACATCAGTATTCATGAACGCTTACTGTTCTGAAAACTGATGGATAAAGAACACGGAAAATTAGAAATGTTTTCTGTTTTGTTTATTCTAAAGATAATCCGATATTGTATACAGACGAATCTTTTGCATGGGCATGGCGCTTAGGTGTCATTGTAAGGGTTAACAGTACAGTACTGCAATCACAAGTACAACACTTACAACCGTAAGATACACGAGTCACAGTTAACAAGGTGAACAAGAATGGCGTGATTATGCGCAGACAACAAGCGATGTGATACGCAGCCAATCAAAAAAAAATTTTTTTTTGAAAAAGATACCGCGATGCACTAAAGCCGCGAAACTTGAACCGCGAAGTAGCGAGGGAACACTGTCATGAAAATATTGCTATTTTATGTAGTCAAAAATAAAATTTAAAAGAAAGGCTTTTTCAGCCATTAATTTGAAATATGCCCAGATTCTCGAGTACAAATAAGTCCTTGCAAAAATTAATTTAATATCAAAAACCTTACACATCATTAATTTTAAAAAGATTTCGGTACCCTAATCGTTTGTATTTAAGAGGAAGAATAATATCAACTATTTCAGAGTTTGTCAACTGGAAATAAGTTATTCCTTGGGAATAAATGTGTTCTTTTAGTGAAAGCGTGATCAAGTGGTTGAGAGCGTGGTGCTATAATCAACATGGTCTCAGTTCAAAACTAGTCGCGCCATTCTGTTGTCTTCTTGGGAAAGAGATTTTAGGCTACGCACTTTTTCCTGCTTAGCAGTCTTAGCAAGCAGTTCTAAATTTCAGTCACATCTCTATAAAACTAAATTAAAAATTTCAACCAGACCGCAATATCTTGGCACCTCCAGAAGTAGATGGGGGTAATTACTTGCCCTATGTATAGGGCCTCCGACACTTTCCTGCGGGTTAGAAAGGAAAAATAGGAATAAAATAAATAAATAGACAGATTTGGTGTTAATGCGGATTTTCCATTCAGTTTTGGTTTAACTCCTAATTTTTTAAAATATTTTCTTGTGTTTGTTTTTGCAAGCGTATAAACTAGAAGCATAGCTCGTGGATCCTGTCCTGGCTATAGATATACGAGACCAATTTGAAAAAGAAAGAAAAACTTTTATTTTTTTTTATTTTTATTTTTATCTCTATATTTATCCTCCTGACTCGCAGGAAAGCGACGGAGGCGCTATAGATAGGGTAAGCAACTACCCCGACCTGCTTCCGGAGATGCCAAGATATTGCTGTCCGCTAGTAATTTGGTAGAGATATTACTGTAATTTAGAACTGCTTGCCAAGACCACCAAGCAGGGGAAAGTGCCGTTAAGTGTCTTTCCCAAGGACACAACAGAATGGCGCAAGTAGGTTTTGAACCGAGACCATGTTAATCATCACTCCGGTGCTTTGTCCAAATCATGATTTTTGCACAATTTTACCTAGAAGCCCAAACGTAACAAATATAACTAACAGAATAAGCTACGATAACTTTTTTTATTTTTTATTTTTATTTCTGTATTTATCCTCCTGACTCGCAGGAAAGCGACGGAGGCGCTATACATGGGGCAAGCAATTACCCCGACCTGCTTCCGGAGATGCCAAGATATTGCTGTCCTTGAAATTTTTTTAAAATAGAGATATGACTTTAATTTAGAACTGCTAGTCAAGACCACGAAGCAGGGGAAAGTGCCGTAAGTGTTTTTCCCAAGGCCTCAACAGAATAGCACGAGTAGGTTTTGAACCGAGACCGTGTCGATCATGATCCCGGCGCTTTAACCACTAGATTACGGGGCCAACCACTTTGTTTTCTAGTCTGCTCAAAATCTTTTGGGCATCCAAAATATCTATTTAAAAGTGTTTTTGCTTTAAAATAAGTGCCTTTTTTTGAATTTTTCCCCACGCTAAAAAACTTTTCAGCAGCCCTGGTCGTAGTACCATGTATTAAATCAGTTTTTTACTTAGGGTTACTTGTCGCAGAAAGTTCTGTTAACTTATTACCGTATTTATCCGATTGTAAACCGCCCTTGAAAGTACACCGCACAAAATGGCAATAGGAAATTATTATAAGCTGCCCTTAAAATTAAGCCGCATCTACAAATGTAAAACTTGAGTTCTTTAACTTATGACCGTCTGTAACGCGACAGCACTGAAAATCAGATTTAAGTTAAAGAGACGCGTGTCGCGTAAACAAGTTTCTGCTATTATTCGTATATTATAAAACAATCTTTAAGGTAGCTTTCCACTTTTCTAACACCTGGCTCTTTTATTATCAGGCAGCTAGCATCCATTGCTTCCTCATTTTCTTTCAGCCACATTTTGTTCGGCGATAAGCGAATTCGTGCTGCTACTTCCAATGCAGAAACCGGTATTATTATTTAGAAGTCTATGCTCAAAGAATAAAAACTACCAGTAATTAACCTAGTTTTTCGATGGTAGTTACGCTTCAATAGTTCTCAATTCGTAGCGAATTTACTCCTGAGTTTGTTACACTTTGTGTGATTTTTATTTTCAATGAAATGCTGCGATGAAAATACTGTTAACCTCCCTTGAAAGTAAGCCGCACAAAATGAAAGCAGAGAACAACGTAAGCCGCGGCTTACAATCGGATAAATACGGTATTTATAAAAGAAAATTCAGTTTTACATTTACGATTTAGTCAAAATATTGTTTACTTTTTTTGATTTTTTTCTTGCTACACAAGGTAAATGCATGGCCAGCTTTTTGAACAAAATGTTGTGGTATGGTTACATATTAAATACACCATTACATAGCCTTCAAATTAAAACAACTTGGGTAAGTTTTGAAACTCTTTTTAAAGCTTTTTAAATACTCAGACTTTATCTAGTACTGTGTTTTAAGCTGTTTCCAGAAATTTTTTTTGCAACTTTTTCCAGTGCTTTCTGGAAATAAAGTGTCCTTTCCTAAGGACACAACAGATAGGCGCAAGTAAGTTTTGAACAGCAGTTGTGTCGATCACTTCAGAAAAAATATGTAAAAACTATTATTTAAGATTCCTATAAAAAATTAAAGAAACATCGTTGTGCATGTAATAACGTACTTCGTTTAGTCGCTGCTTCCTTATTCACAATCTTCATTTCTACATGCACTATAATTAATTTCAAGTTGATTGTGAGTAAAAATGAAAATAAATAAAATAAATAAGAAACAAAAATCATATAATCCATTTAATTAAACAAATTTGTTTGATAAAATTCTTATAAAAAAAATTAACTCAAACAATAAGAGTAAATTTTGCAATTTTTCTTTTGTAATTGATCCACAGGGAAAATTATAATCAGTTCTCATAATTCTTACAAAAACGTTTGGCAACATTCTTACCAAATTAACAATTAGGATTTCTTAAACAAAGCTCTCTTTGGGCTTTTTACATGGAATTATTATTGCTTTTTTAGGCATTTGGTCCAACAAATAAGCAACAAGTTACGTTTTTGGACAATGTTTCATAAAGTTTATTGAGATTGATTAAGTATCAGTTAGTTTATGTCCGGCATTCTGTCTCTTTAAAACTACTTTAATAATAAAACCCGGAGAAGGATTTTAAGTTTTTATCAACTTACAATCAGTGACGAGTTTTGTGATTCGCTGATAATTTAGAAGGACAAGTAAATTTTCCATTAATTCTGTCATGGCATGCGGAGTAGCTTTAAAACGAAGTTTGGATTTTGATCCACTACATAATTCAAGCCCATCTGTATCTTGTGATGAAAATGTTTCAACTCCATCATCAAAACGCCGACGTTTCAGCATACCTCAGAGATGTGGAGCTGTAACTTCTGTGACAAGCACACCACCATTGGTATCACCTTCTGTATGGAGACGATATGCTTCTACTACAAATAATTCTGTCCATGAAGGTTCAAATTCTCCTTTTGCAAATGCTTCAAAAAGTGTTGCACTTTCTTCTGGTTAGTTAATTTATACAATAATTAATTAAACCCCAAGTACTATTTTCTAAATATGTGAATTGTTCTACTGATGCAAGACTTTTTTAATGTTTATTTTTATCAATAGTTTATTAGCAATACCATTTAGTCTTGATGTTTTGCTAATTTTTGAAACATATTAGAATAAATTTTTAACTGTACTTTTAAGAAAATAGTAGTCTTAACTTTTTATAAAAATCTATCTTAAGAAAAAGTTTGGGTCTCTAAACAGTCATCATAAGCAACTGGATCCCCTTGCGGTTACTATCACTTCTTGTAATATCCTTTTTCTCTTGGTTTTTTCTTTATTCTACCTTGTTGCTGAAAAAGGTGTTTCAGGTTAGTCTCACCAAAAAAAATCACTTGCGGTGACTTTTGGAAGAGACCTAAAAGTTATACATTTAAAAAACAATGGTAGGATTAAGTAATTGTTGTGTACAAAATTTTATTGTCTAAGAAACAAAAATGTATGTATCTTTCTAGATTTCCAGGCTGGTAAAAGGTTGTTAATTTTCTCAACTTAATTTTGGGTCTTTTCGAAAAGTGACCATAAGCAATTTTGTTTCAGTAAAGCTAACTCAGAATCTTCCCTTCAACAGCAGGATAGAATAAAAAAGAAGCCAAGAGAATAAGGATCTTTCAAGAAGTGATAGTAATACAAGTGGAGATTTGTTAGTTTAAAGAACAAAAATTGCTTGGGTCTCTTCTAGAAGTCACCATAAGCAATTTTTGTTTATGAACCTAACTCGGAACCCCTTGTTGTAACTATTGCTTCTTAAAGAGATCTTTTTATTTGGTTTTTTTTTATTCCATCCTAGTGCTTTAGGAGAAATTCCAGGTTAGTTTCACCAAAAAAATTGCTTATGGTAACTTCTTGAAAAGACCCAATTGCTTTTGGTGACTTCTTGAAAAGACTTTTAATTTAAGATTTTAAGGTATGTTAATGAATTAATTGTGATAAGAATAATAAATTTTGTTTTTATTGAATAATTTTAGTTACATAATGATACCTATTCATTACAATTTGCTAACTTTTGCATTTATAAAGCAAATTATAAATCTACAAAATTTAATAATTTTATAATTTTAAAAATCCATACATATTTTAATTTATTGTTCTTAAAACTAAACTAAAAGGAAACTAAAAGAGACAAGCTGTCAAGAAGCGTTTAGACAAGAGGTGACCAGGATTTTGGGAGGCAAGGATGGGTTACCTGATGAGTGGGACAAAACGGCAGAAATGCTAAGAAAAACAGCTGAAACTGTACTGGGAGTGACATTCGGAAAACGAAAAGGAGACAGGGAGACTTGGTGGTGGAATGAGGAAGTTCAAAAAAGCATAAAAGAAAAGAAAGAGGCAAAGAAAGCATGGGACAAAATAAGAAATGAAAATACTAAAAAGATATACAAAGAAAAGAAGAGTAAGGCAAAGAAGGCAGTTGCAATGGCAAAGGGATGTGCATATGACAATTTGTATGCTAGATTGAAAACAAAAGAAGGTGAAAAAGAGTTGTACAAATTGGCTAGGCAGAGAAACAGAGCAGGGAAAGATGTACAGCATGTGAGGGTTATAAAGGATGAAAATGGTAATGTTATGGTAAATTCGGAAGCAGTGTTAAAGAGATGGAAGGAGTACTTTGAGAAACTGATGAATGAGGAAAATAACAGAGACCCTAGGACAGAGGAAACAGAAGTGGTTAATGAAGAGGTAAATTGTGTCAGTAGAGAAGAAGTAAAGAATGCACTAAGAAGGATGAAAAAAGGTAAAGCAGTTGGGCCAGCTGAGTTGCCAGTAGAAGTTTGGAAGTGCATGGGAGAGATGGGGATAAAGTTTTTGACCAGACTGTTCAACAGACTATTAATGGGTGAATGGATGCCAGAAAAATGGAGAAGGAGTGTGCTTATCCCAATCTATAAAAACAAAGGGGATACACAGTGCTGTTGAAACTACAGAGGAATAAAGCTAATGAGCCACACAATGAAGGTATGGGAAAGGATTATTGAAGCAAGGTTAAGAGGTAGAGTGGAGATCAGCAAACAGCAATATGGATTTATGCCAGGAAAGGGAACCACCGATGCCATGTTTGCTCTAAGAATGTTGATGGAAAAGTACAGGGAAGGTCAAAGAGAGCTACATTGTGTATTTGTGGACCTAGAGAAAGCTTACGACAGGGTTCCACGGGAAGAGCTTTGGTACTGTATGAGAAAATCTGGAATAGTGGAAAAGTATGTACAACTAGTACAGGATATGTATGAGGGAAGCGAAACAGTGATGAGGTGTGCAGTAGGAACTACAGAAAGTTTCAAGGTTAAGGTTGGACTGCACCAGGGATCAGCATTAAGTCCATTCCTGTTTGCAGTGATAATGGACAGGCTAACGGATGAAGTAAGGAGAGAACCACCATGGACGATGCTGTTTGCTGATGATATTGTGATTTGTGAAGAAACCAGGGAAGAAGTGGAGCAGAGATTAGAATCCTGGAAGTATGCATTGGAAAGAAGAGGGATGAAAGTCAGTAGGTCAAAGACCGAATATCTTTGCATAAATGGAGGAAATGATGACGAAACAGTAAAGATGGAGGATGCAAAAGTGCCAAGAGTAAAAGAATTTAAGTATTTGGGATCAACGGTACAAGAAAGTGGTGGTTGTGAGAGGGAGGTAAAGAAGAGAGTACAGGCAGGATGGAACGGATGGAGAAGAGTATCAGGAGTAATCTGCGACAGGAGGTTACCAACTAGAGTAAAAGGAAAAGTGTACAGTTCAATGGTAAGACCAGCAATGGTGTATGGACTTGAGACAGTGGCAGTCACAAAAAAACAAGTAGAAGAGATGGAAGTTGCAGAGATGAAAATGTTGAGGTTTGCTATGGGAGTGACGAGAAAAGACAAGACAAGATTAGAAACGAGAACATCAGGAGTACTGTTAAGGTTGAACAGTTAGGAATGAAGATGAGGGAGGGCAGGCTGAGGTGGTATGGACATGTCATGAGGAGAGACCAAGAGTATGTAGGAAGAAAAATGATGGAAATGGAGTTACCAGGAAAGAGGAGAAGAGGGAGACCAAAGAGAAGATTTTTAGATGCAGTAAAGGAAGATATGCAGGAAGTTGGTGTGAAGGAAACGGATGTTGAAGACAGAAAGATGTGGAGAATGATGATACGCTGTGGCCACCCCTGACTGAAGGGAAAGGCTGAAAGGAGAAGAAGAAGAAGTTCTTAAATAAATTTTTTAAAAATTATTTGGGTCCGGTGCAGAATCGGCCGTAAGCGCCTTTTCATCTCCACTTTGACTTGTCTCGTTTTCTCGTCTCTCATTTTCCGCTTCTCTTTTTGTTTCTTTATCATAACTAGTTCCTTTTAGCAAAACAACAACATACAAAGGCATTTATAAAGTCATACAATTTCTTCTTCGATATTTTCACATATTTGCTTCCCTAACACTTAATTATTATTTTCACATCAATAAAACACTCTTAAAATATAGTTTAAAATTGTAAGAATTGAATCTCTTTAAATATTTAACAAAACGTAATCTTTCTTGGGGGCCGATTCTGCACAAGCTATCAATCGCACGTTTCGATAATGATTTATTTCCAAATAAACTTCTCAATCATTATAAATGCCTTATACATTCTTAAAATATACTTTAAAGTTGTAGGAATTGATTTTGCTTTAAATCATTTAATTAAACTAAAATATTTCGTGACGACCGATTCTGCACAAGCTAACATTCGCAGGTTTGTATTATGAATTTAACTTCAAAAATCAATCATTCGTTTCTCAAACACATATTAATTATTATTTTCACATAAACAAAAAACACTCTTAAAATATAGTTTAAAATTGTAAGAATTGAATCTTTTTAAATATTTAACGAAACGTAATGTTTTTGGGGGCCGATTCTGCACAAGCTATCAATCGCACGTTTCAATAATGATTTATTTCCAAATACACTTCTCAATCATTATACATGTCTTATACATTCTTAAAATATACTTTCAAGTTGTAGGAATTGATTTTGCTTCAAATTCCGCATTCCATTTGGTTTCCGCACAACATGCCACACTGGTGTCCGACTTAGAAAAATCCTTTAAAAGTTCCAGCGCAGCCGGCACAAAAGGGTGTCTCGATTTAAGCTGTCGATGTTTTCATCGACAGGAGATAAAAGCCTTTTGTTAAGTAGCCTATGTGTTGAGGCCCTTGAGCTCGCGAGCTAGAGATAGCACGGCCCGTTGGCGGCGAAGCTTAGTTGGAAGGATACCTGCTAAGACAAATAAGTTGTCTATTGGTGTGGTGGTGTGGGGCGCAGACATCCAGTCACAATATGCAGGGCGTCATTGATAGACTTGTTAATGAGGCGAGTGTGGGCACTCCGGGACCAAACCAGCGAGCAGTACTCTGCAGCATAATCCACCAGGGCCAGAGTAGCTGTGCGCAATGCTGTGGCGCCAGCACCCCAGGTTGACCCCGCCAATCGTTTCAAAAGTCCAACGCGTGTTCTTAATTTTTCGCGCAGTGCCTCAAGGTGTCGACGAAACGTAAGTGCTCTATCCAATTTTATGCCGAGGTACGTAGACTCGGCACAAAAAGTTTCAATAATGAATTTCATTTTTAAGGAATAGCCATTTGCTTCAAAAACAGTTCTTAATTATTATTTTCATATATTTTAATACTCCTAGAACATAGTTTAAACTTACAAGAAATCTAATGTGCAGAAGCTTGTGCAGAATCGGCCCCCAAAAACATTACGTTTTGTTGAATAATTAAACAAATTCAATTCTTACACCTTTAAACTATATTTTAAGAGTGTTTTGTTTATGTGAAAATAATAATTAATATGTGTTAGAGAAGCAAATATGTGAAAATATCGAAGAAGAAATTGTATAACTTTATAAATGCCTTTGTCGTTGTATTGCTAAAATAAACGAGTTATAATAAAGAAACAAAAAGAGAAGCGGAAAACGAGAAAAGTCAAAGTGGAGATGAAAAGGCGCTTACGGCCGATTCTGCACCAGACCCAATTATTTGTCTCAAAAGAAATTGTTTAGAATGTAAATGCAGTTTTTTTATTTTTTGCTGTTTATATATTTTACATGAAACAGCCATTAAGTAATTTTTATAAATGGAAAAAATTTACTTATCTCAAAAAACAGTTTTTCCAACTTTAAGCATAAGGTTGAATAATTTTTTTAATTTATAATTATTTTTTGTTTTTAAATGCTAATTGTATTTAAAATATTTTTTTATGTTATTTTACTGTAATTACTAGTATTTTTTTTTGATTTTGATTTTTAAACTTCATTGCATTTGTGTGCATGAGTGCTTATTAGGCTAACTGGTGGCAGCATGATTGTGTGGTTTTAGGTATTTTTCTATGCTTGCAAACATATGGGATTAAGGTCTTGTTCAATTAAAATCTTTCTAAAACAAGAACTTTTTTTATAGAAGTCAAGCTGGTTATTTGAATGCACAAAAATTGATTGGTTATGTAAGAATGGTAAATAGCAGTCAGAGTGGGTTTAACCTTTTTTATTGCATTTAATACACTTTAAAGGAAAATAAATGTTTTTTGGCTTATTTACTTTTTTCCTCTTTATACTTAACCTTCTTACTTGCAGGAGAGTGTCAGAAGCACTATATATATAGGGTAACTCAAGCAGTTACCTGCTTCTGCTTTCAGAGGTTTCATGATATAGCTGGCCAGTTGAAAGTTTGGCTTTTTAGTTTTTAAAAAAGATAAGGCTAAACTTTAGAACTGCTTGCCTAGACCACCAAGCAGAGAAAAGTGCCACAAAGTGTCTTTTTCAAGATCATAAAAGAATGGTGCAAGTAGGTTTTAAACCATGTCCATGTCAATCACAAGGCTCTTAATCACTCAATCACACTGCCAACTTTAAGCCTTTGTCAAATTTCTAAAATTTTAGCAATGTTGATTTAAATTACCACAATTTTTTCTTAAATTACACATAAAAAAATTAATTTGACAAACATAATTAACTTTGCATATTTTAAGTTAAAACAAGCAAGACACTGTAATGATACAAATTAAATTACATAATTCTTACAATGTCATACAATAAAATATTATGGTCAAGATAAGTAATATCTGTGAATCGGGCTTTGCAAAAATACTCATTGTATTGAACAAACAAGCTGAAGTTTAGCATTAGAAATAAAATGCTTAAGTTATTTTGTTTTTTTGGTATCATACCTTAATTGTAATTCTTTTATTTAAGTGCTTGGTGAAAAATAGGTTGCAAAGTTAAAAAGGTTGAAAGTTTATTATTGTTGCATTGCTTCATACATTCCTGATTTTTCCTTTAATTTTTATGTTTTTAAAATTAGTATTGATTACAATCAAATTGACTAATCATAAATAATATTACTACTAATAAATCAAATTCTATTTCAATCACAAGCATAGCATATCCTTAGTGACAAAATCCCAATTCTCGAAATCCTGAATGACAAAATCCCTAACATTCACAATACTAAATGTTGAAATTTCTAATTTTAAGTGACAAATGTATGCATCATAAAATTGATATTTACATATGTGTAACAATCTCAAAATATCTTACATTTAGGCCTCATTGGATTAATGGGTTAGATTTATTTAAAATAGAAAAAATGACAAACACTTTATGTTAAATATTGAGCCCTTCTATTAAATAAATTGAGTAAGGACTACATGAATCAATGTCAATATAATCTAATTGCTTTGGTGTGGTTATCTTCACCACAGCAATTGGACAGTTAATATAATCTAACCCTAACCTTTTTATTTCTATGTACTCATTTTTTATTTCTTTTATGCTTTTTTTCCAAATTCTTTAATTAGAACATTCAATCTTTGTTTTTTGGAATTTTGTCATTCTGGATTATGAATGTTTGATATTTTGAGTTTTGAGATTCCGAACATACGGGACTTTAAACAGAACCAGCATAACACATAAGCATACTCAACCAACAATAGTGTAGCACCAAGTAGACTGCTAGCAGAGGGGCATTTATACACAGCAGTCTATTGCTTTAGAGTTGGACACTTAATTTTCCAACCAAACTAGTGATCAAATTATTATAAAGTAGTTTTTTAAGACAAGGCATTGTAGATAAGTACAAAAATTGTAGAAAATATCTAAAAAATTCAATTTCACTTTTTGTTCATGACTTGTAATGTTGCCAATAATCCTATCTTTTTCATAACAAAGTCATTGTTTTATATTTAAGAAGCATGATCCAATGATCAAAATTATTGAACTGCAGGGTTTAACTTTTCTTGATTCATATTAGCTGACTTTTAATACATTGTCGGAACTACTGCCCGTATATTTTGTGTTTTTAGTGGTATGCTGGTAGTACATTCTCTTTATTGTATAAAATTTCTGTTGTCTCTACATTTAGAAATTTTATTAGTGTCATTTTGGTTGTCATTAATTTAGAAATCAGCATATTGGGCATCATCATATCATATATACATCATCATATTAGATAACACATATTATAGCTCATTCTACAGTTTCACCTAATGTATATGGCACCTTTTGCAATCATCATTTCTGGCATTATCTTGTTTTTCTAAAACTAAGCCTGGTTTTGTTTTAATTATTGTAAATACTATTATTGTAGATTATGTTTAATTGCATTTCAATATTGAAGTTGGGGCAAGTCCTATTGCCAAACGTTCTTAAAAATCAAGTTGTATTCAAATAATAAAATATATTTTAGGTAGTCATTATCATCATTTGGAAGGGCATCCATTTCGGGTCAGACACAAACAGGACTGGAGCAAGGGTTTATCTTTTTACTACCCCAGACTGTTGTACTGCCCAGATCAGATGTTGGCAGCTGTGGTGTTAACCAAGCATTGGGTTTCATCACATCATTTACCAGTTTTTATATAAAATAGTTTTTTTACCAACAATGAAGTTGCAAATACCCAAACAGAAAAAATTTGAGTTAATTAGTTTTTTAATTAAAGAATACAACACTAACATCTATAAAAAACAACTTTTGAGTATTTTATTTATGGGGAGATTTTTTTTTTAATCATATATGATATCATGTTGTGTTTATTATTTCAGAGCAAATAGTTAAGCATATTTACCAAGAATACAAAAGAATGAAAAAAAGAAAACAATTGTTTACAACCAAATCCTTTGGTGATCAGACAAGAATTGAAGCTGCTTCATCAAACCATTCTCAAGGTACATATTTCAAACTTATAAGAAAAGTTTGTGAAATAGACATGTTTTTTCAAATTGTTAATTTTTTTTGTTCTCGTGATTTTTAGCAATAAATAACGAACATGAAATTTAATTATTTATTAGAAGGAATTGCAGTTAAAAAATTTTTTTGTTTTCAAGCATTTTTAGAAATCTTTTTAGTTATATAAGTCAAAAAAAACATAAACGTAAGTTAAGAATAAACAACCATTTCACTTCACATTGCACTAAAACTGTTTTATATTTATGTATGATGTATAATTTTGTTTAACCGAACATTATTTTCTTTTGCGCGTTCAAGTCTCATGCGCTAAATAATGGCGCTAGACTGTCAGCCATAAGCCAGCATTAATCGCTTTTATGTAACCTTAAATATTTTTAAAAATGCATAATTAGATTTAAGTGGATAAGAGATTTTATCTATAAAGTAAAGTTTCTTCGTCAATTAACAGTTTAATAATAATAGATGAGAAATTCCCTGTTTTTGAATCGAATTATGTCCACAATATTGCAATAATTAGATGTTATTAGACGTTTGTTTTTCGTTCATGTGCTTTTTTTAGTTCAGTGTTCTCAACCTTTTTGCGCCTGCGGCACACTTTGGGACCTTTTTAAAATTTGCGGCACATTTTGGCAGGGATGTGCCGAAGCTTTGGCTTCGTCTTATAAGGGATTTTCACCTTGTTTAGGCACTATGAATAATGATTAGCTTAGCTCTGCATATCGTTAATGCTAAGATCTGAAACCAATGATCAACTTGATGATATTTATACACTTAAAAAGATGCAATTGATTATAACAATTATATAATACAGTATACACTTTAATAATATAATTATTTAGCTACTGACTAACTATAAAACAACATTAGTTACAACACACGTTTTTTTTTTGAGCACTCAGACACAAGTTTTTAAATTTTACGTTAAAACCATAGAAAGCTACAAATTGAAAGTTCAGACAGTGATAACATAAGCACACACTACTATCGATCTGAAGGTCAGGCATCTTACTGCCATACTCCTTGCCTAGTGCTGGCAAAACAAAAGGAAAGATGGAACAAAGTGGGGCTAACTGTAAGTCAGTGTAAACAAACATGTTTCAAAACAGATGAATAACTCATCACAGTAGCAATAGCGTGTGATTTAATAAATGAATTATATCAGCTATCAGGTGTAAAGATCTTGCTTCGGCAAAAGTGCCGAATATTCGGCCATCCCTGCATTTTGAACCAGAGTGCAGATCTTGATTTTCGCATTTTAAAAGTAATGTTCTCTAAAAAAAAAAGGTCTTCACTTTAAATCTGTCTCAGATTTCTTAATTTTCGTTCCTAAAAGGTAATGTTCACTAAAAAGAAAAAGATTGCGGAGCAATGGCCTAATGTTTTAAAAATTTCACAGCACACTTGGAAATCTCTCGCGGCACACAGCTTGATAACTAATGTTTTAGTTACTTGTATAAACATTTTTTAATTACATCATCAACCACATAAAATCAGATTTAATGGGAATAATCAACAAAGAATATCGCCAAAATTATTTCTGTTGTTAATGCATTCAACTAATGCGAAAAATGCTCAGAACTCGCACATAAAGTGAATAAATTAAATACCAAAAGTGATTATAAGTGATATTCTTTAAGCATAGCAGAGTAAACAATGATTGCCTGATCGTTTTTTTCATTTAATTTTTGTTTTCCATCCAAACTCACAATCATGCTTATTTGATAACGTCTAAGCTTTAATTAAATATTATTGTTGAATTTTTTATAAGAATCGCTTCACGTTCTTATTTACTGCATTTTATTTAGTTAGTTTCTATAAAAAAAAAGGTTTTTACGCTTTGATTTTGAAGTCCGAATTGGAGACTTTCCCATTTGCATCGCATTCTTGTGATTGCCGGCCGAAGTTATTTTTCGACGAGTTTTTAATTTCAGGCGGGCAAAGTTCATTCTCGCAACTGCCGTCCATACAATTGGATCCGAAGAGTAACTCGAGCGTTGTCTTGCCAGGAAAACAAAATGGGGAAACCCCCCTGCTTTCAATCAAGCAGGCGAGTCGCTTCTTCTTTCAAGTCTTATGCAATATTCTCTTTATATGGCTCGGATATGTATATTTTATTATTATACAAGTATTATCGCTACTACGTTTTGCGCTTATAAACAAAATTGTATGCACTTTTTATTTTTTTAAATTTATCTTGATTGTTTCCTTTTTTCTTCCTTTTATCAATTAACTTACCTATTTGGTTTTAAAGATACGGTGACCGTGCACAATTGACGTTGTGCGTGTAATGACGTATATTGTTTAGCCGCTGTTTCCTATTTCGCAATCACTTTGTAAATAACAACTTCGAAACGTAATACCTTGATTGCAAATAAAATTGAATTGAATTAAAGTTTGTATGATAGCAAAGTAAAATATCCCTCTTTTTTTCAACGTTATGCAGTTGTTGAAATTTGAAACTATTTTTAACAAAAATTTTTACTTCTTGTAAAAAATTGGTGTTTCTTCATCAGAGCTAGTCATAAAACAGCTACTTACAAAATATCTCGTTTCAAAAGAATTGTCGCCACGAAAGAGCAAAAAGAAAATGGTTAGCTCTTGTTGTAGCAGCTCTTTTGTGGCTAGCTGTTTTGTACTAGCTCTTTTTTGGTAAAATAAAAAAATTAAATGACCGGCACCTTATTTTAATTGTTTGTTGTTGTTTTTTGTTTATTTTGAAAGAAGTATTTGCTTAATTTGTTCCGTCTTTCAGGTCGGTCTCATATGTGAACGTCTTTTAAAGGAACAAGAGGAACGCTTGTGCTCTGAATATGAAAAAGCTCTCGTTGACAAACTTTCAGGTGCACCGAGTGGTAGCGAAATTGTTGTAAACGATAAAAGTTGGGAAATCTATCATAAATTTTCACAGTAATCTTGATACTTACTTCGTGCCAATAGCTGAACTAATACAATCTTAAGTTCCGCTTTTTCTGAGTGCCGCAAAGGCGATAAATTTTTAATACGCACTTGATTAAAGTTTTCATTCATCGTTTGTTTTTAAGTAAATTTTTGTAAAATTTTCTTTTAATAAGTCTTAATAAGGTAGTTAGATGAATTAAATTTCCCGCGCAATTTAAGCTGTGTTGAACCAATCCGAATTCGTTAATATGATCATGTGATTGTTGAAGTGAACTGGCAACTGATCGGCCATTGTGTGTAGCTACTCGAACAATGTTAGAGTTGTCGCGTGCAAGTTTGTTTTATGTGCAGAACAATACGACGCCTTCGTCAAGTTCAGTCATGACCAACTTCGTCAGCAGATGCAAGGTCGTCCCGCCAGCTGTAAGTTCAAGTTTTATACTTTCCTGGCTGATTTTCAATTATAGCAGTTGATTTTTAATAAATGAAAAAAGTTTGGTTCTCATTTACTATTCGCGACTTTAGTTCATCACCATTTAAATTTTAGAAAAGCCCCAAAGCCTGCTTAGTTAGAAACGGCGAACAGGGAACAACCAAAAAGCAAAACGTGTTTATTGTGTAATGTTCATTCTTACTTGAATGTAGCGATAATTTTTAGCTGTCGTCATCTTTATTTGACATTGTTTAACTTTCTCAAATAGTCTGAAAAACTTAGTTTTTTATTAGTCGAGATTAGTTATGCGTAACCCCAGCCACCATATTGGTCAGTTTCGCACGTACAATTACATCATACTTTCCTTTTTCTCCGTTTTCCCAAGCCACACTTTCATCCTTGAGCAGACTGTCTCTGATGAGGGTTCAAAACTGGAAGCCATGATCAAGCCGTGAGCTCATGGCGACGCTCGCATTGTCCCAGGTCGCACCCTGCTACTTGCTTGCTTCTCTGTGAAAATTAACTGTTTTTTGTTCTCTTCTCTGTTAAAAAGTGGGCAGCGTGGTCGATTGTTTTAGAGCGCTGTGATCAACACGGTCTTGGTTCAAAACCTACTCGCGCCATTCTGTTGCGTCTTTAGGAAGGACACTATACGGCACTTTTCTCTGCTTGGCGATCTTGGAAAGTAGTTATATATTTCAGTCATATGTCTAATAAAAAATAAAATGAAAAAAATTTCAACAGGACAGCAATGTTTTGGCATTTCCGGAAGCAGGTTGAAGTAATTGCTTCCCCTATGTTTAGTGCCTCCGTCGCTTTCCTGCGAGTCAGGAGGATAAACATGGAAATAAAAATAAGAAAAATAAAACTATTTATAGAAATTTTAAAAGCTTTTAAAATTCAAACTGCTGTTGATAGTTTTTTTTTGTACAGTTAATATTGCAAAGTTTTGCCTCCACTAATTTTTTTTTAATTTTACTTTTTAGATGTTTCTTGAATACACCATGAAGAGTTCTTTCAATTTTAGATATAAACTTGTTTTGTTTTTTGTCTGGATTCGGCACTTTCCAGGTGCCGTATCCGTTTGTTTGTAAATAAATCCTGTCGAGCTGCTCTAGCTCAAGTGCGAACTTTAAAAAGAAACCTTAAAAGTAAAGGCCCGTTTTCACTACGAGCGTGGAAAAGAGCATTGTTTGTTTTATTGGTTTTTTTGCGCTCGCTTCAATTTTAACCGCTCGTTTCAATCGAAGATCAATAAAAGAAACAAAGAATGCTCTTTTCCACGCTCGTAGTGGAAACGGGCCTTAATGTATGGTGATGACGTTGTCACTGTAAATTTGACGTCGCAATGTTAACGAGCTGAACGGTTTTTATGCCCGTGTTAAAGCTGCTGCTTAGTAAATTGGTAGAAGGAAAAACCCTTACACTATCCCCTGTTAAAACTTCATACCTGTTCCTTTGTTTTTATCAGTTAAAATCTTTATTTTAATCAATCACATTGAATAATATCACTCTGTGTACAGGTTTTTTCCAATTTTTCTTTTGTACTTAAGTGACGGAATATTTCAGTGAACAAAATGCATAAAATATGTTGTAATTATCGTACAGTTTGTTTGCCATTTGAAAAATAAAAGTGCTTTTAAAAGTGTTATAAATTTTATTAATTGTTAAGCAATAATTAAAGTAATGGAATCAAAATGCGAAATTGAGTAATTGGCTCAGCTTGCTGTTCTTACACTTCGAACTAAGCGCATTAATTAACAGCCTTGCTCGGTTCTTTTTCCACTCTCGTGGTGCTGGCTCCATTATGGCGGGCCGTTGATGATATTAAACCCAATTTGTCCGGACCGTTAATCGAACCCTGTCCTCTTGCGTTCCAGCCCTAATCGTAACTGCTGCGTTAAGTTTGTTTCATTGTCGAAGCCCACTCAATTTTGATCAGTAGTTCTATAAGCTAAGTAATTGCTTTGTGATAATTATAAATCATTCTGCAGTTACAGTATAAACTAAAAAATTCGGTACAAGTGTTTTATTCGATTAGGGATGAAATCGAAAAAGCTGAATTGAAACAAACAAAGAAAGTCTAAAAAAGGCGATTCAAGTAATTCAATTAGTTGTACGAGTTATAAACAAATCAGAAGACGTTTACGTGGAAATGGAGCAATACAAGCCAATAAGCTCGTAGCGCAAACTGTGGTCAAAACCTCATGCAATACCTTTGTGTGATTCGTTCCCTCATTAAATGCAATTTTTTGCAACCAAAAAATTGTTGAACCCTCTTTGCTAGACGCCTGCACTAAATAATAAACTGATAGAAAACGAAGCTTCTCGCTTCCGAAGGAGTTTCGTAAAGAAACTAACAGGATTATTTAGATAAGGTCTCAATCTTTATTCAAATGACCTGAAAAAATATTTCAAGAATGAAGTTCGTACTTATAGTCGATTTCTAAACCCGAAAACTAAATACCGGTAGCTAAAAAAAACAACAATAATTAAAGTCGTTTCAAGACATGATAATGAGAAGTAACGAGAAATCAGTCGCAAATTATTCAAAAGATTAGTGCCAGACTATCTTTCAACTGAATTGAGACAATTACAGGAAAAAGGCAAGGTGGAAAAATATAAAAATAGGGCTACTTTAAGTAACTCTTGGAAATTTAAATTCTAACCAAGCATCTTTTAAGTCCAATGTTAAATAAGAGCAGTAAATATCAAAAGAACCGGCATATTAAAGAATCAATCAGAAATTAGAATTAATCAAGAAAAAAATATTGAAAGTCTAGCCTTAAATTACATCAAAAAGTACTTTGAAACTACATTGAAAAGAACCAATTAGAAATGACTCGAAAACAATTAGAATTTGAGAAGAGAGTAATTGTTACAACTGAGAAAAAATTTTTCAAACTTATTTTTGAAAGATTTTGGAATATCTGTACTCTTACTTTTGACGGATTATAACCATCAAACCATTCGATAAGTGCAGGTTTTTCTCCAAAAATCTCTCAACTAGATCAATTGCCGCCAAGGCATACTGTCATTTATCTTTATGACAACGTGGATCAAAATGAAATGATGAATATGTAAGTGCTTGGCAATGCTGTGTGATCTCTCTTTACTCAAGTGTTTCTTTTGTGTTCACGACAAATTTCTCAATGGAGTCATGCCGCTTGCCAGCAATGGTGACTACTGACTACGCTTAACCTTGTGTTTTACCGCTGTATGTTCCAAAGCTGTAGGTTTTTTTATTCTTGCAGAACTAGTTTGTTTAATGTCCATTAGATGAAAAAGAAAAAATGAATTTTGATGAATATTATATTTTTTAAAAATGACAATATTTTCATATGGCAACATCGTAGGGTTTCCGGAAAATAACCAGAAATGATAAAATATAAAAAATTTTATTTGTTTATTCAATTTGCAACTCAATTATTGGTTGAATCGTGGTGCTACATGTCCCAGCACACAACACCTCTGCTTTAGAGTAATTGAAAATTACATTTTATGCTATATACACAAGTGTTTTTGTGGCAAATCTTAAATTGCCCTTGGGTGATGGATGCCGGAAAGCGATGCAATCTGTCATAACAGATTTCAGAAGACATGACATGTGTGTATTTCTCATTTGTGAATAAAAAAAGCTTTCACAGATTTGACTAGACACGTGATTTTGCGACCCAAATTTAGATGAGACATTTTGTTGTCATAAAAGTTCTCCCTAAATACGCCATCTTGCGATCACACTTGTGTGGAGAGGGTTGCCAAACAGCGGGTCGTATTACTTCTTTCCTAAGCTTCGTGGTCAATAGTTACCGAGCAGCTTGTCATAAACATCTATGCCGCTCATACCTTCAACAATAAAAATAAAAATACTTTTATCCAGCTTGACTATAAAAGATAACTCATAAAATTACTTTATCCCAGAAAGCTTTGTAAACCTTTGTTATTGGAATAAACAAGATGAAACTGGGTAACATTAAATTCGATGCATTTCGTACTTGTTGATGTGAAGGCTCATGTCCCAAAAAATTGCTGGCGATTTCAACAACAGAGTTATCATGCCACTTGCAATTATAAAGTTTTCCATCGCAGCAATAATAAAACGTAACAATAGAATGCTATGGGATCGATTATTATAATAAATTAGTCAAAGTTACACTGGCTATATTACGTACATCAGAATTCAGGTTATTCTAAGTTAGATCAAGAAATAAGTTTAAAACAATGCAATGTACAGGGTGTTTCAAAAAATTTGACATGTAAATATCACAAAAATTACATCGTCAAATCAAATGAAATTCAACAGATTTAATGTTGACCAAAACAAGATTTTTTCCTGTAAATTTGAATAAGAAATTTAAAGGCACCTGAATTTTATGAAAGGTTTTACAAATGATTAATATGTGCACGGCCTGTGACACGGCACACGTGAAGTCGATACTCTGGCTCCTTCTAAACATGCTGCAGCATGTCTTGGGTAACAATCTCCAGCTAAACTTTCGTGCAAGACAGGTAGTTAACAAAGAAACACCACCGCACTGGAGACTGTTACCCAAGACATGATGTAAAACCTTTTATGAAATTCAGATGCCTTTGAATTTCTTATTCAAATTTACAGGAATAAATCTTGTTTAGCTCAACATTAACCCTGTTGAATTTCATTTGAATTCACTATGTAGTTTCTGTAATATTTACATGTCAAATTTTTTGAAACACCCTGTATTATTTACGATCAAAACAATTTATTTTCTAATTAGTTCTCTTGACTTTTACGTAGTATTGAAATTTAGCCATAGTTGGTGGGAAACTTCCAATGTTTTTATTTGAAAACATCATTTATAAACAGTAAAATAAGTGCACTATACTACTAAATATTTAAGTTAAAAACATTGATCTATGTTAAGTAATACCTAAACTTTGCAATTTTACAGCAAAGACTCTCTTTACAAATGTCTAGCTTAAATTAAATTTAGCCAAGATTACAAATTTATAAAATTAATTTTTTGTCTATTTTTCCTCCAAAAAAAAACTAGTGGAAAAGTACAGTGATTAAAAAAAAATTTTTTTACATTACATATTAATATTAATATCGGGGAGCATGAAAAAATTACAAAAAATACGATCTTCTTAAAGATATACATAAACTTATACAGTAGAATTTGCCTAAGTCGCCACCTCAAGGGGAACAGAAAAAGTGGCGACTTAGGCGAACTGGCGACTTAGGAAAACAACAGATTAATATGCTTAAGCCTACACAGACTTTAGATCCCTTTGTTTCTGCAGAAGCTGAATATTTGAGAAATAAAGAACACAAACAGAAAGGACTGTTTGGATTGCTGTACAACAACATAATATTTATTTAAACACTCAAGATGCAGTCTTAAAGAAATCCGAGATTTTCGACTGTTTTGCATTTGCCAAGGACTTGTCCACTATGTACGAATGGATTTTGGTCAATGCACCATATGATTCTCCCCCGTCTTCTTGACACATCATAAAATGTTGCAGCTTCTTTGCCATATTAAGAGCTTCTTTTATGGATGGAGGTGGCACTAAATCTTCTTCTTCTTCATCATCATCTTCTTCGTCTATTTCTTCGATTGTATCACATGTTTTCTCTTTGATTTCACTCAAAATGCTTTCTTCTGTAATGGTCTCTCTGTTTATCAAATTTTCGTCAGCGTCTGTGTACTGCGAAAAGCATACTGAGGCAGGAACAAGCTCAGCAGCTTGCAGCATTTCCCAAATTCTTTCTGCTTCTGCATCACTTTTTTCTGTACTTTCTTCAACTCTTTCAGTATCACTCAGCTTGAAGTTTACCTTCCTAAAACAGTTCTGGATGGTGACAGGAGAAACAGCACTCCAGGCTTGACTCAGAAAGTTCATGGCAGTCAGGATGTCAATTTTAAAATCTTCAATATTTTCTTCCCACGCAACCAATCGTTCTTTTGCTAAATTGCTTCTGTAATGGGCTTTCAGACAGCGAATGACACCAGCATCCATAGGCTGCGTTTTTGCTGTAGTGTTTGGAGGTAGAAATATCAGTTTGACATTAGCCAAGCCATTTACATTTGGATGAGCAGTGCAATTGTCCAAAACCAAGGCAATTTTTCGGTTGCTGTTTTGCATCAGACTATCCAGTTTTCTCAGCCAAGATGTAAAAATACTGCAGGTCATCCAAGCTTTGGAGTTGGATTTATACTCAAGTGGAAGTCTTTTTACTCCTTTGAAACAACGTGGCTTTGCAGATTTTCCGATTACAAGAAGTGGAAGTTTTTCTCCCATCATACTTGCAGAGACAAGTACAGTCAGTCTTTCTTTGGACATTTTTCCACCAGCACAGTTTTCATGTTTTAGCACATGTGTTCTGTCAGGAAGACACTTGAAAAAAAGGCCAGTTTCATCTGTGTTGAAAATGTTTTCAGGTGCGAATTCTTTCAGAATTTCAAGAAGTCTGCTGTTTTGCCAGTTGTCCACAGCTTGTTGGTTTACAGATTCGGCTTCTCCATGCAGTTTCTTACAGACTATTTCATTCCTAAATTTCCACCTGTTGATCCAATTAGTGTCTAGTGTCTTCGGATTTTCATAACCACATGCTTCAGCAAACTGTTGAGCTTTCAGCCGCAAGTTATCTCCACTAATTGGTAATTTCTTGTCTCTGGCAGCTCTAAACCACTTCAACAATGGCTCATCCACGTCTTCAAAATTGTGCTTCCTCTTTCTTTTTGATTTACTGTTCTTTCCATCTTCGTAGTTAGAAATACTTTTTTTCTGACACTTTGATGATGGAACTCAACGTTGATCGTGGGATGTTGTGTTCCATAGCAAACTGTGCCTTGTTCGTAATCTTCCCGCTTTTGTGCATTGCTACGATTTCATACTTTTCTTGCAAAGTTAAAGTTTTGAGCTTAAGATTTTTCCTCGACATTATCAACAACACTAAACGATTAAAACACAGCACTGTGCAGAAAAAACTGCGCTATAAAAAGCTTTATTTATTGGCAGTGGCGAGAATGCCGTTAAAGAACATTTGTTTCTTTACACAGTACAGTACAATCTACTCTATGCGCTTATTCTTCTTGCTCTGTGCTCTTTCTGTCTTCTTATTAATCTATTCTCTGCTGTAACCTTATTTTTTGCCCATTCCCTAGTCACTAAGTACTGTAATTTATTGCAAATAAGCTGATAGCTTTTCTAACTGTCATAGCCAGGCTGCTTCACATGGCAATAAGATGGCTAACTGAACGGAAACTAAACCTGGTAAAAACAATCTAAAGTGATGAAATAATGGGGTTATGAAGGAAGTTTGTGACGCACAGTGGGGTTGTGTTACATCAGTAGGATCGTAAACAGATAGGCGAAACAACTGTAGTGTAGTGGTAGCAGACTAAAAGTTTGGAATATAATCACGCTGGCAAAGTTTTTATAGGTCTGACAACTTAGGCAAATTTTTTTGCTCATGGTGAGCAAAAACAGTGGCGAGTTAGGCGAATTGACGAGTTAGGCGAAGACAACTTAGCCGAACTTGATAAAACAGAAAACAATAGGCTCTCAGCCGGGACCAAGCGATATGTGGCGACTTAGACGAACTGGCGACTTAGCCGAAGTCGACTTAGGCAAATTCTACTGTATTATGTTTCCATATGGGAATATTGGTAAAAAACAAGTTAAAACGAAGAGCACCAAATGAGCCAATATACGAACACAGGAAAAAAAGTCTCGGAAAGTTTCCGAAATGTTGGGATGAAACTTTATGTTATTTTAAGTATAATAATTACAACATACCCCCAGATTTACGACTATTTCCAAAAAAACAATGAGGTTATTGAGTTGCTTATGCTTGACAATAATATTCAAACCTTTGCTAATGCAAAAAAGCAAGAATGATTGCGGTCTTCAAACTTTTATAGGCCGCTATTTTCATGTATGTAAATGCATATAATTTTATGTATCAATCTTGGAATCTTTTTTTTATCTTCTTCTTTTAAGGGAAAAATATTAAACACAGTTGTGAATTTTTTATTTAAATTGCACTTAGACTACTAACACCAAGAATGATACGTCGTCTTTTACGTAATCACTACGTCATAACGTCTCAATTTAGCTAATTATCATTACGAATTATTGAGAACTACCCTCTATCAAATTACTCTTATTAATTTGTCACCTGGCCCAACTGTGATTAAGAAAGATACAGCATATGTAGTACAGAATTTAATGAATCTTTTTTGCCGCGCTTTGATCAATACATATATAAACCATCATAAATGACAAGTGTGTACTTTTTTTTTTAAAAAAATAAAAAATAGGATTTATCTTTACGAAAGGATCTCGTGGTTCCATGAATTCTTTTCATTTTCTAGCGTAATGTACAGCAAGAATAAAAATGAGAAGTACGAAAAAGCAAAATACAAACCAAGCGATGGCAATTCATTTCTAAATACAGGATTCACTACAAAATTGTTATAAAAATGCTGCACACTTCTAGTACACACAGCAGTTCAACATACCAACAAAAATTAGATTCGTGTGTACGACAAATCAGATAGTGATTAGCAAAATTTGACACCAAACTGTTGATTTCTAGTCAACAGGGAAACATTTCATTTTACGAGACGAATTTGAAGTGCAGTTTGCAAAGCGCCAGTTTTTAATGAATAGTTTTGATTGCAAAGCTAAGTGCTTTTCCTGCACACGGCGACGGTTCACAATAAGCAACGCAACAAGCACAATGCTAACTTCTAAGTACATAAAGAATAATGAAAAAAAAACAATGTATCAAAGAAATCTTGTCTTTTTCAAAACAGCAAATCCACAATGAATACAAAGCCAATGTCAGGCCGTGCAAAAAGTGAAAAAGTGATTTCTGCCAGGAATTGCCGAACTTTAACATGGGAAGAAAAGACTAGCGGTCCGGACGTGACCCAGGCTTCACATTTGACCTCGCAAACTCTCCTCGAGCTCTATCAACTTCCTTGAAGTTCTTGGTTTATTGATGGGACTGCTCGTGCCCCCCTGGAACAAGCGCTGTCTGTCTTTGAAGGTCATCCGGGACGGATCGGGTCCACGCCGCTTCAGTGACTGGTCCCTGCAAATTCGAAAAAGTTCTAGAACCCCGAAGCTTTTCCAGATTCAAGAAATATTGACAAGCGACGACAACTTACCGCTTCAAAGTGGCCTCCCGCCTGTTGCGAGGGTCGTTGTAGACTTCTTGGGCCCCGATCACCTTAGGGGTGGTTTTGCTCGACACGTAGCTGACCGGGCGATGAGAATTGTGACTGGCAGGGGGTGTGGTCGGGGCGAAAGCGGGAGGTGGGGGCTGAAAAAACTTCCGTTATATGCGAATCTATTTCGTCTTGTGAGAAATACTTACCAATTCGTCAGCTGACCAGTCGGTCTTGCCCAGCGCGTAGCCATCTGACACAGGACGAACTGCTGAAGATTTAGGATTTTCTCTCATGAAAGGTCTACAATTCACAAAGCAACTTTAATTTGGCAACAACTTTTAATCAAAGAGAAAAAATTGAACAACCGCACTCATCAAACTGCCGTCTTGATACAAACTCCAATTCAGCGGTTTTATAACAAAATGACATTACGCTACCTGGCGTGGTTGACATCATGAGGGGGAGAAGATCGACTAAAGTTCGAAGCAGTTGATACGGGGGATGTTGACCGCTTGTAGGAGTTCTTGTACTGGCCGAATGACGTGGGGGCGTTGTTAGCAGACCGGGGAGAAATAGGGGCGAACTTCTTGTACGACGATGAATAGCCACTCGGCTTCCCGGCGCTAAGCTTCTCCTCGAGAAATTCTCGTTCTGCTTCCTCGCGAGCCTCAGCCTCGCGCTTCCGCTGTTAAAGCGAGACGAATATGTTTTAACCAATCAGAATTCACTACGAAGGTCAGGTGTCGCAGTGACCAGACAAAGAAGATTTCGATTTTTTCTACCAACTTTGTTATGCTTTGAACTAGAATTTAGAATGAAAAGCTTCGTGAGTTCGATATCGTATCTATTTTTGTTAAGTTATTTTAAAAAAAGAAACCGAAAGAGATATATAAAGCCAAAGTAAAAATAACCCGGATGTCTAACTTGTCCGATAACTACAACTTTTGACATTTACGCGGCCATTAATCACTTGAAATCAAGCTTGGTAATGACAAATCTTTTACTTTCGCTCCTTTTTCTTTACATAATCAACCGCGATTGCATGAACAGATTAAAATGACAATGACGAGATAATAGCAACAGTGACGTTATGGCAGCAGACAACGCTCCAAGGAAGAACGCAAGCATGACGACGCCAAGTGAAAGTGGTTGTGATGGAAGTTGTCAGGAGGTCAAGAGGTCAATCGTGTCAGGTTGTTGACTTTCTAAAAATCCTAATACGTGCACAAAGATAAGTAGTGTGAAGGGAAGGGAGAGTGGGTTAGAGGAAAATAGTAAGATATAGGAGCGATAAAGAGTTTTTACAATTGTTGGGAAAAAGTGCAGCTGATTGAATAACAAGATAAAGCGAATAGCTGGAACTACGTAATTGCAATCAAACCATGACCGATTGGCAACGTCGTCGACAAAACTATAAAGCTGAACTAATAAAGCAACATCAATGGTTCATAATTAACAAAGCTGGGCGATATGTTGTAACTATTAACCCCATTCTGAGCGGGATATATTGACAATCGACTTTTTGCCTTTGGCTCACTTGATTTTTTGCACGCTGGTAGCTTTTTAACGGGATACAGTAAGCAATGATAAGCTTTATTTTGAAAAATGTGCTTTGATTAAAAAAAAAAACGTTTTTTATGAAGTAAATTATTGATCCAGCCAAAATTTTGCTCATCTGAGTTCATTCCTTTTAAATGCAAATTACTTAACATTTGATTATTTTCACGGTTTCATTCGTCAGTAAAAGTTGAAGCTGCACTTTTTTTAGTTGCACTCAGACTGATTTGGACTTCCACTTCAATAAATTTAAATGAAGGCGAACCCGGTAAATAGCGCAGTCACTGTGCCAAGCTTGTTTGTTCTTCTAACTGGAATACGCGTTTGTTCAAAATCAGCAAATTAAACAAGAATGTTATGATTCGAGATTTAAAATTCTGCTCTATTAAAATGAAACATGCGATTCAACAAATATCCGCACGACTATATCCACCACCAAAATAAAATATCGTAACTGTCGCTTTATCATTCTGTGTAGACGAGATTGAAGTCCATTGCCGCTTCTATTTAAATCATTCTTTAACAACGGGTCATAATTGCGGCTCTCTTGAATACAAAGCTCAATACAAGTGTTCGATTTCCATTTTTCCAAGAGATATTTGATTTTTACCAGCTTGTCTTTGATATATTTCACTCCGGTGAGATTCGAACTTTTCGCTTGCGGCAAGGGAATTATAAAACTCAACTTCTTGGATGCCTTTGACAAACTGAAATTCGAGCGCTAAAGTTTTAAGTTGATCACATTCCTACAAGTTTCTACCAAATCAACTTAAAACTTTAAGAGATTGTGTAGAAAGAAATTCAATTCAAAGTCAGTCAATGTCTGCTCAAGCTTCGAGTCGCTCTTGTAGTTTTAAACTGACAGGAAGACAGATTTCTACTCCTTTCACCGCCCAAAACAAAGTTAACAACGATGATGTGCATGCATTTACCATTAACTGAAAAACACAACGCTAGCAAAGACTACTGAATTACGTATTCAACAAAATTAACCGGTTGAAGCCCAGGATCGCTATGCACTCTACTGTTTCTTAGCATGCGGCATATAAACTGCGCCAGCTAGCGATTTACCGAAAGTAAATCATCTTTCCGCCTGTAGAAGCTCTCGTCACGAAGCGAACGCTCTTCCGCTTGTCGTTTCGCCTAAGCCGGGAAAGAAATTTACGAAACTCGCGTCGAAACAGCGAAGCAAACAGAAAAGTCGTTGTTTTAGTTGTTAAAGCAACCTAATCGTTACGGAACTAACTTGTAGATCGCGCAGTTGATTTTCTTCTTCTTCTCGCATCCTCCGTATTTCTTCCAACCTCCGGCGTTGCTCTTCCTCCTCGCGTTGCTAAGAAACAAAACTCCCAATGAAATTAAAACGAAAGTCTTGAACTCTCAATGCATTAAGCCTTGAAAGCTCAGTCAGTGTAAGACACAATCAACTGTAATTGCTTTGCGACTTGACATAGAAAAGACTGACCAAGATGCTGTAGTTTTCTCTCCATTTTGCTTCTTTCTCTCGGATCTTTCGTTGCTCTTCTTCATACTTTTCTTTTTCTTGTTGCTGCTGTAATTCCCTTCTCCGTTTTTCTTCCTGACGTTCACGTTCCGCCCTGTCGCGTTCTCTACAAAACAAACCAGTAGGAAAAGTTGGAGATTGAAATCAAAAGCTACAGCTCACGTGGTTTTTACAAAATCCAGGTTAAGCTCGCTTCAGCTTTTATTTGTATGAAACGCCGCATCAAAGTGCGGTTAAATCGTATTAATTATAATAACAATAAGGAAAAATTATCAACCGATTACTTTAATTACGTCGTTAGGAATGACTTTATCGTCTAATGCCTTGTGAATTATTTATGTACCGGAGCACCAGAAAGATAGCCAATAGCCATACAGCAACAACCTCCAAGTAAAATCTTCCTACCTCCGTCGTTCTTCGCGGCGTTCTCTTTCTTGTTTGGCGCGGAGTTCAGCTTCCTCCTGAAAAACATGACTCTTCAATGAGACTACAGACGTCTGGGACATAATTAGAACGAAACAGGTTTTCATAAGAGGTCATTTTCCACGTTCAATCGAAACGCAAACATTCTTCTATTCATTTATTGAACAGTATAGTATATTGAACAATATTCATTTTGAATGTTATCAGGACGCTTGGTTATATATTCCTTATTATCATTTTGGTCAGGTGCCCGGGGGTGAGTGGTTAGTAAGTGACCAGGGAGTAAGTGTTCGTGGGGTATATGACCGGGGTGTGCGACCAAAGGGTCCTAAAACCGTTTTAAATATTTTTAAAAAACACCTTTAAAAACCTCAACTCACTTTTTTCCTCTGTTGCTCCTCCTTCCATCGAAGATGATCTTCGTCCTCCTTCTCACTCGTGCCGACTCGAGAAGCAGCATCGCGAAGTGCGTGCGCTCCTTCGAGTTGGATCAACCGGTCGCGATCCGGACGATCGGGGACACTGTACTCCTGCGGAGAGCAGTTGAAAACAATCAGCCTGCGCTCGCGGTTCGTTGTTTCGATCCTGGCAGCATCGATTCAACCAACGGCGAAGGTTTATAAATGAAAGCAAATTATCTTGCGATCGATGACGAGTTGTATTTCGATCAATGTACAATTTGCACGGGCAGTTGCGCGGTCGCAAATGAACAGAACAGTCAGTGAACTACTTGTACAAGGCCTCGGAACGAGACTTTGGAAATCCAGAACTAACTTTAAGAGTGCGAAACGATAAAAAAATTATCTTGAGCACTTTTGATGCATAACTTCGTTTCAAAAATTGTTGAAAATGGGAAGATCATTTTTTGCGGCAATAACGATTTTCCAAGAGGACCGGATCAAACACGTTACCAGCGATTCAACGATAAGCTCCCAGCGAAATAATAATAATAACCTGACACTCTTCTGAAAGACTTACCTCCTCCGACAGATCGTCATCCGAGAACATCCGATTTTTCTCCTCTTGAACACGAGTTTGGAAGTCGCGCTCATTGAGCAAGTTCTTTAATCTAAAAGTATCACGCGATAATCTCCGCCAATCAACGTTTAGCAAGAAAAACAATGATTTGAGGCTAATATTAATTCGGCAAAGCCTAATGCAAAATGATAATTGATAACAACTTTCTGAATGTTAAGCCGATACTATTAATTTGAGAGCGACAAAATAATTAAATAGATAGAGTAAAAGCAAAACTTTCTTACTCCTTTTCATGGGGAGCAGAGCTACAGAACAATTTCATGCTTTACTGGGGGTTTGAACATACGACCTACTGCACAAGCATTACTTACCTGTCTTGCTCGAACGCACTCAAATCGGTCCTCGCGCTCAGTTTCTCTATCTCCTCATCACGAAGAGCATTGAGTTGCTCCTGGATCGTCTGCTGTTGCTTCTCCTTCTCATCCCGCTCCCACGGCGATGTGGATTTTAAATAACGGGGAAGAGTGGAGGATTTGTTCGATATTGGGGTGGAGATCTTTTTCTGCGAAACGATAAACAGAGCAGTTGCTGGTACAGTGAGCATATAGGCGGAATTGCTTCGTCAAAAGGATTCAATAATGCTTTGGTCTTGGAGCAATAACAATTAACAAAGCGCGACGTTTCCAGTTCAACCCAACAACTTTCTTCTCTAATAACTCACCTGGGTCGGTGCCACTCGGGCAACTTCGGTTTTCTTCGCACTCGAAGGTCGATCGAGAGTTTTCGAACCGAGGTTGCGACTGGGGGAGGTCGTTGACGTTTTACGGGGAGGCGATTGAGACCGTCTGCGTGATCTCCTCGACTCCTGAGAGCTCGGAGTAATGTTTCGAACTGAGTCGGGAGGAGGAGTCGCCTCTGGGGATTTTACCGGGGTAAACTGACGCTTCACAGACAGATCTTCTGTTTTTTCGGAGGCGACACCAGGAGGAGGTGGAGGAAAATGTTCATAATTTGGATTGTCCAAGGAATTAGGAGAAAACTTGACAGGAGCCGGTCTTGAACCTACGATGCTCGGAGGACTCGGGAGAGAATCTCGAGGGGAGGAAAGCCCGGGAGAGGTCGTACTTTTCGAATAAGCTCTGAGAAACAAACGAGGGTCGCAAACAGCAAGTTAACAATTTACAGTGAACAACACTAAATTACAACTGCGACGCGGCAGAGCAGCACAAAGCGAAAATACGAATTCAGCACAAGCTCACCGCTTATCAACATCGTTGACGGGGCGATTTTTGATTTTGCTCAGGTAGGTTGACTGATCGTGCGTGGCAGGTGCAAGCGCGGTTTGGGAAGTCGCTTTCCGTCCCTGTAAAGCACAATGACGTCATGGAACAACTTTGAAAAAAGTGTGACTTAAGTTCTTCGAGAGGGGATTCTCAAACTGCGGCGAAGTATAAAAGTAATTTATAACAACCTCAGTCGTTTCAAGAGGGTCGCCGCGATGCAAAAAATATTTCCCGAACTGTAAAAATGTCTGATGATTACGCAACACTTCGAAGTGACTTCGAGCTCACGATGAAACGCGTTTAAGTTAAATACCATGTTTGAAGCTGTGAATGATTGCTGTTCGGTGACACGGGGTGAAAATTGATTTTTCCAACTTCTCGGCGAATCCACCACATTCGTGGAAGGACTCGAGTGCTGTAAAATATTAAAGTGTTATTTCGAGTCATGCAACGGATTTATTTGGATTTTTTAAAAGCAACAGAGTGGAATTAGTTAAACGTAAAAAACTCTTATTACCTGCAATTTTTAAATAATACCGGCAAGCAATTAAATCAGGAGGTAAATTTGGGGTCTTATAATTACATAAAATTATTCTTTTACACGAAAGGGTCGCATGTGCTTGCCATAACGTGAAAGGTTGACACTCGTAATTATGTAACACGCCAGTGTAACATCTTAATCACTAATCAAGTTTCATAACGCACTCCGAGGCAAACTCACCTGCAAATTTCCCATTGAAATAGCGGACCGAGGAAGATTACTGGGGGCTGGAGCGACAGCTTCGATCTTCCGATTTTCTTCATCTGAAAAAAACAAATAAGAAATTTCTTTGAAAAATCAAAGTTTACTTTTGCATTAGTTAAGTCAAAATCATTAGAAACGGTTACTATTGGTTACCGTTGCTACTAGCGCTGTAACGCGGATTTTCTTTTTGTAAATTGCTATTTAACGGCAAGTTTAGGCGGTTAGGTGCATCACTTCCGTTCGACGCCGTATTGCGAGCATAACGGGGGTCCTCCCCAGCGCTCTGTTGATTGTATCTGACCACTCGGTGGTATCCACCAGGCTTGGCTACTCGACTATTGGTCATGAACGAAGAGAACTTTCGATGTCCACGAGAACTGGCAGCGTTAAGCTGACCGTGCACGGAATCCGAATCTCGCGGCGAACGAGCGACAGAAAATGACGTTGTCTCGTTCTTTGTTTCAAACTGCTTGATGATCGACGACGCCGGTTGTCTTAAGCAAACTTTGACCGCGTCCTGATGGCCGGTGTGCCGCCGAGGTGGTAACAAGCCTTCGAGACGCGCTTGTTCGACTCTCGCATGGCGATCGCGCTTTTCAGCCTTGCTGATCATGTCTTGAATGTCGACTGAGCTTGAACGTCTCAGACCAGTCGAGAACGGTTTGCCTCGAGAGTTGATCGAGCTCGATCGCTTCAAACTCGACTGCGTAAGGTCGACGGGAGCGTTGGGGTCAGACGACACTCGATTCAGAGACGCGCTTCTTGTTCGATCGGCTTTGTTCGTGCTCACTATTCCTTGTTCGATCCGTGCTTGTCGGTCTCTTTCTTCCGCTTGAGCGACGAATTGATCAAACAGGGATTTCCTGTTCGACAAACGTTGTAATTCCGCTTGTGTGACGTAGCGACTCTTCGACAGCGAGCGATTGTCAGTCGGATTTTTGTTTTCTGTTTCAACAAAGCGGTTCGGGTTGCGTCGGTGGCGCTGTCGCCCGCGATTGTAAACAATCGATTCTGCTTCGGAGTCGGTTTCAATAGATTTTGGAACACGACGCACGACCGGCTCGGAGTAAACGCTCACGTGATCACCGTCGAGCGTCTTGGCGCGGGCAACAAACGACGATTCGCCGTCGGTTGTCTGATCGACGCTCGTGACGTCCGATGACATGGAGGCGCGACTTGATCGAGCGAATGCGTCGGTATCAGGGGATCGCGGCATAGTGTTATTAAGCGAGTTCTGCATCACGAGTGGGGGGTATCGAGGGCTGAAAGCGGAATTGGGGGAGGGAACGAGGGGTTGGGCGGCAGCAACGGAATTGAACCCGCTATCAGTTGTAGAACTCGATTCGTCGAGCGACGCGACTGAATGCACAGACGACGACTTATTCTGGTTAAACAGTGGGACTGGCACTGTCACTGGGGGGTTGCTTCCGAACGAATAATCCAATTTTGACGACTTGTTGCGACGGGGACTGTACAGGGGCCTCGGCGATAGTATCTTATTATCAGATAACATTATATTAAGCAAAGCTAGTCGCTGCGAAAAACAAAAAAGGCTGGTGTCAAACACGTCATAATCCGAAAATGTGTGTTGAAGTATTGCAAATAGTTTTAAAACCAAAAAACCGTACTTAAATGAGGGGTAGAGTGATTTAAGGCCGACATATGATTGGATTGGGTCGCAAACGACCGGCCTGGGGCCCCAAACAACTGGCTGCGCGCCGATTGGGCACTCGGTTGTTTCGAAGGCTGGTTGGAATACAGGGCGTAACCTTCGCTCCGTGGTCGGACCTGGTTTTGTTGGGGATTGGCGCGACGTGGGGCCTTGGGCGAGGGCTGGCTGAGCATCTTGGCAAGACCATGGTAAACAGCTCCTTGCTTGGCGACCACTAATGTGACGGTTGGTCCGGTTTTGGTCATCAATTCAGCAGCCCTATAATGAACAAACGAGTAAAACTCAAACATAAACTTCTTGGTTTGTTTAAACTAATTACGAGAAATTTTTTTTTTTTTTAAAAGATAGCTGAATCTAAACTACTAATATAAAAAATCACGTAACGAAAATGATCAATTTTTATATTTTAATGCTTTATGAGAAAGTTGAATGAAAAATAGTTGAATGAAAAATAGTTGAATTGAACTCGAGCTGTTGTTGCAAAAAAAAAAAAAAAACAATTTTCATTTGTTTGCCCAAAGCAAATGATGCTTATTCATTACTACACAATGCATGAAACTGTAGATGTAACAAAAGCAATAAACGAGCAGCCACAATCAGTCTTAAACCAAGAGCAAACAGAAGGTCTTGTTTTGATCGAGTGTTAGGAAAGAAGTTAATTCTTTAAAATCCATCAACTATTCAGGATCAAGTCATTTCTTAAGTCAACGAATCAAAGGCCATTGCATTGTATTGCGCCTTCAACATTGACTGTGTTTAGGGTTAAAAATTAACTTGCTGCGGTTCAAGCAAAGGCAGTTTCAAACGTTCTACCAGTTAATTTCATTCTTATTGCTTGGCTTATCTATGAAGCCAATTTGTCCAACGAAAATAGAGGTTTTAAAAGGATAGGATAATGCATGCCGTTGTAAACGTATAATTGCTAACTCTTCTTAAAGCACCGTCAAGTTTTCGCCAGAAGGGTCAACTCTTTTTTAAGCGATACAAAAGATAACAGTCACTGTGTTAAGTAGGCCACAAAAAAGCAACAGCCGACAAAAAGACTTTCACTTTAAATCGAAAATTAAATGGTGCTTTTGTGTCGTTGAAAATTAAAAGATAAAAAAACATCTTCGCTTTGAATAAGAGATGAAACGTACCTGTTCATGGCATTAAACTCATAAAAACAAAAAAATTTAGCAAAAATGTAGCAAACAAATAAAAATATAAAAGTAACCCCGAAAGTTGCGCAATCTTGTTTTGCTATGAAAGACAGTCTTTACATATTACGTATATCAGTCTTTGGGTAAACTGTCATTACGTTTGATATGTAAGAGAGTCACATTCTTTAGCAAAATTTTGGTGATGCTTCCATAAAACAATTATACTCGATAAACTTGAATATCATTACAATGGTGATAGAGCAATTACTTTGTAGGTACTACTACTACCGATATTAACAACAATAAGTGACAAAAAAAAGTTCACAGTCGACTTAACGAGAACAATGCAAGTAGCGAATAAGAAAACAAACCTCGCTTGGTCGACGTCGACCAACGTCCGCCCATCAACGCTGAGCAGCTGATCACCAGCTTGTAGACGACCATCCTGTTGTCAACATTAAATAATATCAAAGTTCAATTTGTCGTTTAACTGTTTTGCACAAAACAGTGTTTTAGTTGAGTTTCGAAGTTTAAATTCGGAAATATCGTCATCATATCAGTTATTTATCTTCCTGACTCGAAAGACAAAGCTAATGTCATATTCGTATGACTCATTGGCTGTAATTTAAAGATGTTTATGAAGACCGCCAAGCATAAGATAGTAACGTAAAGCGGTTTTCCAAAGGCACAACAACGTCACGAGGATAAGAGTCAAACTGGGTCCTGTTGGTCAAGGTCGTCATCAAAACATGGCATCTACCAATCGACCATGATGACGGTTGAGGAATGAACTAGAATTTCATACAGTCTTACTGGCACAGTTTCGGCGATTCTATTCAAAGATTGCTATTTGTCTGATGATAACAACTTAATATTTGAACCAAGAAGTTTTCTCAAAGTCATTCTTGTAACAGTAATTGTAGCCATTAGACATATCATCTCAAGACAAATTGTCATAAGACAATGCAAGTGTCAGCAGCCACTATCTTATCAGTGTGATTTCGACTTTGATAGAAAGTTATATCAAAAATCAAAATCAGCTCTAAAAACAAACTTTACAAGTATATCTTGGTTTAAAAGGTTTAAATCAAAACGAAAAGATCGAGTTTCTTACCTGGTCCGAAGCGCCTCCTTGAACCACGGAGCGAATGTAAATCCCGGATTTATCCTGTCCAACTCCCTAAAAATCGTGAAAACAAAGCGTTTCAATGCAACTGCGTGATCTTGATTTGAATAGTGGCTGCGACTACAACTGCGTTACCGTGTGTTTGTTCTGTCCTACAGAATTTTTTCGCTGCTTTAGCTGACGTCAAGAAAAACTGTCCTGCAAACGAACCCTTTAACGTATGCCTAAGTACACAACTTTGTTTTCTCGGCTATCAAAATCTAATGTAACAAACGCTCGAATTAAATGCCGTTCAGGTTACACTGCGACAACTGGACGGCGTTTGGTTAACTTCGGCCGACTGAAGTGAATGAAGCGAGTCAAGCTGCACGGAACATTCCTCGCAACTGCTTCAAAACGAAAACCTTGTATGTCGTTACGACCACAAGTGGCAAACAAGTATCCAAAAAGAGGCTTTGATGGTTCAAGTACATGCTTTCGAGTGAAGGCAAACCAACCCTGTCCATTCGCTCAACTAATGAGTAACTATTGGCTGAAACTATTACAAGCTATTTCACTTGCCTTGAGCTGGTAATTTCGAATCCAAACTATAAACAACGACAAAAAACTAGATTGATTCGAGTGAAAACAGACACTCATCATTCAAAGGCACTCAAATAAGTGATTGAATTATCTCATTTGGAAATGTTAACCGATTCAACAAAGGTAACCTAAGACATCTATTAATATACAACAAATCGACACTGGAAAACACTTCAAACTCGAAAAAGTCAGTCGCTGCAATGCATCTAATCGCTTACTTCGCAACACAATTCCAACTATTTGCTGACGATGCTTATGTGAAATTGGGCAAACATTTTACGACTTTTTACGCATTTACGACGTACTAAATGTTACTGTGCTGCGCTCAAAAAGGCAAACTTCTTCGCAATATTTATACAAGAAAGTAGCAATTCAAAAGAAAAGAAACGTATTCTGTTTCAAGTGCCATTTAAAATAACAAACCTGTTACTAATGGTGTGGAATAACAAATAACATAAATTCAATTTTACTATCAATAGCTTTTGCTGCTTATCGATAAAAAATATAAACCACGGCTTTCTTGAATAAACTTGCTCCATTTGACCAAAACAAATCCAACATTTTTAACAAGACGGTTTTTACCTTAGCCTGTGCGTTTATACCTTTAATCCGTTACTATAAAAAAACTTCTTAATAATACTCGTTACATTCAAAATTGCAGAAAACTTAGGAAAAAAATTTAACAACCTAACATGGTAATTCATAATGTCTTTTAATATTGAATTGTTAGAAATCCTTAATTCTTACAATTTCACATTGGGCCCACGACCGACGTCATATCTAGGCTGTTATTAACTGAGAGCTAACAATGAGACAATGAGCGACGATCAAGCTTTATTTGGCATTGAAACGATCAAAATTTTCTGTCAAAACAAAGCTGCCGATAATCTTGCAGAAATGAATTCCAGCATCAGAAGTAGAGTATCGCCGCAACTTCACAAAAGCTCGTCTTTATTTATTACAACTTCCGTACTAGAACAACTTTAAGCGACATATTTCTGTTGCTAAATCACGTCGGCTTTTATTTATAAGTCGATTCTTTCAAAACAAGCGATCTCGTTGCTATGGCGAGAAACCAGACAAGTTTTCGAAAGTATTCGGAAAGTTGTCACTTAGTAAACTGAAATCTCTGTAGATCCTGTTCCTTAATATAGAAAAAACTTCAACAACGTTCTTTATTCACACGCAATTACTTATTCACATTGAAACAACTATCTTTCAACGCTTTCCAAAAGCAAGCGAAAAATTGCTTCATGTCAGCTCGAACAGCTATCTCGTGGCTGGCCAAGGAGTTAAGAATGTAATTTCATAAGTTCAATAATTGAATCGCCGATAAATAAGAAAGCAAATATTTGATCCGAGGTAGGTCGTGCTATCAGCGGCTATAAATCAAGCGGTGTCTGCTTGAAAACAAATGAGCTTTATGTGTGCGTGACGTTGGTTGTTCGAAAGTAAACAAATTTAACTTTTACCCAATTAGCGACATGTAGCTGACGAGAAAACTTAAATCGAAGACCCATCATTGCTTTCGTCATATTTCGAATAAATCTGACAAAATATTCTGTAAATCATTCCAAGTCAGAATCACTTGAAGCAGATTGAATCAATTATATCAATATTTGTACCAACTCTTATGGTCTCTTCACTATTGTACAGTTAAACATGAAAAAATAGTACATCAGGAAAATTGCAAATTAAATAAACTTGTATAAAACCAAATAAGCAATAAACTTATGTTTACACAGCTGAAAGAGAAAACAAAGTGACCAAAATAAGATGCCGATAACGATCAATAAAGATTGATGGAGCAACAAATACAGTCTAATACGGAGTTAGTGTTTTGGTTTCATCGGTACATCAAATTGGTAATCCGGGTTTCTTAAAAACACAACTCGGAGAGACTAACCTTTGTGGAATTAAAATTCGTTCGCAAAAAACTAAATTTGTGAGCTACAAATTAAACTAAACTCAAACTAAAATCACACATAATTAAATAAAATTCAAAAAAACTTTTTCATAACCGATTCTCAATCTATTAAAATAAAAAAAAAAATTAGAAGATCAAATTTTTTTGTATGTAGAAAGTGCGACGATTCTTCATAAACAATTGATTTTTCAATTTAATTTTTCTTTTAAGATTCTACTTGTGATAAGTGTATACAAGCTTGGCAAGGTATGTGTAAAATCAAGGATTGCTAACGCATGCGGTTCCGCTGGTCAGAACAAACACGACACTCCTAATACAAAGAAAATTTTTTGGCTTATCGATTAAAAAGTGCGAAAGCCAACGTCATGAAAGATGATAATTCAACTGTTGAATGTGAGAACAAGAGCGAGCGATTGCATTGAGGAGAAAGTCGCATCGGAGGCGCGAAAATCTTCATCTTTGTTTGTTAAAACACTTGCAAGTGTTTGAAAGCACTCGAAGCATTCATTGATCGAGGAAATTAAAAACCAAAACACGAAGCGTCGATCGCTCCGTTGATACAAACAATCAAGTCCCACTCGGACAGGTTTACTTCAAGCCTTGCATGCAAACTCAACCTCGCTCTTGTCACTGCAAACTGATTATACGAACCCGATCACGTCGGCGTATTCTAATCTGATCACACAAGACTCTTCTCAACATTTTCGCAAGTTTAAATGATGCGAATTGTCGTCGGCATAAAGAAAAAACAGTAGGATCATCGTGTTTACTAAAACGGAAAACCTCCCACCCAAAACAACAAATAAAGTGAATAATAAACACGACCAAGACAAACGAAATCTGGCAATATGCAAACAGGAGCACTGCAGTCACTGGCAAGCTGAGCAAGCCACTGTATCACGCAAACGATCTAAGCCGGGAAAAGTATCTAGTAGATTTGTCCTTAATCGTCACGTAGAGAGAAGAACAGTGGATAAGATATCTTGGTACTATTTACCCGGCGACAAAACTTTTCAAGTTAAAGCTGTAGGTGGCCGCAGATACTACATGAAAAAATGCATTAAAGTCTTTAAGTACAAATCACGAACTTTATTCTAACAAGAATTACATCAAGTTGCAGTTTAAGATAATCTTAACAATTCAGCGCAAGCGATCTTACTACGACAAGAACAATGGAAATACGGGGTTTAACGAAGCTGCGGACGACAAATGTAAACGCGAAGTGCGTTATCTGATATTCTATCAAACGGGATAAATGACAGACAGGCACAGTGATAACGGCAAACATTAAATATTTGCTCGACTATAAAATTTTTATACAAAACAAGCCATTTTAATTGAAAACGTTAAAGATCTACGAAAAACAGAAGCTTAATTAATTAATTATTTTTAAATAGCGAACTACACAGTCAGAAAATTTTTCCCATAACTGCTATCGTAATCTAACGACTAGATTCCACATACCTTCGCTGCCACGATGCTGAGCCCCATTCCTCCCCCTAACTTCTTGAAAGTAATCGTAATTATCTCTGGCTTAACTGCTTGCTGATTGGTTGACTCTGAGCCACGTGATGATCGTACAGCGTTCTGAAAAACACAAAAAATTACATTAACACCGAGATTTTACTGGAACAAATTAAGTTTCGGGTAGTCTATGAAATCGGAAAATGCATTTTCGATCCGACTCAAAACAACAAAGCAAAAAAGAAATAAACCAATATTAATCAGTTTTATACTTTTATAATGGTGGCCAGATTCTTCAACATGCAACATGAAAAAACTTCAACAGTTATTGTAATTCTTATGAATGGAATAATTAATACAAGACTCGGTTATAGTGCTTATCATTAAATCCTGGGTTCGATTCCCGAACTGAACAAATCTAACATAGTCGTGGTCAACAGCTCGCCATCGCTGCAACAGTTTCATGTAAGCGGCAATGTTGCCAAGTGAAATGTTGTAAAAGACGGGCACCGCGAACTCTTTTAAAGCTGAGTTCAAATGAAAAGTATTTTAATTTACGAAACGAAAAAATTTGTCGAAAACAATACATTTATTATAACGTTCGAGCCAGATTCATAAACACTGACCAACCTGGTACTGCTGCAAGATAGATTGGAAATGGACAGTCCAGTTCCCAGACGCATTCGAATCGATGTCGTAAGCACAAAACCCTGGCAAAGCAGAGGTCGGTCGAAAAGGTAAAAAAACGAAAACCGAAGAAAAAGCGCTCCCCCCTACCTTCCTGCTGCAGGGGCTGAAGGAATTCTGTGAGGCCCGAGGGGACTCCCCGGACAACGTCGCACGAGTATCCGTCTTCTGGAAGAAGGAAGGGAAGTTGGAGATCGGGATCTTCTTCCAGTTGCACATCTCTTCCGTCGGATCGGGTCAGCTGGAAAATGAAACGTGAAGCATCCGGAATTGATCATTTTTCGTAATTAGAAGGGAGGTTGTGTCGGCGATAAAGTTAAACCAGGTAATGCTCAACATTTTTGTATGAAATATTCACAAAAAACTCACACTTGTGAAAAGCGAAACAGCTTTTTAAATATTTTCAAACGCTATTCGCAATTACACTATCAAATAATTAAAATTTTGCCACTTTAAACGAGACATTAATAACAAAATTAGTTAGTTCAGGGTGAAGACTAAGTGCTCCAATCTACACAAACAATTAAAAAAATAAAAATTAATATAAAATAAGTTTGTGATAATTCAAAATGCTTGATTACAAAAATGACAAGTACGAGCGTAAATAGGGCTGTCAAAAAAGACGTTAGAAGTTCAGGCGGCAAAGAATGACCAAAAGGTTGATTTTTTGGGGTGAATGGGATAAAATAGAGAAAAGTTGTGAAAGATCGCTAATAAAGTGAGGTGATTAGGGCAAAAGGGACCAATCTAGATTAAAACCGCACTGATAATGATGATGATGCTGATGATCTTGTTTTAACATTACCCAAAAAGCGAAACCAATCACCTCATCCGCGGAGTCTTCGGCGACGGCGACCACTTTATCAATGAGATCCTGCGAGATCCTCTTTTCTCCGCTCCTCTCATCCGGCTGGTAGTTGGACAAGAGCACTCCGAGCTGCAGTGAGTTCAACTTGAAGCAGGTTCCACTGATCGCCGCGATGTCGTCACCGGTGAACTTAGGCGCTTGCAGTAGATGAGTGGCTTGCGTGATGCGCGCTAGATGGCAGTCGGCAGCCAGTTCCAAGCCCTGGACAGAAGGCTGAAATCAACGTTGAGCGAGCGACTTGTAATTAAAAAGACACGGGTTCAATGCTTCGACTGAGCAATGTGCTTTTCTGTAAATAAACAGTTCCTAGAAAAGTTGAACAATGGAAATAGTAGTATCGGGTTAACAACTCCAATGTGAGATAGACGTTCCAGCAAATTTAACAGTCTGCTGATAACATGTAATTCCATAAAAGCAACTAAAAACGAAGGCTTTTTGGCATATCCTATGATACTACGTCGCAACAACCCGGACAACATAATCACAATGCCATCGAATCAAAATACAACTTATGGAAATACAAATACCGAAACCCGATGTTGAAAAAAGTAACAAACAATATCGGCTTGTAATGAATCGGTACCTGTCGCTCCGCCCACGTTTCAACCATGCCCAATCGCGCCCGGATGCGAATCCCCCACTGCCGGCAGGACAGCCGGACAGCGTCCGAGCTGGCAACGAGCTTGTTAAAGAGCCACATGTTGACGGAATGAAAGAGCTGGGAGAAGAGCTGGATGGTGAGCGCAGCGTTAACGCGACACCGACGCAGCAGGGACATGGCGGACGAGAGCATATGCAGGATGTCGTCTGTCGGTCACATTGATTAACAACTTGCCGTTCTAGCGATTAAGTAGAAAACCACAAAAATCTATTTAAATAAATAAAAAAAGTCTTTGGTGAAATTTTAACACACGTAACTGGTAAGGAAAGAAAATGCAACCACTGCTAGTTTTTATCAACCCATCAAGCACTCACACATCGTCGGCCCTTTCGTGTTCCGATTGTGCATTTTCAAATCGACAACGTCATTACCGCCAGGAAGATCTTCGTCGGAATCGGAAAGGAAAGCCGGCATCAAGTCGAACAAGGTGCGCTGCATGCACTGAACTAGGTGCCTGACAAGTCATAAAGATTGTTATTAAAAATCATTACTTAGTTTTCTTCTATTTCTCCCGCATTAGACTCAAGTTTCATCAAAAAACGTAATTGCCAAACTTGAACGTGATCCGATCGCGCAAAATAATTTTGAATTTAAAAAATGTAGGGACAAAAACATCAGTAAACGATGTTTGATCGGCTCTGAAATAATTCAGCATGCAACCTGACAATCCTTTCAACTCGGTAAAATCAAAAGTAATGTGGAAAACGAGGGCACAACGTCACGCAGGCACCCTCAAATGCAAACAACCGAACACACCTGAATGAAAGCTGTACTATCTTCGCGAAGTCGTCTTGTATTTCCATGGTGAGTGGGGAGAGGTCTTGATCCTGCCGCATAAAATTGAGTAGCTCGGAGGAGTTGGCCATCCAAAAGGCGAGATCGCTCACAGAAGTGCTGTTCATCTGTGCAAAGCAATTCAATCAATTTTAAATTACATAATGGCAACTCTGACTTCAAACAGCAATTTAGACAGCATCTTTCGAGAATACAATCTATTGGTAAACGGTAAAAAATATAACTATTGGGTTGGGGAATAAATTGTTGCAATTTGTAAATTTGTTTTGTTCAACGTTTCTTTTAGATTCAATATTTCTAATTGATATAAATATTACTGAATGCATCTTTGATTTAATGTATTTATATTTGATTTGATTAAGCTTGGTTGAATTCCTATGTCTTTGATTAATTAAATTTATTTATAAATATAAAACCGCAACAATATATTCCCCAACTCAATACATAAAAATTTTGTTGCAAGCATATAAAAGTTGAATTAATTGCAATTGGCTACGAAATTAGCGTAATTATTACATTATGCCGAAACTACGTAAATTCACATTGTACATCTTTGAAAATTGATTTAGTAAAAAATTTCACATACCTGAGAGCTGGACGGATCGTTTTATTTTATACAAATCAATACGTAATTACAGAAAAACATAATTTTAATTTTAAACGGCATGAATCGCGTTTCTAATGAGAAAACAGTTTGGAAATATATTTAACGAAAAATTTCAGGCATATTATAAATGAACAAGAAAATGTTTAAAATTGTACAATTTGAAACATCAAAAATAGCATGACGTCATGAGACAGGACATCGCTGAGGCAATTTAAAAATAAAGATCATGGTTTCAAAATCAAGATAAGGGCATCTTTTTCTTATCATAAATTGGTCAAGGTGTTTTAAAGACTGGTCAATGGAAATCTATGTCACATTTAACTTTTACATTTATTCATGTAGAACACAATTCAGCTCGTTTCATACTGATTCAAGGATCATCGGCGTTCTTATTCAAATCGAATTTTCCTTTTTTTATTTATATTTTAAGACTTCGAAAAGAATAACCGTTTTTGTTAAAAGAAAACAGAACGAACGCCATATAAAAAAAGTAGTAAAATTAAACAGATATTTGGCGGAGATTAAAAATCTTTTAATTAATTTCGTAATGATTAAAAAAGTTACCACGCATTTGCAAAAATAATTATTTCATTGAACTCGCATTGTGCGCTGAAGCTGCAACTTTCAAAAATAATAAAATTAGAGCCTCGAGCAGAAACCTCAAACTAACAAGCAGTTATTTAAAGAAAACAACTTATTCTGCAAAAAATTTCCAAGTTTTTTTCTACAATTCGAGTGAAGTTTTTGTGCATGGGAATGGTTTTCAACGACTCACACAGGAACTTATTCCATGTGATCATTTTGCGTTGTAAAGACCTTCAGTTTTGGGCAAATCGGCCCGGGATTGGATGAAAAGTGGCATACCAGCTTAAAAACTGGGGCAAACAAGATTCATTTAGCTTGAGTTAAATTACAGCCAAAGCATAAAAAATCCAAACTATGAGGATTTTTTTTTATTTCATTCAGTCTTGCTACATATTTGAAATTTGAAGAATTGTTTTCAAAATATTCATCAAATGTCGATCTCAAATCAGCACGCGCCAGCGGCGTGGTGGGTAAACCGCTTATCAATCAAATGAAGCAGGAGCTTAAAAGCGCGCGAGTTCGACGCGCAGCTACTGGCATCGTAGTTGCGTCGTGGTAAAGGTGTCTTATGATAAAATCAAATGTAAATCGTGACCATTGTAATAAAATTTCAACTCACAGCAATATCCGAAACTTTTGAAAGCAGGCCGAATAACAGCCAAAAGGCTGTTCAACTAAAAAACGTTTCCATTAATAACCATCCAGAAAAAAGGGTCAACTTCTAACAAAACGCAGTGACACATGACGAACCAACCTGGACAGTCTGCTCAAGCAGATCGCTGACCATGACCAGGCTCTGGACAATCTTGCTGGGATTGGCGCCGACGAAGTAGCGCTGTATCATATAGATCGTGTACGCCGGCGAGAGCTTGAAATGTAGGGAGTTTCCCGGCACCGAGATAATTTCGGCAACGAGAGACTCATCGACTGAAAAAGCGTTATTGGCACATGAATATCAGAAGTGGTTGAATGACCGTGTGCTTTAAAGCGCGAAACGTCGACGCAGACAATGCATTATTAATGCTTGAATAAAGGCGAGCCTCTGTCGTACATTGACAAGCTTTAATTTGGTATCGGAGCTGCTTGGAGTTTGTGCAAACAACTGCACGTTGACAAGCACTTGATTCACATACGACGTAGAAGAAACGAATTTAACACAAACAGATTGCACATAAAAGAACAGTGGAGGGTTCTCGCTTTACTATGACGTCATTTTTCACAGTAAAACTGAAATCGGCCAAAATAAGCTTTTGTCCAAGCAACAATTACAAAAGCAGATTATTCACACCGGCGATTGATCATAAGGAAAGCTTGCATTATAACTTTTAATCCCACTCTCGGTATAATATCTCTCAGCAACGTTGCTTTTGTCTCCGACTGAGAGACTTTTTTCTTGACACTACTCCTAAAATTTACGGCTGCTTGTCAAATTGTGACGTTTTAATGTTGCCAGACCAAAGGTTTCGGCTGAAAACGAAACTACGCTTTATGAATTCCTTATGACGTAGTAAATAATATGACATAATAAACATTAGGACGTAGTAAACATTATAAGCATTGCAATCATACCTTTTTTATGACATAGTAAATATTATGAGCAATACGATGCTACTTACAGTTATGCCGGACTTTAATAGAAGCGGGGAGTCGATAGAGATTGTTCTGTTGGATGGGCTGAACGGTGGCGGTCTGAGGGGGCATGTTGCGTTGATGTAAAGCTTTTTCCGACGGAGCTTTTGCGAGAGGAAGGGGCTGAGACTGTTGTATGCGCTGTTTATAATACAAAGTTAGACTGAGACAAGTGTTGCTGATAACAAAGTAATTAATTTGGTACTACGTGTACTTTATTATCAATTTTACAAGCCACTAAAAGGCATACAGTGTTTTAAAACTTTCTTTAGTCGAAAGCGACAGAAATTATAGTAAGTCGGAAGAAAAGCTGACAGCTTTAACAAAGATTCATTCATTCTTCGGCAACATTACAAAAGCGGCAGAACGCGAAACCACACGAAATTTTTTCAAAAAACGCCGAAAAATGTCTTGCGAAACGCGGGCAAACAAGAAAACGGGATCGAGCGACTTACGGACTTCGGGACGAGGCTCTGGTTCTCGCTGATGTTCTGCAAGTTCTTTTGCTCGTGCAGTGGCACCCTCCCGGGCACGACCGATCCCGACCGACTGCTCGACGTCGATGTGGCCGAGTGATGACGCGGTCGGGACGTCGATAAGCTGCTGCTCGATCCATCTCGATGTCGCGCTAAATCTGTGGCAACGAGTGCCCTTGAGCGGCGTTTTAAAAGAGATTAATCACAATAAGGGATCACAGCGCGCGCTTAATCGCGATCAAATATGTCAAATAATCAAATGTTGCTTTTCGCACCGCGCGGGAAACCTACTTACTAGAAGGCACTTGATTGCTGCGACGCGACTGTTCATTGGGCGCTGTCGCTCGGATCTTCCGGCGAATCTCGGAATTCTGAGAAAAAAAAAACTTAAACTCGGCAATCTCGCTTTTATCGGTTATTACGTCATTAACTAAATTATTTAAAGCAAAAGGGCAATTCGGATTTTTTAATACTTAAACACGATATATACAGCAAGTGGTACTAGTTAAGTATGCCGTCTACTAACAAACCAGGTAGACTGCATGTTTAACCAGTACCCAGCAAGTTATAGATAATGCTCGATCTACTTCGTGCATCGCGTAAGACCTTCCAAGACGAATGGTAGCTGAGTAGGTACCGCGAACATGAGCGGCACGGTCACGGTTCAAAATCTTCTTGCGTCATTCTGCTGTGTCCTTGAAAAGCTCGATTTGGCGGTCTTCGAAAAAAGCTTTAAATTTTGGTCATAATCGAAGCAAAAACTAAAAAACTTCAACCGGACAGCAATATCTTAAATTACTACCTTAAAAACCAAGTCGAGATAATCGCTTGACCTAAGTATGATGCCGCCGACGTTGCCCAGCGAGTCAGGAGGATAAAGGTTCGTTTCCACTACGAGCGTGGAGTGAAGTACTATTTGTTTGTTTTATTGAGTTTTTACTTCTTTTCGCGCTTAAGCGCTAAGTGAAGCAAAAAAATCAATAAAAGAAACGAAGAATGCTCTATTTCACGCTCATTGTGGAAAGGGGCTTTAAATTTATTTTATTATTTACTTATTTTTTATTTTATTTTATTTCTATATTTATCCTCCTGACTCGCAGGAAAGCGACGGAGGCGCTAATACATAGGGTAGGCAATTATCCCGACCTGCTTCCGGAGATACCAAGACATTATTGTCCGCTTGTAATTTAATAGAGACATGACTGCAATTTAAAACTTCTTGCCAGGACCACCAAGCAGGGAAATGTGTCGTAAAGTGCCTTTCCCAAGGACACAACAGAATGACCGGAGAGGGTTTTGAACCGAGACCGTGTTGGTCACGAGCTCGGCGCCTTAACCACTCGACCACGCTGCCGACTAAATAGAGACGACAAGTTAATGAGTATATGCGCTTTCATCAAGAGGAAAAAACATTTCATAAATAGATCAATAAGTCACCTTTTTCGCAAAAAAGAAGCATCAATAACGAAAAAAAGCTTGGGAGCAAATAAAAAACAGTTAACGAAAAACCCACCGAAATATTTTTTTCCGGGTCGCAAAACACTAGGTGCTTTCCCCTACCCAGCCAAACAACACTGGTGTGCGAAAGCATGGTGGTCTCTTCAATGATCATCCCGTCTACGAACACTTGGCCATCGTTATCTTGAGGCGTCACCTGATCAAATGTGATTTATCACGCCAGTGATAAACTGTGAGCAATAAAGTGGAACATGTTGTTTGATTACGTGTTTTCAATATTTAGATCGTAATTAATCGATTGAAATTACATACATTCAGCAGTCGATGAAATATGTCAGAAATAGGCGTTCTAAAAACAAAGTAACATTCAACGGGACTTCAACAGATGAAATTTAAACTTGACCCGGCTTGGACAAGTCAAAGAATTCCGTTCGAATATCTGAATTCTTTCCGACGCTACCAATCCTGTAACTCGAAATGCGAAAAACTGAAAGCTTTTCGACGGAAAGGTTATAATTGTCAACAAACATCAAATGCAACCACACAGAGTTTAGATTTCAGTACTCAGTACACATTAGCACTTATTGAAGAATTTAAATAAGCAAATGTTCGTTAAAAAATTTAATTTACAAGGAGCAGTTCGAATTAAAACTAATCTAATGTTTATACTAGTGAATGTCACCAGTTTATAAGGGGTAGGCCTAATGATTTCATATACTTTATTTTTAAGTATGATGAAACAAAAAACTACCTTTACAAGTATTAGTGATGTATTTTTCACGTTTACGCTGTAAGATAGTAAAGTATATTCAACGAAGGAACTCCATAAATCCCCAAGTGTCAAATTCAAAATGAATTATACAATATCGATGAAGAACATGATGTCATAATCGTCGTCGTCATCGTTTGAAGGGCATCCACTCCAGGCCAGACACAAACAGAACTGGGGCCGAGGGTTTATCCTTTTACTACCCCAGACTGCTGCACTGCCTGGATCAGATGCTGGCAGTGATATTATTAAGCCAGCATCGAGTTTCGTCATCCAAAACCGTCAGACCGCGTGCTCCATGTGGTGCCCGATGTATGGGGCACATTGTTAGTACATGGTCTGCGGTTTGCTCTGAGGCGCCACACTCGCAATTCGGTGAAGGAGCGAGACCCCATTTGTGCATGGACGAATGGAATCGCCCAACACCAGTCCGCAGGCGGTTGAGCTTAACCCAAGCTGCTCGGGGTAAGCCCATCCCAACAGGCCTGACACTGGTCCCGGGCACAAAAGCACGGAGCCTGGAAGCACTTTCACAGTACTCCGCGTTCCATTTATGATTTGTCCATTCAGAGGCGCGGATGCCAAGTCTGGCAAGATTGTCCAAGAGATTCCGCGCACCTGGCACAAACGGGCGTCTGGATCTTAGTCTCACTTGGCCAGTATCTGAGGACCCACTTAAAAGACCATGTCATAATGTTATTACAGGATGTCACAGCGCTACGAGATGATTACAGCGCTTTGCAAATAGCAAACATTCCAAAGCTATGAATGGCCATACAATTAATCAATTAGAATTTAAAAAAAAGAAAAGGCGGAATCGCTTATTACCGTCACTACGCCGTCCATGTTAGTGATGACGCAATGCGATGGCAGGAGACCGGGCGTTTTGCGGAGTTCGATGAACGGGCCGTAGGATGCTTTTCGTTGGTCGTGGCCTATCTCGGTCACGTTAGGGCCCACATAGTGAGTAATAACCTTTTCGGCTGAAATATAAACAAGTTGATTGAACATGAAGCACGGCATGGCTGCATCTACGGGAAGTCGTATGGAGTTTTTCATAAGAGAATCGCAAACGATAAGAACAACAGCGCAATCGCGAAAGAGCTTCCATTTACAAAGCTTGCACGCCGAGAACCAAAGTAAATAAACGCGTAGTTCGACGGTAGACAGTCACGTGACACGGTCCAATTGGTGGTAATATTTTACTGATTGAAAAAGAGATATTATTTACAGAGGAGTTACGCGCAAACACGGTACAAGCAAACTATGTACACTAACGTCCGAGAATTTCCAGCAGCTTGGGCTGTTTGGATGGCCGAGGTACATTTTCGTAGACGGTGGGTCGCTCGCTTTTATCCGAAGACGTGGATCGCTCTTTCCGTCTGGACCGATTCTCCGACTAAAAAAATGCGCTTTTAATGAGTTTTTCTTGAAACGTACACTGCCTCAAATTGTTTTTTATACGGTTTAAAAACAAATATGTTTTTTTGGAGTAGTATTGACGTTGCATAAACCAAGAATCAAATTCATATCAAAAGCAACACTTATTAAAAAAGGTTTTAATTTAAGACTAAACGTCTTAGTTAAATATTTTTATTAAGTCTAAAAAAACAAGATTGGCATCTGTGGTCTGTTTTGAAATTATATCCGGTTACTAGCTTACATTTTGATTGAATAAATAGCTATCTTAATCGACAATCAAGCCATCGAATAATCAATCCTCCCAAGAAAAATAATAGCAAGAAACAATTAGAGCGAATTAACAATAAACAACAATTGGAACAAATAATGGTTTTCAAGTATAAAACAATAAACAATTTTCACTTTCGTTTACATTGTCAGTGAAAAAGAAAGCTTGAGCTAAACACTTTAATACTTAGAAGAAAAACAACAGATAAAAGTAAAACGAATTCGGCAACCATTTTCGCTCATTACAATTACAATGCCTGACAAGTTCGTGATACGAAACAACGCCGGTAACAATCGCACCGGTGTTTGCCTATTGTCTGCAACTGCTCGCAAGCCAAGGGTTCATTGTTAAAAGGATTTCTTCGAAAAAATTTCAAAACAACTTCTTGTATTCGCGTTCCAACGTCACTAACAGAGTTGCGGAGTCGGAGTCGGATCTTAAACCTTTTGCCTCTGCAAACCTAATTACTGATACACGTCATAAATCCGTGTCTACGATCTTTCAATATGGCTTGAAAACGTTAGATCCGCTACTGCATTTAATTAAAACAAACATTGCGGGTTCTTCGGACCTCGAGTACAGCAGTTGTACAACAAATATATCCAACCGCAAATATACCTTTGTGGAACTGAGCAAAATGAAAAAAATGTTAGAATCTTTCTAGAACTTTAAGCCTACCGTAGGCATCGTAACAAACCTTAAACAGCAGTCTTAAGGACAGCCGTGTGAATTTTTACATTAAATAATTTGATTTCGCTGTGTTGAAAACATAAACTTTGCGCAAACCTTGTAAAACTTAACCTTCATTTTAAAACAACTAATACATACCGCCAGAGAGCAACCACAAAAGTATCAATTAAAATTACAAAACAAGTTGCTTTCATATAAATTCACTAATCACGGGGCATTGAGATCGTGAAACAACCATTGATTGATCACAAGTTGAATAAAAAATTAAGATGATGCAGTAAAAGCAATTTGCGATCAAACGAAAAAAACATGTTTAATGAAAGACGACGAAACTTATGTCACTATGAAAGGGAATCTTGCCTGATCAGAATTGTTGCTCTTGCGAGGCTTCTCTTCCGATCGGGATTGCACCGAACTTTTTTGTTTCCGTCGTGAAGTCGTCGATCGGCGAAGTTGAAAGACCAACGTGCCTGAAACAGAACTTGATTCGATGTACGTTTGCAATCAGAAATTTTACAATTTTGTTTTTGGTTTCTCTATGAGTCGCCGTTGTGTAGTGACCAGCGTTCTGGACTTCAGAACAAAAGCCCTGGGTTCGAAACTCAACTAGTAAACACCATCGTTATTTGTTAGAAAGGGCGTCAAGAATATAAAGTGCTCGTGCCGAATTAGTGTGCAGATCGAAAATTAAAACGATCGGCTGTAAGCGACCCCTTAATCGGGAAAATGCCGAAAAAAATGAAGTTGTAGAATTTTCTATATTTGAGTCTTTCTAAAATAATTTTTGCATAGTTCGGTTAAAACAGCTTTGTTATCTTCAAGTCCAGGAAAGTTTAATTTGTGGCATCTAAACAATAACGAAATTGTACAAATAGCGAAAGTTTCTTGAATTTGAGTGAGGCTAAGTGTACATTGTCCAGACAACTTACATCATATTTTACATGACCTTGCGAATGTTTTATGTGTTTGAAACTACACAGTTCCTGTAATCAATTTAAAAAATTTTTGGTAATCGAATGCAGATTTAATCTGTGGACAAGTGTATTTTAATAAAGTCAAAAATATTTTAGAAATCAACATTTTTATGTTCTGATGAAAAGAACCGGTCTTACTGATTTGGATGTTGGGTATGAAAAAATTACAAGACGAAAAATCTATTTAAAAATATCATTCATTGTTCTGTTCGATGGTCAATAGTCGTAATATGAGCAGTTTCAAAAACTAATATCAGGAAATAATAGCCTATGTTTAGGAAGCTATCTGAAAAATTTGTATGAGCACGGGCCATTGCAGTTATGTGGTAGGCGCGTCAATTCACACGGTTGATTGTGACTGGCCATTTTTAATGCAGAAGTATTTTATGGTTTCAGACAATTTTAAAGATGTTTGGTTTGACTTTGGAATCTGCCTAGGTTTGAACTACGAAAAAAAGCACATTCAAGAAATTTTTTAGACAACGTATATTCAAAGTAATTGAATACATTTTAAGCAGTTTTTTTCGATGAGTTCAATTAGTCATTAAATCAAACCTAATTTTTTCTCTAGAAAATTAAATAAACTGATAACTAATTCTTTTACTTTTACAAGTTGATAATGGAATGAGTTATAATTCCGAAACGTCCTAAATAAACTATGTTTCAAAATATATTGGCTATACTTTTTATTCTGAAATGAGATAACTAATTCGATTTAACTTTTAGATTTTCTTCGAAAAATTATAAAAACAAAAAAACAATAAAATGTAGTAGCAAAATAAACCGTTTACGTCAATCAAAGCGGAAAAGATTTACACTGATTGAGTCGAAAACATTAATAAAGACAAATAAATTTCAAACTGTTGACAGTTTTATAACATATTAAATTACTTTAAACTTTTTCGCTTTTTCGCGAAAGTACAAATTCCACCTTTAAATGGCCTAATCAGGGTAGAAAACAACATCTTTTATTACATGATTAACAGCAAAACTAAAGGTTAATTCAAGTGGTTTACATCGTTACCTGATCTGCAATTTATTCAAATGGAAGCTATGAAATAGACGACAGCTGTTGTAAGCATTAATCAAAGACAACAGAAAAATGGAACGAGCCATTATAGAAAAACAGAAAAATAATATACCACACGCAATAAGCGAAATTGATTTTGCTGCATGCAAGCTAGGATGCTTTGGTTAACACCTTTCATCAATATTACGAGACGACCACAAATATGCGGGCGTACGAGCCGTTCATATTTCACATTTTGTTTGCGTACGCCGAGCAAACTTCAACTAAGTACCTTGATGCGGTTGCCATTTTTGTTCGATGTCTAAAGGGCATTCATCGGGTCCCAGGATCGTTTCTTTACCCCAACCACCCTCTAAACAATCATCGGGATTCGATCCAGGAGGCAAAACAACCTGGAAAGGTATGTAAGTTATTGCTTTTTAAGTCACGTGGTGCAAGCGCGTTTGGACAAACCGAGTTTGTTGCAAACTGAAACGTTCAATTGTTTTTTTGTTCATCCATTGTTCAATTGTTACTTTACATCAAAACAAAAACAAGTTTGGTGACATCATACTTAAAACAAAAGTTAAAAACTTCAGTTTGACAAAAGTGCTTTCATCGTGAATGCTTTTATCTATCGTGTTTTGCTTTTTACAAAAAATTACCAATCGAAAAACTGGTTTTACACAAATATCACTGATGTTGGTGGTCTTGCGTTAACAACCAGAAACACATTGGACTTGATTCTTCAATATATTTTTTTAATGTGTCGTTTTTACCGAGTTCGTTCCACTAATTATGCACATACAGTACAATTTTTACAAGCCACTGTGATTTCATAAAAGTGATCAACACTGATTAGTCAATTTTGTTATCACTGGGTCCAATGGCATATAAACGCCATGGCGAATACAATCACAATATATTTGATTGACGCATAGAAGATAAAGAGTTTTCAAATCAAAAGCAAGCAACCAGTCTAAATCTTCCAAAAAGAAATTCGATCATAAAACTTAAAAAAAAAGATATAAGGAGTAAAATCTTTTTACCAATCAGAAAAAATCTTTATCCAATACGACGTTCACTTTTTTACCTTAACGATCATGTAATCTGCTGTTTTTTCTTTTCCTAGTTGATATTTGTCAAGAGCATCCCGGATGACAGTTTCGGTGTCATCCGTCGGCAGCAGCAGAAGACTCTTGTAAGGAATCTCCTTATTGAGACTGTCGCCATAAATCTTAAGTTGTTCAGCTGCCAAAACAAAAAAATATCATTTCGTTTAGGTTGGACCGGTTCGAGAAGTCCGTATGCTGTTACCTCCGCGCTTTTGAAGTTTCTGTTCCCTTCGTTTTTTCATAACTGCTTCAGGATTTGAAACGGTTCGTGTGAAAGTGGATTCGGGCACTTCGTCGTATAACTGTTTTGCAGCGGATTCCTGGCATCGAATTTTAATTCAAGTGAAATGAGGTTGAAAACAAAACAACTTTGAAACCACTTTGTATTGAACAAAAATTAGGTTTGAAAAAGCATTTTTTCTAATAATAATTGCTTTTTTTTAACAAAACAATCTCACTTACATTTAGCTTTTTAAAATAGCAATCAAGTAATATTTTGTACGCATATATAATGGTTAATAAAATTACAATGAAAAAATAGTCACATTATCTTTTATTAAAAACCGATTACCTCTTGTGACACAGGAGTTGAATATATGTCTTCTTTACTCGAATGACTTAATTGGTTTGCTTTGTCTTTTTTCTTTTTTTGCTTTTTTTCTTTTTTTGTCAAATTTCTTGCTAGATTAAGTCCTTTTATAGTATCTTCACTTTCTCCATACAAACCATTTCCAGCATGAACCTAAAAAAATCGTTTCTAATAATATGTTTAACCGTTTAGGAATTATAACAAGTGAAAATTACATAAATCATAATGATACACAAATAGTTTAAAATGTTTAAACATCAAAAAAAACAATAAAATTAATTGAATTAAAAAATTATGTTAGAATAGCTATTCAACATACGAAAGGATAGCTTAGCACGCAAAAAATCTGACTTGAGAGTTGGACAAAAGTTTTAATGCTCATGGAAAGGTTGCCCTGGGGAAAGGCACTTAACAGCAAATTTCTAAATGAGGCTATGCTCCTTATCAACAATGGTGAATCAGCTTAATATACAAAGCAGCAATTAGTTCTTTTTCATTTTTACCTCTACTTATCCTCCTGACTTGCAGAAAAGCGTCGGAGGCGCTATAAGTAAAGTAACTGTCAAGCAATCACCCCGAACTGCTTTTGAAGACATAACTGAAATTTAAAATTGCTTGCTAATACCGCCAATCAGAAAAAAGTGTCGTAAAGTGTCTTTCCTTAAGGACACAACAGAATGACGCCAGTTGGTTTTGAACTGCGATCGTATTTGGCGACGCTGCCAGGTTAATATACAGCAAAACGACGATTTTTCCAGGACCAGATACGGTGTTTACAATGCTCATGAAACAGAAAGAAAATGGAGAGCTCAACTAGAAAGTCACTTGGATCTTAGCGGGAAGCTAAAGCTCTAGGCTCCAAGACAAGCAAAGAACCATTTATCGTCTTGGTCTGTGCAAATGCCAGTGAAGACATATTCTGTTGTTATTTGTGATCGGCAAAGCTAAGAAACAACGTTGCTTTAAAGATTGTATTTTGTTCAGATAATTGGTATTCTACTGTAAATATTAGCAATACTGTACAAGTGATTATATCTGGCTCTGCAAAAAAGAAATTAATAAAGGGACGCTTAACTACAAAATTGACTTAAATTAAACAACACATTACTGGTCTTTTGTCATCTTCATTTCTTAACAGAAATCTTCCTTCTCGATCATCTTTAACCCAACGAAGCTGAACAGTTAGTGGGTGTTCATCATTTTTGAGCTTTCGAGAATCTTCAACATTTCAATTAATTTTAAAATAAAATTTTTGCTTTACTATTGCTTCAATTAAATGTTTTTAGTCATTAAAACCAAAATGGCAAAATCAATACAGTATCTTGCAAAAAATCTTTTAAACGTAATTAAAACTACAAGTAAAGATTTAAAACATAGATATATCAATCAGATAAAAATATCTTTAAAGAGGTCTCATGTTGATCACTAAATCTATAAACACATTAATGTTTTCCTGGAAATTAGAACACTTGTATAAAAAACAGCATAAAAAAATATGACAAGAACAACTAAAAAAATTTTAAAACAATGTTGATACCCTACTTGCAAATGATTTTGATTGACATAAAATAATTTGTTCATCACCAAACCATACCCTACATGTAACAAAATAAAATGTCAAAAAAAGGAAATATTTTGATTGATTTGTGAAAAAATAGAAGAGAAATTTGCATGCATTATAACATACAGTGGCAAACTAATCAAAAGAACCCAATTTCTATACTGTATTTACTGCTTTTGTTTGAGAATACTTACCACCATTTTCATGAACTTCATACAAAGCATAGTTTGGTTTTGATAACATTCTCATGTCAGAACGAAATTTTTCTGACAATGTTTCAATAACATCTTGAGTAGAAGCTGTGTTTGAAACTCGAACACATTTTGTGGCATATTTTCCATCTTTAGATGAATCTTGATGATAAAATCGAATTACCCCATGGAACTCATTATTCTGGATAAACATAATAAATCAGTTAGTCTGAGTTTAAATAAAAAAAAAATTCTTTCACTGAAGAAAACAAAACAGTTTTGAAAAGTTATAATTAAACAAATGACATCTCAGAACAAACTTTTATTTAAGGAAATTGTGTTTAATTACTACTTATTGTCTTTTTTTAAATTTTACACAACAATTAAAGTGCACCAAAACTGAATTACCGGTACTTTTGGCATCCAACTTAATATAAGTAGTTGAAAACATAAAATCAAATTTTAGTCAATATTGATATACACAGTGTTTACCCAGAAATAATTTTGCCATGCTGCTAGTTATGTAGTGTCTACTATTCTTAACGTTTTTCCTTAACATGTCACTAAATCAAAATTAATACAAATTTTTAATTTCTTAATTTTAAATATTGAACATGGAAAAAATAGTTAAAAAGTGTAACAGAAACACAGCTAAAAAGGCTTAGTAACTGGCCAATATCATCAATACAACCCTAACAGCTAATAACAGTGGCAGATCAAGAAATAAATAGATACAAAAAGTTAATGATATCCTTTAGATCATTGGTTTTTAAACTAGGGTCACAACCCTCAATTGGGTTGTTTGGCTTTTTCTTAAAGATCACATAAGCTTTTGATAAACAATATAAAAAAATATTTAAGCAAAATAATATCCATAATTCTTATTTTGGATATTACTTAAAAAATATTTGGTTCCTGGCCACAATAGTAGGATCAACAACAAAAATTATTCTTTGAACTTGTTTTGAGGACAATTATAAACCTTAGAATTTAGCTAAATGGATTATTACATCATAATGCAGTGGAGAAGCTTTAAAAACAATTTTCACTAAGCGGTGTGGGCAAATGAATATTGAAACAGGCAGCAGAATTGCTGAGTAAACAGAGGAAAAACAAGAAATATAGAGAGTATTACACCTAAGCACCCAATTGCTAAATCTGATAAAACACAGGGAGTTCATAGGCTATCAAACAGAAATTATATGAGATAATTACATAAACTGTTGGTGAAGGCACGCAGAATGATGTAGAAAATGTGTGCTAGGTCAAGTGTGCTAGTATGGTCTTCTACAGTAGATTAACAGATTAATGTAGGAAAGGCTGAAAAAAATGGTTACTAGCTAGCTTAGACCCCTTTTGTTGAAACTCAGACTTGATTTTAGTGATGGGTAAAATAGTACCATCAGTTAGAGAAGAACTAAGCTGCAAGTAAGGGGATACAGCTTAATTGTCATATGATGTATCAAACAAAGGGGAGGACAAAAAAGTTTGGAGTAAAGTTTAATGTGTTATAAGGGAAAGGCATGGTAAAATTGGCTAAAATAGCATCATTTATTATGTGAAACTCTTGTTATAACAATATTTGTTCTTGTATATTAAGCATACTAACTAAGCCTTAGTTATAAGTATCATTAAAAGTTACATTGTGTTACCGAAATGGGTTGCAATATAAAAAAAAGATTGAAAACCATTGCTTTAGATTATATTAAATCACAAAATAAACCGTGCTGATTTTTTTGCCTTTCTAAAGTTTTTTGGCAAATATTAACCATGTAATATCTCATCAATTAGACAATTGGCCTTAGTGTCATGCAAATTATAATTAGAAATTAAATGTAGACTTCCTAAGTAAACTTTTTGTTACTAAAAATCTCCTTTCATGGCAAAGGCAAATAACTTCAGAAAAAAGATGTACTTTTTGCACCAAACTTATGATTTGTCATAATAATCATAGTTTAAGCAAAACATTATAATAATACTACATAGAAAAACGTAAAAAATGCTATGCTATCCATATTAAATTAAAAATATAAAAACACTAATGAGAGGTATCCCCTAAATCAGGGGTTTCCAAACTGTGGTATGCATATCATCAGTGGTACACAAGAGTTTTTAAGGTGGTACACAAGCAACTTAAATTGATAAGAGTGCAAAGAATAATAGAATTTGAAAGAACATCTAAGTTAAGCAAAAATGCCTTATTCTATCATGAATACTTTCCAGGTTTATAACTCGCCTATGGTATTTTTCAGTTATTGATTTTTTCATGTAATTGGGAATGTGAGCAGGTGTGTTTCACTTTGTTGGCCATGAAATCAAAATCCAGAACAGGCTGCTGCGCCTCAGCATGATTTGATGGGCATGGGTAGGAAACACTGTAAGGGAAGTCGTTCTTCACATTGACAAATTTATGGAAAAAAAAACAATTACCTACATGGCTTATCAATAAAACTGCTTGTTGTGTTCTTTTTAACCTTTTTTTAACCCTTATCTAACACTTGTTTCAAGAGACTGTGTTATATTTTCTTTCCTTTATATGTATATGAGATTTTTTCATATAGGCCAAGGTGGTTTACAAACACTATATGAAACCTCAAAATGGTATGCAAGTAGGAAAAGTTTGGGAATTACTGCCCTAAATTAACTAGGTATCTTCCTCTAGTGGTGCTCTTCAGAATACTTAAATTGCAATTATTGAATAAACCATTAGAAGATAAATTTTGTGTTTTTCAAAGAAATTATGTGGTGACCAGTGCATAATCATATAAAACTTTAAAATGAGGGTGCTCATTAAGGTTTATGTCCTGCGATGACAAATGATTTTTAAGTTTTAAATTCCTGGGATCCTACACAAACTATTTTAGTTGAAAGTAACAATTTAAAGTAGGGTGCTCAATACATTGGTCGATCACAACCTAGGAGTTGAGCAAAGGCTGAGATTGCAGCTGAAAACCTTTTTTGGGGACAAAAATGAAGAAATTGGAAACTTTTTATTTTAAAAATTTAACTTTTACATCAAATTCAAACTTAAATTTTTAGATTCGTGCTAATATATATATATATGTTCAAATTAGACTTGAAGTTTAGAAATAGAGTTATGACTCAAAGGAAATTGCTTTTTCATAAATTTTAAATTGTTTAAATGGCATTACAAGCAGTAATAATTGCGGAGTTTAAAATGTATCTAAATTACACTCTTAACTTTGCTTTAAATCAGGTGTTTCAAATAAGTTGCCTAGACTGTTATCCTTTTTTTAATTTATTTCATGAAATTGATAGCTTTATGCTGTAATTTTATTGCATGCAAGTCAAAAAAGAAAATTAAAACAGTAAACAATGTTTTGACACTTATACTAATTTTAAATGTTTGCTAGTCAAATTAAATATTCATACTTCAAATCATGTATAATATGCAATCGGGTAACAATAAAATACTTACTTTATCAGGTTGACTTATTTCAAAAAGATCCAATCTACTTTCATTCCACAAAGTAATAGATCTAAACAAGCTTTTCATGTCTTTACCCATTTTGCAATTTCTTAGTGATATCCAAAAACAAGTAAATCAAATCAAGTCCATATGGTGTAAAACTTTATTAAACTTCATGCAACATTGAATAAGCATTTAAATAATTTACTGATTCTAAAAATCAAATGTTTTTAAAGCAAAAATGAATATTTTTTTAAGTTAATTAATAACATAATTATTAATTTTGAACTATTAACATGTACAATATAAGCATAACAAGTTTTGTAATACAAGATGCAACAGTGCACCTGAACAACTGCACAAATACTATAATTTAAAACCATCAGGTAACTATGTCCAGTTGTATCTCAAAAATGTAAATAATGCAGATTGATCAATTTTTTATTTAACAAGAAGTTAAAATTAAATTAAACAAGAGTTTATGATTACTCTACCATATCTCAAATTAATAAGCTTACATTTAATTATTGTATATGCTTCATTAATATAAGCAAAAAAGACATATTGGTTTTTGTTAAATCTTTTTGTTTTTTAACGAAAAAATAGCATTATTTTGAAGTAGGTCACAAAAGCAATCACAAAACCTTGGGTCTCTTCAAGAATTCACCATAAGCAATTTTTGCTCATAAAACTAACCCACATCCCCCTGTGATTATTATTGCTTCTTAAAAGATCCTTTTCTTTTGGTTTCTTCTTTATTCATTCTCTTAGTCCTCAAAGGGGGACTCCAGGTTAGTTTTACCAAAAAAATTACTTATGGTGACTCCTGGAAGAAAACCCAAACCTTAAATAATCATAGATTCACCTCGATGTTTTAATAGTTTTTTTTACATAGCAATTGAGACTTAATACAAGATCTGATAATACAAAAATTATTATTTTCATGCTTTTAGATTTATAGAAACATTATAATAAAGGTTAATTTTAAACTAATTGATTACAATGTCTTTAATTAAGACAAAAAGAAAATAAAAAAATATTTTTAAGCACTTATAAAGTACATTTTATATCATAAAAGAATACATTAAAGAAATTAATTAAAATATAAATAAATACAATTTTAAATACCAAAACATTTGTGGTCAATAAAATTGTTAAATATCATAAGTTTTTTTTTTTTTGTTATTTAACTGATTTATCATAATAATTTTTAAAGTAACCATTGTTTTAAATAGAATCAACATTATTTGTAGTAAAAAATTACTGGTATATTAGGAACAAAAAGTGTGATATTGCCATGCTTTTATCTTTTTAAATTTTTTTATTAATATCTTTAAAAATTTTTAAATTTAAAAAAATTCTGTGCTTAAAAATAAAGGTGTTCAAACACAATAATTATATTACTTGCATACCTTGGTTAAAAAACAGTACAATAAGAGAGAAAAATACAAATAAATTAATAGTGCTAAATATTTTTTAAGACCTTTACAAACTCTTATTGATATATTGATAATAATTTACACAACACAACTTTAATCACTGCATCATAAACAACTTTACGATTACGTGATCTTTTGCAACAAACTCATAAATTTTTACAACCCTATTATTATTATTATTATTTTTTTTTTTTTAAGAAACTTAAATAAAATAATTTAACAAGTAAAGACCCGCCTTTTAAATTCTTTTCAAACTGTATTTTTTATATAAAGCAATTAAGCTGCAAAAACTCAAAACTCAAAGTTGGAACTTTGTGAAAAATAAAACAGATGAAAAATTGGTGTTTCCAAATAAAAGCTAAAATATAAATAAAAAATTATTTTATCGTCATGGTTCAATCGTTCAACCAAAAGCGGAAGAAAATAAAAAAATATATTATGATAAAAAATTTTCTTCAAAAACAGCGTTAAAACTCAATGAACAATTCAAACAAGCACACATTGCCCAAATTTGTTATGATGTATATATTTTTTTGACTAAAGTTTGGCTAAAATCGGCAGCGTGATTGAAGCGAACGTGATCGGCACGATTGCAGTTTAAAACTTACTCGTGCCATCATGTTGTGACCTGAAAAAAGACACTTTAGGGCAATTTCTTTTACTTGGCGGTTTTGGCCGCACTTTTTGGCTATATCGTTCAATAAAAACTACAAAAAAAATAAAATAATAATTTTGACCCGACAGCAATATCTTAGCATCACCGAAAGCAGGTCAAGGTAATGGCTTGACAGTTGCCCTTGGTATAGCTTCTCAGACGCTTTTCTGCAAGTCGGATATAAATACTTGTATAAAGGTAAAGCTAAAAAATAAATATATAAATAAAATTGTGTTTCATTTTTGTTAAAATTAGCCTACTTTATATTGCTTTATTAACAACCTTGAAAAGAATTTGGTGGATGGCAAAACATCAATTTAAATAAGCCTTAAACTAATTTGACTGATCAAGTTTTGAACTAATCTAACCCCAAATAATTTGCCCAATTAACGAATATGACAGCTTTATTTTTTGAGTGGCATCGTATCGATTGAATTTGTAGGTTTTTGTGATTATTTCTAAGAAGAGGAGTAGGCCTATATACATTGAGATAATTTTAACACAATTTCAAAAGAATTTTAATTAGTTTAAAATAAAATAAAATATTTTGATTCAGGTTTAGGTTTGACAAATTTAATTTTTAGTGATTCAGTTTTGATTGAAGATGAGCAAATTTTATTTTTACGAGGTTAACTCCGGTTTGGGTTTAATAAATTTTATTTTTATGGTTTAGTTCTTTCAGTTTCAGTACGGCTTCATTAATAGTGATTAGCAAGCGCACGGATTTGATTCATCCCTTGATTTTACAATTTACCTTGTCTGTCTGCTTCTGACAATTGCGTGTAAACTGAAAATATGGTTTGTGGTCGGTGGCCAAAGAACAAAATTGTTAATGGAAGAGCGAAACAAATTTTCAAAATTTTATGCGACGATTCCCTAAACCATGGTTTTGTAGCCTATAAAGGTGGTCCAAAAGTCTTGTCAGCTTTAGTAAATATGGTTTCATTACTTTCAGACTGTTGAAATATTATTGTTGTTAACATTTTCTCTATCATTGATTATTGATTCATTTTCCGTTTACATCGGTTCCTCTTAACTTATTTCATTTACAATCAATTACACGCTCTTGCCACCGTTCATCAAGAATGTCAGTATGAATAGCCTACTATCATTTTCGTAACACAAAATGATCCTGTGAGAGAATTTACAAAGTTTGGTTGGGTGATTGTTCCAAAGGTTGTACAAACTGCGTCCATCAACTGTTCGGTATTTTTCTCTTTTATAAAACTCTCTACAGTGGTGGATATTCAAATTCAGGTGCCCGAGGCAAGGATTTCCGAAAATTGATGTTTTCTAAACAAGAAGAAAAGCTTTGATCTCGTCTTTCACTTTTTTCTCCCAAAATCATTATGATCTCTAAAAAAAAAGGTCTTCACCCCGAATCGATCTTATATTTCTCACTTTTCGTCCCGACTTCATAACGATCTCTAAAAAACCTGCAACGAAATAAAACTATACGTGCTATTTTCGAGGGGGGCCCGAGGCAACTGCCTCATTCGCCTCACCCAATATCCACCACTGACTCTCTCCTTGATAGTACCCTACAAAGCGTTCTCGCAAGACGAGAAGTCTGGAGTTCTGGGAGGCTAATTGAGAGGTGTTTAAAGTAATTTTAGTCCAAGCTTAATTTATCTATACAGAAATATCTCATTAAAAAATTTGCTGTCATTGATTGTACAATGGGGTGGACCGGTGGACAGGACATGATCTTGTTAAACCAGCAATCACTGAAATTCACATTCAACCTTTGGAGATGTGAAACAAACCAATAATAGGGAGTATAAGGCGCGACGTCCTGAGTATATGTTTTACCAACTTAATCAAGATTAACGCTTTTACTTTAAATGTGCTCACACGAGCTACTTTCTCACTCTATCACGTGCTTGATAGGCTATATTTTATATATTTTTATAAATACAGGTTATATTTATATGAACTAGGCGCAAATTTTAAATTAAAACAAGTAAATTGCTACAATGATACAAACTAAATTATTAAATTATTACGATTTCACACAATAAACATGTCGGTCACGGGTTCAGGTCGTCCCAAAAAGCGAGACGCGGGGGGCACGTCGGGTCAAAGGGAAATTAAACTTTAAAACCAAGTGAAGACCGAAAAAAAGATTCTCACCAACCTTCAGGCAGTAACAATCTTTTTTTTTGTCTTTACTTGATTTTCTGGCTCTGATTCTCGTTTGTTTGTTTTTTTATTGACCTTTCTGATAGCCTATGCTTACGCGAGCCAACAGAATAAATTATTAAAAATTTACTTAGCTTATATGCCAGAAAAATTCTAAAAAAATTGAATGAACGCAAAAGTTTTGGGAAGAGGGGGCCTGATTGGGTTTTTTAACAGTAACTATGACAAAATCGAAGGAATAAAGCAATCTTAAAACTGATAATCTAAATGCTACATTATCTATCATACCTCGTCTTAATCTCAACAACATATTGAACAAGCAAGCTTAAAAGTAAACCATAAAAGTTTTTCTCTTTTTTTTGCCATTTAGCTCACTTTATAGTGGGCCCGGATCATCAACCTATAATGTTCTTGTGTAAAAGTGGACCGTAAGATAAAAAGGTTGAAAAGCTCTACGTTAAAATAATAATTATTGATTCCATTTAAAGATAATAAAGATGACCTCATGGTTGAAATCGATTTTAAACTAATTTAATAAAAATATTTTAACAATACAGTATATGACAAATGCTGGTAAATATTTCTTCTAATTAGTCTACATACTGTAACATTCATCATTTTTAGATTTTTTCTTTTTCTGCTCTGCTGGTATCACCTATCATCTTTATTCTCAATTATTACTGTGGCAGAACTGAAATAAAAAAATTCTATTGAAATCCATTGTCACGAGTAATCGTACTTAAATCGCCATCCAAAAGGGTTTTTAAAATTTCGGTTTTTTATCTAGACCCATGGCCTTTTTTGCTGTAACATATCGCTTGTAAAGTTGTTATAATGACATTTCTGTTTAGCCACACAACGAGTAAGTCACCAAAAAAAAATTGCGGCAACTTCAAATACAAAATTATGACTCATTTATAAATGAATTAGAATTAAAATCAATGATTAAACCCAGAACCGGAACCGTTTAAAGTAATATTTCGGTGCAGGTTCAGGCTCAGGATTTTATTTTTAATATATTGGTACAAATTTTATTTTTAATGGTTTAGATCTGGCTTAGGGTAAGGAAATTTTATTTTTGCGGTTTCAGCCTTAGTTCAGATTCAAAAATATAAATATCGGTTACGTTTGGGGTTCGGGTCTGGTTCGACTTTGTAATTTTCATCTTTGTAATTAAAGATGACAAGTCGCAGCAAAAAAATGAGCTTCGATTACTTGGATAAAAAAACACTTAAGAACATAAAATTTTAAAGGGCATGAGCGAAAAAAATTACTGATGATTACGATATTCAGTGCCGACGATAAGCTGACTAGGTAGATAAATTTAAAATATCACGAGTTTACGTTGAGTGCGCCGCTTGGCGGTGAATTAAGATCACGAAAAAATAGTTGATTATTTTTCAACCACAAATGTTTTCTAAACATAGAAGAAATAAATGGCGGTCACTGCAAATTAAATACTATAGTTAAATTTGACTTTTATAACAACCTTGATTTTGTAGGCTGCTTGCTCGCCATCCTAACATTATCCGAGTTTCAGATTTCTTTCTTGTTAAACACTTTTTGTTTGTTTCTACCTGCAGACCCCTCGGCATGGGTGTAGCTCAGTGGCGTGCGGTGACCTTTAAGACTGGTCATGCAACTGGCATGCCAAAAACTGGTCATGCAATTAGGTATTTTCTGGGTAGTTGTTGGTAGGACATGCAATATTTTCTGGGTAGCAGTAAGAATTCTGTCTGAGATTCTAAAACATAAACCGATTATTTGTCCCTAAGCCATGGTGTTCTCCTAAAAAAAAAGTTATCGCCTGAAATCATTCCCAGATTTTATACTTTTCGTCCCAAACCTGTAGTGTTTTCAAAAAAAAAAAGTTTATCACCTCATATCACTCTTCTAAATTTTACTTTACATACTAAAACAAGGTGTTCTCTCAAAAAAAGGCTTCGTCTCGGATCGGCCTCAAATTTCTCCAATTTCATCCCAAACCAATACCATTTCTTATGAAATTAAAAAATCTATACCTCATCGCGCAATAGTTTGTCATGCAATTCCTAAAAATTGGTCATGCAACGCATGACTTGCATGCCCTGAACGCACGCCATTGGGGTAGCCCTAAATCGGGTAAAAATAATTTAATTTCAAATTGTTAATACACACAACTTTTTCTCCTGGTTAAGGTATTGGTTCACAATTACAAAATTGTCGCAAACACTAATACACCCATTTACACGCTTTATAAACGTAAATGCTAGAATTATTTACAACAAAACCTCACCAACATTATTATACAGGCAAGAATTATTTAAAAAAACATAAATTCATCCACCCTACCATATTAAATTACATAGGCCCATACCATTAAAACAAACGTTGCGGTCACATAAGAACAAGCATAATACAACTGCAAATTAGCATTGTAGCCTACCACTAACCTAGGAAATTATCCACGGACAATAAACGCTGACATTTACATTTAATAATGTTGATTGCTGGTTTGTTTGACAAACGAAAACGATCGACACTAATTGTCTATTCAACCACAATGAAATGGCTCACCAACTACAACACCACATTAGGTTTACTATTTTGTCAAAGAATTCTAAAAATATTAGCTCGCAAATTAATGTGGTTTAATAATTTTGAATAACTGTAATGCTCCACAGTTTTATTTACTTGGACACTGGGCAGATCCGAAAAATTAAACATTAATATCCAAAAAATTAAATAGCTTAGTAATTGCTGCTTTTCTTCAAGGCTGGTCTTTGAAAAATTCTTTTAACCTGGCACTTCTCAACCTGTTGGAGCAAAACTTTTTTTAAGTTAGGTGTGCATTTTTTACTGAGCTATTGTTAGGTCCAAAAATTTTTGTCGTCAGTTAAACTCACGCCAGCAGTGATTTTTATTACCACCAAAAGAATCGGTTCTTGAAAAGAAAAAAGAATGGAGGAAAATTTCTGGAATATAGGCTAACTTTTTGCTCTTTCCTATATTGGAAGAGAAACTACTTGTAGGCTTAATCATTTGGCATGTTTTCATTTTGCTTTTAACCAAATGCACGCGACGCGACTTAATTTTTCTCAAAAATTACAAAATAGCAGGCGATTGCAAAGTTTTGCATCTTTGCATTTGAACAATTTATGGTATTTACTGTATTTTGAGTTCAGTTAGGTTTTCTTTTATTTTAGCTCTGCCACATAGTAAATGTATTGCGTAGAGCCCCTACGTAAAGATTTCTCCAAAAAAATAAGAGCTCTACGCAGTAGGTCTACACACTGATGAATATTAAAATATTAAATATGAATATGAGACGTAGGCTTACACACTGATGAATATTCAAATTTAGGGGTCCGAGGCAAGGATTTCCAAAAATTGATGTCCTCTAGAAAAGAAAAAGGGCTTTGATTTCTTGTTTAACTTTTTTCTCCAAAAATCATGGTGATTTAAAAAAAAAGGTCGCCTAATTTCCTCCCAAAATTATGATAATCTCTAAAAAAAAGGTCTTCACCTCAAATCGATCCAGTATTTCCTACTTTTCGTCCCGACTTCATCATAATCTCTCAAAAACATCTGCAGCGAAATGAAACTATATGTGCTATTTTGGAGGGGGGTCCATAAAATCGAAGGGGGCTCTAGGTAACTGCCTCATTCGCCTCACCCAGTATCCACCACTGGGTCTACATATAGTTTTTTTCATTCAAAACAAACGATTGCCGTGCTCTAAAGCACGGTGTCGTCAAACAAAAAAACTATCTTAGTCTTTTATTCTTTGTGCTCCGAGCGGGGAAAAAATTACTGTTAACTTTTTAAACTAAGCTACTGGACTCTCTAAAAAAGAAATCGTAATCTGTACGAAAGAGTAGGACCTAATTGTTGAGACAGGAATCGGTGTTGAGTTCAAATTAAATTTCCTCTTATTTATTCATTTATTTATTTTATTTGTTTTATTTTTTTTCATTTATTTATATTATTTGTACATATTTATTTATTTTATTTAAAGTTGATTTATTTATTTTATTTTTATATTTATCCTCCTTACTCGCAGGAAAGCGACGGAGGCGCTAATGCGTGGGGCAACCAATTACCCCGACCTTAAGTGCTATCAACCTCTACGTCGGTTTCTAACAATTCCAGTCGAATTCTATCAATCAAAATCTTTTATGAGAGAAAATAATTTTTAGTAACCCACGTTTAGGGAGGCACAATTACTGTATGGTTGAAATTTTTTATTTCGTTTTTTTTTGTTTTATAGAGATATGACTAAAATTTAGAACTACTTGCCAAGACCGCCAAGCAGGGGAAAGTGATACAAGTGTCTTTCTCAAGGACACTACAGAATTACGCGAGTAGATTTTGAACCGAGACCATATTAATTACAACTACGGCGCTTTAACCCAGTGGTTTTCAACCTTTTTCATACCGTGGCCCACTTTTTAACCAAAGATAATTTAACGACCCACTTCGGTCAACAAAATTTAAATTCCGTTGCAAAAATCTGTTAACCTCTAAAAAAAAAAGTTTTTACTTGAAATTTGTCTGCGATTTCTCTATTTTCGTCTCAAAAACAAAAAAAAAGTTCTCGCTTGGAATTTGTTTCCGATTTTTCGATCATAGTTACTTCATTATGCATATTGCTTTCATTTTGATTTAAGCTCTGTGGCCCACCGGTTGAAAACCACTGCTCTAACCATTCAACCACGCTGCCGACAAAAATCAAAGTTTATTCACAGTTATTTACTGTCAGAAAAAATTAGCAAGTTTTTAATAGTTGCACTATGACAGCACATAAAAGTAGTTTCTTTAAAACAAAGTCCTTCTTTAGTCATAACATATTGCTGTTATAATCATTAAATAAAATAAAATAGAAATCGCAATTTAAATTGGATAAAGTTTGTCTGAGAAACGAAAAGTTAATTAACTGTAAAAAAGTCTTTAAAAATTCTCTTATTGATTCTATTGTTTACGATCTCTGTTATATTGCGGTGTTTCCTGTGTAAAATAATCGTGCTTTTTGGCAGACCTTCTGCAATGATTCTTTGAAATTTGATTGTTCACTTATACGTGGCGAGCACACTATAAATTAAGATCTTTGAAAATTTATAATTATTCAGTTATTTAGTGATCCAGTGGTTCAGCGATTTGGTGGTTTAGTCATTTAGTGTTGTAGTGATCTAATGATTGCTCGGTGCTGTCGTTTTAAAAAGTGAATTCGTAGATCGCAAGCCATACTTGGGTAAATTTTGTTTTGCGATTGCATCGCTTGGCTGTATCTTCTGGCTGCATCGTCGAGTTAAGTAATTGTGGTCGTTGGCTCGTGGAAGCCTGTAATAATTTGATATCGCGAAATTTTAACTTCAATATTTATATTATAAAAACCATAAGACGTCTGTGAAAAGGCAACGGTGTGATTGGGGAAAACCGTCCAAAAATTTTCCGGCGCCTTTGTCTGTAGTTGTATGGTTATCGCCAAAGCAGCCACTTTATGACGGATGTGCTTCATACTTTAATTGTTCTTTGACTTAAATTGTTTTTGGGATCCTTCCAAATTTGAATTTAGGTTTTTTTCAAAAATATTTGCTACATAACCAGCAGTGTTCTAATTTGGAGATTTTTTAACTTTATGTTGTTTAACCATTCCAGTTCCCTATTACAATCCTTTATCCATTTACACGTTTCCTTTGTTAATATAAACCGAGTATACAGAAACTAACCAAGGCTCGATTAAAAATACGAGGGGCGTTCAGAAAGTAATGCAACCAGGTTTCTTTTCATGACCTTGAGTTTTAAAGGTACACAAATCGTGTATCACAAGAAAGTATATAGTATGAGCATTTCATAGTTACTTCTTGATGTAATCTTCCGCTTTCCGAACCGCCTTTTCCCACCTTTTAACGAGTGCACATATTCCTTCATTGTAAAATTCTACAGGCTGCGTTTTTAACCACTTCCTAACAACAGTTTTGACCTTTTCATCACTGGAGAAATGTCGGCCCCTCAAACAATTTAAAGTGGTAAACCCAAGTCTCATGTCCGGTCACTATTCGTCGCAAAAAGGTTTTGTCATTGTAGCAATACTTCAGAAGTTCAGAACAAGCTTCTAGGCGGGATTGTTTATAAGTTTCTGTGAGCTGCCTTGGGACCCACCTTGCAAACACTTTTGAATAGGCTACCCCAGGGTATCCACAATCTTTACAGCATTCCCTGCACTTACTCCTAATGACTCAGCAAGCTCATTAATAGTGATGCGTCCGTTTTCTTTAATCAATTCATCTTCCTGATCAATGTTAGCAGACCTTTGAGCAGAAGATGGCCTACTACTTCTTGGCCTATCGCAAAGATCGCTTTTAGCAGGTTCTTCTTGTCCATCATTGATTCGCTTCACCCACCCTCGTCACTGCAGTCTATTGCACCGTCACCATACACTTGCTTTAACCTTCTGCTTATGTTTTGAGCTGTTTTTCCCTTTGACAGTAGAAATACAATAACAACTCTTTGCTTCTGCCGAGATTGCTTTGGGGCAATCATGCTAGTTTTACCTTCTAACGAAGAAGATATAGAGGGATTGCTTAAAATTTGAATTGCAGATTGCAGTAATTCAAACCCTTATTTTTTTGAAATCTGTAAACTTTGCTTACCAATCTATAATCTGTAAAAGAATCAGATGTTAGTTAAATGAATGCTGCAAGATATTAAATCAGTTGCATTACTTTCTGAACGCCCCTTGTATATAACCAAATTGTGGCAACTCTAGAAATTTTGACTGTAGGCAAAGCAAAAAAAACTTTTTAAATCGGATTTTGTTCAGTTACATTGAGTTTATTTGTTTCACAGGAGATAAATCATCAATACACAAAATGCAAGTAGAAAAAAGTATAGCCTTAAGGATAGATCAAAGTTTAGCAACACTGCAAGGGTAATGGCAAAAAACCAGAAGGTCTTGAGCAGTGCTGGATATTGGGTGAGGCGAAGGAGGCAGTTGCCTCGGGCCCCCCCTCGAAAATAGCACGTACAGTTTCATTTCGCTGCAGATGTTTTTTAGAGATTATTATAAAGTCGGGACGAAAAGTGGGATATACAAGATCGATTCGAGGTGAAGACTTTTTTTTTTAGAGAGCACCTTGATTTTTGGAACAAAAAGTGAAAGACGAGATCAAAGCTCTTTTTCTTTCTTAGAGAACATCAATTTTTGGAAATCTTGCCTCGGGTCCCTGAATTTGAATATCCACCACTGGTCTTGAGTGTCAACCACCATTCTTTTCTTTTATTGCATTAGCTACATTTACGACAATTGCTAATTGCAAAGAAACAAATTATTAAAACAAAGAAAATAATAATAGAACATCTAGAAGGCCTACGAAACGATGATTTTTCTCATCTTATTTCACATTATATAAACCGAGTAAATTACATCTAAAAAAGCATGCAGGGTTTAGAGACAAAAACGATTTAATTTACTGCAAGTCATAAAATTTAAATTTTAGATTCACGAAACTTTGTTCATTTGTAAACGTAACCCTGCCTCTCTGCCTTTAATCGTAAGCTCAATGATGGCTTTAATAGGATGCAATCGGTGCGGCCGCACCGAGCCCTCATACACAACAAGTGGCCCGCTTAGACAAGAAATTGCTCGATTTCTTCATAATAGCAACAGGACGTAAATGGCATGTCAAAAAGAAAAGAAAAATTTTTGAATCAGCAGCATGCTCGGCTTCTGCTCGTTAGATTATGGTCAATTGTGCTCGTTAAAATAGATTTTTTTAGAGATCACTTTGTTTAGAGACAGTAAAAAGTGGCTTTTCATGCTTTGGATCACGCAATAATGTCCCCCTAAATTGAAGACCTTCTTTTGCTTTAACTCCCCATGCTTTGGATAACTAATAGTGGCCCCCCTAAATTGAAAAAAAATTTTTTTAAGTGATCACTTTTTTTTATACACTGAAAATGGCTGCGACTATCTTTTTTAGTACATTAATTAGTGGACTCCCTTACTTTTCTTGCTCCAGGCCCCGCTTTCAGTAAGGCCATCACTGCGTAAACTGTTTGCAAACAACTCTTCCTTTCTTTGAATATATTTTAAAGTGGATTTTGTTTGTTTTCTTGTTGTTCACTCGTCTTTTTTACACCTTTGAATTTGTATCTATTAGTATTATGTAGGCTACGTTCCATTGCCACAAAATATATTTCCTTACAAAACGCACTCAGACACTGGTGGTCATACAAGATGGCTTAACACAATGGCATTGGAACTGCTTTTTAGCTGGGAGACTGACTTTGATAGACCTGCAATAACGTCGCTAAGGGCGAAGCCCCCTTATTCTCTTGTCTTACTCTACTACTATCAGCGTGTTAGTATAACTATAAACGCGCAATTTTACGACTGTAATCATGCTTTTTAGCAACTCGTGGCAATATTTTTTTCTTGTGAGATTCAAGTCTATTGTCGGCTTTATTGCGCAAGATGACGAGAACACAATTTCACTGCTGCACTGATAACATTGAAAATTGCGGGGGTAGTGTATACTGCAAAAAATATGCACCAAAATTATTAAAGTTTAACAAAATCTCGCAAAGATCTAAAACGCCGTCTGCGGTTGATAAAAGTCGGCCTTTTAATTTATATTTTTTTACTTTGTAGCTTAACATTTTTTTTGCAATAACACCCAATTTGAAAATCACTTTTTTGAAGCTATTGTCTTTGGTTGCGGTGAACGCAGTTGGCTAAACTCAAAGTCTGATGAAAAGTATACCCGTTTTGAGTTCAGAGCGATTGATGACGACTGACATTTTTTTTAAATAAAAACAACTAAACTGTCGACCTGGTAGTTAAAAATAATAATTTGAAAACGAAAAATAAAAATATGCGGGAATGGAAGAATTAAAGTGTCAAGTTCACATTTTTTTTGTAAAAACGCATGTAGTTAATTTAATTGCCTCAATCAAAAATTAGTTTAGTTTCTACAAAATTTAACATACTGGCAGCCTAATCTTTTAATTCAACTCAATTCAATTTTTAAATGCTTTAAAACTTAAAGACAGTCTTAACATGCAAACACGTTGTATTAGGGTGGAGTGAAAATATTTTTTTTTTTTGAAATTGAAAAAAGTGTAGTTCTAAAAACCTGCCAAACAGGTAAAATCTACGAAAAAAATTGGTTTTGGCGAGTTGCTATCTTTGGGGGGCTAGCAACCCCAAAATGTGTTTTGAGGGGTAAAATTTCCTAAAAATGTCGTAACTCAGTAACCGCTTATCGTAGAGGCATGATTTATGGCTCAAAATTTGCAGAATCATCATGTTTCTATATGTGCTAAGAGAAAGTTTTTGTCTATTTCCACTAGAAAAAAAGTTATGATAGAAAAACTGTTTAATAAGTTTGTTCGTTTTTACTTAACTAATAGTTATCTGAAAAGTTGTTATTATTTTTTGCAAGTATATTGTTAAGTAATTGTGTAAATCAAAGCTTTGGCCAAACTGCGAAGTAGTAAAACATGAAAAGACGGAGTTCAACTTCTGTAAAGAAGATTTTACATAGTGGACACACTTTCTCTACCCGTGATAGTTTTCCACCAGGAGTATTGCCTACCAAGCGACATGTAATAGAACGCATTCTTCATTTGAAAAACTTTCGAACCTTCAATGCTGCAAATGACATTGCCAGAGAAATTTATGACAGATGGGTATGGTGCAATGTATATCCCATTCATCTGTACACCATTTCGAAAAAAGTTCAAAATTTTGTGAATTATTTCAGTGCACTTGATCGCTGGTCAAAGAAAAAACGAGGAGAAGCATTTTTACAAAAGGAAAAAGAGTTTATGTCAACTATTGATGAAATATTTGATGTTTTTTGTGCTGACGATAAGCAGCGCAGAATTTTGGAGAAACAACATGGTTTGAAAATGACAGATAATGATTATGCTTTTTATAAAGATCAAACTAGTAAGCGAGTTGGAAAATGTGTGGATGCTGTGGTTCCTTCAACGTCAGCTGACATACAGTTTTTGAGGCGCTCTCGACCCTTACAACCTCATCCAGAACCACCAACATGTTCTTCCGTTACATCAGTTACATCAGTGCCTGAGTCAGCTTTGGATTATCTGTCAGATTCTAGTTCAACCAACACAGACCAAACGCAATCTTCTGCTGCTTCTGAATTTGTTTCTCAATCAATGCCATATGAAAATCAGAATCGAATGATTTGGTCAAACCTTGCAAGGATGAGTGAGCGTTTTCAGATATCCGACAGAGCTGCTGTTGCGATCGCTAATAGTGTGATGCAAGATTTGAGTCTAATTACTGATGATGACAAGACATACGTTATTGATCGTAGCAAGCTTCGAAGAGAGCGAGAACGATGCCGTGCTGAAATTAGGAAAAAGGAGCAAGAAAATTTCAAGTTAGTGAATGCCATATACTTTGATGGGCGCAAAGATGCAACACAGGTCACCATGCAAGGGCCAAATGACAAGTTTTACAGGTCTGTGCAACTTGAAGATCACTATACAATGGTTGGGAAGCCTGGTGAATACTATCTTTCTCATTTTTCCACAGAGGATGGCAAAGGAAGAACCATAGCACAAAAGATCTTCAACACCATTGCCAACACCGAATTACATGACAAGCTTATAGTAGTTGGCACTGATGGAACTGCAGCAATGACAGACAAGTTCAATGGTTGCATTCGTAAGTTGGAAGAACTATTGAACAAGCCACTACAATGGGTAATTTGCCTACTACATACCAATGAACTACCCTTGCGCCATGTCTTTACTATGCTTGATGGAACCACCAATAGTCCTGACACATTTGCAGGACCAATTGGGAAGTGTTTAACTGGAGATGTTTCAAGTTGGCCGGTTGCTGCTAATTTTAAGTCAATTTCAAACCCTCAGTTTGTACAGTTGCCAGAATCAGTTGTTAATGATCTGAGTACTGATCAACACTATGGTTACAAGATATGTTCAGCAATAATCATGGGAGTTGTCGACAGCGACTTGCAATATTTAAAAGTAGGTCCCGTTGTGCATTCACTCTGGCTAACTCTGGGCTGTCGAATCCTCAGATATTATGTTTCGGTGGATGAACCCTCCTCAAACTTGGAAACTCTGACGAAGTTTTGTCTTCAAGTTTACTTTCCAAGTTGGTTTGAAATTAAGTTAAATAGTCAACTAACTTGCGGATCTAGAAATTTTTTCAACTTGGTCCAACGAATTCTTCAGGTGCCTGACAAAGCTGTTCGGAAAACTGCTCTGAAAGTTGTGCAACGAAATACATTTTTCGCATACCAGGAAAATGTCTTGATCGCCATGTTGTGTGACAACGATGAGGAGATACGAATGCGAGGAGTGAACAAAGTGCTTTCGATTCGTGGAAACTTGCCATCAACGGTTTCATTTGATAATCATGACTTGGTTAACAGTCGCAGTGAAGAATATTCTTTGGAAGGAGCAAAATATTATGATACCGCCTCAACTGTACGGCTGTTTGAACCGCCCACACTGGGTCTAACAGTGAACTCGTACTACAAGATGGTAAATTTAACATCTTGCCATCAGCAGCCTCCGGTAATTGAACATTTAACTGATTTAGATATTGAACAATGCCGGATAAGACCACTACAGCTCGACCACCCATGTCACAACCAATGTGTAGAGCGCCATGTCAAAATGGTAACAGAGGCCGCAGCACAAGTTGAAGGATTTGAGCGAAGAGATGGGTTGATTCGCCAGAAGATTAAATTTCGAAAACTTTTGAAAAAATTTGACACTAAAGTGCAAATCTGATGCGCTTCATTTTGCGTAGGGTATTTGGTGTACTCTAACTTGCTTTCTTATTTTTCTCTCACTCCTTAGGCAAAACAACCCAATATCAGCATCAACAGTTCGAAAGTAATGAGATGTAACAGATTTTCTTTAAATTACTGAAATACTAAACATTTTATGGGCAGTAAAGCTAGCACGTTCTGTACCTTATGAGTAGGCCTATTTAGGTACTTTGTCTGGTGACCAAAGTTATCCCAAATCATCTTGTTAATATTGTGATTGTCATAATTAGTCCTTATATTGTGATTGTCTTAATTAGTCCTTATCAGTTAGACATATATCATTTCAAATGTTAGATCAAAGTTATTTCCATACAGCGCAATTTTCGAGTATTGAGCATAAAAAACGGTTTATCGATTATAACTTTTTTTCTTGTGGAAATACACAAAAACTTTCTCTTAGCGCATATAGAAATATGATGATTCTGCAAATTTTGACCCATAAATCATGCCTCTACGATAAGCGGTTACCGAGTTACGACATTTTTTGTCAATTTTACCCCCCAAAAACACATTTTGGGGGGTTGCTAGCCCCCCAAAGGTAGCAACTCGCCAAAACCAATTTTTTTTGAAGTTTTAGCCTATTTGGCAGGATTTAAGAACTACACTTTTTTCAAATTTTTTTTTACTCCAGTCGTTGTATTAACTAACTAATAAAATAAATTTATCGCAAATTAAAAAACAACTTAAGTATTGCTACGCAATTAATTTGATTACAACGTACTTTCAAGGAGAGTAAAGAAGAGGCAGAAATTTTCCAAGAGAGCTTCCGCTCCCTGCCACCCTACTTCCAACGCCCTTAACTATATCTACAAGCAGTGGTGGATATTCAAAATTAGGAGCCTGAGGCAAAATCCTAATTAGGGGCCCCAACAATGACGTCACAAAAATTCGATTACCATTTTACCAATGTCATCTAGAAAGATAGGCTACGAAATATTGGGAAAAAATTAATTCTGATACGAAATTTGAAATAATTCAAGTCAGTGGCAGACACAGAAAGTAGCCATGGAACAATACCCCCCTCTAAATAACTGACTACGTAAAAACAATGCAAAAAATGACAGCAATAAGTATCTAACGAGACATAACAATGACAAGAGATCTACTTGTTGCCCCTTTAAAAATGCTTTACCCAGAGACTTTGTTAGAAAACCGTGACATTGGCAAAAAATCATAAAAAATAAAAACAAATTGTCTTCTTACTGTTGGCCTCTGCTTTTTATGAATCTAATTTACAACAACAAAGAGATTGTTTAATCGCAGAAACATACAGAAATAAATCTTTTTTTTATCAACTGTCATTTCGATCAAATGTCGTTTCGATCAAATGTTGTTTTGGTCAAATGTCGTTTTGATCTAGTGTCGTTCGATCAAATGTCATTCAATCAATTGTCGTAGCATCGGGTTTACAAACCAAAAACCCCATTAGTATAAAAGTTAAAATGATGTGAAAACTTTTTTTTTCTACACTTTTTTACTGCTCTATTGTCTTTTAATTGGTCTACATATCCTTCATTTTTCAAAGGGGAGGAGGTCATTTTTAAACTCCTTTTTCCCACGCATATGCTTATGACTAAAATTCTTTTTTTTACTTGAAAAAGTCTTGGACAGACTTGAATTCAGTGATGGGATTCAGGGAGTTTGTACCGGTTTGCGTGAACACGTTCTTATAAATGTTATAACGTTAAGCAATCGCGTTCTTAATTAAACGTAATCTCTATATTTTTATATCTCTGATAATGAAAGAACATATTATTCATAACTTCTATACTATAGGGAAAAGAACTTGTCCATTTTTTAAAAATTTTAAATTTCACCATTGCTTGAACTCAATTTGAGTCTTTTTTACAAAAAGCAAGGACTCACCCAAGTCCTTAAATCAATAGTTGTTGACTTGGAGTTGGTTTTGTGTGCTTAGTAAGCTAAGCTATATGCAATGCATAGAAACGACTTGGAAAAATAGTTTTGAAAATTTGAATTTCGTAGACTCAGATTCATGTTTTTATGGACTTATACTAAAATTACACCATTTTTGGTAGTCTTGGACTTTAAATTGGTTTGAGCTTTTTGAAAAGGACTCGAACTCGGTTCGAATTTAAAAGTTGTAAGTTGTTGGACTATTGTTAGCAATGACACAATCTATTAGAAGAATATTTTTAAAACTTTCCCACCGCTACATAATACACAATCATATCATAGCCTTGATAGTCTGAAAAAATAATAAATTTGTTAAAATATATTGCAACAGAATTAAAAATTGAATGACTAAATAGGTAGGCTACTATCACAGCAAAGAATCTGATCTTTTTTTAGCAGTAAAAACAAATTTGCACTGATTACATAGCAACAACAACAAAAACAATTTTTTTTATTGAGTACATGTAACAATAACAATTAAGCCAGTCGAGCAAACCAATGTTTAATCTCAAGAATTATGCCGATTCGAAAATCTACAACAAGTTTTATCATGAGAATCGAAAAATCTATGGCCTAAAACATTATTAAAAAAAAGAAGCTTTAATTTTGGTTTTTTTAACACAAAAAAAATTTAAATTACATTTAAAAGCTAACATAGTTTGTTAAAAAATAAAAATTATGTTTGCTTTTAGGCAAATGAGTTAAAAAAATGCTACCCAAAAAAATTAATTTGTTAGTCTATTAATATATTATAAAGCAGCCAATTATTTATTTAGTATTTTCAGCTTATGCTGCTTTAATTAAATCTTCTGAAGATTTTTGTCTTGAAAGAATAGAAATATGCAATGCAAACTTGAAATAATGCTAGCTTTAAAATAAAATTGTAAAAATAATAAAAGTGTTGTGAAATATTGTCAAAACCATTTAATCTTATGATTATTTGTGCAAGATAGACCAACTGATAATCACAATTAAATTTGATGTAAGAAGCCATTTAGATTATTCTATATTAGGTTACCTTTTACAGTTGCCATTTAAAATCAAAATACTTTACCTTAATAATTTCTAATTCAATTTTTTCAGAATGACAATATATAAAATTTTAACTTTAATTAAGCAGTTGTTTTTACCAAATCACCTCACAAACCAGTTTCAAAATGTCAATTTTGAAAATTGCTAAACTCCTTACAAAAAAGTTGCAATCAAGTCTTAATGTCAAATAAATGAACAAACTGCCTATTAATCAATTAAAAACTTCTGAAAAAAAGTGAAAATTTCCATATAAATTTGGTTAATGGTAAAACATTTGTAGACTGGATTTAGTGTTCTATTAGTTTCTATTGTACATGAAGCATTTGCTACAAAAAGAAAAAAAAATGTATTTTTTATTATTAGTGTTTGTAAATTTTTTGTTTTGTACGTCATTATTTTGTTACAATTATAGAAATTGATTAATATTGTATTCATAAATATAACTAATTTTAAAAGTAGTGTTTTTATCAATAAAAAATTTAAATTTAAAACAAGATTTCTCTTTTTGTTATGAATGTTTTAGTTGTAAAGTTGTTGCTGCTAAATTTCAATCACTTTTAGATAACTTTTATAACAATTCGACTATTAAGAATGTTTACATTACGCAGTTGTTGTGCACTATTTAGAAACTGAAGAGATTTTATGCATTGTTGTTTTAAATTGTAAGTGTTCTGCCAACATTATCTTATATGCCATATTATGTGACATACATTTCACCTATTTGCTGAAAACTCTCAACTTTTGAGAGTTTCTGAGGTTCATGAAACCACGTAAAATATCACAAAACTACACACGGCATTTTCAAAAAGGGGGGCCCCTCGACAACTGTAAAAAAGGGGGCCCGAGGCGATCGCCTCGCTCGCCTCACTCAATATCCACCACTGTCTACAAGAGAATGGTCACAAATTAAAGTCAAGCAGTTAATAATTATCAACTCTCAGAATCATTATTTTATCCATTACCAAAGTTGAAGATTTGGTTGAAAAGATCGTGCAGCATAAAATTTTTTGAACATTCGATATGTCCACATTGTCAAGTGCCTAAAACCCCATACCATCAGTTTCTCAATTTTTTTAATTTTTTAATCATTAAGAGTATTATTTCTATTTATTCTCCTGACTCGCAATAACGTCAGAGGCGTTATACTTTTAGCAACCGTCAAACAATTTACCCTGACCTACTTCTAGAATTGCGACAATACTGTTGTCAGGTTGAAATAGTTTTTAATTTTTTATTTAGAGATATGACTGAAATTTAAAGTTGATTGCCGCCAAGTAGAAGTGCCGTGTAGTTTTTCCAAGGACATAAAACGACATACTGTATATAGGCTCTGAACTGCAATCGTTTCGATCTCTTTCGCCACCATTACGCCGCTCTTACCTATTTGCTGCCGATTTAAACTGAATAGTTTTAGCTTAGACCTATGCTTACGCTAATACAGAATATTCCTAATTTCTTGACACAATACTTATGCCGAAATTATGATTTAGTGTTTCATGCTGTCGTTTTCTTCTTTATTTGGTTTGTGCTCGTAAACTCATTCAGATAGTTTCAACGTTTAGTCTTACATCTAAGAAGCTAATATAAATTTTTTGGGCAAGACAAGATATATTTATAACAGCTGCGGTAATGATTATATTAAAAGTATAATTAGTTTGGTGTTAAACTGTCTTTCACCAAAATGGCACGACGACGGATACTTAAAAATATGACTTCCCACACGATTCGTTCTTTAAACCTCTTCTATCAAGACTAAACAGAATACTGGGTAGCGGTACGTATTATTTAATTATAACAAGATTAACTTAACATGCACAGATTAACATACAAGCTTAAGGCTACTAAGGTTTATAGCCAACTGGTATGTGGTCTCGGAAACATGTGTTAAGACGGTCTGAATACGTATCACAGCTTTCTAGCGCAGACAAAAAAATCCAAGACACACAAAATCAACGATCGAATAGTTTTATGATATTTTTTAGTTATTAGGCCTACCAGAAACTGTAAAAGGTTATTTTTATCATTAATGAGATTATTTAAATACAATAGAATAAAAAAAAAAATGACATAAAAAAATTGACAATGTTAATACGATTAAAACAACTCAAAAACATTTAGTTCACTTTTTTTTGTAGTTTGTACACATGGTATTAGTTGGCCAAAATCGAGTGTATATGCACTGAAGGAGAGAACGCATTTACGGTAAATTGGAATGGAAAGACCAATCAGCTAAAGTTTGCGCCAAATAACGTCTTTTAATGCGAAATCATGACAAAACCCAAAATGCATCATCTTTCAATTAACAAAGGCAGTTAGATCGAAACAAAACAAGGGACTAAGATAATCTTCTTTCTCAGCTTTAGAATATTTTATTTTGCCTCTATATGTCGTGCTGCTTTCTCACATTCCGCACGATTACTTTGCACTAAGCATGGTGTTGTTATCTATACAGAGTGTATGCACGTTACGTTTGTCATCATTTCCTCGGTCGATCAGAGTTTTGTCGCTGACCAGAAATCAAAAACCTGGTTTCTTCTTGTTGCAATTGCTATTCGTTAACAATAGCACTGTCAGACATCGGTATGTTGTGGTTCTGTGGAATCTCAAAAGAAATCTTTAATTTTCGTATTGGATTAGTCTTATGCATATCTGCACGTACAATATAATTAAAGAAATTAAGGTGATGCAAAACAACCTGGTAGGCCTACTACTATAGTAATATCATTTTCAAAAGTATAGAGCCATCGCAGTCGCAAGGGCATTTTCTGGCAAACTTGAATTAATCTCATCATTAAATCGTCCAAATTAAATTTTTTCATCAAAGAAACACATTATTGCCTCATAGTCAATAATCGAATCTTTCAAAAAATTTCAAATATATATTTGCAACCAGTTGCATTGCAGATTAATGCACCAGTATGGTTGAAGGATTTTCTTAAGCTTTTCAAAAGCAGAGAAAAATGAGCAAATAACCTTCATCGTTGGCTATTGAGCGTCTTTAGATAGTAGCTTTGCATATGAAAAGACTCTCGGAGAGGCAGATAGCAAAAAGACCACAATGTAGGTAAAGTTCAGTCCACCACGCCATAGGAAAGTTTAAAAGCACAAAATTTATGATGACATAAAAAAAACTGGTAGACTCTATAAAACTTCACAAAGAGATAATCATGCCATCCCCCACTAGTTCTTGCCATAAAATACGAGCTAATGGTACAGACATTAGTGTTAGCATGGTTTCGCGTCGTTTGAGCAAGAAGTTCGGTTTAAAATCCTATAAGCCAGCTGCAAAATCACGCCTCACATTTTTCTAAAAAAGAAGAGATTATCTTTCGCCATTGAACATCTTCATTAGACTGTGGAAAAATGAGAAACAGTTTTATGCTTTGAGGAATCTACAGTTCAGCAGTTTGCAGTGCAAAAGAGGCACGTTCGAAGACCAAAATGCCAAAAACTTAATGCAAAGTACACCGTCAGTACAGTAAAACACCCCCCAAGCCAGATGATTTGCGGGGTCATGAGCAAACATGGGACTGCTGGGTTGTATTTTCTTGGCACAATAAATGGCCTAAAATATGTTTAACTGCTTCAGGAAAGCTGAATATACATCTGGTGGTGCGTAACACCTCTATATTCATGTATGATGAAGCACCAGGTGATAGATCGAAAGTGGTTTCGAAATATCTTTAAAAAAGCAAGGTGGAAGTTCTTGACTGGCCTGAAAACAGCCCAAACTTGAACCCCATCGAAAACTTGTGCAGTTACATTAAGAATACAGTGGCAGAAAAATAACCATTCTGTGCTAAAGAACTTGTAACTGCAATAAAAGAAGTTTGGGTGAAAAAAATCAGCACCGAGTACTGTGCATCCCTAGTAAAAAGTATGCCCAGCCGTCTTGTTGCAGTAGTGCGAGAGAAAGGTGGACACACAAAATACTAAAAACAGCCTTCTTTTTAGATAAAAAGTAACACTAAAATGTTTCGAATATTTGTCTTTGACGTAAATGTGTTTGATTGCCAATAAAACTCTCTTTTGATGTACCTTATTGTAGTTTGAAAAACTCGGAAAATTTCAGGGTGGTCTTTTACTTTTGTAAATGACTATACCAATCCTGCATTTTCACGCTTTTTGGTGACACAAAAATGTATAATTGTTGGATCAAAAAATATTCGATTGGCGAACAATTTTCACTGACAAAACGCTTTTCCTTGTCTACACATCAAAATGAATGGCACTGCAATGCAACAGTACGGCTTTTACATAAATTACACATTAATAGTTGAACGTTTTTATAAAAATCAAACAATACTCAATAACGCTTGCAATTAATCATGCAACTTAGATAACGAATTTATTAGAATAAACAAATTATTCTTTTCACTTATATATAAATCATTTTTTCTATTTATTTTTTGAGTATGCATTGGCAGAATAAACCATTGTCTTATCTAGAACTAAAAAACTTGACACAATTTATCGAAAAAAATCACACAAATTACTAGTTAATACAAACATACATAACGAGATAAAAATACACGAAATTTTCAGTGATAATAAAGAATTGGTTTGGCGGAGAAACTGGCGCGTGAATCTGCCATTGGTTTTTTTATGAAATCACAGAAGCAAGTACAGTTGGAATTATAGAAATATGTCAATCAAGTGCGTTTTCCAATATAGCAACAAAACGACTAAAAATAATATAATTGTTTTAAAGCAGTGCTATATACTCGTTTTCTTTTTTTTAGCTTGCGATTTACCTTTTTACGTCCTTTTGATAAGGCTTCATAACGAGATATTGCAACCAAACTATAATAAATTTAGAACATAGTAGTTGCTAAACTGATAAGGTAACTTCTTAAACACTTTTGACTTCCATTTTAAATTTTGGTAGCATTTCAAATCCTTTACATTCCACTTTTAAAAACTTGGCCACTGACCTACATATGGAAATGTACACTGCTCTAAAGCAAGAAATATAATGCACAACATTTTCAAAGGGTAAAGTATGTATGCACGGGGCTTTAAAAACATAAATTTTTTTCAAAAAAGAGAAGTGATCTAAAAAAGCAGAGACTCGAAAACAAAAGTGAAAAAAATACAGGGTGTCCATAAATTATTGTTACAATTTCGAAAGTTTGTCAAAATTTTATTTTCTGAGATATTTTCATTTGATTTGTTTTATAGTGAAGAAAAATGCTTCAAGTTTTTTCTTTCTTAATAGGCACTTGTGGAAATAATTAGGTGTAAATTACAATTTATTTAGTGACTAAGCAGAATATTTTTGAATTTAGTAGCGAAAGTAGAGTTTATGAAAATGAGCACTTCGCAGGAAAAAGCCCAGTGTGTTTTCTGGTTTACAAAGACAAAGTCAGACATCCAAGCACAGCGAAACTTTAGTCTGATGTCCGGAGATTGATTGTTGAAACAGAAAAACACCCCGCCACGTTTTAAGTACTGCAGATTGCGCTGGAAATTCAAATTTTCAAATCATTCAATTTTTCATTTTATGAAAGCAGCGAGAGCATGAATTTGTTGGAATTATCAACGCTGGTACACGACAAGAAATCAGCTATCATCTTCTTGCAAGAGCATCGGATACTCCATGAGCAGCGACGTCGCAGCAATGGTCATTTGATGACACTTTCTTTTACGTCAGACAGGTGAAGATGCAATCTTTGTTAATACCGCAAAAAAATTGGCACTCGAAAGGACACGTGGCTTCAAGACTCGAAACTAGACTTTCGCAAAATTGTGCTGCTTATTTATTGGTGGACAAAGAAACTCACGACAATTGATTTTTGTGACGAAGAACTTGGAATTTCATCTCACACCACTGTCGACTGGAAAAATTTCCTGCGGGAAGTGTGCGCTTGGAGTTTATTGCAAACTCCTACTGTGATTGGCGGAACTGGACTGCATGTTGAGATTGATGAGACACTTATTTACCGCCGCAAGAATTACACTGAACGTATCCTTTCACAGCAATGGATTTTCGGCGGGATTTGCAGAGAAACGAAGGGCGTATTCATGTATGCAGTGCCCGACAGGACGAAAAGAACATTGAGGAATGCAATACGTGCTTCAATAGCCCCTGGATCCATCATCATCTCTGACATGTGGTCATCGTACACCGGAATTGAAGAACTTCTGGGCATGAACTATACTCACCAAACCGTAAATCACAGCCAAAATTTCGTGAACCCTGTGACAGGTGAGCATACGCAGACAATTGAGTCACTTTGGCACACTTTTAAAATCCGCAACAAACGAGAATGTGGCACTCACCGTTCCATGGTTGACAGTTATCTCTGTGAATTTATGTGGCGCACGAAATTTCATGAGTTAAACCTTTTCGACAAAATATTAGCTGACATCGCTAAATTCAGTGCTGAATTCCATCAATGAACAAAAATTCTAACTGGATAATTACTAATTTTTTATTTTGAGCGGTGGCGGGGGTGTTTTTTTGGCGGGGGCTTTCTAGAAAAGATCCGAGCAGGGTTTGGCAACCCTCGGCACGCGTGCGAATCGTGAACATTTTTCCAAAAACACGTTTTAAAATATTAAAATAAGAGAAAAACATTACATTCGGCGCGAAACACGTGGTCATATTTGCTGTATTTTATTTTATTGCTTCGTCATTATCATTTTTTTTCATTATTGTTACGTCATTATTGTTCGCTCGCATGCTTTCATTGTGTAATTTGTTGGGTACCGGTATTTATAAAAATTTTTAACCGTGAAGTTAAACGCGATGTCTGCAGCCAAGAGGTCAAAATCAGATGTGAGACAATTTCACGTGTGGTGGACAACAAATTTTGGTTTGTCTGTTGTAATGACAGAGCTGTATGTAAACTCTGCTGTGAAAATGTCGTTTGCCGTACCTCAAGTATTAAACGTCATTTTGAAACCAAACACAAAAAGTTATTCAAAGATGATTCTAAGAAGAATGAAGCTCTTAAAAAGGCAGTTTCTCGTTATGAAAAACAAACTAGCATTTAAAAAAAAGCCATTTGCAGTACAAATCAAACTATGGAAAGTAGCTACAAAGTTGCGGAATGTATCGCCAAACGCTGGAAGCCTTTTACCGATGGTGATTTCATTAAAGAAGTACAGTCAACTTCGGATATAAGAGATTCAGATATAAGGGATTTTCGCTTATAAGGGACTACGCAAAAGGTCCCAAATGATTTTCAATATAAACTAATACCTAAAATATTCGCTTATAAGGAATGTGGATATAAGAGATTTTCGCTTATAAGAGGTTAAATTTCAAAGCCCAAATCATAATTTTCTAGTAATTTCAGTCGGTTATAAGGGACTGTTTTTTTGTTCTGACGATGCATCAAAATAACCAAAAGCGTGCAGTCTGATTTCAATTTCACAAGGTCTTACCCTATGGTGAATTTCGGTTTGTCTATCTATGTGATTGTTCTGACTATGTCGCAATAAGTAGTGAATATTTCGTCATAGTATTTCGTCATGTAGTTTTTGCTTCAACGCTCATTCTCTATAGTGCACACTTTGGGTTAACAGGCATTTTGGATTCTCTGTAAAAACTTGTGTTACAGTACTATACGTTGAATAAGAAGTTTAGGTTGTTTCTGTTATAAATACAACAGTGTCGAACTTAAGTTATCGATTAAAACTGAATAAAATTTAATTGAATTTTAGATTCGATGATAAGTAGGCTTGGTTTAATTGTACCTGTAGAACTGTACAGTACAGTGTATTGATCCGGATTGTAAACATGGCTGAGTCAAGAAAACGTCAGTCTATCCCAATTTCGAGAAAGGTTGAGATCATCAAGTACATAGAGGCAAACCCGTCGAAGAAGCAGACAGAAATTGCTGAAAAATTTGGAATGAATGCAAAGACGCTGAATCACATCGTTAAGGCCAAGACAAAGATTATGGAAGGTGCTGGGAAACAATCAGATGCTCGGAAAAGATTCAGAAGCAGCAACTTTGGGGACGTGGATGCTGCTTTGATATACTGGTTCAAACAGCATTACGGACGTCCGCAAATCAGGATCGACGGTGACGTCTTGCTTCGGAAAGCAGCATACTTTGCGAGTGTGTTCGAGTACGCGGCGCCGCCAAGTTTATCATGGATAAACCGATGGAAAAAACGATGGGGTATTGGCAAAATAATAAAGTCGGGAGAAGCCGGTGGTGTAGACATGGATGTGGTTGTGGCTTGGAGAACGGGTGAGCTGAAAAGAATTCTCCAGAAGTATGCCCCCAGCAACATCTACAACTGTGATGAAACGGGGCTATTTTGGCAGATGCTGCCGGAGAAGAGCCTTGGGTTTATTGGAGAAAAGCAGAGTGGTAGGAAACAAGCCAAAACTAGGATGACTTTATTGGTTGGGAGTAATATGGATGGTTCCGATATGATGCCGCTTCTTGCTATTGGAAAAAGCGCAAAGCCAAGAGCTTTCAAGGGTGTAAGAAACCTGCCAGTGCGGTACCTCAGCAACCGAAAAGCTTGGATGCGCTCTGACATCTTCGAAACTGAAATGCAGAAGTTTGATTGTCGCATGAAAAAGCAAGGGCGAAAAGTGTGTATGATCGTAGATAACTGTTCCGCGCACCCCCGTGTCGAACTGGAAAACACTGAACTAGTTTTTCTACCTCCGAATACTACGTCACATACACAGCCGATGGACTGTGGGATTATTAAGAATTTAAAATTCTTTTACCGACGAATTCTCGCGGATAAACGACTACAAGCGGGGGAAGCCAATATCGACTTTAAATGGGACATCCTAGATTGTTTGATCGCCATAAGAGACAGTTGGAAGCAAGTCAAACGAGAGACGAACGTGAACTGTTGGAGGAAAGCAGGATTTGAGGTTCAGATGCCAACTGTTCAGCAGGAGAATGATGAGGTCGCTGGCGATCGTGATGATCCAACGGTTTCGATCCAAGCTGAAGATCAGTTGGGAAGGGGACTGGAAAAATAAGAAGTACAGATATTTCAGAACATTTGGGAACGCTTGGGAGATGTCCTTCGAATTGACCTACCGGATTTGAACGATTACTTGGCTATTGATGAGAACGATGCGGAGGTTGTTGCTGAACTCACCGACCAGGAAATAGTCGCAAAAGTCACGGACATGAACAGACAGGATGTTGAGGAGGAAATGGAAGAAGCTGGAGCTGAAATCACTGAAATTACAATGCTACAGGCGCAGCAAGCGATAGACTGTTTGAAGAGATACATAATACAAAGTGGTGTACCGGAGGATGTTAGCGAGGAGTTCATAGCGGCCGTTGCGAAGGTGGACAAGCATCTGAGTATGACCAGGATGCAAAAAAGGAAGCAGAAAAAAATTACAGACTATTTCATGTAAATAAGTGACTGTTGCGATATGGATACTGTACTGTTATAACATTCATGTGGGATGTAGTACTGTACTGTACTGTAACTGGCGAATTAAAATTTGACCAAATTGTTTATTGAGTTTTTGGCGTGTTTTCATCATTTTTCTTTGCGGGAAATATGTAAAAAGCTTCAAAAAGCATGTTGTGAGCGTTTAAAACTTGCATTCTTAGGGTATCGGATCGAACTTTGCGGCAGTCGGTTATAAGAGACTGATTAAGCTGGTCCCGGCGGATCTCTTATATCCGAAGTTGACTGTATTTACAAATTGCTCCGAAGTTCTCTTTGAGGATTTGCCAAATAAAAATCTCATTCTCTCAAGGATTAAAAATTTGCCAGTGTCTGCTCGAACTTTGGAACGACGTGTTGAAGACATGGCTGCTGACATAAAAATGCAACAGGCTGTTGCGTTGCGGTCGGTCAATACTTTTAGTGTTGCTCTTGATGAAAGCGTGGATATCAATGATATTCCTCGTTTAGCGATCATCGCGCGATATTGTTCTGACGACAATGTGGAGGAAGAGTTGTGCTGTCTAAGCCCTATGTGTGGCTCTACAAAAGGAGCAGACATACTTGAGAAATTTATTAATCAGAAATAATTTTTGAAATAAGACAAATTGATATTAAGAAAATATTTGCTGTTACGACGGATGGCTCCGCTGCCATGGTTGAACGAGACCGTGGTTTTGTTGGATTTATTGAAGAGAAAATTGGCCATCCAAGTAGTATATGAAATGCCGTGTCCGATGCAATTTAAATCCGAGCATTTCATATCTTAGTTTTTAAAAAATCTTTTTAAAAATTTTTATTGATGTGGGAATTCACCATGTCCGATGTCTGAACATTCTATATCTTATTTTTAGAAAATCTTTTTTAAATTTTTATGTTTTGGAACCGGCATTTATAAAATTTTTAAAAATTTAACGACCTACACTTTTGTTTCAGTTTTTTTTATTAAATAAACAAACATTTAAAAACAAAGTAAATATAAAGTTTAAATAAGCGATGACATAATTGAAATAAATCACGTCATTGCAGCCGGTCCGCATACTTCAGATGTTCATACCTTTACTTTTTGCAGTTGCAGCCCGCGGCATGGCCTAAAGCATGACAAGTGTAGCAAAAATGAGCTTGTCATGCTATAGGGTTATTTTACGTCCATCCCTTGAGAAAAATTTCTAAATCTTATTGAAATCTCTTTCAAATTTTTATGTTTTGAAATCGGTATTTATAGAATTAAAAAAATTAACTAAAAGTGGTTTTCAACTCCTAGATCTATACCAGCGGTCGCCAATCTGTGGTCCACGGACCACTGGTGGTCCGTGAAAATATTTAGGTGGTCCGTGGAAAAAAATGGGTCATTATTTATATTCCATGAACATTCAGAATACCGTAAATTCCGGCGTATAAGTCGATTTGGCGTATAAGTCGAGGTTTATAAGTTTGGCCCAAAAATCCCGATTTTAATATGTACCTGTCGTATAAGTCGACCCCCTTCCCTGGCTCAAATCGCTTGCTAGAAATATTTCAGTCGGCATAAGAGGCGAGGCGTAGTTAAGGAAATCAGCAGACTTCGGCAGACGATGTTGTTCTCAAGAATTCAAATTATTCACTGTGACGTAGCAGGTTTGCTTGATCATTCTACACCGCATGTTAATTTTGCTGACTCATCTTGCACTTCGTCGCGCTTTTACTCATGTATCGTTTCGTTGCCAAGGTAAAGTGTGAATTCTGCATTGATTGGTAAAATGACAAGCTTGTTTGACTAATACCGGTAAGAATTTTAATAAAAGAATTTATTTCAGACAAATTTATAAATATTGTAATTATAAAAAAATAGTATATTTCAATTTTGATGTTTGCTTTTGAGAACATACGTAATAAAGGTGTAACGGCAACAGTTTTGTTGAATCTGAATTCACGCCATGAAAAACGTCACCGCCGTATAAGTCGAGGATGGATTTTTATACTTAAAATTCAGTGTCAAATTTTCGACTTATACGCCGGAATTTACGGTAAGAAAAAAATTAACAAAACTTATCATAGACTACAATTTTTTAAGCAACTTTTATTAGCGAAATTCCTTCGGAATGAGTGACTCTGCTACGCGTTCTCTAGCTCTTGCATAGTAACACTGGCGCTGACCATGCGGTCACGTTCCTTATAAAGGAAGGAATCGAAGATTCGGGATATATACTGTTTTGCCCTGTCTGTCTCTGTCTGTTTGAACACAGTAAAAAATTGGCCATAACTTTGTAACCGCTTAAACAGGTACAGCTTTCATATTTCACATAAGTATTTCTTGAGACAAGACCTTTCAGTCGGCATGATAATTTTGGCCCGGTGACCTTGACCTTGCTTTCATACGTGGCATCAGTGTTTTACAAATACAGTTTGTTCTTTCCTAACATCAAATATACATAAACTGAGCATTGGCATACGCATCAGATGCATACTCATAAGTATTCATAAGATATATATTCATAAGTACTCGTATCCGAAACCTTATACATTTTAATTGGGGCGTAGCCTTCCTCTTACAATTACAAAGTTGGCGTTCCCTGGACTAGCCTATTTGTTAGAGGTTAGCTGTCCAGCTTAAAAACAAATGGGAAGTTTTTAGCCTGCATTATTCATTATATATATATACATATCCCGAAGGACTCTAATTCTGATAGAGTAACAAATTGTTGGTGTATCTGTAACTTATAAGTGGAGCTTACCAAAGACAAAACGTACTGTTATTCCAAATTAATAATTCTTCTTCTTTTCCAGATTCAAATATAATAGGTAATAGACCCATAATGAGTGAAAAAAAGCAAGTGAATATTTTGCACTTCTTTAGTAAAACTAAAGATAAAATAATTAATGAAAATAGTAATACTTCACTTAATAGTGAGCATATCAATGACTTAATAGTGAGCATATCAATGAGCATATCAATGAATCAGAACATCCACAATCCTCATCAGGCAGCATTAGAAAGAAGATTCAAATTGGAGGCGAAAAGAAAAAACGCAAAATATCAAGAAAATATCATTCAGTCTACCTGAAATTTGGATTTATTCAAGAACCTGGTAGTGAGCTAGACCCAAGGCCTCTTTGTATTATTTGTTGTGAGAGTTTATCTAATGATGCCATGAAACCGTCAAAACTTGAAAGACATTTGCAATCAAAACACCCAGATTTAGCTGAGAAACCACTTGAATATTTCCAAAGAATGCATGAAGGTATGAAAAAGCAAATAGGTGCTTTAAAAAATATGGTTGTTGAAGATAAGCCCCTATTAATGGCTTCCTACTTGATAGCACTTCAAATTGCGAAAAATAAAAAGCCATACACGATTGGTCAAGATCTAATCAAACCTTGCATGTTACAAGCCTGTGAAGCAGTTTTGGGAAAACAAGCTGTTCAAAGACTGAATTTTATTCCTATGTCTGCTAACACTGTTAAGCGCAGAATTGAAGAAATGGCTGAAGATATTGAAAATCAAGTTATAAAAATGGTAAAAAATTCACCATTTTATTCAATTCAACTTGATGAATCTACAGATGTAAGTAACAAGGCACTTCTCCTTTGTTTTGTGAGGGTTGAGTGTGAAGGAGAATTACAGGAAGAACTTCTATGCTCGCTTAACTTGCCAGGTAAAACAACTAGCTTTGAGATTTTTAAAGCACTTGACAGGTATTTCGTGGAACACAAAATTGAATGGAAAAAATGTATTGGCATATGTGTAGACGGTGCTGCAAACATGGCTGGACATCGCTCAGGAGTTGTTGCAAGGGTAAAAAATGTTAGTCACCCAGACATTCTGTCTACACACTGCATTATACATCGTGAGCAGCTTGTGGCAAAAAAAATGTCCCCAGAACTACACGAAGTATTATCAAATGTTATTAAAATCGTAAATGAAATTCGACACAAAGCACTCAATTCTCGAATATTTGAAATGCTCTGCGAAGAAATGGGTTCCCAGTATACTCAGTTTCTTCTTCACGCTGAGGTAAGATGGCTATCGAGGGGCAAAATACTGACCCGACTGTTCGTCCTGCGTGAAGAAATTAAGTTATTTTTTCAGCAGCAGAATAATCAGAAATTTCAAGAACTCTTATCCGACGATGAGTGGGTAGCCAAGCTTGCATACCTGGCAGATATTTTTTCTCTATTAAATGAACTAAACATATCTTTGCAAGGACAACTTAAGGACGTGTTTACATTACAAGGTAAAATAGATGCTTTTCGAAAGAAAATATCACTGTGGCAAACGCGGTTGGCAGAAGATCTACAAATGTTTATAAATTTTGATGAATATATGGGAGAGAAAGATCTCAACAGGCAAGTGGTATTCATTATTCAACAGCACTTACAGTCACTGACAGAATATTTTGATTTGTATTACCCAAGTGAAGAAGATCCTAGGCCTGGAAATATGTGGATAATAGATCCATTTGTAGCTAACATCGAAGAGAGCAAATTAAGCATAAAGGAAAAGGAAAGTCTCATCGATCTATCTTGCGATGACAGTCTCAAAGCTAAATTCAAGTCATCTTTATCAAGAGCTCATTTTTGGCTCTCTGTCAAAAATGAATACAATGAAAATTTTGATTCAATTTTCAACAACATATTTGTGTGAAAAGGCATTTTCATCTGTGACAGTAATTAAAAATCGGTACCGCTCTCGGCTTGAAATAGAAGCAGCTCTCCGTCTTGCAGTGACATCATTGGAGCCGAATCTCAACATACTGATGTCAAATAGACAGCAACATCCATCACATTAAAAATGGGTAATGTTTTACTAAACTTCAGTTTTTTTCTTTTCTTAATAATGACTATGTAACTTTTTTTTACCTTTAATGTGTGTATTTCTTAATGAAAAAAAAATAATACTTTTCTGATTGTTATTGTATAAATATATTTACACTACGGTACAGCACCTTTTTTTCTAAATCCATATTAGTGGTCCACCAAATAAAAAATTATATATTTAGTGGTCCATGAAGCTCTGAAGATTGGCGACCACTGATCTATACTTTTGTTTAAACCTGATATTTTTATTTTCAATTTCATGTTAAACATAGGTTATTGATGCTCGTATAACAATATCATTTGAACTACGCAATTTCATATTCTCCAATCTGTTATCATCAAATCTTTTGTTAATGTGTTTGATTTTCTCTCAATCTTTTAGTAAGCCATAAAAACACTCCCAAACGAAATCATGAATACGTAAACACCGCCCCCAGTCATTTTCAATAGTGAATTCAGAATATCCTTTTTCATTAATAATAATTAAAGTGGGAATTCGAGTAATCGCATGAACAACGTAACCATCTAGACTTCCAGCATATGCTATGTATGTTGAATGGAAATAAAATTCACGATTTTCAATTATTAGTTTTTTATTCATTAAATATATATATACACATAAAATTTACTTCTTTTGAATCAACAGTTTTATTCTATTTTTTCCTTTAGATTTCACCCTAATTGAAAAGGTATCATTGTCGAATACTTTAATGTTGTATTCTTTCAATGTCTTCTTGTGATAGTATATCAAGTGATTGCTTAGACAATGATTTGGTTCAAAATCAACAAATTGTAAATATTCGCGCACTTGGTCTGCTTGCTTCAATCTAAAATGAGAAAAACAGAACATTGTGCACTGAAGTTGACTATTTTTATTATTGAGCACAAGCTTTCGTGGGCTACTGCCCACTTCGTCAGGTGCAATGGAATGAAAATGCAATCAAAACAAGTTTTACACAACGGCATTAAACATAACAAACAGACATATGTGACGTAATGAAATATGAAAATATCGGTAAAAAAGACTAAGTTTGAGAAAATATGAAAGTACGGTAAATTACAGCAATTTAAGCAAAAAACAAATGCGAGAAAATGGCATGCAAGTATAAAACGATGCGAAATGGAGAAAGAAGTGAAAAACATAAATGACCCTCAAGTTTACAAGAATAAAAATAAATATTACACGTAGTTAGACATAAATGAATAATCTTTATTTAAACCTTGGTTAACACAATCGAGTTTGAAAATAATTTTTTGTTCCTCCACTTCCCGTTGTTGCTTTGTTTTGCCTTTAACTTTCTTGATAACTGCTAATTTGAGATTGTCCAAACTATGGTCGGGTTTATTGAAATGTTCGGCTACTGGTTTGTTTCTATTGTGTTTAATGTCGCTCCTGTGTCCGTTCATCCGTTGTCTGATTGTGTTGCTTGTTTCTCCAATATAGATTGCTTTAGGGCAAAGATTGCATGAAATTGCATATATGATATTTGATGAATTGCAGCTAAAATTTCCGGAGATTTTTATAGGGACTCCGTTAGGACCCGTTATTGTAGGATTATTGTTTATGTTGGGGCAGAGATGGCATTTAGGAGAATTGCAGGGAAAGGTGCCCGTGATGAAACGTTCATTAGGTAAGGAGGCAGATGTAAGTAGAAGTTTGAGGTTAGGGGGTTGACGATATGATATAAGTGGTGGTGCAGGGAAGATTTGGTTAAGATATGGGTCTTTGTTTAGTAAAGGTTGCAAATTTTTGACGATTTTGTTGATAGGTCTAAGATAGGGGTGGTAAGTAAGGACTAGGGGTGTGCGATAAGATTCTAGTTTGGTTTGGTATTTGAGAAGGGCTTCTTGGGGAATGGACATGGCCTTAATGATTTGGTTTTTGACAGTTTTGGGTTTGGATCCAAGTGTGGTAAACGCATTTTTTAATGTAGTCAATTGTGAATTTAATTCTTCTTTATCAGAGCAGATACGCTTGTAGCGTAGAGCTTGGCTAAAAATTATGGAGGCGAAGATGTGTGGGGGATGGGAGCTGGTGGGGTGTAAATAGGTTTGGGAATGGGTGGGTTTTTTATATAATGAAGTTTGGAGTGTGTTATTTTTTAGTCTAATAGTGGTGTCCAGAAAATTAACTTCTTCGGTCGAGTGGTTCATGGTAACGTGAATGTCCGGGTCCTCTGAGTTGAAATCTTTATAAAATTGCAATAGTTTTTCCTCTCCGTGTGTCCATAACAGAAAGATGTCATCAATGTATCTGAGATATATTAATGGTTTATTATCGGTATTTTGTAAAAAGTTTTCTTCCAGGTTGGCCATGAAGATATTGGCATACTGAGGAGCCATTTTTGTTCCCATTGCGGTACCTTTAACTTGTAAAAATTGTTGGTTTCCAAAGTTGAAATAGTTATGTTTTAAAATAAATTCAGTGGATTGCATGATGACGTCAGTTAGTTGGTTGTCAGGAAGTCGGTTCTTAAGAGCTTTTAGGCCGTTGTTGTGGGTTATGTTAGTGTAAAGCGAGGAAACGTCCAGGGTAGCCAGAATGGTATTTTGCGGTACTGTTTTGATTTTCTTTAGCTTGTTTAAAAAGTCGGTAGTATCTTGGATAAAACTATTGGCAGTCTGTGCATAAGGTTTGAGTAGGGTCTCTACGAAGTGTGATAAATGTTCAGTGAGAGTGTTATTGTTAGAAATGATGGGTCGGCCAGGATTGTTAGGTTTGTGGATTTTGGGTAGAAGGTAAAATTTTCCAGGTTGTGGATTGGGGGGAATGTAGGATAAAAGTTGGGATTTATAGGGATCTGGAAAAGATTTAATAAGTTTAGTTAGCTCTAATTTGAAATTCTTAGTCGGGTCTAAAGAAAGTGGTTGGTAGTTTTGTTGGTGGTTGAGTTGATTTTTTCCTTCCTTTATATAATCTGATCTGTTTAAAATTACGGTAGCTCCGCCTTTGTCAGCTGGTTTAATTATAATATTTTTGTTTCTTTTCAGGCTTTGTATAGCTGCTCTTTCTTTACAATTAATGTTGTCGTGTGATTTCTGATCTAATTTCATGATTTCGGCATGCGATTGTTTTCTGAAGCATTCGATATAAAGATCCAGGGTTTGGTGACGGCCACTTGGAGGGGTCCAGTTACTGTTATTCAATTTTAATTGTGGTTGATTTTGGTTAAGCGCACTTACAGAGTTGGTCGGAGTGTTGGGAGAAGTGTTATTGCAGAAAAATTCTTTAAGTCTCAAACGGCGGAAATACGACTCAATATCACTGAAGAATTGTATTTCATCAATTTTTTTTGATGGGCAAAAAGATAAACCTTTTTCGAGAATTGCTAGTTCATGTGGGCTAGGTTTATAATCGGATAAATTAACAATTTTATTCAAAGGAGGAGCATTTTTATTAAAAAAGAGATTTAGTCTTTGCAGTTTAGCCAATTTATTTTTTAAGAGTTCAGAAATCTTCTTGTTGTAAACGTCTTTAACAACAGTTTCAATGTTAGAATACGGGTTACTTGCACAAAAATTACTTTTTAAAGATTCTAATTGTGACACTAAATTTTTTTGTTTGCTGTATAATACTTTAATTAGATGGTTTCTTAATTTAATCTCAAAATCTTGGCATAATTTTCGACTGTAAAAAGTATTGTACGTACTTGCTAATGGATTCTTGATGATTAAGCCTTTAGGTATAACATTATTTTGCTTGCATTTAGATAAGAAGAAAATATCTGATCTTACTTTAGCAATTTTCTTCGTAGTATCAATAATATTCCATTTGATTCGGCTTTGATTTGCTGTGCTTTGCATTCTATCATCGAAGAATTGGAAGAAATAGAATTGGGAAAGCCGTGTCAACTTTTCAAATAAAATGAGAAAAACAGAACATTGTGCACTGAAGTTGACTATTTTTATTATTGAGCACAAGCTTTCGTGGGCTACTGCCCACTTTGTCAGGTGCAATGGAATGAAAATGCAATCAAAACAAGTTTTACACAACGGCATTAAACGTAACAAACAGACATATGTGACGTAATGAAATATGAAAATATCGGTAAAAAAGACTAAGTTTGAGAAAATATGAAAGTACGGTAAATTACAGCAATTTAAGCAAAAAACAAATGCGAGAAAATGGCATGCAAGTATAAAACGATGCGAAATGGAGAAAGAAGTGAAAAACATAAATGACCCTCAAGTTTACAAGAATAAAAATAAATATTACACGTAGTTAGACATAAATGAATAATCTTTATTTAAACCTTGGTTAACACAATCGAGTTTGAAAATAATTTTTTGTTCCTCCACTTCCCGTTGTTGCTTTGTTTTGCCTTTAACTTTCTTGATAACTGCTAATTTGAGATTGTCCAAACTATGGTCGGGTTTATTGAAATGTTCGGCTACTGGTTTGTTTCACAATTGATGTTTTTTCACAATTCACAATTGAAGTTTCACAATTAAATTCACAATTGACTACATTAAAAAATGCGTTTACCACACTTGGATACAAACCCAAAACTGTCAAAAACCAAATCATTAAGGCCATGTCCATTCCCCGAGAAGCCCTTCTCAAATACCAAACCAAACTAGAATCTTATCGCACACCCCTAGTCCTTACTTACCACCCCTATCTTAGACCTATCAACAAAATCGTCAAAAATTTGCAACCTTTACTAAACAAAGACCCATATCTTAACCAAATCTTCCCTGCACCACCACTTATATCATATCGTCAACCCCCTAACCTCAAACTTCTACTTACATCTGCCTCCTTACCTAATGAACGTTTCATCACGGGCACCTTTCCCTGCAATTCTCCTAAATGCCATCTCTGCCCCAACATAAACAATAATCCTACAATAACGGGTCCTAACGGAGTCCCTATAAAAATCTCCGGAAATTTTAGCTGCAATTCATCAAATATCATATATGCAATTTCATGCAATCTTTGCCCTAAAGCAATCTATATTGGAGAAACAAGCAACACAATCAGACAACGGATGAACGGACACAGGAGCGACATTAAACACAATAGAAACAAACCAGTAGCCGAACATTTCAATAAACCCGACCATAGTTTGGACAATCTCAAATTAGCAGTTATCAAGAAAGTTAAAGGCAAAACAAAGCAACAACGGGAAGTGGAGGAACAAAAAATTATTTTCAAACTCGATTGTGTTAACCAAGGTTTAAATAAAGATTATTCATTTATGTCTAACTACGTGTAATATTTATTTTTATTCTTGTAAACTTGAGGGTCATTTATGTTTTTCACTTCTTTCTCCATTTCGCATCGTTTTATACTTGCATGCCATTTTCTCGCATTTGTTTTTTGCTTAAATTGCTGTAATTTACCGTACTTTCATATTTTCTCAAACTTAGTCTTTTTTACCGATATTTTCATATTTCATTACGTCACATATGTCTGTTTGTTACGTTTAATGCCGTTGTGTAAAACTTGTTTTGATTGCATTTTCATTCCATTGCACCTGACGAAGTGGGCAGTAGCCCACGAAAGCTTGTGCTCAATAATAAAAATAGTCAACTTCAGTGCACAATGTTCTGTTTTTCTCATTTTATTTGAAAAGTTGACACGGCTTTCCCAATTCTATTGCTTCAATCTAGGTCGCGTTTTCTTAACTTCCTTTTTCTCTACAAACTCGTTTCGGGTCTACTGGGACACATATGTCCCAGCTTGGTGATATTCAAGTTATCTGTCCCATTTTGTTTCGAAATGTTGTTTATTTGCGATTTCTATTGCCTGGGAGTCACGCACCAGTGACTACACGTGTAGCGATCAGAATTCCGCCAGTCTTTCGCGTTTGCTTGCAAAGCGGTGCAGTTACTGTTAAAAGTTTTCTGAAATTTTCACATTTGGGAAGCAATTCTACCTAGAGGTAAGCCATACTATCTCTTTATTTTTGCCCTTGTAGTTTTTTATTGCTGCAGCTTGAAAGTAGGCTGTTGTTTGGACTGTCAGAAACGAAGTTTGTTCAGGCAAACAGGTGGTGGGACAATAGTGTGCTGGGACAAATATGTCCCAACAGTCTTTTTCAACCGCAATTGTGCAGACTAGCCACTACTAAAATATAGTTTCTGACTGAAGTTTGTTTGTGTTTTCAGTTTCTTTTACAAACTAAATTTAAGTTTTTCTATTAGGTATGTCAAGAAACTTGAATCCTGATCAAATTGCCGCGTTGGTTGAGGAGGAGTATTCTGATGTGGACACTCATGATTCCTTTGATGATCTGGATTTTCTTAGTCTTTCAGATACTGACTCCAGCAGCAAAGAGACTGAATCTGAAGAAGAACCAGATAACAATCCAATCTCTCGACTGAAAACTTTTGCTCCCCTTCAACCACAAGCTGCTAATCAAGTTCAACCAACAACTGTAAATCAAGCCATGGACTGGAAAGAGCCCCACAATTTTTCTCCAAGGCATACTGTTTCAAGTGAGCAATGCTGCCAAATCATATCTGACTTGGGCAATGTTCCCTCTAATCTTTAGCTGTATGTGTGCGCAGAAATTTGTTCATGTGCAAACTCTACTCTTTTTTGCAAATTATGTGCTATTGTGCATTCTCCGCGGTGCGGAAAGCTTATATTATTGACTCTGATTTCTCGATTTTTGTCTCAAAAACGTAATAATCTCTAAAAAAAAAAGTTTTCACTTCTGAAATCTTGTGTGCGCACATCTTTTTTTTATGTGCGCTAGTTTTAGGATATATGTGCGCGCGCACACGCGCACAGCTTAGAGGGAACGTTGGACTTGGGGCATTTATCATCACCGTTGGATTGTTTCATGATGTAGTTCCCATATGGTTTATGCATGTGGATTTCACAGTGCACAAATGAAAGACTGCAAATTTATGAAAGAGAAAAGAAAAAAAAAATTATGATGACAAATCCCCATGAAATAATGTCCCTCTTGGAGGTCTGTGTGTGATGGGATTCAACCGCCTGCCTTCCATAAATTATTATTGGTCAGACAAACCTTCAATGGAAAACACCTTACCAAAGTCAACCTTTTCCAGAGACAGATTTAAGTTATTGTTATCTAAGCTCTACATGAATAAGCCAGAAAAACCATCATCTGCTGGAAAGTTATACTACATGGAGGAACTCATAGGATGCTTGAAGCACACTTTTCAAAGATGCCGACAAGATAGTAGTTCGCAAAGCATAGATGAATCAATGACGAAGTTCAAGGGCAGATCCACTCTCAAACAATACTTGCCAATGAAGCCAGTCAAGAGGGGCATAAAGCTGTGGATGAGATGCGATGCACTTACAGGATACACGAACGACATGAATGTTTATGCTGGAAAAGGTTCACCCAATCCAGTTGGAACCCTTGGTGAAAGGGTTGTAGGAGCACTTGTCTCTACCATCAAAGAAACGGATGTGACTCTTGCCTTTGACAGATTTTTCACATCTGTAAACCTTATGGATATCCTGCAATTTGGCGCTGTTGGCACCTGTAACGCCACAAGAAAAAATCTGCCCAAAGCAGCACAATGCTTTGAAAAAGGAGAATCAGAGTTCAAATGTAACAACAATGGAATTCTGCTTGCACGTTGGCGTGACACAAAAAAAGTAATTTTGTTGAGCAATTGTCACAATGAAAGTTCCAGTCCAATACAGGAAAAGAACAAAGATGGCAGTGGGAGGTGGGTATCGTTCCCAGAAGCAATACAATTCTATAGAAAGATTATGGGTGGTGTTGACCTTGCCAATCAAATTGCAGGCCTCTATGACCTGGACAGAAAGTTGCTGAAATGGTGGAAGGTTTTCTATCGATGTCCCATGTTCAGCATTGTAAATTCTTGGGTTGTATATAAACAACTTCAATGCCATCCAAACAAACCATTCCTGGATTTTTTGTGTGAATTGGCAGAAGCATTGATAGCCAAAGGCCTGGAGCACAACCCAGTCAAGAGAGCTCTCCGTCCAGGAAGGAAAAGCAAGTCAGATGGTGAATGTAGGAAGACACTTGCCAATCGAAGAAACAACAAGAAGATGTGTAGGTTGCTCACGTCGTGGGAAGGAGACACGCACAAAAACTTTGTGTCGGCAGTGTAACAGCCCGTATTGCAAAACGTGCTTTTCTGTGTATCACATGTAATACAATAATAAATTGTGATTGTGTGGTTATTGCATGGTTTACCAATGAGCAAGGAGGTATTTTCATGTCTAGTGGGACATATGTGTCCCACTCGGCTGTGACAGAAAAAGCGTTATGGGACAAATATGTCCCACCCTACGCTTACAAAATAATAAGAAAAAATCTTTACAGACAGTTAGATTAGCATCTCCAGCCATGTATTTCATACTTTAAAGTTACTATATCTTACGAGTTGAAAAAAAATTCCGACTTGAAAGGGTTAAAACGCGCATTCTTCTTGTGTCGATAACTTGAAGATAACTTGTTTATTGATTACCGTTATAGTCTCACTGGGATACGCAGCTGCAACTTTAAAAACTTTTTTTTAGGTCAGATAGTGATTTTGGAATCTGAGTAATAACTTTTTGTTGTTTCAGAACTGTTAGTTGTTTTAATTTGTTTTAATCTAAATTTGGGCTGTGTTGAAAACATTTCCGTAAGTTAATTATTTTTAATTTCATATGGTCGTGTTTTTCACGTTTTGTGCCTTTGTTTAGAATTACGGAATAACGCTTCAATAGATTTCAAATCAAACTTGGATTGAGCGTTCTCGTCAATTGGTCTACGCAGTTTAGCTATTAGAAACAAAAACAGATTAAATCAAATCAGTAATTCAAAATTGGACTAACTGAAAATTGGTCAAAGATTGAAGATTGAACTAAATTGGGTGAGCTTGTTCCTTACTTTGTTTGTGATTTGTGAAAATGGAATTATACAATAAACTAATAGCAAGAAGAAGAGGTCTTAAAGCCTTCGTAACTCGGCAAATCAATCAATTGAATAATTTTGTTAATGGCGATAGTTTAAATCAAACCGCTTTTGAAGACAAAAGACTTCGGCTAAAATCCGCATTTGATAATTTACGAGAAAATTTAAAACTTTTGTCAAACGCACAACTTGAATTACCCAATGAAAAACTTGATGAAGCTATAAAGGATCTCAAAGAGAACGAGTTCTTTCTCGAAGAGAAAGAAACAATAGCTGCGAACATTAAATGCGAATTTGATAAACTGTTTCTCTCGCATACAAAAAGTAACGAACTTTATAAAAAGAAATGTAATGTGGACAAACCTGAGTTTAAACCTAGGAATCATTGTCTGCCAAAGTGGGACGGAGATATTACAACTTTTAATTCATGGAAATATCGCATTGAGGACTACTTTTTATCTAACGGGTTTAACTCAGGATCGTGAACAACTGGTCGTATTACTCAACGATAATATTTTTCCGTCGGCAATACAATCAACATTACTAAACTGTTTGAGTGCTAGAGAGGTCTGGGAAAGTTTGGAAGCTAGATTTCCCTCGGAGTCCATTCCGGAGGCAATAATGCACACGATAAAAGGAGTGAAACCAATGAGGTCTTGTTCCGCAAAAGAATTGAGACGATTGCTTCAAAACGTAAAAAACATATGTTCGTCATAGTAAAGAATCTGGGTGTTCAAAAGATCTTGATTGCTGCGCTACCGTAGATTTAATTGAAAAATTAACCGACTCTCTCGCAAGTACTGTAATTTTAGGGAAGACCAGTTTGATGAAAAACTGGTTTTCAGTGATGTGGCCACTTTTCACACTAGTGGAAAAGTGAACAAACAGAATGTTCGAATTTGGGGACTTGAGAACCCCCACGAGTCACTGGAGCAAATTAGGGATTCTCCAAAAGTGAATGTTTTTTGTGCAATTTCCAAGAAACATGTTCATGGCCCCTACCTTTTTGATGAGAATGTGACTGGTGACAATTATCTGCATATGCTGCAGGCCTGGCTTATGGATCGACTCACTGCAAATCAAGCTGAGGACTTCATTTTCCAGCAAGACGGTGCTCCACCCCACTGAAAACTTTCAGTACGAGCTTACTTGAATGAGAATCTGCCAGGAAGATGGATTGGATGTGCTGGAAATGATGACAGTGGCTTGCTAAAATGGCCCCCGCGATCACCTGACTTGACCCCTTGCGATTTTTTTCTTTGGGGCTATGTAAAAGGTTTGGTTTACGTCCCTCCTCTGCCCACAAACGTAGTGGAATTGAAGCAGAGAATTTCTTCAGCGTTAGAGACTGTTACAGAAGACATGCTGCAGCGAGTTTGGGATGAACTCGGTTATCGCCTAGACGTTTGCCATGTTGCAGGAGGAGCACACATTGAAAATCTGTGAATTTCTGAAAATCAATAAGCACGTGTGTTGTACTGCCGACAACGCGTAAATGACAATATCTTTTAAAATAAATTATATCAACTCATATGCCTGTCAAGTTTCATTGATTTCGAGTTATAATTTTCGGAGATATTTGCATCTCAAATGGTGTCATTTTTTTTGGGACACCCTGTACTTTAAATTTTTATTGTAGTTGTTAGAGAAACACCCCAATCCAAAGACCTAACGAAGTCGCTTCTGAGGTTCCAAATGGTAAGTTTTTATTTTCTTTCCATTTGATTTAAAGTAATTCCAACTTTTATTGTAGTTGTTAGAGAAACAACCCCAATCCAAAGACCTAATGAAGTCGCTTCTGAGGTTGTTGATGGTAAGTTTTTACTTTATTTTGATTTGATTTTTAAAGTAACTTAAATTTTTATTGTAATTGTTAGAGAAACAACCCCAATCCAAAGACCTAACGAAGTCGCTTCTGAGGTTGCAAATGGTAAGTTTTTATTTTCTTTCCATTTGATTTAAAGTAATTCCAACTTTTATTGTAGTTGTTAGAGAAACAACCCCAATCCAAAGACCTAACGAAGTCACTTCTGAGGTTGCTGATGGTAAGTTTTTATTTCGCGTTCAGTGAAATAGAAAATAATACTTGTTTTCCTTAGAACAAACGGAAAGAGGTCGAGAGGGTTATATTTCTTATTTGCGGAAAGTTGGTAAACCAGTGATCCCCACTATCTGCAAAAAGTTGGTTAAAGGTAAGTTTTTCGTTTGAATTCAGTAAAATTGAAAATAAAAATTGTTTTGCTATAGAACAAGTACAGCAGTTGGATCAAGTTTCTGTTGTCGGGCGTTCGACTCCAAGCAGTGAGTTTTTTATAACGTATATGGTGAAATTGAAGTACTTACTTGTTTTTCTTAGAACGATTGCAACCTTACAGTTCCCCAGAAAATTTATCCAAAATTCCGGTTGAAAATTTGGTTGAGGTTGTCAATGGTACGTGTATTTATTTTCAGTTTGATTCTGAGATACTGCAATTTTCTTCTTTATAGAAATTATCGAGGAACCCGCAAGAAAAAAAACAAACTTGCTGAGACTAACAATGGTGCATTTTTTATGAAAAGAGTTTGATTTAAAATTAATTTTGGTTTTTCTTAGAAGCAGAAAACCTCCCAGAAATAGTAAATGGGGAGATTAGCGCTTTCACGCAAAAACACTGGACCAGCATTTGTACTTTCTCTAAAAAAGGAAAAGCACAACCCATCAATCAAGATTTAAAAGAAGTAATTCCAAAAATTGTTTACCAAATTTTAAAATTTCAATCTAATCGTTTCAAATTAAATTATAGTTTTGGTTATATTTTAAAAAACATTAATAATAAAGAATTGTGTTACTACCACGCATCGTTTAACAATAGTGTGATGATGTCTACCGCTCGTTTAGTAAGTAATCGTCAAGAATTAATTCAATTTTTATATGTATTAGCGGAAGAATAATTTTTTGATAAAATTAATCGTCCCGACACAAAGTGGAAAGTGGTTGACATCACCAATATAACATTTTACATTAACCATCTAAAAGATGCCCCTATTGGCAGCCTAGTTTCTTTGCCTGGTTATATTATGAACAACCATGGTTTGCAAAACGTAAGCGCTGACGAAAATTTGTGTTTTTTTCGCTGTTTGGCAGTGCACTGGGGTGCCAACCCTAGCTGGTGTGAGAAGGCTACCAAATACTTGTTTTATAAATATTGTGTTCATTTTGGTGTTGTGCCTGGAGATTTTGCAGGCGTTCAACTTTTTGACTTTACCCATTTAGAGGATTTTTTTGAACTCAACCTCATTGCGTATGAACTTGACGATAAGGTTGCCAAACTGGTCCAACGTAGCTTCAAGTTCTACCAGGAGACCATGCGGTTGAATATTTTTGGAAATCATCTAAGTGTGATTGTAGATTTTGAGATTATGGTGTGTACCAATGCGTTCACTGCGATAAGTTGTGGTATAACGCCAAACATTATAATCAATACAACGAAAGTTGCACCAAAACAGTGCGTGAGGTTTTTCCTGGGGGGATTCACAAAAATCCTGCCACTATTTTTGAAAAATTGGAGGAAATAGGGATTGTTGTCCCCACTGCGACCGTCATTCCCCTTTTTTGCTTGCTACAATTTTGGAGCCTATTTTTCAAAAAGTAAAATTTTTAATAATTTGATGTTAACACTAGACGCTTGTCACCTTTCTTTGAGCGTTGCAGTCACAAGCAACATCCCTGGTTATGAGTCAGGTGTTTGCTTTGTGACTGAAGGAAATGAAGAGCGTTTGGTTCAAAAATTAGTTAACTATCTCGAAACCCTCTCCGATATTTGTTATCAACTGCTTGTACAAAAATTCGATTACGTGTTCGAGCAATTGGAGAGTAACGAAAACATGAAGAAAGAAAAAATTTTAAATGAATTTCAATGTTATTGTAAAGAATTTGTTGTGCTTGGTTTCAATTCGGCTTCCTACGATTTAAATCTTATCAAACCCACATTAATTCAAATTCTTTTGAAAAACATTCAATTTGTAATTAAAAGAACAAACATTTATCTTTGTTTGAAAACTTCCAAATCACGATTTTTAGACATCAAAACTTTTTGGCTCCCGGTTTTAGTTACCGCAAATTTTTGGTAGCTCATGGGGCAGAATTCAGAAAGTTTTATTTTCCTTACGAATTCATTACCAATCTTGACAAATTGGAAAACGGATTGCCCGAACACGGTGATTTTTATTCTTCTCTTTCCAAATTCAATATCACCCAAGAGGAATACGATCTTGTGGTGAAAACTTGGATGGATTATGTCCCTTGTACAAGCAGTTGAAAACCTACTCCAACCTTATCTTATACAAGGTTTGGATATCTTTAAAACGTCTTTTTCTGTTAGCGAAGTGGCCAAGTTGCAAATGATAAAGAAAATTCAAAAAAATGCATTCTTTTGTCTCTTCCCTAAGCGGCATAAGGATTTGTATAAATCACTTCGCTCCCAATTGATGGGTGGTTTAAAGTTTGATTTTTTGTAGACTTGCGATTTTGGGAGAAACCAAAATCCGCTCCCATGAAATTGAAAATCCCAAAACCGTAAAAAAAGTACTCGGTTTGGTCGCAAACTCTTTATACTTGCATGTTATTGCTCAGAATAACCCCACCAGTTATTTTTGTCGCTACAAAGAAGAAGATTTTCGGCCTGATCCTTGCTCCAAATTCGGTTTTCAATCTTATCAGTGGTTAAGTTATGTCGCATACAAAGAAAACACGTTTTTGCAAACAAGATTTAATATGGGGGAGAAGAGAGTGAGTAAGTATAGTTTGCCAGTGGACGGTTATTCTGAGCAACAAAACACTGTGTATCAGTATCTTGGTTGTTTTTTTCATTCTTGTGATAAATCTAAAACCAACTGAAACACTGACGGTAGTTTGGAAGTGACGCATCCTCTTAGAAACATTCCCCATAAAGATATTCGGGAAGAGACAAAAAACAATAAAAAAGGTTGGAAAGAAGAAGGGTTTTGTGTGGTGGAGATGAGGGAGTGTGAATGGTTGAAGATAAGAAAATAGCCGGAAGTCTCTCGTTTCTTAAAAACCTTAAAATCAGTAACACCCAAAAGGAAATTGACTTTTGAAAAAATATTAGAAGGCGTTCGAAACGAGAGTTTGTACAATTTCTTATCGTTGATATTCACACTCCTGACGAGTTAAAAGAAAAATTTAAAGATTTTCCTTTGATTATTAAAAATAGTTTCATTTCTCTGGATGATATTGGTTCGTATATGAAGAACGTGGCAGAGGAGCATGACGTTTTAAAGAAAGAACAAAAATATTTAATTAGTAGTTATTTTGGAGAGAAATTTTTAATTAATTCGAAAATGGCCAAATTTTACCTAGAAATGGGTTTAAAAATCACTAAAATTAACGAATTTGTAGAATTTTTTCCGCAAAAATGTTTTGCTCCTCTAGCACAAGAAATTGTAAATTTAAGACGTTTGGCTGATACTGATAAATCCAAAACAGTAATTGCGTTAATAAACAAATTAACTGGAAATTCTCTTTATTCTGCTAGTCTGTTAAATAAAGAGAAACACAGGAACATTACTTACCATTCAGGGGACACACTCAATAAACCAATCAACAACCCCTGCTTCATTCATTTAGACCAAATTAAAAAAGATACCTATGAAGTGAAGAGTTTAAAAAACAAAATTGTAAACGATCTCCCTATCCAAATTGGTCTTAACGTATACCTCAATTCAAAATTTGTTAAAATTCTTTTATCTGTTTCTCAAAAAATACATTCCGGATCGTCATTTCAAACTGTTAGAAACCGATACCGATTCTATTTATTTAGTATTAGTAAAGAAAATTTGGATGACTGTGTTCCTCCCCATTTGAAAGCGAGTTACTTTCGCGATAAATTAAAATGGTTGACTTTGGAGGTAAGTTCCAACCACGAAGAAACCTTCATCCAGAGAAAACTTGAAGGTGAGGAGTGGGATGCGCAACCTTGTTGCACTTCATTTGAGTTGTTTGATAAAAAAACATTGGGTAAAATGAAGTTGGAGTACAAAGGGGACAACCAAATTTGTTTGGCTTCAAAATCGTACTTTTGCAAAGGGGAAATAAAACAAGTTTGTAAAGGGGTGTCCATCGCTCAAAACCCTCTCACCTTTGATCAATACTTGAATGTTTTGGAGACCAACAAGCCGCTTCTTGTGGAAAACCGTGGATTTCGAAGCAAAGAACACCAAATTTTTAGTTATATTCAGAAGAAAAGGGGTTTGAGTAATTTTTACACCAAGAGGAAGGTGTTGAGCAATGGGGTTCACACGGTGCCGCTAGAGTTATAAATTTTTTTCCAAATTTTTAGTTTATCAAAAAAAGTCTCATGTACCATGGTGGTAGTTATTATGGTTCAATCAGCGAATTTTTATTTTTCGTCAATGTGTTTTTCATTCGTGTTTTTTCTGCCAATGTATTTTTCCCCAATCATGTATTTCTTTGTGCATTTCATTACAAAAGTGGTATGTAATGACGTTTGCTTTCATTTTGTTCCATAAAGAGCTAGCATAATGTCTTTGTGATTTCAAAATCCAACTAGTTTTGTGGTAAGCGGACCTTCCAGAGCTGGAAAGTCTTATTGGGTCCTACGTTTTATAGACAATTTAAAACAACTTTGCCCTGAAATCAAACAGGTTGTTTATCATTATGAGGTATGGCAAGCAATGTTTGATTGTTACATGGATAAAGTAAACTTTAAACAAGGCATGCCGAGTCTTGAAGACCAAAAATAAAGTCGAGATGCATTTCTAGTACTAGACGATTTGATGTTTGCCAATTCTGAATTCTTATCCAAGATTTATAGTGTCTACTCCTATCACTTTCATTTCAGTGTTCTCATGACTGTGCAAAATTTGTTTTATAAAGGCTTGCGTGAAATAAGTCTCAATGCCCAAATTATGGTGCTCTTTAAAAGTTGTAGGGATGTGAATCAAATTGCACATTTCTTACATCAGATCTACCCCAAAACATGTAAAAACGCACTTGAGGCATATAAAGACGCTGTATCTTCAGAAAAAGGTTATTTGATGATTGACTTACACTGTGAAACACACGATAACCAACGTCTGCGTTCAGGGATTTTTCCAGAAGACATGCATTATCTTTATCAATGAACTGCTTGCGAAAAAACAGACCCATTTTGCGTTTGCTACAAAAAGCCCCTGCATCTTTGCAAAAGCGTATTTTAGACAAAGCATCGCCAGAGTTAATACGTTGTCTTTGTGACTGTGCTCACAACGTGCTGCAAGGAAACGTCAAGATATCGCATCACCACAAGCGGAAATTAAAACCACACAAGACCAAACTTTGAAAGTTGGCTGACTGTAAGGTAGCGTTAAAAACAAAATGAAGAATTATACAAAAAGGTGGATTTTTACCCATCTTGTTGTCTGCACTCGCTCCAATCATTAGTGGTGTAGTAGGTAGTCTTATCTCTAGCGCCCTCCAGTGGCCAAACCACTGCTCTCTAGTGCTTCCAGTGGCAACTCCTCACCTCCTCCCGCTCTCTAGCATCTCTAGTGAAAAACCGCGCCAAAATTCCTTTTATATACTACTCACCACCAACATTGGCAAATGCATGGCAAAAAACAGTTGTTGAACTACTTACATCACATCCAACAGTATCCATTTCAGCTGGATGTGACATTGTATGTGATGCTGCTAACTTTGCCACAAGATCTACTCATGCTGCAAACAAGGTACATAATTACACGCTATCACGGCAAACAGTCACTCGTTCTATTTTGAAACAAGGAAAATTGGCAAAACTTCAGTTTCAGAAATTGTTTCAAAATATGGCACAAGATCCAGAATGTGCAATTTCAGGATAATTGACTTTTGGTCTGCAAGACAAACATACCTGTTGTCATATGGAGGAAATATTGCATGTGGACTAGATCAGAATTGGGAATGGATTTCTTTTCCTCTATCTATTATTGATATTGATAATAATGAATCTCATACAGCACAATTTACACACGGCTTTTTTGTATGTGAATTTCTTGCCGAATCTACCACATTCTCCAGTCCATTGTTTGTGTGTACTGATAATGCAGCAACCATGAAGGCAGCATTTGATGGACGGTTTGATACCGATACAGCAATCCATCGATCTGGTTGTACTGAGCACAGGTTATCAACATGCATTACTGATAGCTTCAGCAGAGGCGTGATTTATGAATTGGATCAGTTCATGGATCAACTTTCATTTATTGAAACGTATTTCAATACACGTCAGGCAAAGGCACCACAGCTTCCATTTTCTATACCAAAAAAATCTGCAACACGTGAATGGCGATCATATTACCGACGTTTTAATGCCCATTTAAAAAATTACTCACATTATTGTAATGAAGATGATGAGGAATTCTTAAATCACATTCCAAATTTTGCTCAGAGTAAAGGAATGCTGTATATACATGAGAAATTTAAAACTTTTTTTGACAAACTAGAAATTGATGGTGCTACATCTCATTTAATTTTGCTGTTATACTTCATACTAGACTATCAGTTGTACAAAGTTATTGTTGATATTGACAAAGAAACTTCCAGCAGCATGATAAAAAAATATTGTCAGAACTTTCACAGTATTATTGGAGAAAAACTTCGGCCATGTTGCGACAGCTCTCTGGAAGTTAGCATGGCCTTCCTTACTGGAGTTGACATTTCAGTCAAAATAGAAGACATGGTCAAGTCAGTTACTCAGAAGAAAAGGAATGTAGACATCAATAAATGGGCCAATGATTGGATCACTATTTCTAAGTCTGTTGTTCCAACTGTTATTTCATTCATGAAGGATTTAAATCTTTCTTCTGAATCATCTGATATCTGTGAAGTAGCAGGAACTGTAGAACAAAAGCAAAAAAGTGATTTTGACTTACTTTTTGATCCTCCACCAAATAAAGCACTTAAATTTGATAGCCTCATAAGGAGAAAATGCCTTGAGGATGAAGTCAACATATTTCAAAAATTAAGGCAACCAAATTCACAACCATTAGATTACACTGTGCAACACAAAAAAAAACCCAAAGACAAAACGAGTTGATTTTGGTAAATTTGGGGGTGCTGAACATGAATATGAAATTTATTTTTTTCTAGCATGTCAGGTTTTTTCAGCATTTTACATTTTAATTTGAAAACACAGGCCTGAATTTTTTCTGCTTGATTTATGAACCATCATTGGCACTATTGCTGACAGTTGTTAAATCTATACAAAAAAATAGCGATCTGGTCACCCATGATCCAGTTAGTTAAACAGAAACAGACTGTCACAGTTGCTGCTTACAGGTAGTTAGAAATCAAAAGTCCTTGTGATTTAGCTACAGCAGACATTCTTTTAATCATAATTTTTGCATTTAGGTATGTTGTAAGCAAGCTATAAAACAAGTATACTTATAGTATTGCACGTATTATACAGTTTGACATTGTTTTGCCCATAAGAAAGCTAAAATGCCAAAATAGAGACGATCTTGATCCTGATACATTTTGCTACATTTGTTGAGAATTGACTCTGCTAAAATATCGAAGGAACTTAACTGACAAGATCAAGCATTTGTATTATGCTTATTTTGGATGTGCGGTTGGAGACCAAGATAAAGTTTGGTCCCCACACTATTGTTGCTTAGATTGTAGTGGTAAACTAAGCAAATGGTTTTCGGGGAAAAAAGTACCGTAGATATGGGATTTGCTGTGCCTATGATCTGGCAAGAATAGAGAGACCACAACACTGATTGCTATTTCTGTTTAACTAAAACAAAAGGCTATAACTAAAGAAACAGGAAGAAAATTTTGTATCCAAACCTACCATCTGCTATCCGTCCTGTCCCACATTCTGTTGATCTGCCTGTTCCCGTTACTCCACCGTGTTCACCTGAACTAAAGGGCAAGTCTTCAGAGAACTCTGAAAACTCGAGTTGTGATTCTGATGATACCTTTCAACTCAGTCAAGGAGCTACCAAACCACATTTGATCAGTCAGGAAGATTTAAATGATCTTGTGCAAGATTTAAATCTGACCAAGTCTAATAGCAAACTCTTGGCTTCACGCTTACAACAATGGAATTTGCTTGCTCCAGACACAAAGGTAACTTTCTATCATCAAAGAAGCCAAGATCTAATTTCCCATTTCTCTATTGATGGCGAACTGTGCTATTGCAATGATATTTCTGCATTATTTCAAAGTATTGGCATGATCCATGATCAAACGAACTGGAGACTTTTCACAGACAGCTCTAAGGAAAGTATCAAAGCTGTGCTTCAACATAACAGGAACTGCTATCCATCAGTGCCAGTAGCATATTCAACCACCATACTACAACTTGCAACTTATTTTGGATAAATTAAATTACCATTCTCATTCATGGTATGTGTGCGCAGACTTAAAAGTCGTGGCTTTGTTACAAGGCCTTCAACTTGGCTACACTAAATACTGCTGCTTTCTATGCCTCTGGGATTCCAGAGCTCGAAATAAGCATTACATTGAGAAGCCTGGCCACAGAGAATAGAAGAAGAGGAAGGTCAACATAACGTGGTAGCTTTGCCTTTGGTCCCTAGAAATAAAATCATTTTGCCACCTATGCACATTAAGCTTGGGTTATTCAAACAATTTGTTAAAGGCTTAAGAAAAGATTCTCCTGCATTTGAATTTTTGCATGAATGTTTTCCCAAATTGTCTGATGCCAAAATAAAAGAAGGTGTGTTTGTTGGGCCTCAGATACAAAAACTTATCCTGAATGACATGTTTGACAAAACGCTCAATGAAACCGTGTTGGCTGCGTGGAAAAGTTTTAAACAAGTATGTCTAAATTTTCTTGGTTTACATAAGTCTGATGACTTTGAAGATGTGGTGGCCAACTTGTTGTGCAACTACCACATAATGGGATGCAAGATGTCACTCAAAGTTCACTTTCTACATTCACATTTACCATTTTTTCATGAAAACTTGGGAGCAGTTTCAGATGAGCATGGTGAGAGATTTTACCAGGACATTGCTGTTATTGAAAAGAGGTTCAAAGGAAAGTGGTCAACTGGAATGCTTGCCAAATACTGCTGGTCACTGAAATGAGATAAGCCACAACAAGAACACAAAAGATGACGACGTCGAACTTCTGTTCAGTTTTTGCACATAGTGTGATTTTCTTGTTGAGTTTTTGTGTTGCTCCATTTTAAAGCTTCATTTTCATATTAGATAATGCTGAAACTTGTAATAGGTGGGAGAGCAAAAAAAACTATAATAAAGACTAAGAATGTTGCTGTAAAACCATAATTAAATTGCTTTGGTAAAATGCTACTAAGTGGTTAATACATTTCAGTCGAAATTTGAATATTTTATCACCAACTATGCCAGGTTTTCCTAAACTTGGGGAACTGCATTCTTTACAAATATAATAGACTTGTTGCAACTCATAAAAAGACCTATTAGAAGACATATTAGATAAATTTGTTATGGGCAATAGTGCTTGACAATGTAAAGAATATTCTATCTCAACCAGAAATTCAGATGCTTTTTTAAGAAAATCCTGACGTCTACGTAAAAAAACAAGTTCAAATTCGGACTCAGCACCCACAAATTACCCTAAACCACATCTGTTTGTTCTTGAGTTTTGTTCAAACTGAAAATTTGTTGCACAGTGTTATTGAAAAAATGAACACAGGTTTCCACTGCTAAAAGCTGGTGCAAAAATTGTTTTGGCCATACCAGTGTTATCGGCAGCAGTAGAGAACTTATTTAGTGTGGCTGGATTGTTGTTGAGTAAACTACGAAAACGGATGTTACCTGCTCTTGTTATAAACTCTGTGTACATCAGATTTGCATGTAACATGAAAATTAAGGAAAAGGTTCAGGAATTGCCCAGATTAACTGAATTATTAGAAACAATCGATGAGCAGGAAATTGATAATTTGCTGAATGAGCAGAGTGACTCAGAAAGAGAATTTTAGTGCCAGAATGATACTGAATTGTCATAGTTAGACATACTTTTGAATTTTAAAGAAACAAAGTCAATAAATTTTTTCGTTTTGCATGTTTCTTTGTACATGTAGTCCTATTTAGTAGACAATAAACCTAAATTTTTATAAATTTAATTATTTTTATTGAATTGTATTCCAATGGGAATCCCATGGGATAGGATGGGGATAAATTGCTGTGGGATACAATGGGATGGGACAGAAAAGTATGTCCCATGGACAAGCCTGTGTATCACATTAACGAAGTTCCTAATATTGTTGCAATGTGTAAAGTTTGCTCTGAATTAAGAGCCACTTTTTATTAAACCTCAAGTGGCACACGTAATTAAAGCAACCCAGCCTTTCAAAAGGCTTTCCTTAGACTTTAAAGGTCCTTTGCCAATTTCATCCAAAAATGTTATTTATTGACTATTATTGATGAGTATTCTTGATTTCCGTTTGGGTTTGCTTGCCCCAATGTCAATGTGAAAACAGTTATATCTTGTTTAAACCAAGTGTTTGTAATGTTTGGTATGCCTGCTTATATTTATTCCAATAGGGGTACCGCTTTTATCTCACAGGAACTTCTAAGTTATTTGCAGAAACATGGTGTAGCGTGTAGTAGAACTTCAGTCTATAATGCTCTGGGTAATGGCGTGTGAACGCTATAATGGTAATATTTGGTCGCCATAAAGTCTGCTTTAAAATTTCGATGTTTAGATATTTGTCATTGGCAACTTGCTTTACCAGATACCCTTCATTTCGTATGCTCATTGCTATGTACCACAACTAATGAAACACCCCATGAGCGAATGTTTTCATTTAAACGTCGATCAACCTTTGGCACGTCAGTACCAACTTGGTTAAGCTCACCAGGACCAGTGTATTTGAAGCGCCATATTCACACCAGCAAATACAACCCTGTAGTGGATAAAACAGATCTCCTGCATGCCACCCCAAACTACACGCTTGTGAGACTACCAAATGGGAGAGAAACAACTGTTTCATTAAAAGATGTGGTGCCGTATATTAGTGCTGATAGTAATGATATCATTAATATTGACAATGAAAACGAAGAATCAGAAAACGTAAATGTTAACTTAAATGTTAGTAATGGTTCGAATATACAAAATGAAAGTATTGAACGCAATGACTCACTGAGCAACTTGCACACAAAAACTGTCATATCTTCATAGACAATTTTTTAAATTCTTCACAGTTACAATACAATATTCTTGAAAAAGGCATATTCTGTGCTGGTATGGTACACTCCAACAGAAAAAACTACCCAAGAGTAATCAGCTTCCTGATGAAAAAAGCATAAGAGAAGAAATGCTTTGTTTTGAAAGTGAAAGAATATTCTTCACTAAATTAATAAATAACAAGGCTGTCAACATGTTGTCAAGTTATGTGGCAACTTATCCTGTGACTCCTATTCAAGAAAATCAAAGGAAACAAATAAAAAAGCTTAAATTGATTGCCCTGCTGTAGTAAAGCAATAAAATAAATTTATGGGTGGTGTTGATCTTATGGATCAAAAAAAAGTTACCTACCAGTTTGATCATTGATCAAAACATAAATACTATCTTAGGATTGTCAATGATCTGCTGGATATTTTTATAAACAATGCTGAAATTGTTTACAATAAGATAAGCAACAAAGGAGAACAATTTGACTCAAAGACCTACTGCTGCATCATTGCAAGATCACTCATCAGGAACTATACAAACTGCAAGCAGCAAACACCACAAAGTACCATCAAGCATGGACCAAAGCCCCCAAAATATCCTAAAGCTTGCAAAGTGCTGGGCTGCACATGATGATTAAAGTCAAAAAAAGACAAAGATGCAAGCTTTGTACCAGCAAAAAACTTCGAAATAAAACAAATAACATGTGCTTACAATGTAAAATTTATCTTTGTTATGTAAATAATCGCAATTGTTTTTCTGCTTATCACAAAGAGCAAAGCTCAACTATCTTACAGCACATTATTTTACCTGAAGTAGATTAAAATTAGTCGCAACTATTACTAAATCCCACAAAATGTTTAAAGAAAAATTTTTATTAAAAATTACCTTTGAGGGACAATGGTACACATGTGAACCATAATAAAATAAACAAAAATAAAAATAAATATTTTTTTAAAAATGCATAAATGTGTTGTCTAGAACTTAAACTACAACAAATATACTTAAAAATATCTTTCATATTTTTGCTAAAAATTTTATGTCCTTTAAAGGGCTAAGGAGGAGTAAGCTTACCAAGTTAAAATCACTACTAAATTCTCAGCAGACTCTTAAAAAAGGTTTAACAAGGAAGGTGATACAACAACTAAAGCCAGTTTCATTATATCATGGAATATTGCACAGGCTAAACATTCATATTCTGATGGTAAATTCATTAAGAAAAATATTGCCAAGGTTATTGCAGTGCTAGATCCTAAAAACAGAAAATTGCAATGACTAATATCGCAAACACCAGTTTCTCGACACACTGAAGAAAGGAGGATCTCTTGGATCAGTGCTAATGTTAAAGATAAACTGCAAAGAGATTTGGCAAATGCCATTGCGTTCAATTTAGCTCTTAATGAATCAACTGATGTAACAGATAACCCACAACTGGCTGTGTATGTTTGCTATGTTTCTTCTGATGTAGCTGTTAAAGAAGAATTGTTGGACTTAATTGCATTAAAGTAAACAACTTGCATCATAGATATGAAAAAAGCGTTGGACGAAATCTTAATAAAGGCTAAGATTCCATTGAATAAGTTTGTCAGTGTGGCAACAGATGGTGCTATGGTGGGAAGAAATGCAGGATTAATTGCATTTATAAAAAATGATCCTAGCTACACAGATTTTTTTTCTATTCACTGCATTATTCACCATGAGAATCTGATCTCAAGATATTTTAAATATGAAGATATCGTGAAAACTATACTTGAAATTGTTAATTTTATACACAAACATAACAAAACTCACTGAAAATTTAGAAATTTTATTGAAGAGCTCAAAGATAAACCCAGTGATGTCTCATTCTACTGCATAGTTAGGTGGTTATCCACTAGCAACATTTTGCGCAGATTTATCGAACTCTTAGACTCAATTATTGCCTTTCTCAAAAGAAATTAAAAAGCCTTATCCTCAACTGAAAAATGATGACCAGATCCAGGATCTGATGTTTTTTACTGACATAATGCAGCATTTGAACACTTTGAATTTGGCACTCCAAGGTAAGGACAAGTTTGTTTCATATCTTTCCCAAACAGTTTTTGGTTTTCAAAATAAAATCAGAATTTTCCAAAACAATTTACCGTCAAAAAAATTCAGTCAGTTTCCTAACCTCAGCAGAAGGATAAATGCATTTCCTGACATTGAAATAAAAAATGAGAAACAAGAAGACTACAAAGACAAATTGAAAGGACTGCATGATCATTTCCAAGAAAGGTTTAATGATCTGCGAAAACTGAAGCCATGCTTTGCTTTTTTTGTGAACCCATTTGTGGTTGATGTTATCACCAGTGGATGTCCTATTCCTAAACCTTTGTCATCAGAAGCACCTGCCGTGGAACTTGAATTAATGGATCTGCAAGAAGACCATGCCTTAAAAATGGCCCTCAAAACTCTGAATACATTGGAGTTCTGGACACAAGTTCCAGCAGCAAGATATCCAGAACTGAAAAAACTAGTATCAGGCTAATTTCAATCTTCAGTACTACATACTGTTGTGAGTCGTTTTATTCTATAATGAAGTTTGTGAAGTCAAAGCATCCTGTGGCACTAACAAACCAACATGTAAAAGAACTACTGCAAACAGCTTTGACATCATATGAACCTAATTTTAAGGAACTTACAGTTCAAAGGAGATTCATAATCTTTAAAGACGTGTGTCAGTAAATTAAAGTTTGTACAATATCTTGAATTTTTTGTATTGCAGCTCTTTAAACTTTTCGTTTTTTTGTATGCGGCTCTTGCAAGAGGCAGGTCTGGCCATCCCTGTTATAAAGATTTGTAGAAGTAAAGGTTTAATAAAATGGAAAGTGGGGGAAGTAAATTTTACTTTTGAAATTTGCCAAGAGGTAAACAAGAAAATAAAGTTTGAGAGTAGTATAAATTGTGCCATTTGGCACAGGTTTAGGTGGTGCAGCTCATCACCATCATCTGGCATCAAATCAAGTGGAAAACATTGTCCTTGCAGTGGTACAGCTCTCCAGCATCATTCAGTAGCAAAATATTTTGTGAAATTAGATAATTACCTAAAATCATCTTGGAACAGGTTCAATTAGTATAAACTGGAATCCTATGATCTAGTTAATCAAAAATCTAGCTATTATTTACCTAGAATCTAGGATCTAGCTAATCCAAGCTAAGATTAATTCTTGGTCAATCTACCTCAAAGTGTAGCTAATCAAGTTCAAAAAACAGATTTCTAAACAGATCAAGGACAATTGAGTTTAAAGTTATCCACATGTTTCATTTTAACAAAGTACCTAAAAATCTTATTTTGACAAATACAGGTTACATTTTATTGTGAGGGTATATAAAGCAAAGCATTTTGATTTTCAAATCATTAGTAAAAAATGTCACAAGATTGCATGACTCTGCCACCCAAAAACCTCACATGTGCAAGGAAGAAAATCGCATGCAAACCTTTCAAAATTTGTGGTATGATCAGGATCATTTAACAGCTGGTGAAATGGTCAATGCAGGTTATTATTATAAAAGCTACGGTGATCTTGTTGGTTGCTTTTATTGTGGAGAATAACTATTTAAATGGAAAACCTACGACAATCCATGGCGCTTCCTTTGTATATGTACAGTACTGGCCAAAATGGACGGGACACCATGATTTTTGCAGTTTTGGACCAATTTATTATTATAAATCGATTAATTGTTCTTTTGTCATACATGAGTGGCTATCACACATTGAAGCTCATATTTTATGCTTTGTTAATTTTCTTATGAAGCATTATTTGTGTTGATTTAACAAAAACAATGATTTTTAATATTTTTTTATATTATTTCAAATAGTAAATTTTAAGTTATAATATCAATATCATTAATATTAAAGTATGACTGGTGAAAGAATTAAAGTGGAGGATCATGCACAAATTAAAGTATTGCGTGAAGAAGGGTACAGCATTCACCAAATTGCTATCAAGTTGAAATTAGCTTGCACGTCAGTAGCAAGATCAGTCAACAACTTCAAGTCAACTGGAAGATACGGCTATGAAAAACCAAAGGGACGTCCAAAATGCACCATTAAGCGTATGGATGATGCCATAATTTTGTCTGCTAAAAAATCACCCAGAAAAACATCCAAAGCCATTCACACTGCTTTACCGCAAGATACAGCTACTGCTAGTGCATTTCCCAGTGAAAGGACCATTTGCAGAAGGTTATTTCGTGCTAATTTGAAATCATACAAACCAGCCAAAAAACTGAAATTGTCTCTGAAAAACATTGCTGACAGATTAGCTTTTTGTAACAAATATCAAGCATGGACACCTGAGCAATGGAAACGAGTTATGTTTTCAGATGATTCTCAAATATCCCAGTTTTATGCTTTTTGCAGACACGTTCGACGTCCTCCAAACCAAAAAAACTCACCTCGATACATCATTCCCACAGTAAAGAATGCTGCAGAAGTTATGGTATGGGGGCTATTTGTACAAATGGAGGGTGTGGTTTGTGGTTCATGCCAGAAGGAACTTCCATCAATGGAGCAGTGTACTTGAATGCGTTGAAAGAAAAATTACCAAACTTTATGGAAATATATCGCTGTAGTCATTTCCAACATGATGGAGCTCCCTGCCACCAAACAAACTGTCTGGAAATAGCTTGCTGATAGCCAGATTCAGATTCTAGGACCTTTGCCAGGAAATTCTCCAGATCTCAATCCCATTGAGAACTGTTGGTTTATTGTGAAGCAGAAGGTTGCCGCACATAATCCTAGTTCACTTACCCATTTGAAACAAGTCAAAAGAAACATGGGTCAAAGAAATCACACCAGAATATTGTGAAAAACTCTGTCTTTCAATGCCAAAACGTATCCAAGCTGTGTTAAACAATAACGGTTTACATACCAAATATTAAGTTGTAATGAGAAGTTGACAGATTGCAGCTACATTTTTCAATTCTGGCCAGTACTGTATTAAAGAAGCAAGGTGTGGAATACGTGAAAAATGTTTGTAGCAAACATCTTCATTTAAAAAGATTGTACATGTAGATGAACATAAAAAATCCAACTCAATCAGCTGCAGCAAATCAAATACATTCTATATTCTTTGTTGAACCAAAACAAAGATTGGAGGAAATGATGTTGTTTGACCCTCATGCAAAGTTTGCAAAGAGAAGAGGAGTCTAAGACATCAAAATCAATCATGCCCTCATGCAACAATTGAAAAAACACAATTGTAATTTTGGCAACTGTCAAGAGCTGCTCAATGCCATCATGGATTTAAACCAAGAAGACAAGGGTATGAAATACAAAAGCAAGGAAAATAATGCAGTTGGCATACCTTGTAGGTATATGATTTTCTGCTGGACATGTTTGCAAGACACTCAATTTTGCTGGCTATATTCACAAAGATTGACAGAAAAAATTCACGTGTACAAAGCCTAAGAAAAACTTTTTTTTGTGTGTTTATAAAAATGAACGCAGTCACTAAAGCACACAACATGAAAACCTACACCAACCAAGCAGAGAAGCTTCATTGTCAAGCAAATGAAATCAAGCATACTGTGCACCGTCCTCTGCATACAAGCTGCTACAAGACAATGATGGACCAACAAGCACTCATTTCTCAAGCAAGGAAAATAGAAAATGCAGCCAGAGATATCAGCATGCTATTTAAAGAAATTGCTGCATTCAGACTGACTATTTCATCCTTGATGTTGTTAAGAAAAGTCATAATCAGTGGAAAAATGGAAAAATTATGTTTTGTATTGATTAGCTTTCTAAAGTGGTTGAATAATTGATGGGCAACCTACCTCATATTTTGTTTTGACCTAAATCAGACACCAAGGAACACCTCATCTTGTTATTCTGGTTTACCAAGATGGACAATTCTGAATGTGAAATATAGAAAAAATTTGAAATGATCAAGCAAAAAAATTGCTGTGGACCACTTTTAACTTTGCTGCATTGTGGAAATGTAACTTCTCCAAGATGTCAATTTCTGTATTTGATGAACAACCACATATGTCTGAAAGCACAAAATGATGATGAGTGCCATCTACCATTGGACAACCACAAACAATTGAACAGCTTTCTCAAATTCCTGACAAATCCTGTACTGAAGCAAAAATTTGCAAGTACACCTTGATGTGTATCAGTTTATTGATAAAAGATATATGTAAAATCAATGTTTTGATAATTCACAAATAAAGCAAGAGATATGACCATCATTTTCATTTAGGTGAGACATAAAATCAGATATAATAGCAGGCAAAGGTACACCACAACTGTTAATGCAGACTAGAGTTCAGTTGAGGTTACATTTTTACCTAAAGTTAATTTTCCCAGCATCTCTCTAAATCAAAATTTGCTTAATTTTTGTTGCCTTATGTATTTGTTTTTGTTGGTTCCATTATCTAAAGTTGTCTTTTCCCACCAATATTTCTTAAATCACAAGTTGTTTTATCTTTTCTTTATGTAATTGTTTTTAACAATGACATCATTGGAAGTTAGCTTTTTCATTGGAAGTTCAAAGTTGTAACCATAAATTACTTTATTTTTTACTGCATTATGTAATTCTTTCCAATAATGACACCATTTAAAGTTGTTTTCTCACCTCGCCTTCCTTTGTGTGATGTCTTAGTATAAATAGTGGGACCCTCGCAGGCCATTTTCAAATCAAATGCAAATGTCATTCTTGTTTGGAGATTGTGAAGTGGATTTCAGTAAGTGTTCATGTGTTGTGTTAATTCTTGAATTTGTGTTTACTTCTATTTTATAATTTTTAATTTAGAAAACCATATCCATCCAAGGTGTGTGTATTTACATCCCAGCTTCACATATTGCAACAAGTCAATTTCACCACAATAGCAACAACAAAATAATATATATACCGTATTTTCCCGTGTATAAGAGACCCTTGTGTATAAGAGACCCTTCAATTTTTAGGCAAAATTTTCAGGAAAAAAGTTTTTTAGTAATCAAAAGACTTACTCCCATGTATAAGAGACCCCCTATTTTTAAAGTGAAAATTATGAACAAAAAAGGGTCTCTTATACACGGGAAAATACGGTAATACACACAATAGTGACTGGAAATGCTCAAAAATAAAGCTTGTAAGGTTTTGCAATTGTAAATCAAATCTGATAAGGAAATGTCCATGTAAGACTTGACACCAATAAAAGCAGGTGCTAGTCCATAACTAAGCAAGTTTTCAATGTAAGCTTGATAAGGATAATTGTTGTTGGACTGCATGACAAGCAAACTGTTCAAATAGACATCAACAATTCGAGATACTTCATAGTGATACTAATTTTTAAAATAATTTTTAAATTATTGATTGTTGTACTGTTTTGGGATATAAGAGTGGTTATGAGGGATGTAAAACAGCAAACATATCAATGCACAGCTTCCCTTTGAAAAATCCTGTACTGATAAGTGGTTAAATAAAATTTCTTGTTAAAATTTTACATCTAGTAAAAGTTTAAAACTGTGATCACTACATTTTAGTGATAACTATTTTATAACAACATCAAAAGATTCCAATTGACCACAAATTAGAAAAAAGGAACTTTAAAACTTTAAAACAGTTAAGACAACTTATATATTTAAATATTGATTTACAGTTAATATAAATTTTTGATTTTATATGCATAATCTTATGGCAATTTTTTCATCATGACTACAAATTTAAATAACATAAACTTTTTTGATTGATTTTATAATAAAAAAGCCAATTTACTTTGAAACATTGTTTTATTCAGGACGTTTCAGAATTATAACTTGTTCCATCATCACCTGCATTAAACAACTTTAATGCAGTTGATGATGGAATGAGTTATAATTCCAAAATGCAGTTGATGATTAAACAACTGAGTTTAATGCAGTTGATGATGGAATGAGTTATAATTCCGAAATGTCCTGAATAAAACAATGTTTCAAAATATGTTGGCTTTACTTTGAAATTAGTTAAGCATTTTGTGCAATTTGATGTTTTTCACAGTTTGGTTAGTATAGATGTGTCAATGGTACCATACTATGCATGTCATAGCACCAAAATGTTTGTATAAGGGAAGTCAATATGCTTTCGCTATAAGATCTGGTGTATTTGCAGCAATGAAAGCTTTCCTTATCATATGAAAATCGATCAAGGGAAGAAGGATAATCATGAAAGCTTGCCTCTTGTTATTAGGGTCATCAATGATTCAGTAGATGTAACAATATCAAAATTGTATATTACTTGCCACAAATTATAGTTTGATAATTTTTTTACAAGCTACAAGCTGCTGTCTGAACAAAGTGATAAAAGTGTTTGAGCAACTTGTAACATAAGGGAAACTAGAATTGCTAATGCAACAAAAAAGATTATTAGCAGCAAGGATCTTAAATAAGAAGAGGAACTTTTGATTTTTGCTCTGATGAAAAAGTTTATGTTGCAAAGTGGCATGAAAATTCAATAGTAACAATTGCAAGCAATTGGGAAAACCATAAGCCAGCTCATAAGACAAGACGTCATGTCAAAGGGGGAGAAAAGCAAGTTCCACAGCTGCATCTTGTATGCTCCTACCATAAACCCCTATTTAAGGGTTTATGGTAGGAGCATACACCCTTGAACCTTAATTTAAAGGGTCTATGGCTCCTACAATAAAGGAATGGGTGGTGTCAACTTTATGGATAGACTTGCTGAATCTTATCATCCAAGTATACAAGGTAAAAAGTGGTATTGGCCACTTTTCATCAATATAGTCAATCTATCAGTGGTAGAAGCATGGAGACTGCACTGCAAAACCTGTCAAAAAAATTTATCACATTTGCAATTTCGTAGTCAAATCACACTTTGCTTACTCAAAGCAGGTCTGCAACATGTAAGAAAACTTGAGTTGGCTGGAATATTGCCAGAAGATGTATTATGGCATGGATCACACCTTAGGCTCCGCATCAGAAGGGAGATCTAAAGTGTGCAGCAAAACACAAAAAATTTTTTTTATTTATTTTATCTCTATATTTATCCTCCTGACTTGCAGGAAAGCAACGGAGGCGCTAATACATAGGGTTGGCAATTACCCTGACCTGCTTCCGGAGATGCCAAGATATTGCTGTCTGCTTGTAATTTAATAAAGATTGTTGGAGAATCAGCTTTCTTATTCATAACTGCTACAAGATTTGAACTCGGTCTCATCCCAGCCTTTGATTTAGGTTATAAGTAGTCCGCGCTTCATTTTGGTTGTTACATTTGGTTTGCGGTAAAACAAGTGATTTTTCCTTGGTTATTGCTTTGGACTTTGTGTTCTATTATTAACTTCAGTTATCGTTTTTGGTTGCCAGGAAGAGCCATCAACTTTTGAATTTGCTGGCTGCATTGTATAAAAAAACTGTACTGTATCTTTAGTCACACCCTTGTTCTTGAATTTACGTTTTATTTGGCATTGGAATAAAGGTTTATTTACTCTCCTTGATACAGTTGATATTCTTGGAAGTGCAGCTGGTGAAGGCCTTGGAGTTCCCCCAGGCCACGTTGTATTCAATTTAACTGATTGCAACATAAGAATTCCAAAGTTGTTATAACAATTAAAATAGTGAACATTAGAATTAAAAAGGTGATTTATAAGAATTGAAGTGATAGAAGCATTTGCTACGATCTCGGTGTACATGGATATCCTTGGAATCTTCCTTCGAGTGCTTGGAATTAGCTGTGTTAGCAGTCGATACGAGTTTTGTATTGCTTCTTGAAGTGAAGCTGTTGGAATTCACAACTGCCTTTTTGTCTTGTTCGAAAGTCAGCGACTTCGTTCTTTCCGTATCTGTGATTTCCCTTTTGGTGCCCTATTGACTCGCTTCCGGCTCTTTATCGTTAAAGAAGGATTGCCTACAAAGTTTCTATTAGCGATCTTTCCTTTGAGTTTGAGAGTCATCGACTTCGTCCTCCTGCTGATCCGTACATCGAGAACCCAGCGATCTACTATTGCTATTCTTCGTCGAGTCAATCTCAACAATCATTGACTCGTCTCCGTCTAACCTTGATCGTTACGAGAGTTATCGACCTCGTCTTCTTTGCCGTCGTGTAAGGAAATTTATCAAGAGCTTCTCAACGGTAGTTAGAATATATTGTTTATTGTATTACTTAAGTTTTTGCGTACACTTTGTTGTTGTTGTAATAATTTTCGTGCACTTATTATGGCCTCCACATTGCCTGAGCCTAGGGATAAACGGGATCGGTGTAATGTTGGGGTTAGTTCCAATAAGATTCAAGATACTCAAGTACTAAGTGCTACTACTTCCTCTGGCCCTCTTGTTAAGGAGTCCTTGATAGGCCTAATGCCCCGTAAATTGTTAACTACTAAACGCTTACTTGTGCTCGATATGAAGACTTTGTCCTCTAGTTTGAAGAAATGTAAATCGAAAGAAGAGTTTTGTAAAATAACGCCTAAGTTTGAAGAGGTTAGTGTTTCTTACAATGATTTTCGTAAGGCACTTGATGAAGTCACTGACATTGAGTTTGCAGCCGAGCTGAGTGATTCTGTTGCTGATCTTTTTGAGGAATGCTCCAATTCGCATGAGTTATGTAAACAGCGCCATTTTTATCGTCTAGATGATAACTGTGACCAGATGACTGAAGTAAAAGTTACGGACAGTGTTTCCCAAGTATCCAGAGGCATCAGCAGTTCTACCTCTAAGGCGAGTCGTGCGGCTTGTTTGATTGAGTTAGAATGTAAACGGTCGGCTCTTCGTGCTGCTCGAGATTTGGAATTAGCTAAGGCTAAAGCCCAGGAAGCTGCAATTGAAGCTGAGACTAAGGCTCGTTTTAGCATTGAGGAAGCAAAGTTGAAAGCTGAACTCAAATTACTGGAGTTGTCAGAACGTGGTTCATCTGTGGCAAGTGAATCCGCTTTAAGAAGAGTTCGTTCGATAAAAGGTTCGACCAAAGGTTCTGCGATTGGTGCTGTCCCTCACATTTCTTTCTCCATGAATCGTAAAAGTCGAGAGTTCTATGACGGTGGAGTTAGAGCATTGAATGTTCGTCCTGAGGTGTCGATACTCTTTGGTTCTCAAAATTCTAAGTATCAGGAAACTAAAGGCCCGTTTCCACTACGAGCGTGGAAGAGAGCATTCTTTGTTTGTTTTATTGATTTTTTTTTGCGCTCGCTTCAATTTTAACCGCTGGCTTCAATCAAAGATCAATAAAAGAAACAAAAAATGCTCTTTTCCACGCTCGTAGTGGAAACGGGTCTTAAACCATGCTTGACTTTTGAGCAAGATCAAACTGAGACCAAACAACGTCCTTTTCAAAAAGCCAATCCACGAGAGATACAATCAACGCGTTTCGAGAACTTGCCAAGACATTCTAAAGCAGATTCCTCTACCAGTGCTGAAGAAATCTTTAAGACCTATCTTGATCGACAAGGTAGAAATGAGTATGTTAATTTAGCATCAGAAATTGGTTACGACGGTAATAACATTGCCTTTGTTTTTTATGAGAGTCAGGTCCGTAGACTCATGAGTGAAAGCCCATGCAGCGAAAGACACCTAGAGATTATCAGAGCTTCGTACATTGGGCAGCCGAGAGAATTAGTGAATTTGTTTTTCGCCCCCATGAAAAATTTATCTACGTCGGAATGGGTCGAGAAAGCAATTGCTAGGTTACGCGAAAGATATGGTGTTTTAGGTGGTCTCATCACAGAGCCCGAGATAGTCAGAATACGCACTGGATCTAAAGTAGTCCACACTGTTGCTTTGTTAAAATCATTTAATGAAGATTTGAATACTTTGGAAGTGTTTGCTTATGCTCATGATGAAATAGAAAAATTATCTGGTCAGTTGTTATTAGATGTTGCTAATCGTTTCCCTGGAGTTCTTAAAAGACGCTATCTTGATTACCTGAAACAAATTGGCCTGGACTTAAATCGACCTGGGTTCGACTCTCTACGTAAATTTATTGTGAATGAGTTGAGCATTATGATGTCTGAGTATGCGCAAACCTTTTTTAAATCAAACGACAAGGAAAAGTCAAGAGACCCTGCACCAGGATCATTATGTGTTAGACAGGTCGGCGTAGAGATGGTGGAACAGAGTAGTGATGGTGAAGGTCTAGACAAACAAGGAAATAGCTCAAAGAAGTGGAGCAAAGTGAGTGCTAAGTCGCCACCTAATTGTTTCTTGTGCGCGAATGAGAAATTGAAACATTTTCTCGGAGATTGTGCGAAGTTTAAAAAGTTGAGTATTGCCAATAAAAGAAAGAAAGTCATAGAAGCCGGAAGATGTCTTAATTGCCTTTCTGTCGGTCACTTTGTTCGTAACTGTGAGCTTCACTCAAAATGTTATAAGTGTGGACCTAAATACAAAAATAAGCATTCAGGTGTTTTGCACGAATTTTACAGCAGATCAACCTCGGTTAATCTTGGGGCCACCAAGCCAGTAAGTACCGAAAAATCCAATGAGGAAAAAACAAGCACCGAAAGTGTCGTCGTTAGAAAAATGGTCCCGAATAACAACAATTTAGTATTGCTTCGCACAAGTGCTGTAAAGGTCATTAACCCTAGCTCCGGAAAGTGTGCGTTAGTGTATGCACAACACGATACCGCCTCGCAAGTTACTCTTATTTTGGAACGGTTGAGCAATGAACTTGGTCTAGAAATGAAGGACAGCAATGCAATAACAATTCGTACGTTAGCGTAAGAGACCACGCCTGCTAGTGGGGTAGTGCATTTTAACCTTGGGTCTCTTACAACTAAAGAAATATTTACAATAAATGATGCAGTAATCGTTCCCAGATTTATAGATGATGAGCGTGTTTTACCTCATAAGATAAATACCGCTAATTTAGAACATTTTAAAGGAGTTAAAATTCCAACCATACCTGAAGTGAATTCTGTGGACATTTTAATCGGACAACCTCATAAATTTTTACAAACCGTTTTGGAAGAAAGAGAAGGAACACGCCCAGAAGAACCGAATTATGTCCTGACTAGACTTGGTCCTATTGCAAGTGGTGGGTCTTTGAAGGTGGAATCAAATTTGCATCACAACTTCAAAATTAATAAGGTCGAAGAAATTCACGAGTGCAGTTGTGAGCAATTAAAACAAGAAGTCTTGTTTTTGAAAGATTGTTTGCGGAATTATGAGATAGAAGATGAGTTAATTCAACCGTCTAAAAATGATGAAATCACACGTCTGCTGGTAGAGCCAAATATTAAAGTTATCGATAATCGTTACGAAATTCCGGCTCCTATGAAAAAAGATATAATTAAGGTTTTGCCTAATAATTTTAACTACGCTTTGGAACGCACCGCTTTGTTACGACGTCAAGCGTTAAAAGATCCGAAAATGAAATGCACCCTGATTGAAACTTTTGATGAACTGATTTCGGCCGGTTGGTTGGCACCTGTCAATAATGCATTGAAAAAGAATTCTTGTTGGTATTTGCCTTTCTTTCTAACTAAACAAAAGAAACCTAGAGTCGTATTTGATGGAGCCGCTTCGTATAAAGAATTTTCATTAAATGATGCTGTTTACCCTGGAATTAATTTAAACGGATTGGTAGAAGTTTTAACGCGCTTTCGATTAGGAAAGTATGCTTGCTGGCTGCATTGTATAAAAAAAACTGTACTGTATCTTTAGTCGCGCCCTTGTTCTTGAATTTACGTTTTATTTGGCATTGGAATAAAGGTTTATTTACTCTCCTTGTTACAGTTGATATTCTTGGAAGTGCAGCTGGTGAAGGCCTTGGAGTTCCCCCGGGCCACGTTGTATTCAATTTAACTGATTGCAACATAAGTATAAAAAAAAGTATATTGCAACATAAGTATAAGTATAAACATAAGTATATGGCTGCATTGTACAGTATAAAAAAACTGTACTGTATCTTTAGTCGCGCCCTTGTTCTTGAATTTACGTTTTATTTGGCATTGGAATAAAGGTTTATTTACTCTCCTTGATACAGTTGATATTCTTGGAAGTGCAGCTGGTGAAGGCCTTGGAGTTCCCCCGGGCCACGTTGTATTCAATTTAACTGATTGCAACAGAGATATGACTGTAATTTAAAATTGTTTGCCAGGACCACCAAGCAGGGGAATGTGCCATAAAGTGTCTTTCCCAAGGACACAACAGAATGGCACGAGTAGGTTTTGAACCAATACCACGTTGGTCACAAGCCCAGTGCTTTAACCACTCGACCACGCTGCCGAAAATATGTGGAAAAATGTAATGTATGGCGACATGCCGAAAGGGAGAAGTTGTTTCAAAAAATATCATAGCAAATAAAAAAAATGATAATATAACATAAATTAGTAGCTTCTTGTATTTTACTTTCTTGGTTATAAATATACTTTTTTTCATATTTTTACAAGTGCGTACTCATTATTTTATAAAGGAATAAATTTTGAGAATTTCAATATTGTTTACCTGTAACCCTCATTGTTCCTTAAATGGAACATACAATAAAATGAAAAGTTGATCTCGCACAAACTTCAAAATTCATATATATAGTCTCTAGGCTATGACAAACTTATATTTTAATTATAAAGTCCTCATCAAAACTATAATGTCAGGGTAATTTTTTTATTTACAGCAAAAAATCGCTATTATTGTCCTGCAATTGACATGTAATATAAAAGAAACACTTTGTATTAGCATTACATTAACGAATTTATCATTTATTGTATACATATTGAAAAAAATTACTATTTTCAAAATTAATTCCCAATACAATGGTTTAAATCTATAATGCCAGTGCTTGTTTTTGCAGAGAGCAACAAATATTAGGTTAAATTTTGGTTAATTTTTTTTAAATTTAATACTTAATTGCATTATCTACTATGCCACATGGAAATTGTCAAAAGAAGACCAGGGACAAATTTTGGCTCTGAAGAAGAGTGGATTGAGTAACAGGGAAATTGGACAGCAAATTGGAAGTAGGGAGCCAATTAACAATTTTTTGAGAAATCCTGAAAAATATAATGCTGTTCATGCTGGTGGGAGGCCAAAAGTTTTATCACCAAGAGAAAGAAGACTCATTTTAAGGGAAGTCAAAAAGAACAGGAAGACTTCACTTAAACAAATAAAGTCTAAAACCAATGTTTCTGCCTCAGTTTCAACCATCAAGAGGCTGTTCCAGAAGAGAACATTAGCAGAAAGAAAGTGAAAGGTCAACCAAAACTATCCAATGATCACAAGCGCCGTCGCCTGCAATTTTCCTGTGACCATCTGTTTAGAATCTTGCTTGAGCCTGGCCCGAGATTCAAACCGTCTCTGGTCTGTGACTGGCTTATTTAGTTCTGCGTTTTTCGTTGATTTATTTTGTGCAAGTTTTTGCCTTTCAGTTTGAGTGACGTTTTTTGTTCAGTTGCAGGTTCACAAATAAGTTGTTTTTGGCAAAGTAGCAACAGCAATTTTTGCTGTTATCACGGAGTTCTAAGATTTGATTTGGTGATTTTCATTTTGGCGTTCTTAATAATTAAAGTTGGTTTTTATATTTTCTTGGGATTTTGGTTGTGATTAACAGTGAAAGTCTAAGAAGTCCGCTTAGACGTCGTTTCCCAAACAAAAGACATACAGACATGGGATGAAGAGTGGTCCAATGTTCTCTTCAGTGATGAGAAAAAATGGAACTTGGATGGACTCGATGGCTATCAATGTTACTGGTCTAATAGCAGCATGCCTTAAATGGTATTTTCAAAGCATCAGAAAGCCAGAGGAGGCATTATGGTATGGGGTGCCATCTCTGCTAATGGCAAGCTTTCCCTCGTAATCATGAATGGAAAGTTCAGTGCAGCACAATATGTCCAGATGCTTGATGAAGCCTGCCTTTTCATAGAGGGCTCCCAACTTTGTAGACAGGACTTCGCGCTTCAGCAGGATAATGCCCCTATCCACACTGCTTGGGCCACAACAGAGTATTTTCATGCAATGGGAATCAACATCCTTCACAAATGGAACTGGACAAATCACAAATGGAACGCAGAGTACTGTAAAAGTGCTTCCAGGCTCCATGCTTTTGTGTCCTGGACTGGTGCCAGGCCTGTTGGGATGGGCTTACCCCAAGTAGCTTGGGTTAAGCTCAACTGCCTGCAGGCTGGTCCTACATGGACAATTCCATTTGTCCATGCACAAATGGGGTCTCGCTCCTTCACCAAATTGTGAGTGTGGCGCCTCTGAGCAAACCACAGACCATGTACGAGGGTCAGTCAAAAAGTAATGAGCCCTGTTAACTTTAACCGCTTTAACCTTCATATTTTTTCTAGAAATTTTAAGGGTGTTTAGTAAATTTACTGCTTTAAAGATAAATTGTAAAAAAAAATTGTTTCAACGTGTCCACTTTTGGTATTGTGTTTTGGAAATGACGTCATCACTGGATGTCCGTCAGAAGCAGAGAGCTGTGATTGAATTTCTTGTTTTGGAAGGGGAGCCATCAAAACAAATTTTCGAAAGATTGGTAAATGTTTATGGAGATGCTTCATTAGCCTACAGCACTGTGAAAAAGTGGGTATCCAGGATTAAACACGAAGAAGATGATCCAAGTTTGAGTAGCCTCCAGGACAGACCAAGAAGTGGAAGACCATCTTCTGCAGTCAATCCTGGAAACAATGATAAGGTTGAGAAATTGATTAGAGATGATTGCAGAATCACTATTGATGACATTGCTGAACGTGTTGGAGTTAGCCATGGAAGTGCTGTGAATATTGTTAATGAGCTAGGCTTTGCAAAGGTTTGCGCCAGATGGGTTCCGAGGCAACTTTTGGATTTTCACAAGCAAGCCCGTTTTGAAGCTTGTTCGGAGCTTATTGAGTGTCACAGAAGTGACAAAACTTTTCTCAGCCGTATAGTGACAGGAGATGAAACCTGGGTTCATCACTATGAACCTCAGTCGAAAAGATCATCCATGGAATGGCGTCACCCCACGTCCCCAAGAGCCAAGAAATTCAAAAGTCAACGTTCAGCTGGAAAAATTATGGCGACTGTGTTTTGGGACATTGAAGGAGTGATATTGGTAGATTTTATGCCTAAAGGTACTACCATCAACTCAGATGCTTACATTGACACTTTACGCAAACTGAAAGCGAAACTGAGAAGAGTACGACCTCACCTGGACATGTCTAAGGTCTTGCTGCAACACGATAATGCCAAGCCCCATACCAGTCTCAAAACTCGTGAAGTGATTGCTTCTTTTGGATGGACAACGGTAACCCATCCCCCATACTCACCCGACCTGGCACCATCTGACTATCATCTTTTTGGACCATTGAAAGAAGGAGTTAGGGGGCAGCACTTCACTAGTGATCAAGAAGTCAAGCACGCTGTAAGAAACTGGTTAAAAATGCAGCCTGCTGACTTTTACAAGGCTGGCATAGTGTCCCTTGTTCATCGATGGACAGTTGGAATTGAAAAGTGCGGAGATTACATTGAAAAGTAGAACTGAGATCTCCTATCCCTGGGCTTTCTTTTGATGTATGACTTTTGATTTTATTGCAACAAATATGGCCAGGAGAGACTTGGGCTCATTATTTTTTGACTGACCCTTGTACTAACAGCGTGCCTTATACATTGGGCACCACATGGAGCACGAGGTCTGATGGTTTTGGATGACGAAACTCGATGCTGGCTTAATAACACCACTGCCAGCATCTGATTCAGGCAGTGCAGCAGTCTGGGGTAGTAAAAGGACAAGCACTCGGCCCCAGTTCTGCTTGTGTCTGACCTGGAGTGGATGCCCTTCAAACAACAACGACAGCAACATCCTTCCATGGCCTGCTCGGAGTCCTGATGTTAACCCAATCGAAAATGCTTGGGGTTGGCTTACACATCAAGTTTATAAAAATGGCAAGCAATATGATACTGTTGCTGATCTGAAAACTGCTATATTGAAAGCTTGGGAGGAAATTCCTGGTGAATATTTGCACAAGTTGATCTCAAGCATGAAAAATAGGATTTTTGAGGTTATCAACAGAAATGCCAGAAAAACTCACTATTAAATTAGTTTTGCTTTTAGTTCTAAGTAATTTATAGTGATTTATCATAATATTAGAATAACTTGTAAGTTACAATGCATAATTTTTCAGATTGTCATTTTAGTTTTGGACCTTATTTTTGAGTGGGTTTCATCTTTAACATTAATAAAATGTTTAAAACTATACTTTTAGTTATAAATCTATATTTGAAGTTAACATAGTTGTTGTTCCTTTATATACTAGCAGGAACATGAATACTAACACTTAATGGCTATGTTATATGAGGTGTGTTTGAAAAGTATCAAGACTGTATGCTTTGCACAAACAACACTTGCAACAGTGATAAAAGCTTTGTTTTTTAAGATGGCGCAATGTCTTGTGGTTGTAAAAATGTAGTTTCAGCATTCTGTGACAACCATATGCTTTTTTACAGGCTTTTCTTGCAAGGTGCTTTACTGTAGTTCGTTTTGGGATAATTTATTTAGTAAATATTTTTTTTTTTTTCTTCTTTTGTTAACAAATAATGAGCATTGAACAAAGAATCAACTTGAAGTTTCTCGTTTGACTTGGAAAAACTCCAACTGAAACATTCAATTTGCTCCAAGAAGTTTACGGAGATGCTACGATGTCAAGAACTCGGATTTTTGAGTGGCACAAGAGGTTCAGAGAGGGAAGAGAGGATGTGGAAGATGATCCTAAGAGTGGAAGGCCAACAACAAGCAGAACAAATGAAAATGTTGAGCGTGTGAGAGAAAAAGTGTGCAGTGACCGCCGCCTTACTGTTAGAATGATAGCAAATGAGTTGAGCATGAATAGTGAGAGGGTGTGGAGGATCATTACAGAAAATCTGGGGATGGGGAAGGTTTGTGCAAAAATGGTACCAAGGTTGCTGAATGATGGGCAAAAGGAAAATCGTGTGCAAGTGTGTCAAGACATCCTGAAACAACTTGAAATTACACCAGATCTGCTGAGTAGAGTTGTTACCGGTGATGAGTCGTGGATCTTCAAGTACGATCCACTCACCAAACGGCAGAGCCTTGAATGGAAGAGTGCATCCTCACCAAGACCCAAGAAAGCAAGGCTGTTCAAGTCCAAAATTAAGGTGATGCTGATTGTTTTCTTTGATGTTCATGGAATTGTTCATCTAGAATTCTTGCCACAGGGCCAAACTATTAACCAGAATGTTTACAAAGACATCTTGCAACGTTTGATGCGTTCGGTAAGGGAGAAAAGAAGAGAATTGTGGGAGACAAAGTCATGGCTGCTTCATCATGACAATGCTCCTGCTCACAATGCCTTAAGCATACGACAATTTCTTGCAGAAAATAACATTGCCATGGAGCAACCACCCTACTCGCCAGATCTGGCTTCCTGTGATTTTTTCTTGTTTCCTGAGCTCAAGGGAGTCATTAAAGGAACCCGTTTTCAAGACTCAAAAGCCATAATAACAGCCGTAACGAAGGAACTACGAGCGATCCCAATAGAATCTTTCCAGAAGTGCATATAAGCATGGCAGCAGAGATTAGAAAAGTGCATTCGAGCTCAAGGAGATTACTTTGAAGGGGACAAGTTGTAATTTTTATGTGGCATTTCAAATAAAATAATTATTTACACAGTCCCGTTACTTTTCAAACAGCCCTCGTAAATAAAAATGTTGTGGCATTATAGTTTTGACAAGCACTTTAAATTGAATCATAAAATAAATTCTATGGTTGGCAGGATAAAGGTTAAAGAGAATTTTTTAACTCTCAGAAAGAACACTTTGCCTAAACTTATAGCACCATTCCAAAGGTATATCCATTAAATATCTAAATGATCATAGATCTTATTTACCTGTGTCTAAAGCAAACATCAATATTATTCTTCATGAAATTTATATCATTTTAAGACTTAAATACTCATCTGCATCTGGAAAACTAATGGTCTTACTGAGAAAGAGCAACTTGCTTCCACTATTTTATCTTTCATGGCTTCTTTGATGTGAGGTAAGTTTCTAGATGTGGTAGCTCTGACTCCAAATTTTCATCTAGACACACTAAAACAGTTGCAACATGGGATGTCTTAAAATTGTTGCAAAAATCTGGTTTTAATGTTGTTTCTTTTTGCAGCAATAATCATTCTATTTATCATTTATCATTCAAAAATGTTTTGTATGAAAGCATTTTAACTCCATCTATTTTCCCATTTAATCACATAAAAACCACTATTTTTATTGTTTGACTTGGTGAATAATTTTAGAGCAGGGTTGACTGAAGAATTCAAGGTAAGTGTTGGACTCCACCAAGGCTCAGCACTCAGCCCATTTCTTTTTGCCATTATCATAGACAGGCTGACGGAGGACATCAGGAAGGATACACCATGGGATATGCTGTTTGCAGATGACATAGTGCTGTCTAGGCAAAATCATAGGAAGCTAGAATAGGATCTCATAGGATCTTTACAGATTGTTTTATTGTAATAATAGCATGTAATTTTGATTTGAAATAATGTATTTTTCATCTGTAAAGATACACACTAACAACTTATGAGCAACTGCAAAATTAAAATAAAAAATAGTAAACTAAAATAAAAGATTCAATCTAAATTGAGAAAAAACAAAGGGAATTAAACAAAAGAAACAATAAAATGCACAGATAAATAAAACAAGTAGAAAAAACTTATCATCTAAATAAAGTAAATTAAGATCTTTTGTTTATTGAATGGTATAGGGTTAAATTATAATATAATTAATTTTGGGCAATTTCAAAAAGTTAAACAGTTATATAAATACTCTTTTTATTTTAAAAAACTCTAATTCTCTGAATTTCTGCAAGGTAATAAATAGCTTGTTATTTACCTTTAAAAACAGTACGTATATGATATCCTTCTGTATCCAGATATTTTCAAAATCAAAGTATTTTCAAGGTTCTTTAACTATTTTCAGTCTTTTTTTAGTCCAAGACTCAGTCATAAAAAGCTTTGGTCCTTTAGTCAGTTTGAATTTTTTCTTATTGGCAAAGAGCATACTTCTAATTGATCTGTGAACAAATTTTGTAATTTTTTTTATTTTTATTTTTTTTATCTCCATATTTATCCTCCTGACTCACAGGAAAGCACCAGTGGTGCTATATATATATAAGGCAAGCAATTACCCCAACCTGCTCCCAGAGATGCCAAGATATTGCTGTCCACTTGAAATTTTTAATAGAGATGTTAGGTTGACTTTGACTTTATTCAAGTAACCTGATTCTATCTGAACAAGAATCACGACTTCTGATTTAATCAATTATATTAACCAAGGCAAAGAGTTATTAAGTATAGGGGGAGGTGGGGTAAGTAGTGCCATTTTTTAGTTATCTGCCATGACAACTTTATTATTGAACATTTCTTCTTCAATTTTATTGGACGCATAGATTAACAATTCACCTACAATATCATATTGTTAAATTGACAATTTATACCAAAAGTTAACTACAAAACCATATTTTTGAAGTTCGGTCAAGTGGCACAATTTACCCAACATTAGGGGTAAGTAGTGTCATGTGTCATTTTGCTTAGGGGTAAATTGTGCCAATATATAATTCTAAAATGTTAAGCTGCCTTGACCCAGTTTTTGTTACATCATGCTTGATAAACTTATATACCTCATGCTGCATACTAAATGTTAACCAAAATTATTCATGCATGACTTTTTAAATTAACTTTTTAGTTAACTTTTTTGCTGTTTTTCTAACAAACATTTTCTAAATTTCTTGCTCTTAAAAATATTATAGTAATAATTTTCAGCACTTTTCTAGCACCATGTGATAAGAATTTATATAAATTAGTCATGTGCGACCACACAATCAGCATGTTTAATCTTTTTATAACCTTTTTGTCGGTTTTTTAAGTATCTTGCTAAAGTCATTCTGTTCATTCCACTGGTCTGAGCAGCATTCCTGATGCTCAAACCGGTACCTTCATAGAGCTGGAGCTGGAGCTGGAGCTGCATGGGGCCCCAGTGTTGACTTCAAATGCTAGAGGAGCCTCATGAAGATTCTTTAAATATAGTCTAGAGATATATGGAGCCACAGTGCTAACTTCAAATACTACAGGAGCCACATAAAGACCTTTAAAATACAGTCTAGAGGTGCATGGAGCCGCATGGAGACCTTTAAAATATTGTTTAAAATGCATGGAGCCACATGGAGCCACCATGTAGACTTTCAATACTACAAGAGCCGCATGCAGAGCCTTTAAATATAGTCTAAAAATGTATAGAGCCGCATGGAGATCTTTAAAATATTGTTTAAAGATGTATGGAGCCGCATGGAGTCACAGGTTAAACTTCAAATACTACAAGAGCTGCATGGAGACCCTTTAAATATACTGTAGTCTACTGTAGTCTAGGTCTCCATGCAGCTCCTGTAGTATTTAAAGTTTACATGGTGACTCCATGCCGTTCCATGTGACTCCATGCATCTCTAGACTTAATTTAGAGGGTCTCCATGCGGCTCCTGTAGTATTTGAAGTTTATACGGTGACCCATGCAGCTCCATGCATCTTTAGACTTTATTTAAAAGGTCTGCATGCGCTCTTGTAGTATTTGAAGTCTACATGGTGACTCCATGCAGCTCCATGCATCTTTATACTTAATTTAAAAGATCTGCAGCGGTTTCTATAATAGGCTATTTGAAGTTTACACAATGACTCCATGCGGCTCCATGTGATCCATGAATCTCTAGACTTAATTTAGAGGGTCTCCATGCAACTCCTGCAGTATTTAAAGTTTATACGGTGACTTCATGCGGCTCCATGCAACTTTATGCATCTCTAGACTTAATTTAGAGGGTCTCCATGTGGCTCCTGTAGTATTTGAAGTTTACACAGTGGCTCCATGCGACTCCATGCATCTCTAGACTTAATTTAAAGGATCTCCATGTGGCTCCTATAGTATTTGAAGTTTACATGGTGACTCCATGCAGCTCCATGCAGCTCCATGTATCTCTAGACTTTATTAAAAGGTCTGCAGCGATCCTGTAGTATTTGAAGTTTATACGGTGGCTCCATGCGGTGAACAAATCGCAGACCATGTTTTAATAGCGTGCCCCATACATCAGGCACCAAATGGAGCATGAGATTTGACGGCTTTGGATGACAAAACTCGATGCTGGCTCAATACGATAGTATACTGCCAGCATCTGATCTGGGCAGTACAGCAGCCAGGAGTAGTAAGGATAATAAGTACAATAAGTAATAATAGTAAGGATAATAAGTACCCTTGGCTTCAGTCCTGTTTATGACTAAAGCTGGATTCCCACTGAAAACCGATGCGACATGACAAGGGAATCCCCATTTGCTCAAAGATTTTTAAATGTTGCTCTGAATTGACATGAGATTTTTTTTGAACATCAATATAGTTTTCATGAACACCACTCTACAGATCTTATCTACTTTTTATAAATCCATTCAAAACAATCAACACACGTGCTTACTTATGCTAGATTTAAAAAAAGCTTTTGATACTGTGAATCACAACATTTTGATTAAAAAATTAAAATTTTATGGAATTCGTGGTATTGCTAATAATCTTATGAAAAACTATTTAAGTAATAGAAGGCAAAACGTTTTCATTGATCAACAGTCTTCGTCATCACTTTCTATAACTGACGGTGTTCCACAAGGATCAGTTTTGGGGCTTTTAATGTTTCTGATCTATATTAACAACCCACTAAACTGCACCACTTCTCCCCCTCAACTTTTTGCTGATGATACTTGTGTCATTATGAAAGATTCAAATCTAAAAAGCCTTGAAGTAAAGTGTAGTAATGAGCTAACTAATATATATGAGTGGATGAATGCCAACAAATTAACTATTAACACAACAAAACCTCAAGCACTCGTAATCCCCTTTAAATCAAAGCTTAAAAACGTAAATATCAATATTGCCTTCAATCAAGCACAATTACAAGTTTTGCCCAACTTAAAATATTTAGGTATTTATTTAGACAAGGATTTGAATTCTAGTAAACACCTAAATTATATTGAATCAAAAATTGCTCGTGCCACTGGTATTCTCTACAAGTGTAAACCTTATTTTTCTAGTAAAATTCTTCAAATATTATATTATTCTTTGTTTTATCCACATATTAAATACGGAATTGTTACATGGGGTTCCACATACAAATCTTACTTAAAAAGATTAGAAGTCATACAAAATAAAGCCATTTATGCTATCACAAAAACTAAATCATATAAACAAAAGTTGGCACCGCTGTATCACAAGCTAGAAATATTACCAATAAGACAATTATATAAAATTGAAGTAGCAAAATTTATGCACAAACTTTCTACCTCTTTCCTCCCCCAACCCCTACTCGATCAGTTTTCAATGGTGGTAACGTGATTTATTGTTAGTTTGCTGCGCTTACCTCGTTGGCGAAAGAAAAAGGTTAAAAGGTTAAGACAATTAGCATTGTGACTCAATCACGTAACATGCGTTTGAATTTAGGTCGCTTTGATTTTCTCTGCTTTTTTTTGGCTTAAGCGTGAGCAATTGTACAGTTTAATTGGCTTTAATTTTGTGAGTTTGAGTTAGTTTTCAATTCGACAGTTTTAATTTGTTTTTCTATTTGAATAAGGTGTTTCAACTTCAACTTAAAATAAAGAAATAATTTGTTAAATTTGGTAAACAAATATTTTGGTTTGTTAGTAAGAATCACCTCGAGCAGAATCAATTGCAGTGATTTCACTGCATCAAATGGTAAACCTTCGTCACTCATATTCAACTAGAAATCAATTTAATTACTCCTTGTCTTGTTATTCATCTAGTAAATTACAGACATCTTTTATTTTCAACGCAATCAAAATATGGAATTCCATACCCATTTCAATCCGGAACTTACCATTCAAACGTTTTAGAAAGGAATACATTAAATTTTCTCAAAAAACATAAGATTTGTGCGCAGTTGCACACTATGTTGCTAACCTAGGCCACATAGATGCTTTTTTTTTTGTTTAACGATATTTTTTGATCTTTCTGATGTTTATTATTGTAGTTGGTAGTGTTGTTGAATTTTCGGCTGATAGGGTACTGTTGCTTTTGTTCGTTAGTTTAAGTGTTACAAAATATCAGTTTTTTATTTTTTTTATTGTTTGTTATTTGTTAGTTGGTTTAAGTTTCTTTGTTTGAATTTAACTTGACAATGGCTGCAACTCGAAGACCTGCATTAGCTGTCACTTTGCAGTCATTTAGATCTTGTCATTGTTAAACGTGTTTTTGTATTCTTTTTCTGTTGGTGTTTGAATTTTGGCAAGTATCTATAAATAAAATTTTCTTCTTCAATAACGCTACTTTGAAGAACTGATTGCTTCGTGAACAATGCCTGTTGCTTTTTCAGTTGTTTAACACACTTCACAGCTTTTAGTTTTCGTTCTTCCTCAGAAAGATTGCAGCCAAATTTTTTATGTTTGGTTTCATGATGTCGTTTTAAATTGAACTCTTTAAGTACTACTAACGTTTCTTGACACAATAAACGCACAGCTTTATTCTCTGTATCGGTAAAAAAATATTTGCTTGTCCATTCTTCGTTAAACACGCGACGTTCATCAGCAATTTTACATTTTCTTTCAGAAGTGTGCATGGTTTTACTATTCCTTAAAATTTGTAAATTAACTTTAACTTACCGCTAACTTTTGACCCGCGGCAGAATTTCTTTTGGGGGGTTTCTTTGCCTGCCTGATCCCCTTTTGGGTCTTGACCCCTTTGGTCACAGAGTTTGTTGTTTCTCCCACCCATGATTATACAACATTCTCTTCATATGGCTCGGATGTCTACACTTGTGTACAATTTAATTTGAATTTTTTTTTGTTTTTCTTTTGTTCTTTTGGTGACGCAGGCATGCTCCGGTATTCTTTCTCTCTTACTTTTTTCCGTGCCTTTTTATTGCATGTTTTAACGTCTGACGTTTTCCTGCGTCTACCTTTTCTTGACTCTCGGACTACCTTTAAATGTGTAAAATTTGCTGATCATGTTGGTGGTCAAGAATAAAATAAAAATGAATGATTTATATTTGAAGAATTAAGAGGATTTAGAATTAATTTTTAAACAAGCTGCATAAAGATGAGAAACATCAGACTCGAGTTTCGAGTTTCTGTCTACACGTCCCAGGTTCGATTCGCGATGAGATAAGCATCACTGATGAGCTCTAATGAGAGCGAAACTCGAGTCTGGTGTTTCTCATCTTTATGCAGCTTGTTTAAAAAAAAAATGAATGAATGAATGAAACTTCTGATCTCTGGTTTCTTAAAAAACAATTCAGCGTGTCTGCCACGTTTGACAGTTTGTTGTCAATGTTACGTAACAATGGAATATTTTACAATTAATTTTTACAGTTCTAATCGTGATTGTTCAGCAACTAATTTAACATTCTAAATTTTTGCAGTAGTAGGAAACACGCTTAAAATCAAAAGAGTGAAATTAAATATATCTAAATATTGCCAGTGCTGTGTTTTAGCTACCTTCAAACGGTAAAATGGAGCAGACGCAAAACTTTGACCACTCACGGGAAAAAAGTTCGGTTCCAAGCAAAGTTTTCTGAATGTTTTGGCGGGCCGCTAAAAAATGTTAGCGTGCTCGCAGATGTAGGCTACTCCAAAATATAGTCGAATATATTCCTTGCTCTAAATTGTCAGAGATATTACAAATTTAATTTTTTGTTGGAAACAAAACTCTTTTTATATTATTTTTGATTGATCGGAAACTACTGTCAGTCATTGCAGTCTGGCGACATAAATCTAACTTTACAGAATTGTAGAAATATGATTTTTATCGAATTTTATTAATTTTATTTAATTATTTGTTTGAGGCTTTTGCGGGCCGCAGTTTGCCCACCCCTGATATAGAGCATACATAATATTTTTGCTATTCATAAAATTTTGCATGTAGCATATATATCTCATAATCCGACGATTGAATATAGGGTGTTTATAAATTCTATATATATTTTAAAAAAATTTTGTACTTGTGATTGAAAAAACTTTTAAAAACAATGAAACTAGAAAAAATCTATATTTCTTATGATTTGGTTCTAATTTTAGTCAAACTTACACACACTCACCATCATCACAAAACATAATATGACTTTTCAGATAAGAACTTATATGAAGTATTTTGAAAAATATTGTTTAAAATATGGTGTTGAAAAACGCTAAGCAATATTTTAATTTAAAAATAAGTAGTTGGCCTACACTAACATTTGTATTTTTTTATGAATTTTCATAAAAAAAATTTAAAAAACATTATAAAAATAGTTTTAAGATTTTCTTCTGTGTTAAATTAATTGTAGAGATTCTTTATGGTATAAATACAAAATTAAAAATCTTTTATGAACATTTTGTAGGTATTTTAAAAGTTTACCAAAGTGTTAAGTAAACTGTAGCTAAGCAGTTCCTGAAAATTCTGAATTTATTATTAAACATTTAACCTTTAAAAAAATCTAATCTTCAAAAAAAATGCAATGGTTAAGTGTCACAGATTTTAGCTTTTTTTTTAATAATTAAGTGAAAGATAAATTGAAACAATCTTAGTTTGCTAATTGGTGAAAAAATACCAATAATTAATTTTAATAACTATATTATAGTAAATTCTGTTCTATTGTTAGAAATCAAAGCCTAAAACAAAATACAGGTATCTATGGATATTTCAACTTTGACCAGCCGACTTAGTTGCTGGTTGTTGATCACTTTTGAAACAACTTGCAAACGACGAATGAAAAAGTAGAACTCGATTCAACTTCATCGTGGATACCTAATAAGCACTTATTCTCAACGTAAAATCGCTTCAAACATTTCGCTATCGAGTGAGAAAGCCCAGTGGGAATGGGTAGTTTTTTGATCGAGTCAAAGTGACGTCGAACGTATGATTTGACGCGATAACGTCACCAGTGGGAATCCCGCTTAACCTGGAGTGGAGGCACTTTTAAACGACGACTGAACAGAATGTATTAGCTTTGTTATATACCCGAGCTCTTATTGGCCCCCAAAAATCAGTTTAGAAAGTCTTATACGTCGAAACAATCAATTTTACCCCAACTAAGACAATTGTATGATTGAATCTGGTGCAAATACAGAGGGTTTACATTGAAAAAAACTAAATTGTTTGGAAGTAAACTTCCATTCTTTTGAGAAACCTTTGCGCAAGAGCGTTTTATGCCTCAAGACATATTGATTGCCGGAAAAATTATATTGTTCTTGAAGTGTTTGTTGATAAACAAATTGAGATGGCAAGAATGCCCCTATTTTTTCCCCAGTTTTAAGGCTATATCTGTAGCCAGATGATATATGATGGGCGTCAACTGAAATGTTTCTTGGAGAATTATGTCAAACAGTAGCATACCTAAATTTTTTTGGAAGTGAAGGTATTTCTGATAGGCTTAGGCTAAAAGCTAGTTCTGTTTCTATTCAAATAATTAGACTGTTTGATTTAACCCCTTTTGCTTTCCTTTGCTTTTTTGACATATCCAGTCTTTTTACTAATGTTCCCCCCGCAGAAACTATTAGTATTTGTGCTGACGCCCTTTGTAGGAGTGACCTTATCGCTCCGTCTTTTCGGCTTTTATTGAACTGATGCAAACAACAATTAAATCTGTTTAATTCAGTTTCAACGACGTTATGTAGAGACAATTTTTGTAACCATGGGCGATTTCCCTTGGGCTCTGCGCTGGCAAACATTTTTGTCGGTTATTATAAATCTCTATTGTTCAGAAGAGTGAAGAAACCACTATATCTCATAATGCGCATTGTATTTATTCGTTTTAAAAACGTGGTCAGTTAGTTTAGCTAGTGTAGTTTAAGGTTAAGTTAGTGTTTTAGTTATGCAATTTTGTTTCGTTAGATTAGGGTTAGGTATGTTTGTAGATTTGTATAATGTAATTGAGATATAATCCGCGATTGTGTTGAGTTATATCTTATTAATTACTTCTTTTATTTCTATTATTTGATTCTATTGGAATATGAACAAGAATTCTATTTGAATAAGTTTGTAGATAAGATTTGGTTAAATTAGTTAAAACTCTTTCAGCAGAAATCTATTACCCTTTTTTCAGTAAAGTCACATTGATAATTCTATTTAACTGATTAAATTGCGATGCATAGATTTATTAATAAAATCGGTCAATTTTCAATGTGCCGAATATTTAGTATAGAAAAAAAAGCTTAAAGTTTAAAACCAACTGTATCATCACGAAAAATCGATTTCGACCTATAAAGGGCATCATCAGTTTCTTATTCAAATAGAATGAAATGTTGAAGAATCAAAACTGATTAAATTAGTGTTTGTGTTATTTTGGATGGAATTACAAGAAAGCCGGTACTGAAGACTGTACCCGGACCCTAGACACGGGACAGCAGGCCTACTATCGCCAGGGCATGCTATGGAATGGAATGGAATGGAAAGAAAATTTCTGTATGGAATATGGAATTGTTAAAGTATGGAATGGAAGATGTCATTAATGGAATGGAAAAAATTTTCCATATTTTCATGCATTTTTCATATTTGCTCATTATAAGGCTGTTTACACACTAAGCGCAATCAATAAAACCGCCTTTGATGAGATAAAAAAAAAGTAGCATTCAAAGGTCTATTTAATGATAATTTGAATAAAGGTCTATTTTGTAGCATAGGAAAAAAGAATAGAAAGCTAAACCAGATTAGTAATATTTCAACATTGGCATTTAAACAATTTGCAACTTCGTTAATATAGGGCAGTTTTAAAGTTCAAGTCTGAGTGCCTAGTTCGCTTGCGACGTGTTTCTCCTTTAGGAAATGCAGAGATAGATAACTTGCTTGATTGCCCCTTTGGAGTATTTGCAGTTTAGATAATAATAATAATAATAATAAGATGTATTTATAAATCGCTCTATTTCTAAAAAGTTCATATAGTTTTAGAGCAGTTAAGCATGAATAAAAAACACCACAACAACTACAAAAAAACAATAAAATTTTTAGGCGATCTACACATTTAAATGTACATAATCAAAACAAAGACAAATTACAGATTTATCACTTGGACAAGTTAGACCAGAAGTGGGCAAACTACGGCCCATAACAATCTTTCGTGCGGCCCGCGAACAAATAATTAAAAAAATTATGTAAAGCCCCAAACAAATAATTAAAAAAATTATTAATTTCTGTTTGTCTTTAACCAAATTTTAGATTTTTTTTAGCAATCCTTGATTTTTAGGTACAAAAATCAAGAAAATTGGGACAAATTCAAAGTGAAGACCATTTTTGAGATCACTACTTTTTAGGGACAAAAATCAAAAAATCCGAGACAGATTCACTATTGTAGCGATTAATCGGATAGCCCGAATATAATTTCATATTTTCACACAAATATAACTTCACTTAACCCATTTTCAACTGAATTGATTTTTTTAAAATATTTTGCTTATAGGCCTACTTCGTGCACGGATTACATATCAATGAATTAGTAAATCCTCCAAATTTTTTTAGAACTCTTAAAATAGTTTGTGAGATATGATCTGTTACATATATGTAACGTTAGTTGAATGTGTGTACAAAAACATCATGTACGGTATTCAAAATTATGTTTTTGACACTTCAATTCACTTCAATTCAGTTTCTTTTATTTCTGCTCCGCCACATGAACAAAATATAATGAAATGTTGGAAAGTTTGTGAGTTGTTGAAAGACGGAGTTAGAAAAAGGAAGAAGCAACAAAACGGGTTGACGTTGTGACTTGCTAATTAGCGATAAAAAGTGTGACCTATTGTATCATATAGAAGCTTTTACAGAATCTTTTACAGAATATGAAGTCTTTCATATAGAATCTTTTACAGAATATAAAGTCTTTCCTTGTTAACGAAAATTACAAACTATTGCTGTATGACTGCAATATAGATTTTTACAACTGTTTTATTGAAACAAACAAAACTTACCTACATATAAATAAAGTACAAAAGTTTTCCTAACAATATAGTAGTAGTAGTAGCAGTAGCAGTAGTAGTAGTAGTAGTAGTAGTAGTAGTAGTAGTAGTAGTAGTAATAGTAGTAGTAGTAGTAGTAGTAGTTTGTTTTTATTCGCATCCAAAAGAAACAATTGATAATAATTGAAGAAAAAATAGAGCAAAGGTTGCAAATAGGGAGACGGCAACTAAACGATATAAAAACAAATCGGCACCATTTTTCAGCTACTTTTTTAGCATACAACTAACCTTTCTTTTCTTGTTTCTTAAACTAAATTTTTTTTTGCAGATGGAAACACATTATTTTTTATGTGATCTAATTTGTGTGGTATGGGGCAAAGTGTGGAATGCATAGTCCAACATTGCATTTTTGGCACTGATAAGTAACAACTGATTTGCAGTTTGTTCCTTGGCATCTACGTCTCTTTCCATCTGGTATTGGTACTAGGCTACTAGATAATTTAATTGATTGTATCTTGCACTATCTACTCCAGCTGATACTCTTGGTTTTCTTCCCGCAGATTTTGGTTTATTTTGATAAGTTTTCAAATATGTCATTGCTATTTCTCTCCTTAATTCTTTATGAGTAAGGTCTTGTTCTTGCATTTGTATGATTTGCCAAGAATTTTGTATACGCTACTTGCATCAAGTAGCCAAGTAAATAAGCACCACCACCACTTCTTACCTCTAATGCAAACTCTACATTTATTTATATTTTCATTCATGCGATCTGTGCCTCCCATGCCAGAATTATATTGCACGACTTAATTAGGTACTGATAACTTTATTATTTTATTTTTTGCTTTGTACCATCATGAAATATTGGATTGAGGGGTCAACCCAAACTGAGATGATGCAACTGTGACAACTGAATTGTCTAACCATTGTGCAACACGCAAAGTAGATAAGCTTCCTGGAATGACAGTTTCATAGCTCATAACTGAACCTCTACTTTTTTTCATCATCTCCGGTTTTACCAAAGGACAATTTTTTCCTAATCGATTTACCCTAATTGTGCCGGTTCCATTGTAACCCTTTTTATGCAATTCTTCCAAAAATGGTAATGAAATGAATAAATTATTCATAATAATGTGATATGGCAAATCTGCCTTTTCTCCATACTGATTTAGCAAATGTAAAACGGTGGCAGAGCATTTGCCAAACTGCTGTTCGATTACTTCACTTCATCTTCTTTGTAAGTTTTCCCCTGACATAAATCAAAAACAATTAGATATCCTGACAGTGTATTTGACACCAAGCTTTGTATCCAAATCTGATAGGCTTGGTTTGTATTGCTGGTTTACAACCATGCTTTCCAAAATGCTTTATCATTGATTTCTCGTGGGATATCTTCTGACATAAAATAAAATTTAAAAACTTCTGTAAATAATTTATCAAAATATTTATCAGTAGCACCTAAGTTATTACTATTTTTTAAAATGTGGCATTTCATAATTTGTTCAAATCTTTCTCATCTCAGTGCTTCATAAACAGCAACATTACGCAGGTCCTCGCTTGTAGACCAAAAATCCTTTCTACTTGTGCGAGGGCGGTAACCAGAAACAATAAGGACTCGCTAAAATGCTTTTATTTCTCCTTTACTTACATTTATGTTGGGCCAATTCTTAGATAAGCAGTATGATGTACTTTCCCTCAATATATTTTCAATCATCTTATTATCAAAAAAAGTTCAAAAAGTTGCACAGGAGAAAGACCCCTAGATAGATACCTCAACACTACTTATGAATCGCTAATTCGACACGTCATTGAGAAAACAATTGCTCGTAAATTAAGAAGATTTTACATCTACTTCAGATACGGTGAAGAAATGCCCTACGTCTATCTTCATCTGGCCTGGTTAAAAATTCGTTCAGTTAGACTTGAAAATATAATCAAACCAGTGTGGAATAAACGTTTTAATTTTACATCTCGCCCACTTCTTCCTGCAATCGAAAAGAATGTGTTGCCTGCTTCGCTTTTAAGCAATGTAGTTTATAATTTTTCGTGCCACTGTGATAGTCGGTACGTGGGCCGCACATCTTAACGATTACAGGACAGAATTCATCAATACGTACCAAAATTTATTAAAACCGGCCAAATTCTCGCAATATCTCCACTCGTTCTGGTAAATCTTCAACCCCAGTCATGTCTAGTGAATCTGCCATTGGTCATCACCTTTTAGATAACCCTATGTGCGCCAAAAATTTTGGCCATTCGTCTTTTTATTTATCTGCTTTGGAAGCCGTTTACATCAAATCATGCAAGCCAAATTTATGCCGCCAAAAAGAGTTTGTTTATAACTTAAAACTCTTGCGTTGATCACGTGTTGTGACGCTTCTCTTAAACATCCAATCATCTTCGTTCAGCTTTATTACAAAACAAAATCAATTAAATTTTTCTTTCCTTTATTCCGACGTTTATCTCCTGACGAGTGTGGGACGAAAAGCTTAAACATGAGTTTTTTGTTAGTTATCTTCAAATATGGTACAAACAAGACACAGTTTTTCTTTCAAATGAAAATGACTCAAAGCAATAGACAATGCAATGCCAACAACAAAAATACGATAACAACAATCATAAATAAACAGATTTTTTGTCGTTTTTAAGTAGGCAAACTGGCAATTTTATAATTTGAAGAGAACGAGTAGCGAAATTAGCACCGACTTGACTGCACCGTACTAAAAACAGTTTATGCAACAAAAAAAAATTATCATAAAAACAATAAATCTTACAGACACCGTAATACAAGAAGTAAAACGTTAAAAATCAATACAGAACATGATTGTTTGGCGATGAAACAAGCACAATGAAACGAAAGTTTACAAAATGGTCGACCAAATGAAAAGAGCATTGATAAGAAAATCTAAAAAAGCTATTATTAAAAATTTGTTTTTTGAAAAAATATTTTTTTGACTGAATAATGGTGCGCTTATGCAGTGCTTTACCACACCGGTTCAATCTAGTCCACAATTTGTGAAATTAAATATGCAAGGTGGTCGCTGGAAAAGCGGTAAATTTAAAGGTCAGATGAGATCATGAATAAAATGCGTGATTGCTGGCCTCTGATTGGTTCTTTGAAGTGTCTTTGATTGTTCTAAGTCCTGAAGGCAGAAAAAAAAACAGTAAACCAACAAGTTTATTGTGAGATGTGTCCACAGATGTTCAGCGATATACGAAATGTAATGGACGACCAAAAATGAACATGGCAGCAGGATGGTGCCAAGACTTACACAGCAAAGGCTTCAATTCAGTTTCTTCGGCAATCTACTCCTGATTTCATTGAACCGAAAGATTGGCCCTCAAAAAGTCCGGACTTAAATGTCATGGATTACTGCGTTTGGAGCTTGTTATTAACAGAGACGCATAACTGTCGACGTGACATAAACTTTATTGATGATTTGAAAACGTGCTTGAGAAGAGCTTGAAATGATATCCCACAAGTTACCCTTCAAAACGCTACACGAGCTTGGATTTCTAGGTTAAGACGCTGCTCTGAAGTGCACGGACTACATTTTGAGCATCTATGAGTGTAATATAACATAGGTCTTTGAAAAACTTTGTAAAAGTTATTTTTTGTAAAAATAAATGGCTGTTTGACAAATTTTCCGTTTTTCTAGCGATCACCCTGTAAATAAGGTCATGGTACCGCATATTAAAACATCAAAAAGTTCAATTTGGTTTTAATAGAAAACACCTTGACAAAGCAGATAAGTTCTAAGCTTTTCAAGCATTTGGGGAATTTAAAAAACGTACCAATACTAATACTAATAATAATTATAATAATAATAGTAACAATACTACTTTTACTAACGTAATACTTTTTACATGGCAATATATAAAAACAAATTTTTCCATCAAACCATCGTTTGAATGCAATGAATCACGACAAAGACAAGGTCAAGCTAATTCTTTAGTTCGAGATAAGGCCAATCTGTGCAAAGTATATTTTGAAATCGATTAAATTTACAAAACAACAACAAACAGATAAGCACTTACTGCGCAAAATCGAAGTCCAAGTTTTCAGCTTCGTCAGGTTCCTATTAAAGCAAAGTCAGCTTGAAATTGCCAAAAATAACATTAAAAAACGTTTTACAATTCACTGCGCACTAAACAACTTTTAAGCTTCAACATCAAACGTACGACAAAAGCCTTAAAATTTTTCTTTTACACAGGCATCTTAAAAAGCAGGCTTACTTTGTTTTTTTGGTCGAGCGTAGCAGGAATATCGATCAAATTGCTAGTTGGGGTTGAACGAAGCGCCGTCCTATTCCCAGCTGGCTTACCTTTTTAAATAAACTGTTAAGTGTACGTTTCGCAAGTGCAACGTATTAACTGACGGTACCTTTGATGCTTGGCGGCGGCATAATCGTTACCATAACTTCGTTTGTCTTCTGATTTAAACCACTTGGCCTTGGTCGGGCGCTTTCAAAAGTGGTAGTCTCTTTGTCATTAAACAATGTTGAAATATTTGAATGCAGTAGACATAAACGATAGCGTAATACAATACCTGGTTTAGCAATGCTCAATAATTCGAGTGGGGTAGGTGTCGACGTAATGGTTTCGTCCTCGTCTGGAAAAGCAACTGGAAGAGGTTTTGAACCCGAAGTCGATGTGAACGAATCCGATAGTCTTATTTTAAAAACGAGATTAAAAATGTCGGATAGCGAACAAAACGTCACTTCTAATTCATAATTCGATTGAAAGTACGCTCACACAGACAGCGAAGGAGAAATTCTCTTTTGTTATTATTTTTCTTTTTATTATGTCATTGACATTTTCACTTTTTCGCATTCACAGTAAAGTCAACAAAACCGCATCTCAGCAATGGCTATAAACCTGCAGTGATTGGAAGACTCGCAGAAAATAGTGCTTTAAAAAATGTGCTCTTTACGTATACTGCATTCCAGTGTTATCGAATAACACTGGCGTTATATCAAAAAAAAATTTGAAGATATTCATTATGAACATTTAGAAGTAAATAACAATAAATGGTAATCATAGAATAATCAGCGTTCGGATCCGGAGATTGGAGAATGGGGCCATCAAACTTTTAGAACCACTTTCCTTAAAAAATTGAAACATTTCGTAAAAAAATCGATTAAACGAAATGTTCACAGCTAAATACTAAGTCACTTAGTAAAAACAGATGCATTTAAGTATTTTATTTCAAGGAAATTTTAACGGGAAATTTGAGTAAAAACAAATATATTTTTACGCTAAATTGGATTTAAAAACAACTAAAAAAGTTTTTGAAAACTAAAACGGTCAAGTAAAAAAAGTTAAAAGCACGGCGAAAGGATTGTATTAACGAAATTCCTTTTACCTCTTGTATCTAGAGTCAGCCACGCTGTGGTAAATTGTCGAGATTTTGCTGAAAATAAACAAAGATTCGGTTAAAAATTATTGGCCACAATTTCAAGATAATTCACAAAAATACTTCATAATTTCTAATAACTAATTAATATTTAATCTACAAAAAACAACAAGGGCAAATGAACGAAATCCTGAAATAAATTACCAACTATTTTTCACTTTAAAATCATTCAATTTTAAATTTAATAATTTACAAGTATATTATATATTTTTGTATAAAGCCTGTGACAATTAGAAATGTATCAGACTAGTTCAAAAATCATACACTTAATGAGATCTGAAACAAGAATTTAATCCGATTAAAAAGCCTATAAAGAGAGCAAATTATACATTAATTTTATATAAACAATTACAAAGCGGAAAAATGTCAAAGCCTTAAGGGCTTGTTTTTAATCTTAAAAATGCCATAGCATCTGACAGCAAATTTAAAAAGTAAAAACGATTATGCGATAGCAGCTGATAGATTTGATTGGAGCATTGACAATTGGCATAAAGTTACTTATACAGTACAGTACAATTACTAGAACACAAAATAGGGTTTTTGAAAAATTACAATAACTTAGAATTTCTACTTAAGTTTCATTTGATTCGATAACAAATGGAGATGAAAAAAGACTTTTAAACAACGTCGGTTTCCACAAACAAAACAAACAGAATAGAAAGAGAAAATAGTATATGAAGATTCTAAGAATGTCATACAAGACAATAGCAACGTTACGTCCAAATGATAAATTGTATCGAAAACCATAGACTTCAGTCACTTTGTTTAAAAATTAAGTAAAAAGTAGGTTAAAAAGTAAACTTCTTTCACATCCCGTAACCTTTTTTTCGTAAATATCAAACACTTTCAAAACAACAATATTTACAAAACAAAAAAGACGATTGATTATTGCCTTTAGTCAAATGACTAAGGTAATTAATGATTAAAGTAATTGTCAGTCCAGCGCGATAAATAAACACATTGAAATTGCATTTTACGTTTATCATTCCTTTTAGAAGTCATTAAACAAAATTAATCGAGAAAGTTTTCTAGTGATTTAATTTAGGTACTCCGAAAATGCTTAATAGAGCAGAAACCAGTACACCAAAATTTAGAAGATGTACGTGGGCTGACAATAAAGTAACGAGACAATTGGTGTAAATCCTAATTGTTCAAAAATGTTACATCATATCCTTACATTAATCACGTACAAACGTTTTGGATTTTGACATTTCCCTATATACAAATGACTGTCGACGTTGATAAATAGTATTCACTGCTGTCACTAGTCGTATTTTTACAGTTAAAATTTGAACTGTTCAATTTGAAAAATGAGCGAAGAACAAAAATACAATCTGAAATTTATCGCAAAGCTCGGCAACAACGAAAGAATGGAATTACCAAAAAAAGTTTATGGAGAAAGTATAATGTCTCGATCACGAGTGTTTGAGTGGCAGAAGCGGTTTGCGAGTGGGTTGTGGAGGATGAATTGGGATGAGGACGATCATCATTAACTTAAACGGATGAAAACATTAACCAAGTAAAAGAGCTTTGGTGAAAAGTGATCGCAAGCTGACTGCGAGAATCCTCCTCATTGATCATCCCCCATATTTACCGGACCTTGCACCATGTGACTTCTGGCTCTTACCGAGATTGAAAAGGGTAATCAAAGGAATGCATTTCGGCTCAGTCGATGAAATTAAAAAACAGTGACGAATCACTTCACTTCACTGTTATTAATTGATTGTTTAATTATAAAATAAATGCTGTATCAATAAAATCCCGTTACCTTATTGCCAGCCGACGTATATCTAAGATATCCATTTCTTTACAAAACAAAATTCAAAAGCAATACATTAAACAAAAAAAAAACTGCTACAAAAAAACTAATTAGGCTAAATTAAAATCAGAATAATTTATCTATAATACTTGTTTTCTTGATTGACTCCGGAAGATGTTGCTTCTTCAAAAGCTTTTCGAACAAAACCTTCGTCTTTTTTAGAATTACTTATTTCATAGGCAATGCTAAACGATTGCGCGACAGCCAGTGCTAGTCTCTGAGCCTGAAGTAGATGTATAATTACTGACAAATTGTATACGATCAATAACAACGACCCAAAGTAGATACAATAGAAATAATCAACAAAATCCATTGGACTTTTATAAAATTTTAAAACTTGTTTTTTTAACTGTTTAACTAAGGCTCAATGCTATCCAAACATTAAAAACAATGAAATGTGAGGAAAAACAACTTGACAAACACCGCACCTGCTTTCTACTACCGCACATATAAGCATGAAACTCGAATGATTCGGTTTTCGGATTTTGAACAACGTACCCGAACACTTTTCCGATAGCTTTATCAGCAGTGCAGTATGATATTCTGCACCAAAACATACATGACAGTAAAAAAGCAAATCTTGGCATTAAGAAAATATATATTACACCCAAAAAATTTCATTGATTGCAACACCTCGCTGCAACCGTGTAGCATTGGCTGGAAGCCAACTAACAAAAAACCAAAGAAATGTTAACAACTTATCAACCAAAAAGAAAGTGAGTACAGTACCAGTAAGTTTAATACAACTGCATGAAACAATATTTAATTACTATAAAAATGAAATAAATTGATAATGTTTCTGTTTAAAATAAATTGACAAAGTTTTCACAAATGGCACTACATAAGCAAGGGCAGTGCAAAACAACCTTCTAGGGCCTAGGTTCTTAAACTAGGGGAGTATGAAAGGCTTTTCAGGGAAGCTCAAGCAAGTGCATTGTAACTGAGTTAATAGCTGAAACGACAAATTATTTTAGTTTACACAATTAATTTAGGACAGATTGGATACTGATGGAAAGTGAAGACTTTTTTTTAGTCTTTACCTTGAATTTTGGCCAAAATTGAAGAATTTGATAAAATCACTTGGGTTTTGCTTTTGGTTTGTGTCGGCAAGGGAGGCAAAAGGTCTGCTTGCATTAGGAAGTCAAGGTGCAACTTTTGCTTGCATGAAAAACAGGGGTAGTTTTGTTTTCGTGCAAGACAGCCATATATACTCAGCCAATTTACTTTAAGCATAGTTCTAGCACTCCTTGATTTCATATCGCCTCTTTCTCAAACCATATTTAAAAAAAAACTAAATAGTTTTTTATTTGGTTAAGGCAATTATAAAAATACTTAAAAATGAATTCTGAAACAATGCATCAGGCAAAGGCTTTTTAGCACACATAAATAACAGCTGGACGTAAAGATAAACACTTTTGCTCCGCTGAAAACTCTAAAGCCTGTTTCCACTATGTGCATGGAATGGAGCATTCTTTGTTTTATTGATGTTTTTACTTCTTTCTGTGCTAAAGCACTACACAAAGCACAAAAAATCAGAAGAAACAAAGGATTCTCCATTCTGTGCTCATAGTGGAAACGAGCCATAAGTCTTTGAAAAGGAAAAGTACAAAATACCTTGTAATGTTAATATCTTCTATAATTTCTTCAGATGAAATATCTTTGATTTGAATTCCTTTTGGTGATACAGTTAGCATTATCAATGGTGACTCTTTAGTGCTTGCTTTGTTCTAAAAAATCACAATAAAAAAACCAATATAAATTTCAAAATGTAAAATATCATATTTTACCAAAACTAATGTAGTACTTACACAACCAAAATCGAAAGCTAATGCTTTAGAAAAAACATTTAAAAAAAACAAACAAACTAAATACTTTCATAAAAAGCAAATTATGATGTAATGAGTCAATTAAATACCATAGAAGTGTTATAGATACTAAACTGTTAATAACATTGCAATCAAAAAATGACTCAATGAACATCTGATTTTTTGGTTGCAACAGCAAAACAGCAGTGGATTTGGCTGTTGAGTTTAAAGTATCTACTCCAGATTGGTGCAAAACAGAACTGGGTTTTAAAAGTTATTTTTTAACACAGTATTGTACAGGTCAGATCCTCGCAGTTATGGTACAGATTTGTGTGTGATTTATCAACCAATCAATCAATCAACATACTTTTATTTGCAGGAAAAAAATAATACAAATACAAAAGTGAAAATCTTGCTTGTAATTAAGCATGACTAGTACTGGCAAAATAGGTGGTCTTATGGAAGCTTTGACTAAGACAGTTTTTCAGAAAACACATTTTGCTCCATTGTGTAAACCAATCAAACAAGACTCTTGAACTTCAACTCAACAAGCTTGTTTTTTGCCAAACACAAAAATTTGAAACCAATAAATTGAACTAAAAATTGATCAAGTTTGAGTTTGGCTATAAAATAATTTTGAAAGAAAAATTAGTGCAATCTTGATACATATTGCAGTGTAATTATTTCTATAATGTTATTTAGTTTAGTCTTCACCTAATGACATTTCTCAAAACTTTTATTTTGTACACTTAAGAAATCAATTAATTTAAAAAATTATATGAAAATTAAAGCTTGCAGTTTGATCATTTGAGAGGACATTTAAATCAGGGGTGGGGAACCTGCAAACTGCAAGACTATTTAATTTGGCCCATGTTCAAAAGTTGTAAAATTTACAGATGCAAAAAAATGACCTTTTTTTTAGAGATCTTAACAATTTTAGGAGAAAAAGTTGAAAAACTGGCAATGATTTAAAGTGATGACTTTTTTTTGGAGTTCACTACAAATTTAGAACAAAAAGTTGAAAATCTGGCAATGATTTGAAGCGATGACCTTTTTTTTTAGAGAACACCTTGATTTTAGGAGGAAAACTAAGAAATTCTTTTTTCTTAAATTAACAAAAATATTTTGCAGCCCACACTTATTTTTTAAATTTGTGATGCGGCCCATGAGTGCAATCGGGTTCCTCAACCCTGATTTAAAGCATAAAGCTTGGCATATACAGTACAACAAATAGAAGTCAAAATTTTTTAAAACCAGAAACTGTTAAAATATGATCATATGGTGTCATTAAAATGTTACTTTGTATTTCAAACAACACACAAAAACACTCTTTATGACAACATCGACTAACTACACAAGATTTGTGTCAACACTAAAGTGTTTATAATTGAAAAGATGATATATCTCATTTTATAAAGTGAAATAAAAATTTTGTGCTTTAAATCTATAAAAGATTGCCATTATTGAACTCAATTATTGAATAAGAACATCTAAATTATTGAACTCAAGCTAAGATAAAAATCTTGATTTTAACAAAACAATTATTTTGATATCTCTAAAAAAAAATGCAACATGAATTTGTTATTAAATTTTTAACATAAAACCAAAAAAAACCTCAACTGCGTAGTGTGTTCTTCCTTACAAGTGATAATTTGTGTCAAAAAATGTTGCATTTGTTGCAATAGTATATGTAATAAATTGTGACATTAAAAATTGAGTATTGTACATGTATGTGATTGAAACATCACAATTTTTGTAATGTAAAGAGTAGCTATGATGTCATGGTTGGTGGCATTACAGATTCCACATGAACACTAAATATTCAAACCTATATTGGTAACACTCACATACTATTTCATAAAAGGTAATATTACAAAAAAATATATGTATATATAATAATTGAAGAGGTAAGCTTGTCAGTAGATTGCTCAATATAAACTCTGAGCAGCAGATTAAACTATTAAATTATAAAAGCCATGCGCATAAAGGTGTGTGGCTTTATAATATATATACAGTTATACGGAGTGTCCCATAAATCTTGGAAAATTTTTTAATTAGGATTTAAAACATATGAATACAAGATTTCGAAAAATTCTTTAACAATAAATATTTGTATTGGTTATATTTTAGTTCTGTATAATTTTTGTTTAAAAATGGTTTCAATCAATTTGCAAAAAACGATTTTGAAACTGTATTCCCAAGGATACAAAGTCATGCTCAATCTCAAGAATTCTAGACATGCCCAATTCAACTGTCTAGAATATTATCAGAAAATTCCAAACAACAAAGGAAGTCGTAGATTTGCCTCCAACAGGTCGTCCAAGATGCATGAGAACTCCACAAAAAAATCAAATCCAGAAGGGAAAGAGTTCAAAGAAACCCAAAAAGATTGATGAATTGGGCATGTCTAGAATTCTTGAGATAAGCATGAATTTGTATCCTTGGAAATACAGTTTCAAAATCATTTTTTGCAAATCGATTGAAACCATTTTTAAACAAAAATTATACAGAACTAAAATATAACCAATACAAATATTTATAGTTAAACAATTTTTCAAAATCTTGTATTCATATGTTTTAAATCCTAATTAAAAACTTTCCCAAGACTTATGGGACACCCTGTATGAGTACTCATGTTTAGGTAAAACACAATACATTTGATCTTTAAGGGCTATATTAGCTAATTATGTGTAATGTTTTACCTAAATAAATTTTGCTCTGATTTTGGTCAACACACATATGAGGTCTGTTCAAAAAGTATCCGACCTTTTTCCCTCTCGCCAATAAGGTATGAGCAAACTGCCCGTGCAAAGCGTGGCTGCACACACACACATTCACGCGTAATCGTGAAGCGTTTCAGGCCGATTCGTCATTCGTATCTCTCTGTGTAAAGCATTTAGTGCAGGCGTGTAGTACGTGTTCATCGGTTTTTTGATTTTCAGAAAATTTCATTTCAATGACAGAACGCATCGAACAGAGGTATTGCATCAAATTTTGTCAAAAACTTGGTGATACTCAAGTTGAAACAATTTGAAAGATTCAACAAGCTTTTGAAAATGAGGCCTTAGCCCAACTCAGATAAAGCAATGGTTTAAACGCTTTAAAGATGGCCGTGCATCAGTGGAAAGTGATCCTCGCTCAGGAAGGCCATCCACAAGCCGAAACGAGGAGGCGATGGATCAGGTTTGTGAAAAAGTGTTGGAGGATCGTCGTTTAACAGTACGAGAGATTGCTGCAGAAATGGGAATAAGCACAGGCTCAGTTCATTCAATCCTAACTGAGGATTTGAACCTGCGGAGAGTGTCGGCTAAATTTGTCCCCAAGCTGCTGACGGAGCAACAGAAGGAACTCCGGAAGGAAATTTCGGAGGACATGCTGGATGTTGCAAATCATGACCCAGAATTTATCAAGACAATCATCATTGGTGATGAGACCTGGGTTTATGGTTATGACCCAGAAACCAAGTTTCAATCATCACAATGGAAGCATCCGGAATCACCACGCCCAAAAAAAGCTCGGCAAGTCCGCAGCAATGTGAAAGTTATGCTGACCTGTTTTTTTTATTCCCATGGCATCGTGCATCATGAATACGCACCAGAAGGTCAAACAATCAACAAAGAGTACTACCTGGAGATTCTATGTCGCCTTCGTGATGCTGTGCGAAGAAAGCGGCCAAACATGTGGGCAGCAAAGAATTTTCAGCTTCACCACGACAATGCTCCCGCTCATTCTGCACATGTGGTCCAAGCTTTTCTAGCCAAAAACAGCATGCCACTTATTAGACAGGCTCCTTACTCTCCCGACTTAGCACCGTGTGATTTCTGGCTGTTCCCTAAGCTAAAAACAACTCTGAAAGGGAGGCGATTTCAGTCAAGAGAAGACATTATGAAAAAAGCGACGGAGCAGAGCATTCCGGGGGAGGAGTTTATGAAGTGTTTTGAGAAGTGGCAGAAGCGCTGGGATAAGTGTGTGAACCACCAAGGGGAATATTTTGAAGGAGATTGAATAAAACTTGCAAAATTTATTGTGTTGTGTGCTTTATACAAAAAAGTCGGATACTTTTTGAACAGACCTCGTATCCTATAAAATAGTGTTTACAAACAAAACTAACAAATGCTCGTCTCTGGTTGAGCAAGCATTTAAAATCTTAATTAACAGTGCAATTTATATACGTTATAAACAACATATAATAAAACAAATTAATTCAGTTTAAGAAAATTTCTTAAAAGTTTTATGGATAAAAACTTCAGCTAATTTGCAAATAGTCCAATTGGAAAGTACTAGAAGAACAACGGAGCAAAAGACTTTGAAAAACTAGTTTAATTTTGTTAATATAATTGAAGGCATTTGGATGATGTAATTAGTTGTTGCAACTGGAATTGTAAAATCAAAGTCAGAATTACTATGTTTTAGAAAAGAGTTGAAATTGCAAAATTTTAAATAGATAAAATAGGAATTGCAAAGGAATTCTCCTGATTTTATATTACTGAATAGCAGATTCATTTATGCAACCAGAATTGTGGAGTTGCCATAGACAAAGTTGCAAATGATTTATATGGCTCTACAATTCTGTTTGCAATTACTATTTTTCCTAAAAGTAAAGCAAAACAACTACCTAGGGGTAAAATGATATCAATGTATTGTACTGCAAGTAATTAGAGAAAGTGAGAAAAAATGAGTGGATTTGAGCGTCAATAAAACAAACCAAGATCGCACTAAAAGAAAAAAGTACTGTAAACGGCTGTAAACACGCCTTTAGACTTAAATATAAAATTAAAAGCTCATGGCAGCCATAGCAATTAAAAACTGCACCTGGGTTAGGAACCACCAAGTTAAGTAATATAGATCAAAAGCTAACTCAAAAATTATTTGGAAACTCAACTGGGGACTGAGGATCTGTTACAGTGAATCTTTAACTATGACACAATCAAGCACTTAAAATCTTTATTTATATGCTACTGCCATAATCAGCAGCCATGCAAAAATTTATTTAACCATTAACCTAAAATAACAATTTAATTGACTTCTACATTTTGTATAACTATTGAAGTTTTTGCAAGAAAATAAAGAAATCAACCTATCTTAAAAGTATTTAAAAAGAAAACATTAACCACCCAATTCGGTCATCAAAATTAGTTTTGTTAATTAGGCAATGCTTTTGCTTCTGCACAAAACTTTAAAGCACAAGACTTATTCTTCAGTTTCAAGTCATTTTTTTTATTTTGGTAAACTTACCTTTAAATCAATTTTATTGTATACCAATAAAGACATAATAAGTAAACCACATACCCAGTAATCTGGTTTGTTAGTAGAGCAGATCAATAATGTAAATATAAATTTAAAGTCATAAAATTTTTTAACAAACGTTCTTAAAAATTACGTTGAACACATATATCTACATATATATATATATATATATAGGCTAGAAAAAAAAAAGTCAAAATAAACAATTGTTACAACTTACAGCAGTAACTATTCTTTTAATTGCTCCAGCAGCCATTTCTTCTCCTTTTGGAGAATCAACCATAGTCATGCCAATGTATTTTGATGTAAAATTCAAGCCTTCTATTACAACAGGCTTTGCTTCAATCCAATTTTCTGACAACTCTACAATTAAAAAAAAGTGTAACAAACAAATCCAGTAAAAAAAAGAATCTCAGGTGTAATGACTTTCAATATAACTAAAAATTTTGTTTTTAGTATCAGTATCTTTTATTTCAGTTCTGCCATAAAATATATAGTTTGGGTCTTTTCAAGAAGTCACTTTTCAAGAAGTCACCATAAGCAATTTGGGTCTCTTCAAGAATTTGGGTCTCTTCAAGAAGTCACCATAAGCAATTTTTGTTCATGAAACTAACCCGAATGTCCCTGCAGTTACTATGGCTTCTCGTGAGATCCTTTTTCTCTTAATTTCTTCTTTATTCCACCCTAGTGCTGAAAGGAGTATTCCAGGTTAGTTTCACCGAAAAAAATCGCTTGCAGTGACTTCTTGAAGAAACCCAAAAATTTTCGCATCACACTGACTGTAAAAAATTTGGGTCTCTTCAAGTCCTTTCAAGTGATTTTGGTTCATGAAACTAATATGGATCCCCTTGTGGTTACTATTGCTTCTTAAAAGAGATCTTTTTCCTTTTTGTTTCTTTTTATTTAATCTTGGTGCTGTTATGGGATTCAGGGTTAGTTTCACCAAAGAAATAGCTTACAGTGATTTCTTGATCATACCTAAAAATGAGCTTTTAGCAGTTGTTACTGTGAACATTTATATCTCCAAAGATAATTGTTAATTTCTAACCAACAAAATGTCAATTTAAATAAAAATACCTTGCTGATTTTTGGTTTGGTATTATCACCAGTAGAACATTTGAAGTTTTTAACAATATTAATGTCTGGTGAGCAAAATCATTACATTTTTTAAATGGTAAACATTATGACATGTCATCAAGATAAAAAACCAAAATTTTGAAAATGAGTGTGCATGGCTGCAGCACCTTAAAAATGATGTGTTGCAATGTCATATATTGATTTACAAGTACATGGTTCTGCCAAACAGGATTCATAAATGACACAGCACAAACTCAAGTAATTAATGCAAGCAGTCTGGTCTAATTTATAATTATAATTATTTATATACAAAAACAAATTCTTTATACAATTTATCATGTAATACCTTAGTAAGTTTGGGTTCTTGATTGTAATAGTAAACTGAACTAAGGGCTAAAATAGCTTCAAAAATGACACTTTAAACACCATGTTGTATGTGAATGTGTCTTAAGTTGACTCAAGCTTATTATATCTAAGAAAAATTAAGTTTTTTACCAAAAGTAAATTGCACATAAGTTATTAAGAAATTTCTTTGTGTTTTATGTTAACTTATTGCATTGCTGTTTGGTCACAGTACATAATTACAAGTTTTACAAACAACACATTTTAAAGTGAGTTGCAAGTTAAAAGAACTTTGAAAGTTAATAATGCTTTACATTCAAATCTTATAAAACACATGCAAATAACAAACAGTAATATTAAAGGCTAATTAAATATCAACAATACTTTTTTATGCAAGTAATTCACACCACTGTTGTAAATAGACAAATATACATTTATACTGTATCAAACTCATCTTCTACCAGCAATTCTTAAAGCATTCAGATGTGTTTATTGTGCAAAAATATTATACAAAGTTATATTTGCTCACTGCATAATATATTTCATGCTTTGTTTGCTAGCAATTGCCAAGCTTAGTTTCTCAGACTTTAAATTGTAAATTGCTCTTTTTCCCAAGCTTAATTTGTCATATTTCCTCCCTTTGTATACATTGGCTGATCATCATTGTCATCATTGCTTACTTTATCAAGTGGCACATTACTAAGCAACTGCTAATTGCTTATTATGAGAATGTGTAATTTTCATAAAACATAATCATCATCAAAGAAAATAATAATTATATCACTTGTTTAAATGCGACCACTCAGAAAAAAATACAAAACAGATTTGGGCAGACTACCAAAGACAATTAGACTGTACCATACTGACTAACAAATCTTAAATTCCATGCTATTCATGCCACAATTTCTGTTTTGCAGTAAACTGTTTTAGTTTAGCATAAATAGTAAATAAACAATCAAATGGTTAAAACAAAAAATATAGCTGACAATGATTTTGAAACAAGATGAGTGTCAGCCAGATTTAATTTTTTAGCTGTACTCTAGTATAAATAATACCTTACATCAACTAACAGCCAGTGTAACAATAAAATAAAAAAACAACTTACTTTGATGTTTTAACTTTGAAGGCAATCTTTTTAAAGAGGACAACATTTTGAAAAGAGAAAAAATAATTGTCACTCCAAAATAAAAACTAAAATGCTTTACTAAATTATAGGTACCTTATGTAAAAAATACTATATATCATAAACATTATATGTTGTAGTAAAAATATTATTTGATCTTAACTAGTCAGTAAGCAACAAAGTGCTAATAAGATTTACAATTATTGTATTTAATAATAATTTTTTGTTTTTCCCACTAAAAAATAAACAAACTTAGTTTGTTTCTGATTATATGAGATGACTATATAAATAAAATTTTGGGTTTGTTCACTGCTTGGCATTACTAACCTTGCAAGCTTTGAGGATTTTCAAAAATTTACTTCAAAATGAATTAAACTGAGTGAATATTGAACAAGAACTAAAATTTTTCTGGCCACTTACTGCACTTAATCATGGAGTGTGTCATATAATCTCAGATTTTGTTTTTCATCAAGGTTTTTAGCTTCAACTGCCCTAACAAAGCAAACCTAAAGCAAAAATAAAAAGCTATTTCAATTATGTCACTTATGCTCATTGTTCATGCAAAGGAATTCAAAACAATAGCCTCATTTTAACACTGTAATATGCAGTTTTTTAAAAAATCTGTTTCAATTTGGTAGCATAAAAAACCAACTTGAATTGTCATCTTAAGCTCAAAAATGCAAAATTTAATGTGATTAGAGTGCTTACTAATGATAATCCCTATAATAAACTATGGACCTTTTTAAGCTGTAAACTTGTAAAAAATGGTATGCTATCGCTTTATTTAAACTCATGAAACGATCACATGACCAGCCATTCAGCTAAACCAGGGTTTCTATACTGGGATCCATAGTGACTTCTCAAAATGGGTTCTCTTCAATAAGCGACTGTGAGCAATTTTTATTACTAAAACTAACCCGAAATAGCCCTATGGTTACTATCGTTTTTTGAGAGTTTCTTTTTCTCTTGGTTTCTTGTTATTGCCTGCTAGTGCTGCAGGGGGATTCCGGATTCCGGGTTAGTTTCACCGACAAACAACAGTTACGGTTTATTTTGAAGAGACCCCAAAATGGCGGGTCTGGTGCAGAATCGGCCGTAAGCGTCTTTTTATGTCCATTTTGACTTCTCTCGTTTTCTCGTCTCTCGTTTTCTGCTTCTCTTTTTCTTTGTTTATTATAAATCGTTCTTTTTAGCAAAACAACGACAAACAAAGGCATTTATTCAGTTATACAATTTATTTTTCGATATTTTCACGTATTTGCTTCTCTAACACTTCTTAATTATTCTTTTCACATAAATAAAACACTCGTAAAATATAGTTTAAAGTTTTAACAATTGAATTTGTTTAAATATTCAAGAAAATGTAATGTATTTGGGGGCCGATTCTGCACAAGCTATCATTCGCATGTTTCAATAATGATTTATATCCAAATACACTTCTCAATCATTATACATGCCTTATACATTCTTAAAATATACTGTCAAGTTGTAGGAATTGATTTTGCTTTAAATCATTTAATAAAACTAAAATATTAGCTTGTGCAGAATCGGCCGTGACGAAATATTTTAGTTTTATTAAATGATTTAAAGCAAAATCAATTCCTACAACTTGACAGTATATTTTAAGAATGTATAAGGCATGTATAATGATTGAGAAGTGTATTTGGATATAAATCATTATTGAAACATGCGAATGATAGCTTGTGCAGAATCAGCCCCCAAATACATTACATTTTCTTGAATATTTAAACAAATTCAATTGTTAAAACTTCAAACTATATTTTACGAGTGTTTTATTTATGTGAAAAGAATAATTAAGAAGTGTTAGAGAAGCAAATACGTGAAAATATCGAAAAATAAATTGTATAACTGAATAAATGCCTTTGTTTGTCGTTGTTTTGCTAAAAAGAACAATTTATAATAAACAAAGAAAAAGAGAAGGGGAAAACGAGAGACGAGAAAACGAGAGAAGTCAAAATGGACATAAAAAGACGCTTACGGCCGATTCTGCACCAGACCCAAAATGGCCTACCAAAATTTTTTATAACATAATTTGCAATCTACTTTGCACTTTATTTAAAACCATTTTTAACATTGAAGAAACTTGTCAATGCTAAGAGTATAAAAAAGTCTTGAAATAAGTCTACAGTAAGCAATATGGCAGAACAATTATTTAAGTTTGCTTTCCTTTGTATATACATATATATATATACAGAGTTCTGATTTCCTTATTTTAACAGGACTTTGTTCAAATTGTAAATATCCATTATTCCAGAGTTTTCCAAACTTTTTGTGCCACGGACCTAGGGTTGCCAACTGTGACAAGTTTCAATAAAGGACATATGGAAAATAGATATAAACATAATTTTCAATCTCATCTATATCCAGGGGCGCCGGAAGCGGGGGGCAGGGGGGGCAATTGCAAAATTATATCTATTTGAAATTTGCCCCCTGGAAAAAAACTCCGGCGCCCCTGTCTATATCACTATATATATGCATCAGTGGCGTGCGGTGACCTCTGAGTCTGGCCATGCAATTTGCATGCCAAAATCTGATCATGAAAATAGGTATGTTATGGGTGTGAGATTGTAACTTTTAGTCGTAATGTCATGGTGATCTAGAACAATTTTCGCCCTAGATTTTTGATGATCTCTCTAAAAAAAAGGTCGTCACTTGAAATTGTTGCCTGGTAATGCACTTTTTTTTCTGAAATGCACTTTTTTTTCTGAAGTGATCTCCAAAAAAAGTCATCACTTCAAACCAGTCTCCGATTTCTTACTTTTAAATTTAACCTAAATTCGCGGTATTGTCTAAAATAACGCAAAAAAAACGGGTCTTCGTCTCAGATCTGCCTCAGATTTTATCTCGAACAAGTAATATTTCTCATCGAATTGAACGATAACTACCTCATCGCGCAAAAGTTCGTCATGCAATTTCTAAAAATTTGGTCTTGCAACGCATGACTTGCATGCCCTGACCGCACGCCTCTGATATCTTCTTCTTCTTCTTTCGGCTTCTCCCTACTCGGGGTCGCCACAGCGCGACAGTAATCTCCATTTCACTCGGTCTACTTCGTCTCCTTCCCTAGCTCCAACCCTTTCCATGTCTTCTCTCACCAAATCCATCCACCTTCTCCTTGGCCTTCCTCTTTTCCTTCTGCCTGGCACTGCCATCTCCATCATCCTTTTCCCCACATAGTCTTCTTCTCTCCTTTTTACGTGTCCATACCAACGTAGCCTCACATTCCGAAGTTTTTCTCCCAGCTTTGCAATTTTTGCAGTCCCTCTCACATATTCGTTTCTTATCTTGTCCTTTCTTGTCACTCCCAGTGCCCATCTCACCATTTTCAACTCTGCAACTTCCATTTTTCCCATTTGTCGTTCAGTCACTGCCACCGTTTCCATTCCATAAAGCATGGCTGGTCTAACAACACTCTTGTATATTTTACCCTTAACCTTTGCTGATAACTTCCTGTCGCACAGAACTCCAGATACCTTCCTCCAACTCATCCATCCTGCTTGGATCCTTCTCCTTACTTCTTCTTCACATCTTCCATCATTACTAACTGTTGACCCCAGGTATTTGAAGTTTTTGGCTTTCTTTACCTTTTCTTCTTGCAACTTCAACTCTTCTCCATCATCCACACCCCCAACCCTCAAATATTCTGTCTTGTTCCGGCTCACTTTCAGGCCTCTTCTCTCCAGTGCATTTCTCCAAATCTCCAGGTCCTCCTCTAGCTCCCTATGATTTTGTCTACACAGAACTATGTCATCTGCAAACAGCATATCCCATGGTGCGTCCTTCCTGATGTCCTCCGTCAGCCTGTCCATAATGATGACAAAAAGAAAAGGGCTGAGTGCTGAACCTTGGTGGAGTCCAACACCTACCTTAAATTCTTCAGTCAACCCTGCTGCACTTCTCACAGTTGTTGTTGCTCCGTCGTACATATCCTGGATAATCCTTATGTAGCACTCTGATGTTTCGGCTAACCGCAAGCATTCCCACAGTTCCTCTCTGGGTACCCTGTCGTATGCTTTCTCCAGGTCAATAAAGGCACAGTGCACTGCCTTCTGCCCTTCAGTCCACTTTTCCAACAGCATCCTTAGACAAAAGATTGCATCGGTGGTACTCCTTCCTGGCAGAGACCGCACGCCTCTGATATGCATCATAAAAAAAAAAGAAAAATAGTGTAAATCTTTTTCTTTTTTAAAATTGTGTTTGGTTTGACTTTTTGCTGCTTTCAACAATTGAAGGTCATCTTTTGTTTTTTCAGCAAATTCTAAACAGCTGTCTTTGAAGTTAAAGTACAGGAATATGAAAAGCTTATTTTTATTATTTCTGCAGAGCATCTGTTTCTTTCATTTCGCCATTTTGAAGAGATAACACTAAAAATCCTTTCACAGTATGCTGATAAACCATTTCTTCTAATGATTTAGGAGGGAGGGGCAAATAATTTTTTTTGAAAACAACTTGGAAAGTTGCTGAAGAACGTTTAGAAATATAAAAATGTTGATTCAGTGTTTGCAAAAATTAAATCAACTTTAAAATACCATACGTTCCAATTGCAAAATTGGCAGTAAGTAAAATGATATTTAAAATAAAGGACATTTCTGTACTTCATAAAGGACAAGGACGGAAAGGATTAAATAAAGGACTGTCCTTTCCAATAAAGGACGGTTGGCAACCCTACACGGACCCCTATTTGAAATTCTTTTTTTACGGCTCAAACAAACTTAAAACAAGGAGTTTCCAAAAAAAAGGTCTTTACTTCTAATCAGTCTCTGATTTCAGTATTTTTGTCCCAGAAACAAGGGGTAAAAAAAAAGGTTTTCTCGGAAAAATAAAGGTTATTCTACGTCAAAATAATAGTTTATTGCAATGTGCTATACACAAGCTTCAATTATACAATTGTCTTTTTTGGGATAAAATCGATTTTTTCAACGCATAACTCTTCTAAATTGATTTTTGAGCCCCAAAAAAATTTCGGGTACATAATAAAGCTAATGCATTCTGGTTTGTTATAAGCCTATTTGAAACATTAGAGCTTCTTGGTAAAATCATGCAAAACCATGATGTGGGCAAAATTGTTTTGCCCCCATTTACCAAATTCTTAGGTATGGTAGGCTATATTTATGGCCACGATCAGCCATGTTCTTGTTTTATACGGTGGCAAAAATGGACAAAAAAATTATAAGGATTGAACCAAACATAAATCGAAAATCGTATTAATAGCTAATTGTTTTCTTTAAACTCGAAACTGGAGCTCAACCGGAACGGAACCTTTAAAAAATGAAATTGGCCGAATCTGAAACAGAAGTGAATTCGAAAAAATAAAATTTGCTGAACCTGAACTGAAACTGAGCCATAAATATTAAAATTTGCCAAACCTGAACTTGAACCTGATTGAATAAAATTACCGAACTGAATAAAAGTTATACGGCTAAAAATTTCATCTATGTTCCATAACTCTAACGGGCATCAGTTACAGTAAAACCACTCTAAAATGCGGCCGGCAATAAGAAAAAAGTTATACATTTCTCCTACTTATTCAACAAAGTTAAAAATAATCATCATAGTTCAAGATCTGATTTTTTTCTATGAAATTGTTTTGTTATCTTTGGTGCGTCTGCATTTCGATACTTCTTTTACTTTACTGCTTTGTTATAGGCTACTATGTATTTAAAACTGCGCTTTCTTTATTTAGGTCACCTAACCAATGGTTTCCTTTTATTTATCGCCTATAAAAAGTTGTTCATGACGTCTTTCTTTTGCCACACAGCAAGTCAGTAACCAAACAAATTGTGGCAACTTCAAGTACAAAATTGTGATTCATTTTTTTTATATTTTCATCTCTTTATTTATCCCCCTGACTCGAACGAAAGCGAAGAAGATGCTAATACATAGGGCAAGCAATTATCGCGACCTGCTTTCAGAAATGCCAAAATATTGCTGTCCGCTGGAAATTATCAGAGATATGACTGAAATTTAGAATTGCTTGCCAAGACTACCAAGCAAGGGAAAGTGCTGTAAAGCGTCTTTCCCAAGGATACAAAAGAATGGCGCGAGTAGATTTTGAGCCGAGACCATGGCGATCACAATCCCGGCGCTCTAACCACTCGACCACGCACCTGCCGTTAAATCTTACGCTGCCGACGCCATTCATCTAAGACAGGCGTTCTCAGCCTTTTTAACATCGGGGCCCAAAAAATTGAAATGCATTTGTTGCGGCCCAATCGGCTCGTCTTCAGTTTCATCCCGCAACTATTTTCACCAAATCGTTTCCAAATTATTAGTGAAAACCATTAAAAAAGTTTTCGTTTTCATTCCGAACCCAATTTCTCCAAATCACTTCTCGAAACAAAAAACAGTCCCAAAACATATGATTTCAACACTTTTTTACGTGATCTCTGCGTGGCTCACTTAAAAAACACGCTGTGGCCCATCGGTTGAGAAACCCCGATCTAAGCCCACATAAAATTATAATCAGAGCGTTGAACCGGATCCACTTAAAATAAAATTCTGGTTCATGTCAAGGTTTGGAAAATTTAATTTTTTATGTTTAGCTCCGGTTCAGGTTCATCAAATTTTATTTTTTCGGGTTCAAATTCAAAGGATAATAACGGTTAACTCCGGTTTAACGCCTTGATCTTAAGATACATTTACGATAAAGTATTGGCAACATATTTATTCCGGATATTTAAAAAGTTTAGACGATTTATTGAAAAATATTAAAAGTGATTTGCCCATTATTCAATCTTTAAATAAATTGAGCATAGATAAATCTATTTTTTGTGGTTGAATTTTAGAACCAAACGAAAAAAACAAATGATAAAATGTTGAAGGGAAACGATATTATTTTTTAAAAATTTGTCACATATCGGTGTTGGTATTTTTTGATAATTTTAAAGTATCGGTACAGGTTTGTCAGAACAGCGCACTTCTAATCTCAGTACTCAATTATTTCAAGTAACTCAAAAATTATGTAAAGTTGTTTGACATAAAGTTCCCATGACATCCATTACACCCAACCGCTCGAGATTTAATTAAACTTTAAAACACTCTAGCGCAGTATTTCTCAACCTGTGTGCAGCAAGAGACTTCCAAGTGTGTCGCGAAACTTTTTAAAGAACATTAGTCTATTGCTCCACAACCTTTTAGGGAAGAAAATCAAATATTTTGAGACAGATTTGAAGTGAGAACCCTTTTTAGAAAAAACTACTTTTAGGGACGAAAAATCAAGATCTACTCTCTGGTCGAAGTGTGCCGCAAATTTTGGAAAGGTTGCGAAGTGTGCTGCGGAAGCAAAAAGGTTGAGAAACACTGCTCTAGCGCATAAACTTAAATGGAGAGAACTGATTTTAAAATCTTGTTTGGTCTCAATGATAAAAATCATTAAAACTCAGAAGCTAAAAGTCAATCTGTCAAGACTCGAGACTTTTTAATTTTAAAAATAGGAAAAGAAACACTCTACTACCTTATTCATTGTAGGCTACTTTCATATGGAGTGAAAACTATAAAACTTTTGGATATTTTTATTTTAAAGTTTTTTGGCAGATCAAAAAAATGCTTTCTAACAGCACAAAACTGCTTTTTTAATGGCTATAACAAGTTGAAACACACAATTTACGGTTTAAAAAGCACGATATTAAAGAAATCAGCTTTTTTCAACGTAACATCACTAAAAACTCAAAAAGAAAAAAATACAAAAAAGTTAGTTTATTAAGAAATTTTTGTTATTAATAAGCACGTATCAACACTGAGAAACGCTTAAGAAGTTGTTTTCTAATTAAATATTAATGGAAGATATTCGATTAAATATTTTTTTAAACACAAAAAGCAGCACTATGGATTTATTTGATTATATGGTTGACCTAATTGAGTATTGTTTGTTAGTTTGTTAAAAATAGCACCTAAAATCTAACAAATAGAAATAGTTAATCCAATTAAAAACAGTGAAAGACTGCAAATCACACGAGCACACTTATTTTTTGTATGGTACAGCATTATTCTATTATACGTCACAAAAAAAAGTAAACAAACGCATTGTTTTATGTAGTAATATCTACAGTGGAAAGATAATATTGAACGAAAATTCATTTCATTTAAAAGTATTATATACATTGTACAACGCATATGCTGTAGAATCGTGGTAAATATGGTTTGGAAGAACAAGCAACAATGTCCCAGCAAACACACCACGTAGATTTTTACGTGAATTCCACGTTTCCACGTAAATCTCACGTAGATTTTTACGTGAATTCCACGTTACCACGTAAATCCCACCTAGATTTTTACGTAAATTTTACGTTACCACGTAAATCCCACGTAGATTTTTATGTAAATTTTACGTTACCACGTAAATCCCACGTAGATTTTTACGTAAATTCCACGTTACCACATAAATCCCACGTAGATTTCATGTAGAATCCAAGTGGTATGTTTGCTGAGATATACAGCACCGCACGGAAGCACCACATAATGTTGTATTTTAATACTGAAGCACAACATAACCAGGAATAACGGGTAGTATCGAAAATTATCTTGGCAGCCCTCATAGGTAAAATCCACGATGCATCAAACGATAACGATTCAATAAAGTACACGAAGCAAAAAAAACTTTTCACCGGACAAAGCTATTTCACTCGTTCTCTTCTCTATGAGGCTTGATTCTTGGCCACATTCCAATCAAGTTTCGGGGAATGTATCCTTCCTGATCGTTCTTACAAGCCATGTACCATTCCTTTTCACTAAAAAGAAAATTTATAAGTTTAAAACCCTAAAATTTTTTGTAACATTTCAATAATTCAATTAATAATATCAATTAAAAATTTTCTTATTATTATAATCTTTAACAACACAACAGTGTTTGGTATTATAAGGCAATAAAAAAAAAACCTACTTTTCGTCTCCTTTTTTAGTGACGGTCAAAAGATCGCCGTCGCGAAACGAGAGTTCATCGTCATTGACTGCATCATAATCGTAAAGCGCGTACACCTGTCCTTGCCTCGCGATTCCCAGTTTCTCCTAAAAATAAATAAGCTTACGAGAGTGCAAGTTATTATTTTTATTTATTTATTTTATCTCTTTATTTATCATCCTGACTGGCAGGCGCTAATTCATAGGGCAAGCAATTACCCCGACCTGCTTCCGGAGATGCCAAACTATTGTTGTCCGGTGGAAATTTTTTATTTTAGTTTTATAGAGATATGACTGAAATTTAAAGCTGCTTTCCAAGACCGCCAAGCAGGGGAAAGTGTCGTTAAGTGTCTTTCCCAAGGACACAACATAATGGCGCGAGTAGGTTTTGAACCGAAACCATGTCGATCACAATCACGGCGTTCAAACTACTCGACCACGCTGCCGACAATTCAACTTCAATCTTTTGGGTGCGAGTTCTATAATCACACTTTACTACATGCAATAAAGGCCTTTTGAAAGGCAAGTAAATGGCGTAAACAAGATTGCTGTATAGCACAGAAACTTACCATGGCAGGCCATCTGCTTACTAAAGGTAAAGGTTGATGCTAAGAAATCCGAAGTTTGTTTTGTGCACTTGTCGAGAAAGTACAAGTGAAGAATTTCGAGCAGAAAAATCCAAACAGATAACGTGAAGAATTGCCACATAGCAAACCAAATACCGGTTATTTAAGACACGCTTGTAACATCTTTAAGATTTTTTTATTTGTTCAATGACCAGTAATTAGTGCCCATATATTAGTGCCAATTTAATTACAAAAACCTATTCAACGAAACCACCACCTACTATATAAAACTTTGTAAATTAACAAGTGATAATAAATCCAAAAATTGAAATATACTGTAATATTAGCAAGAAAACTAAGTTTAAAGACCCCTCTATTATTTTGCCAACCAGGAGGAAAATAACTGAGGCAATATTAAGTTATACAGGGTGTTTCAAAAAATATGACATCAATTGACATGTAAATATTACAGCAATTACATAGTCGAATCGAATGAAATTTAACAGGATTAATGTTGAGCTGAACAAGATTTATTCCTGTAAATATGAATAAGAAATTTAAAGGCACGTAAATTCCATGAAAGGTTTCGCAAATGTTCAATATGTGCACCGCCTGTAACGCGGCACACGTGAAGTCGGTACTCTGGCTCCTCCTAAACATGCTGTAGCAGCTGTAGCTCCTAAACATGGGTAACAATCTCCAGTTTAACTTTCGTGCAAGACAGATAGTTAACAAAGAAACACCATCGCACTGGAGACTGTTACCCAAGACATGCTGCAGCATGTTTAGGAGGAGCCAGAGTACTGACTTCACGTGTGCCGTGTCACAGGCGGTCCTCAAATTGTACATTTGCGAAACCTTTCATGGAATTCACGTGCCTTTGAATTTCTTACTCAAATTTACAGGAATAAATCTTGTTCTTCGACTATGTAGTTATGTCAAATGATGGCAAATTTTTTGAAACACTCTGTATTATAAATGAAGGAAAATAAAAGCAAATCAATTTTCTGATCAGCGTACCTGGAAACCGTACAAAAACTCCGAGCACGCCATGTAGCCTTCATCCTGTTCTTCGCACTTGTCAGCCGCTGTTTCTCGATCGCTGAGCGTGGCGGCAAAGATGCAAGCGCCATTCTCAACCAGGAATCGACACATGGACAGGTTGTTACAAGAGGCGGCGCAGTGCAGAGGCGTCCATCCGTCAGTGTCGGCAGCGTTGATATCGCTCCTGACCATTGAATAAATGTTAGATTGAATCGACTAAAAAGCACATGACAACATACGCTGCGATATTCACAAATTCTGCACCAACAAGTCACCTCAACGTGGTGGTGCAGTCCCCTTCCCTGCTCTGGGGCGGGTCGAAATGGCTAGTCAATTCCCGAGGGTCTCATCCTCGGGCGATTCTTTCACGGACAACCTTTCTCTTCATTTTTTATCCTTGCTGTCCACTGCGCGGTCACATATGGACAGCATTCTTAAACCCAAATGACCGCCCCCCATCTTTTCTACTATCCTGACCACTTTCTTTACTTTCTTCTCCCACCCCAAACCTCCTCTTTACCTATTCTGCTCACCGCTGCTTCTTATCCTTATGCTTCTTCTCTTCAGCGGTGACATTCATCCCAACCCAGACCCTATAGACAGTGGTGGGATTCAACCGGTTCGCACCGGTTCTATAAAACTGTCTCACGGAATTTTATGAGATCAGCGAACCGGCTGCATTACTGGTTACTGTCAATGGGTTTTTGCATCTTATCTGTTACCCGGATTTTTGAGACCAAGTAGCTCACGTGTGTTTTTTTCAAATGGTGCAATGGTCAAGTTCGCACGTAACAGTTATACATTGTGTTTATTTTTATAATTGTGGTAATTTTCCTTTTGTGATTGGCAACACTTTGTAGTTATTCTGGAAATTGAATTGTTGCGTCATAGGTACAAGTCATGAGACGACTGCTGTTTGTTAGTGTGGCTGTTAGCAGTGATGGTGTGATACCGGTTCGCACCCATTCGCTGGAACCTGTTCTTGTAATTACTTTAATCTCGAGAACGGGTTGATAGATAGTTTGCTTTTAAAGAATGTGATAGTGAAAGAAGCTGTTGTTAGCAAGTCCTGGAGTGAGAGAACCTGTTCCTAAAAAAAATTAAATTTTACCATTGGCTGTTAGGATAATTGTGCTATTGGATTGCTTTTTATTTTTTATATTTTTTATAGATAACAGCCCTAAAATGAAAAGACAAGGAAATATACTAAATTTCTTGCATAAAATCTCAAGAACTGAAAGCTCGGTGAAAGAAGCAACCGAGATTGCAACAGATGATATACATCCATCTTTTATGAATAATATTGATGCAATGTCTGCTTCTGATATGTCTACTGTAAATACTTTGTCACCGGCAGATCAGACAGATGCAACGTCTACATCTGATAAGTGTACTGTAACTACTATATCACGGGGAGATCAGACAGATGCTGCGTCGTCTCTGCCAGACTGCTGTAATACGAGAATTTTCAAAAAATATGATGGATTAATTGCTTGTAACAAGAAACTTGGTTGTGATCACTGTGCCAAATGTCACTCTAAGAACATAAAAGGAATTCGAGTTTCATCTGAATGAGCAAACTGGAGTGTCAAAGCCTCAGGAAAAACTACAACCATTATGCAAGCATTTCTCAGGAAAAAAATAAAGGAGCATTTTTCATCAAAGGCACATAGGCTATATGTAAAGCAAGAAGAGTATCATGCATGTGATGCAATTACGAAAAGCATTGATAAAATGAATGAGACATATATTGCCTATACTTGCAGAGTTTTCAATACAGTCTACAGTTTGGAAAAAAGATGCAGGCCATTTTCTGATATTAAAGATGAGATTGAACTTCAAATAAGAAATGGAGTTGATATGGGTGTTGGACTTCATTCTCGCAAAACTGCTGTAAAATAGTTGATCACATTGCAAAGGATATCAAGAATGAAATATTTACCAAAATCATTGAACAAAACCTAAAAATTTATGTCATCGTGGATGAAGCTTCCAATAAACCAGTTCTTATAATTTTTTTAAAGATTGTAATGTCTCAATATTTACCAAAATCATTGAACAAAACCTAAAAATTTATGTCATCATGGATGAAGTTCTTATAATTCTTATAATAAACCAGTTCTTATAATTTTTTTTAAAGATTGTAATGTCTTCAATATTTACCAAAATCATTGAACAAAACCTAAAAATTTATGTCATCGTGGATGAAGCTTCCAATAAACCAGTTCTTATAATTTTTTTTAAGATTGTAATGTCTCACCAATAATTTCCTTAGACTTGGTCGAATTGGAAGGACAAGGAGCAAAACCAATATATGCATCTCTGTTAAAGAGTTTGCATGATGGAGGGTTTGACAATGAATATTTGAGAAATAATTTGATTGCTTTCTGTTCTGATGGAGCAAGTGTAATGCTTGGTTGCAATTCCGGGGTAAACACTAGACTTAAAAATGATTATCCTAACATAATCCTTTGGCATTGCTTAAATCAGGGTGGTCCAACTTCTGCACTCTTGTGGACCACTTTTCAAAATTATTCGAGTTTGCGGGCCTCAGTCGGCTAAAAATTCCTATTTTCGTTCCAAAATCAGGGTGTTCTCTAAAAAAAAAAAAAAAAAAAGTCTTCACTTGGAATCGGTCTGCAAAATTCTTATTTTCGTTCCAAAATCAGGTGTTCTCTAAAAAAAAAAAAAAAGGTCTTCACTTGGAATCGGTCTCCAAAATTCCTATTTTGGCGCAAAATCATGCGGCATGCGGCCCGCGAGCCCGTAGTTGGACCACGCTGTTATAGAAGATTGCCGCTACTTATGATCGACAAGACTTGAATTGTGCAAAATTGTTCCGCGGGCCGCATGCGGCCCGCGGGCCTGTAGTTGGACCACGCTGGCTTAAATCATCGTTTGCAACTTAGTTTGAACGATTCTGTCAATGACATAAAACAGGTGAATCATTTCAAAATGTTCATGGATAAAATCTACACAATTTTTCACCAATCAAACAAAAACCAAATGCAACTCTTCAAAATTTCAGAAATGCTTGGGCAACAAATTTTGAAGATAGGTAGAGCTCTAGGGCCAAGGTGGGCTGCTTGCAGTCTAAGATCTGCACATGCTGTGTGGCGTGCATATCCAGCATTGTACAAATATTTTTCTAATGAAGCAAACATTCAGGTATGGCTGCACGTCTTTGCAACAAGCATTTCTTGGAGAATTTGGCACTAATGATAGATATACTTCAAGAAATTTCCATACTATCTAATGCTCTTCAAGCCAGTAACACTAACAAAAGCTGAGCAGCTACTAAAAAGAAGCATTAAGGTATGTGAAATGCTTAAAGAAAGCAAGGAAACCTATGAAAAAAATCGATGTTATAGCTGCTTCAGATTCTTTTAAGAATATACATTTTGTTGAAAATAACAAAGTCGTTAGCCTTCTTCGTCAAAAGCTACTTGAAACAGTAACAGAAAATATGAAAAAGAGGCTGATGAACTGTGACAATTTAAAATCAAAGAACAATAAACAAGATGACATATTTTATGATCTGATTAATTTTCTCGATCCCAATTCTTGGAATATTGAGGAAGTAGTTGTACCTTGGTTAGCTGCAAAAGAAAAACTGAGAGAATTTAGTAAAGTTTTTCATCATGAAATCAGTATTAATGAATTTCGGGACTCTGTGGAAATTGTCTTGCAAAATTCTAGCAACATTGCAAAGACTGAGGTTCCCTCAAGTGTACAGAAAGCTAAAAATATTATCAGTGCTATTGCTGTAAGTTCTGCAGAGGCAAAAAGGGGGTTTTTAAAAATGAATATTATATATTCAGATAAAAGGAGTCGCCTTACTGTTGAGAATGTAGCTAATCTTATGATAATTAATCTGATTGGTCTCTCATTGAGCTCACGGGAGCCCACTCTTTTAGTCAAGAAATGGCTTAGAAGAAACCACTCTGCTGATGACAACAAGGTGAAAAAAAAAGACAGATAAAGAAATAGATGATAATCAGGTCGCCATTTGGAAATATTTGAAGTAAAAATTGCGAAATTTGTGTTTAAATTTAATAAACTTTTTTTTCTTTGATAAAGATTTGGTGTATTTATTTTTTACAGAATAATAACATTTAATGCCAAATAATAAATATATAATAAAATATTTGTATTATTAAAATTTGGAAAAGATACATAATCATAAAATCTATAAGCAATAAAATATAAACAGTTTATAAGAAAAGTAAAGACAACTCAAAAAAGTGCAATATTTAAGCATGTGTATTCAGTATGCTGGTAAATAGAGATCATATACCTTCAGGTTTTTAAGTTCATTATCGATGAGTATGTAATACAGCAATATAGACAATCCTCAACATCATCATAAATTTTGATGCTAATTTTGACATAATGATGCTTGCTTAACCATTATTTTACAATGTTAATTAGGAATTAATTAAAAATAATCAGTTTATTTGCTGGAAAATATGACTTTTTGTAATAGAACCAGCTGGAGAATATGACTTTTGCAATAGAACCAGCTGACAAAAAAATTTGAATCACACCACTGCCTATAAACCCCTGTTTCGTCTTGTCTCATAGGGTCACCTGGGGACACAGATCAGTACAGTGTACCAACTGTTGTCTCTGGGTACACATCTCCTGTTCCTGTCTCTCCCCTACAGAATTTCCGCAAAATCTCCTGGGACATTCTTGGACATGTCCAATGTGCCCACCCTCCTCTCTAACTTCCCACCCCCTCTCAAATCCTAACCCCATATCTTTATCCACAAACATCCCCAAACCCCCATCTTCATCTACAAATACCCACAAACTCTCATCTTCAAAAATAACCAGCCCCAAAACAACTCTCCACCAACCTCACAAACCTTCCTAATCACCCCTACTAACTTTTACTTACCCTCCCTCAGCATCATCTCTGCCTCTTCCTCAACCCCAACATACCATCTTTCCCCTCACACAATCTTCTTTCCATCCTTTCTCTCCCTCTCGAAACAACCTTTGAATCCTACAGTGGAATGCTAATGGGATTTGCCCCTGTCATCATATTCGTGCAAGAGTTGCACCTCTCTTCTGACTCCATTTTTCACATCTCTGGCTATAAAACTCTCAAAAAGGACCATTCTATGACGAGAGAGGAATCACTGACTCTATGGGAAACCTGGGAGGTGGTGTACTTATACTCATCAAAAACAGTCTAACCTACTCCCCCCTCTTCACACAACTCCTTTCCTCCCTCGATCCCAGCTCCTATTATTTAGCTATCACAGTTAAAATAAAAGGAGCCTCACCTATTCACCTTTTCAATATCTATGTCCCTCCTATCTGCTCTTCTTCCTCTGACTCTTGCCCTAAATCCTTCTTACCCTTCCTCTTACCATCAACCTCTACTACTTCCATTTTCAGTGATTTTAACTGCTGTTACTCACCTTGGGACTCTCAAACCCTGGAAGACCAATCAGGCAAAGACTTGTTTACTTACACCGAATACTTATACTTACACCATCTCACTTAGACCATCTCCATCTCACTCCAATTCTCTTCCCCATGCTCTCGCAATGACCTCCTCCCTTCGCAATACCACAGCTACCTCTCACCTATCCTCCCTACCCTACAGTGACATCACTGCTTAGACTGATGGCTCAGTTCCTGGCAGGCTGGGGCAGGGTGGTGCAGGGATCCACATTAAGTTTACAAGGTGTGTCACTGCTACCTCCCTCTCCTTCTCGACTGGACTCTGGGCCACCAGCTACACTGCCAAGACTTACGCCATTCTTCATGCCCTTGAATGTGTATCTTTCACTCCAAGACATGTGCTTTTGAATCTATCACCTTATTTTCTGACTCTTTATCTGTCCTATCAACCCTTTATGCTCCTCTACCCTACATAACCCCCAAATCCCTCTCTGACACACAATCCCTCCTTAACGTCCTATCTGAATCTAAGGTAGTCCACTTTCAGTGGATACCTGCTCACTCTTTCCTTCCTTGCAACGACTTAGCTGATTCTCTTGCTAAAGTCGAAGCCTCTCTTGACCCCTCCAAGATCTCAGTGTCCCTCACACCCTTATTTCCTCACACAAACTATCCCTCTACACCAGTTGGAAACGCAGTGTCCAATCTGGTCTCTTTCATGATCAAATCCCTCCAGTGTCTCCTGAGGAGCTTACTCTCCCTCGCTCCGCTCGCTGTGCTCTCTCTCGTTTACGCTGCAACAGGCACAGCACTCTACTTGGCACTTATCTCCACAGGGTTGGTCGAGCCGAGACTCCTACATGTAGCAACTGTGGTTCTGAATCACAGGACCTTTTTCATCTCGTGCTAGACTGCCCTGTACTCGACCATAAGCGTCGGACCATTTTCGGGCACTTCCTCTCCATCTGGACCTCTGGTCCCTTCCGTGGGGAGTCGCCCGATTACTGGGATTCCACGGAGTTGATCCGCGCCCCATCCCTAGGAAAGAGTCGGGTAAACCCACCACCACCACCACTATATTCACAAATTACAGAACAAACTTACCAACTTCACGATAATATCCAAAAAACAATCACGTTACATTATGCTATTTAAAACATCAAAAAGCAGCGACACAGCATTGCAATACTTTGTGCATTTGCCTCGTATACAGTAAGATCCGAGCAAAAACCCCGACCGAAACACACCAAAACAGCAAGAAAAAGTTCACTTTACTTAAACCTGAACCATGTTTGAATGGATGTGTAAGTGTGAACGAAAGCTTACCCATAATGCACCAGAAACTTGACCAGATCGAAGTGGCCCGCGCACACAGCGTTGTGCAGTGCGGTGATGCCCTCGTCGTTAGCGCCGCTGGCGTCGGAAACCTGATGAATTATTTTCTTAACCAAGTCGAACTCGCCTTCGAGGGATGCATCGAGCAGGAGGGCAAGGGGATCAAATTTGATGTGGCGGTTCGCTCCCTTCGATGGGGCGTCGAGGGGTCTGAAAAGTCAAGGTTTTAAGCTCGACGCGCTCCTACCCATGACGTTGAGCAAGGAAACTTATGCGTACTTGAGAATTCCTTTAGTTGGAACCAAGCTGAGAGAAGGCATCGGAGGAGGAGAGAAAATCGCTGAAGGAAGCGTCAGATGAAGACTCCACGTTTTCATCTGAGCTTGCATTGTCACCGTCTCTTTTTCCGTCATCTTCGAACTCATCGTCGTCATAATCATCGTCGGAAGCGGCGAATGAAGTCGGATCAGGCTGCTTTTCACGCGTGTCAACGTGTTTTCTTTCAACTTTCTGCTGCTTCAAGAATTGAGTCGGAGTTAGATTGCTTTCGTACGAAATGGACTCGCTTGGATCTGTTGAATCTTCTTTTCCAGTCTTGCTCGGTTTCTGTTTTAGCGGAGGAGGAGGTGGAGGAAGCTTTGTTGGTTCAGTGTATGCTGGGGGCGGAGTGGAGCGATGAGTTTGATCAGTTGGAGGCCGATAAAAGGGGGTGTCTGCTTTCTTGTACAGCTGATCGTAGATTAATCGGGGAATAGCAGGTCCCTGCGGTCTTTCGGGCTCTGTGATGGAGCTTCGCTTTTTTAAGGGGCGAGGGGCATGCGCGAGCTTCCGACGAAGCGCTTCGATGTCAACAGTAATCGACCTTCCCGCAGAGTCTGGATGTCCGCGGAGATTCATATGATGCCCTGATGCATTTTCTGGAATGGAAGACGGATACGGTGGAGGTTGTGAATATGGTGATTGCAAGTATCTGATGTTTCCGCTTGGCAACACTTTGACGGTCGAGCCATTAAAGGTGAAAGCGTCGGACGTCGAAGTAGCAGCAGGGGGAGGTTTATAAGCGAAAATATTAGCTCCGCCAGATCCGGGTTTCGAAGACGAGAGAGTCGAAGCACTTCTGGCATTATTTGGATTTTGCGAAGGGTACTGGAGCATGTTTGAAGACTGACTTTTGACCAACATTGGGCGAACTTTAGCAGTAGTAGGGTCGTGTTTGGAAGAAGCATCAGAATGAAGTTGGGCCAAAGAAGATTGGGGTCTTATTATAGCATTAGAAGGCATCATTGGCTTGCCATAGCCATCACGGTTATTCTGCTTTGCATATCCGAGAAAATTCTGAGGGTGCACACTTTGTGATTGTTTTTTTAGGCCATCTGTTTGGTTATTAAAAGTTCCATTAAGAGGAGCCTGATCAATTCGCCCCACAATGCTACGGCCCGTTTTGGAATTGTGAGGACCAAGACCGGGAGAAACGCTCTGACCATATGGAGAAATCGGTGTTTTAAGCAGTGGCGATGATACCTAAAAAGGTTTTTAAATCATCAAAAAATGCAATGACAAAAAACAATCAGACTAGGGAAAAATCAATGTCAACTTCTTACCACAGGATCGGTTTGCTTCACAAGGGGTTCAACAGCAGCCACTATTGTATGCATGCGGGTAGTAGGGGTGTGCGATTTACTCTTCACGCCGCTTCCACCCTTGTCTTGAGCGCTGGCGAGCTTCTTCTGTCTGAGGAGGTTTGTCAGTTCCTCGATGCGTCGATCTAAGTCGCTCGCGTCTTCGTTGCGCTTTTTCAAGACGCTTCTTTGCTCGTCGAGGCGTTTTTGCTGTTCTTCGTTCATGCGGTTCAGTATCAACATCTCCTTTTTCAGCTTACTCAGCTCGTTCGTTTGACCTTCTCCAACGCCTGTTATGTCAACAAAGAAAACCATGTTACTGCCGTTGCGTTAAATACAATGTCTGTTGATTTAATCTAAAAGGTATTTTTGAATGAGCCTGTTTTGGTGGGCAATTTTTGGATCGGCCTGGTAGGTTACGCATAGGGCGGGCGCGCACTTAAAATACCTTAGGCGAGGAAGCAATTTCAAGATACGAGAAAAAGCACAAAGCAAATCAAAATAAACGGCAATAAGACGAGTTGTTTACGCTAGCACTATATAAATGTCGAGAAACCTGTCGACGAGTATAATTACGACGTGGATATATAATTGTTCTAAACGACGAACTAAACCACCCTCTGCTCTAGCAGTTCTGTAAACCACAAGACGATGTTTAGCGTTCAATCTCCAACCGGGCTTCAGCGTAAGCTCAAAAAAGTAAATATTTGATCTGCTTTTGCTTGGACCGATCTTGATTTGGTTGATGTAAGTTTTTGCAAAAAAAATAAACAAAAACATTTGTACACGTCAAGCGTCAGCAACGCACAAAAGAGAACGTATATCAAATCGTTAATCTTTGTTAATACCTTGGATTAAATCAGGGTTCTTCAACGGGGGCGATATCGCCCCCCAGGGGGCGATTAGGGGCGATTTAAACAATTTGAAAAATTGGGGGGCGATTTTAAACAATTGGGGGGCGATTTCACAATTACAAATATTGTTATAAAACGATAACTAAAAATGGATACGTTGAAAATGTTCTCGCTGATTTCATTATTTCTTTTGTTATTGTTCTTCACTTCTTCAAACAGTTTTGGGTTCTCCTCATGCTCATGTATGCACAATTGCACATGCACACACATGCAATGACGTACACCTATGCAAGTGAAAAAAACGTTATGACCGAACAACGAATGAAATGTTAGTTGACACGAGTTTCCAGATATGCCAAAATTTTTATTTGACTGCGCAGTCAAGCAAGACTTTTTTCATAAGTGATCATAAGTCATAGACTTTACACATCGCTAAACACCAACTGTTACGTGAACTGGCAATTTGATTGGCCTTTCGGAAATCGCTACGACAAATCTCAATTCGTCCTATAAATTTGGCTACGTCACTGTCATGGGATCGCGCGATGGTCACAAGACCGCACGAGGCACACATGACCAAAAATCATGGGACCTCATGTGACTCATCGCTATAAAGGCCAGAATTGAAACCGGTGTCTTACTTTGGTCGTGGCTAGGAGCGACGAGGTAACGCGTGATAAGTAATCCAGAATATGTAAAATAAGTAAAATAATTATTAATTAATAAATTAACGTGTCACATGCGATGAGCAGTTTTTTCTGCTCATCGCATGTGACGTTTCTGTCTTCAGAGAGAGATAGCGATCTATAGCACTTGCTTTTATACAATCTTTTTCAGTAGTCCAGGGAAGGACAGAATTTTTAACAGTAGGCTTTCAAGAAAATGATCGTAATTTCTAAAAATTTAGGATTGTCATTATATTATTTTATGTGCAGGCTACTTTCAGTTTCTTTTTAAGAGTAAATTTTATATGGTAATCGACTAATCGTATTGAAAGAGTAATGGCTTCTAATGCCAAAAAAAAGTGTCGTACATATCTTGTGGATTATATCAGGTTTGGCTTTGTGCCATGCCCATCCAATATTCAACTTCCAATGTGTCTCTTGTGCAAGAAAATTCTTACAAATGAGGCAATGAAACCGTCAAGGCTGAAAGATCACCTAACCAGGCTTCATCCTGATAAAGCAGACAAATCTATTGAATTTTTTCAAGCATTGAAAGAGCGTGAAGCTCAAAGTTCTATAAACAAGGCCTATGCTAAAAATGCTTGCCCAAATGTCAAAGGACTTATAGCCTCGTACAAGATTGCTTTTTTGATTGCGAAAAAGGGTTTACCATTCAACGTTGGGGAAAGTTTGGTAGCACCTGCTGTGAAAGAAATTATTTCTACTGTAATGGAGAAAGATCCCACACCTGTACTACGAGCTGTTCCACTGAGTGATACCACAGTAACCCGACGAATTAACGAAATGGGTACGAATATTGAAGATCAACTCTGTGAAATCTTACGAAACACTTCTTTCAGCTTACAATTAGACGAAACTACCACATCAGACAATAACGCTTTATTAATGGTTTACGTCCGTTACATAACTGATGGAAATATTATGGAGGAGCTTCTATTTTGCAAGTGTTTAGAAACAAACACTAAAGGTCTAACAATATTTCAGACTTTGTCAGACTACTTGCGAAACAAATCCATCCCCCTTACCAACATAATAGCATGTGCTACTGATGGAGCTCCAGCCATGGTAGGCAGGTATCGCGGGTTTGCTTCATTACTCAAAGAAAAAATACCCAATCTATTTACTGTGCACTGTGTGCTTCACCGTCAGCATTTGGTAGCAAAGCGTCTTTCTCCACGTCTGCAAGAATGTTTGGGAGTTGCTATCAAAGCAGTTAACAAGATAAAAGCCAACGCTAAAAATGACCGATTGTTTCGACAGCTATGCGAGGTAAACGATGAAGAGTTCGAGCATCTCCTTCTCCATACGGAAGTTCGTTGGCTGTCGAAAGGCATATTTCTGGCAAGGTATTGCAAACTTAAAAACAGCGTGGTGGAGTTCCTTGGTGAAGATTCTGACCTTGCCAAAGATGTAATTGCCTGCCACCAAGATAACAGTTATCTAGCTGATTTTTATGAAAAAATTAATACAGCAACGGACAAACTCCAAGGTAAAAAGATTACTTTGGTTCAAAGCAAAACTATAATACGTGGCCTAATCAACAAACTTGAACTCTACCAGCAAAGTTTGAGCAGAAGAAAGTTCGATCACTTCTCTCGTCTGTCAAAAATGTCTGATAGTGTCACTGACGAACATTTGCTTGTTTACGTTGAACACCTGAAAGCTGTGATAGAAGACATGAAGGTTCGCTTTAAAGATCTGCTTGACCTTGAAGTTTTTCCGTGGCTAGTGGAACCATTCGCCACTAACATCAATGACTGCGATTCCACCATGCAAGAAATGCTGATAAACCTGCAAAGTGACGAAGAAGCGCGCGCAATCTTCAGGGCACATGGATGGGCAGCCTTCTGGATTAAGTGGAAAAACCGATTTCCGCAACTGTGGGAGAAAGTAGAGCTCTTTATTTTGGCCTTTCCAACCACATATATTGCTGAACAAGGATTTAGTGAAGTGCTCTACATGCGAAATAAATATCGCAATAGACTCGACATGAATGCGACTGGGGGAGATTCAATTCGACTGAAGCTGACTAGCTTGATGCCAGCTTTTTCTAATCTTGCCGAGCAACATCAGCCGCAAGGGTCGCATTAGTTTCATGAACTGTTGCATTTTAATAAATTGCCATTGCTTTTATTTGTGTTTTCCTTTTAAAAGCTTTTTAGATATATTTCGGGAAAACTTTCAAATGAAAGTACAGTAATCGTTTTTATGGGGGGCGATTCGGACCAACATTTTTTGAAAAGGGGCGATTTCATAAAAAAGGTTGAAGACCCCTGGATTAAATGGATTTCTTACGTAAGGCTAGAACTTTGATTTACACCACTTTAAAGTTTTAGCTTGACAAAGTTTTTTTTACATACGTACTGGAATTCGGTTTTAGCAGATTTGATGTAAGCAAAGTTGAAGAGAACTCGACTCGACATTTCTAACTAGACAGGCAAGCGCGGGGCTACTGAAACACGAAGTTCACGCTCGATTGATCATCATAACAATGAATTAAAAACAGTGCAAACAAAATCGCTTGCGTTTATTGACAATTACAACTTATTACACGAAAATCTTTAGAGATGACTTTGTATCATTATCATTAGAATCTTTCTATCGCGATAAAAACTTTGAAAAAAATACGGCAAAAAAACAAAACATTAAATTGAAAAAAAATCTTGGTTTGACCTTTCTTGTATGTTTCTATTGTGTGATCTGTCGCGGCCGCATTCAACAACTCGTATTAATCATTGTTTCATAAAAGGAAATATCAGATGTCACTACTACCACTACAATAGTCTTTATTGAATTGATATATGTGAAAGGAAAGATCAGTGATTTAATCACATGCAATTTAAAAGAAGGCCAACACGTCATAAATTTATTCTTCAAGCTTTTTTTTTGAGATATAATTGGAATTAAGAACTGCTTATCAAGTTGGCAAAAGGAGGGAAAGTACCGTAAAGTGCCTTCCCTATAGACACAACAAAATGACATGCAGAGTGACTTTGAACGCTCAAAGTCACTCTGAATTGTTGCCATCAATGCTCTTATCCACACGGTAACGCTACCGACAAAACAGAAAAGTTTAAATCAAATATCCACATCGAAGCATTGCAAACCAAAAATAAGACGTTTTGTTGTAAATTTAAACTTTCAACAGTTTTTGTATATAATTAGTTTCGAGTTGATGAAAGCTGCTAAAAATAATGTTTTTATGTGGTCATCAATTATTATCAGGGTAGAAAAAAATAATAGTCTTTGTGATCATCGGTAGCTGTGGACATTTAGCATTTAAACTGAATTAAAACCAACTTAATTTATAGAGCCACGATTGAAAGTATTTCTCATTAACCTAGGCAACTCCAAATTTAGTGTTTAGTTTAATTCAGGGGTTCCCAACTTGTATAGTTCCACGACGCACCAGAGCCTAAAATATACAAGAACGACTCCTTTTAACAAATTGCAAGCTAAATTCGCTTCACAAATAAAAGTTAAGACCTTTTTTTGGTTTTCAACTCGATTAAGTGCACGATTTTCGTACATTTTCCTGTTCAAGATGTGAAGACAAAAAAGTCTTTATTTTTGTTTGTGATAGAAACAGTGTAATTTTACAACTCGGCGTTAACCTTTTTAACCTTTTTTAATACTAGTTATTGCGATGCCCTTGTAGTATTAAAATGATGCACCAGTTGAGAATCTCTGCTTTAATTATGACTAAAAAAATTACCTTTGCTTCCAAGGTTCATAAAAAGAGGGTTATTAGAGAAGTTGCTATTTGATAGTTTTCCCTTTCGTAATTCATCCAACTGATTGGTTAGCTCTTGAACCTGTAAAACAGTTTAAAGCTCATAAACCAAAGATGGTAAAGGTAGTAAAATGTTAAGTGGGTCATAAATTGTAAAGAATGTTTATAGGGGAGTATAATGAAAAGCTTTTTTTTATCTTCACTCGCTTTGTAGTCTTGGACAAAGTGTATTTGCACCTTATTTGTCTATGAAATATTTTTTTATGTTTGTTCATGTTTTTAAAATTCAGTGGGTTGATGAAACATCAGCCAGGAGTCTAGTTGTAAAGCAATAGCTTTCAGAAGGACAAAGTACTGATATTTTAAAACAACATGTAAAATATTCTACTACCATTGAGAATAACTAAACTGTCCAAATTGACGAAAATGATGAAAGCATATCAAAATTAGCGAAAAAACTAAGTATTACTTTGAATCAATTTGGTTCTAATCCAATTCTGTTCAATGGTTTATTACGAAATAATTTTTTAAAAGTTGTAACATCACTACTTTATTTTGGGAAACAAGTACAAAGTTGCAAAAAATTCCAATTTGGTTATAAAATCATTTTCTGTTATCTGCAATATTTTGAAAACATTAATAGAATGTTTGCATTGCTTTTTTAACTACTGTGTTAACAACAAATAAATAAACAAACAATATGTGTAGTTAAAACTTAAAAATTTGTATGTAATACAAATCAAAACAACCTTTAAAACAGCAGCAGATAATTCGACATGCTTTTCTTCAAATAATGTTTGAACAGCTTCAAGTTCACTAGACATTGTTGTATTTTCATACCTTAAAAAGCTTCAAATAAAATTTTATGAATCTTATAAGTTATCAATAAAGTATCAAAAGGTTTCAACTTCAACATCAGTTTAAATAAAAATACCTTGTTAATTTTTGGTTTGGTATTATCACTGGTAGAACATTTGAAATTTTTTAGCAAAAGGTTTAATCAACCTTAGCCGCTATAAAATTAATTTTTTGTAAAACTAAAAATAAAAATAATTGCTTTACAAGATTAAAAGATCAGAAAGAAACAAACTTAGATAAAAAATATTGCAAAAATAGTAAAAGCAATACTTGATTTATCAATAAACAATCAAAGAATTCATTTCAATGTTAATTCATGATTGATCACCTTTGTTGATCAACTTTTCCTCTTAATGCTCGTATTTTACGCAGTTTTGCTTCCTGCGCTTCAGCTTTTTCTCTCAATCTTTTCAGTTTTTCATTTTCACTCATAGCTGCTTGTTGTTGTTGCATTTGCTTTCTCAAAAACCTGTACAACACAACATATATCAATATTCCCAATATAGTTTTTATCATTTGTTTACCAGATGGAAAAAAATACCTGCTTAAAAAACAAATATTTAAGGCAAACTTTTAAAAATTGTAAAAAGGCAAATTATTTAAAAAGATATACTTAAAAAATATTGTACAACCTTGGAAATTGAAATAATCAAACAGAACAGAAAAAAAGTTTAATAATAGCTTGTTTTAAAACCATGGATTTTAACATTAAAGGTAAATCATCAGATGTCAGTAGCATGGTCGAGTGGTTAGAATGTCAGGATTGTGATCAACACAATCTTAGTTCAAAACTTACTTGTGCTATTTTGTTGTGTCCTTGGGAAAGACACTTAATGGCACTTTTCCCTGCTTGGTGATCTTGGCAGGCAGTTCTAAATTTCAGTCATATCTCTACAAAACAAAAAAAACAAAATAAAATATTTCAAGCAGACAGCAATATCTTGGCATCTCTGGAAGCAGGTCAGGGTAATTGCTTGCCCTATGTATTAGTGCCTCCACTGCTTTCCTGTGAGATAAATATGTACAGGGTGTCAAGAAAGTTCCCGATCGATTTTTAAATTTAATGTAATTCAAAAACTTCAATGAATTATGATAAGTTCTGTACGTCATTTTTCCACTTAATCCTCCTTTTCAATGTTTCAGATACACTTTTCAAATTTTTTTGGCTAAAATAATAATAAAATGAGTAAAAGAGCTGCAATCATTCAACTTCATCGTGCGGGACATTCAAATTCTAAAATTATGAAGTTGCTAAAAGCACCAAAATCGACTGTTCGCGATACAATCTTGCGCTTCCAAGAACTTGGAACCATGGAGGATCGGGATAGGAGTGGACGACCTCGATCCGCTCGCACTCCAGCAAAGATCAAGGCCCTCAGGGAGAGAATTCGGAGGATTCGGAGGAACCCCAAACAATCTTTGAGGAAAACGGCTAAAGACATGAATATCAACCATGAGTCTGTCAGAACAATTGTTGAACAGGATCTCAAAATGTCCCCGTACAAAATCAGGACAAGACAACTCCTAACTGACCTCCAGAAGCAAAAAAGAAAGGAGAGGGCCAAAATTCTGCTGAACCGTCTGAAGGGAGGCACGGAGAAAGGCGAAATCGTTTTTTCAGACGAAAAACTCTTCTCGGTGGAGGCGAAGTTCAACACCCAGAATGACAGGATTCTCGGAAAGTCGCCCAAGGACCTCCCTGATCATCTTCGATTCGTTTCACGCCGACAGAAACCCTCGTCTGTGATGGTATGGGGTGCGATCTCCAAATCTTGGAAATCTCCCCTCATTTTTGTTAAAGAGGGGGTCAAAGTGAATACAGATTCGTATGTCAATGATATTTTAACCCCTGCCCTTGCATCGATAAAGGAAAAGTTCAAAAATAAGTCCTTCACCTTCCAACAAGACGGCGCGCCTTCTCACACATCAAAGAAGACGCAGAAGTGGTGCAAAGAGCACTTTCCTTCATTCTGGACCAAAGATTTGTGGCCACCATCTTCGCCCGATCTCAATCCTATGGATTTCTGTGTGTGGGGTATTCTGGAAAAAGAAGCCTGTTCTTCACCCCATAACAATCTGGAGGATCTTCGAGCTTCTCTGAAACGAGCATGGGAGAAAATTCCTCAAGATGCCCTTCGTGCTGCTTGTCAGAATTTCCAACAGAGGCTCCAACGTGTTATTGATACAGATGGGGGTCATTTTGAATAAACCAGATTTTTTTATGTTCATGGAGCTTTGTTCTATCACCACAATAAACCTTTTGTTGATTTAACCTTCTGTCATTAGCCCTATATAATTTTGTTTAGGATCGGGAACTTTCTTGACACCCTGTACATAAAATAAATAAATATGTTTTACACTATTAATGTTCATATTTCAGTATTTTGAACCTTAATCTTTGTTCTTTTCCAAGTAAAGTTTGTTGCTGCAGCTCAATTTGTTGCTGCTGTTTTTGTGCAATTTCTTTTAATTCTTTTAAAGTCATATCAACTCCATTGGGTGTTGTAATTCTACCATTTGAAGCAATATAACCCAAATTCATTTCATTACCAGAAGGCCAGTCATTTTGTTTTTTTGCATTTTTGTTTTTTGAAGGATTATCATAATGGCGTAAATAAAATTTAACTTCAGCAGCTAGTGATCCCCATTGTTGAAGAATATTGTATGGTTTTTCATTTTCACCAATGCATCGCTCTTTATCACGAAAAACTTCAGCAAGATGACAGCTAGTTTCACCAGGTTCTTTGCAACACTCAATTACATCATTCGCAGTGGTGTTGGGTGTAATTGGGACCTCAACAGCAGAAGATGGTTCATCGCTTAAAAATATTTTCATAACAGTAGGGATCATTCTTGTAAATTCATATACCACTGATAAATTGGTAAGATTAAACAATGTCACAAATATATATTTAATTTCATATCATTAAAATTTTAAATTATTAAAATTAATAACTGAAAAACAAACTTTAGATATCAATTGCCTAAAAATTAGATGAACAATATAAATTATTTATATAAAGTATAAAACTGATAAACACTTCACTTTTTAAAAACTAAATTTCAAACACCTACACAGTCACTATCAAATAGAGTAAAATAGCTATATACTAAGGCACACTGATCCACTTAGAAGACAAAAAAAATGACAAGTACAAATCACTGCAAAAAAAAATTGAAAAAGTATACTTTTATACAATTAAAGTGTAAAGAACATTATATTTAGTAAAAGTCAATCTAATGGACCAAATAAATTTAACTGTATCTGCATCTCTAGTAAAAAAAAAAAAAAAAAAAAGTAAAAAAGATTACAATTTTTTTAAACTTATTGAAATTTGTCTTCAAGATTTCCATGTTTTACTGATTCTACTTTAATGTTATCTATGTATTCTATTTCTCATTTATATCTTGCTTGCATATCTACTATATGCCAACTAGAGGTGTACAAAAAAATAACAGTTCATCAAAAAGTAATAGATAATTTCCTTAATGAATATTAACAGTTAACTGAATTGCGAAGTAACAGTTAAGAAGTAACTGTTATTATTCATGCTGAGTTATTATAGAGCTCAATCCTGCAAAACTTTTTGTTTTTCAAAAATGGAGCTTTTTCTTATTTGCTTGTGCCTTTGATATGGTAATAATGTCACAATCACTATTGGTTAGTTCTTAGTTAGCTAAATGAGTCTAAAGTAACAGTTAAAATTTTTAAAAGAGAAGTTAAAGTAACAGTTGTTCAAAAGTAATGGTTAAGTACATTTTTAGATTTACACTGTGTTATTTTAGAGCTCAATCCTTCCAAAACCTTTTCTTTCTCTAAAAAGTAGCAATCTCGCATCTGCTTTGCTATTACTTAATGTATCTGCTTCTTTCTTAGCTGCTTCTGCCTTTGATATGGTAACAATGTTACAATCACTACCAGTTAGTTCTTAGTTGGCTTAATGAATATGAAGTAACAGTTAAAAGTAACAGATAAAATTTTTAAAAGAGCAGTTAATAACAGTTATTTATAAGTAACAGTTAAGCACATTACTAGTACCAACACCTTGTGTTAAGTCTTGTGACCAAACTATGATTTATAATACACAATATGCAACCCAAGATTTAAAACAATGAAATCATATTAAAAAACTACTTTGAAATGATTGCTTGTAACTGGGTAGCAGAGTTGGAATTGTATAAAGTCATACTTGAAAGTTAACTAGTAATTTTTAGCAAGCATTTGTAAAACTCAAGCTATTTTTAAACAAAATTTTAAACCATAATGATGACACAAGCAGTCAAGAAGCCATAGTGATGACACAAAAAAAACCTTTAAACCATAATGATGACTCAAGAAGTCAGATGCAACATTCAAGAATTCTAAGAGTTGGAGTTGCAAACCTAGAAAAAAGTTTAGACTTGATACCTTCATAGAATAATAAATAATTGATCAAAATATTTGCTATCCTAAAAAAATGGACCTTTGATTAGAGTACACCCTTGTTTAAAAAAATTTTTAAGGTAAAAAATAGTATAATACCTTTCAATAAATATGGTAAAAAATGTTTTATTTATTCTGCATTTCAGTTGAGCAATATTTTAGTGTTTATGACAAAAATGATGTCATAACGACTCAAGCAACATTAACATTAACTTAAGGATCCAATAAAATCTAAAATTTGTTGAGATTTGCAAAAGTTTGGTAAGCTGAATATGGCAAGCAGACTAGAGTAATCACAAATTATCAGGCTTGTCCATGGGACATATTTTTTTGTCCCATCCCATCCCACAGCAAATTATGCCTATCCCATCCCATGGGATTCCCATCGGAAGACAGTTCAATAAAAATAATTAAATTTATAAAAATTTAGGTTTATTGTCTACTAAATATGACGATATGCAGTGATGGCATTCAAAATTTTAAGAATAGGTTCTCTTTTATATTTTCTCTGAAAATTAGGGTGTTCTCTAAAAAAAAAAAAGGTCTTCACTCAGAATCGTTCTTTACACTCTGAACAAACATCTGCAGCAGATTGAAACTGTTACATTAAAACAGAGATATTGAAATACATAGATTACGTAAAGTAAAAACCGCTTTGCTTTTTCATAAATTGCCAACAACAGATAAAGATATAATGTTACGCACAAAACATAATTTTATATAAAAAAAGACTATTTGTATTTATTTTCCGGTGTCCCACCACAAAATAGAAAATAGATACAAGTATATGAAGAAAAAAGGAGAGTAAAAAACATTTAAAAGGTAAAAAAGTATAAAACTCTGACGTAATCAAGTTGCTATGACATGGCTACTCTCCCATGGTAAATACAAATGTGTGCTGTCCCATCCCATCCCATCCCATGGGATGATTCCCATGGGAATTCTATTCCCATGGACAAGCCTGCAAATTATGTTTCGCACAAAATTTACCTTAACTATAAACTTCATTATAAATTATATTTTTTTCACATTGTTTTATTTGTTTGTAGACACTTTTTAAAATCAATAATTGAATATTTTATGCTATAATTAAAAAGTTAAGAAAAGTTTTTTCAAAATATTTTTTTTATACTTGTCTTCAAATACATTAATAATTTGAAAAAAATTAAAAGTTTTAAAAATTAACTGTGTAATTATATAAAATAATTCAGCAATACTTACTTTAAGTGGCAGAAATTTTAATCCAAAAGCAAATAGCTCTATAAAAATTTAGCAAATATATTGCAATAAAAAAACATCTTAATATTAAAAAATAATGCAACAAGGCTAACGACAAATACGGTGCTATAAAATGGTGTGCCATACTAATTACAATTCAGACTCAAAAAAGATTGAATTAACAATTGTCAATTCCAAATATCAATGTCAAAAAAAGTGCTTGACGAAAAAAACAGTAAAAATATTGAATGAAAATACAATTTTATATAGCAGAATAGCAAACAATATAAAATTATAGGGTCTCTATTCACTGTCATCAACCTTGCATGCTCAAGGATTCCCAAAAATTTAAAAGCTTATGAAATTGGCTTGATGAATAACAAATGAAAACTAAATTATATTATTATCAATTAGTTGTAACGTAAAATTAACAAATTTATAATAATAATAAAATGAGTAACATGTTTGATATAAATACAAATATTTTATGAATAAACAAAAAAAAGCAAATCATAACATGGGTAATTAACAAACACAAATATTATAATGAGTTAGAAAATTAAAGATAGCAAAATCATAAGACATCCAATGTTTTGTCAAAGTTTATTTGCGTTATATTCAGACTGCTTATAGAAACTTTGGTTTGATTTCAGCTTTCAAGGTTTGATATTTTTATAAGGTTCACTTGTATGAGTTATTTATTTATATCATAAACTGCAAAATTGTTAAGCAACTAAAATTCAAAAAAATTAAATAATAACTTTTAAAATAAACAAATGTTTGAACAAAAAATTCAAGCAAAAAATTCTATCATCAATATTCAAAAGATATAATTTATAACCAAATTTTAAAAGTAAATAAATATCAAACCAAATTATTATTCAATTACGAATCCCAATTTCACCAAGAAATAAATTTTTCTTAGCCATTATGCTGTGATAATTGCAGTAAAAGTAAATTTATAAAATATTAAGTTTAAGTTTTTTTTATCATTAATTTACTATTATTAAATTACTTATTTTTATCATTATAAGCAATACAATTTAAAAAAACAAAACACATTTAAAAAATAGTTATTTCTTATAAATTTACTTATGTTGCTACTGGTCATTATTAAACATCATATAAACAAAATATCATTGAAATATTCAATAAATTTGTTATTTTTATATGGGTACATTATATGGGTACATTAAATTGGTCTCTTCAATACGTGACCATAAGCGATTTATGTTGATGAAACTAACCCGGAATCCCCCCGTGGTTACTATCATTTCTTGCGAGATCCTTTTTCTCTTAGTTTCTTTTTTATTGCCTTTTATTATTATAGGGGGGATTTCGGGTTAATTTCACCAACAAACAGTTACAGTTTCTTCTTGAAAAGATCCTATTAAACAACCATAACTTATGCCAATATTTATATCTTAACAGTATTTCCAAAGTTTCTAAACTTATGATCTGCTTTCAATCAAAAAGACTTTTTCAACTTACCCGCTTTCCAGTTAGTAAAACAAAAATCGCACCAAAACTTTTTTGAAGTATTACAACATGATACAATAAAATTATTATTAGAACTATTTAGGATAATGAACTACTACTGCCAAACTTGGCAACGCAAGGATCGGAATGCAAAACCATAACCTTACAATTCGATTTTTTGACTCCGAATCCGCTGCACACTCCAGCTCTTAAAATTAAGTTAAGTGAAAAATATTTTTAATATATTATCTTTAAAAATTATGGGAAACTTAATTTTAAAAAAATAGTTTGTGTATCTACGAAGAGCTGTATGAAATAAGTTTGTTTGGGCTCACTTACCCTTGTTATATAATTAGAAATTCGTTGTTGCAAGTAATTTAATAAGTTGTAAAAATTTAGTTAAGGACCCCCAACAAATGGGATCACAAAAATTTAATTACTGTTTTAGCAATGTTATCTAAAAAATAGGCTACTAAATATTGGAAAAAAATTGATGCTCTTCGTCGTCGTTTGAAAGGTATCCACTCCAGGTCAAACGTAAGCAGTACTGGGGCCGAGAGTTTATCCTTTTACTACCCCAGGTGCTGTACTGCACGGATCAGATTCTGGCAGTAATGGTGTAGAATTTAGTAAATAGTTTTTGAAATTTTGTTCCGATGTTAAAAAGTTTTTTTGAAATTTTGTTACTTCCACAAATTTAAGTTTTTTAAATTTTGTAGCAAATTTATTTGGTAACTTATTACGTTTTTTAATCGTATACCTTTTTTGGCGCCTGTTAAGAAGGCCTCGCCAATAACACAATCTCGGTGTCTACTAAACGATAATTCTTAATCTTCTTGCTGGATCTGACCTTCGAACCAGCGACAGCAAAAATATAGTCTAGCTAAATCACAGCTCAGACTACCACAATATCTTCTTTATTAAGAAATATGCTCCAATCCACTTAGGAGCCCGAATAGTATAAATCAAAGCAACAGGTTAAAGCTCAATAGCTTAATTCTTCACAATCACGTAGATTACCAAAGACTTGCGACCAAAAAACTATGACTTCACACAGTTAACAATTTTCCAATTTTAAGTTACCACAACGAAACATTCAATTAATAATGCTGCTTTTCAGCGAATCTTATTTATACCATTCAGTAAGGTTACTCGAATGTTCTGACATTATCCAAATCACAAACAACTATTACGTCATAATCAAAACAGGTCAATCGGATAGTTCTGGAAATTACTTTAAAGTTCGTGAAATTAAGCAGTGTTGCCATTTTCTTATAAATAAATGTAAAATATTTAAATTACTTATAAAACTGTTATTTCTTCGGCTATTTGAGCCGGACCAAAGCGAAATCAAAAAGGTTTTTTATGAGATTGTGAATCTACATAATTTGGGCGATTTTTAGGAACGGAACAAATGGTGTTTAACCAGCATCAAGTTTCGTCATCCAAAACCGTCAGACCTTATGCTCCATGTGGTGTCCGAGGTATGGGGCACGTTATTAAAACATGGTCGGTTTGTTCAAAAGTGCTGCACTCGTGATCTGGTGAAGGAGCGAGACCCCATTTGTGCATGAACAAATTGCCCAACACCATTTGACCGAAGCTGTTCGGGGCAAGCTCATCTCGACAGGCCTGCCGGTCATTAAGTTTTACAAAAGTTTAGTCTTTGGCTCTTTGTTCACTCTTATTCGCTCACAAAAAAGATTTAGGAAATGTTTGTAATATGAGCCTAGGTGAAATATGAATACCTTAATTTTTATAAAAACAATCTAAATTACATTTGAAAGTTAACAATATTTGTAAAAAAATGTTTGCTTGTAGACAAATGAGTCTAAAAATATTAACCCAAAAGCCAATATTGTTGTGTATTAATATATTATAAAAAAATCAATTATTTATTTAAAAGCTTTAGCTTAAGTTGCTGCATCAAATATTCTTAGGATCTTTGGCTAAAAAAATAGAAGTATGCAATGCAAATGTGAAATAATAATAGTGTGGTGAATCGAACCCGCATCAAAGTTTATGGTATTCATAGGGATAGTAACTACGGGATTGATAACTTGTTTTTGATAGTAGGGCAAAAATTTCAGATAACAGTTTTACCACCTATTAGTCGCGAAAACTTTTGTGCATCAAAAAAAACTTTAATATATGTTTCAAGAGACCAATCTTAAACATCTGGGTTTAATTCCCAGCCCAATCACATTCTCATAATTTATTTATTTCAGGCAGTGCAGTCCATATCATAATAAAAAGCGAAAACAAACAAACAAAAAAACAAATTTAAAACGCCACTGTTTACAAATAGTTTTAAAAAGTTTCAAAATTTTTACAATTAAACTTGTAATAAATCAATCAAGAAATTGCAATATTTTATTTCTTATTTCTTCAAATCATCAATATAATTATTATAGTGCTATTGAATCCCAATAATAAAACATGAAGCAGCGCCTTTAATCACTCCTATATCACGCCATCTAAAGTATGTAAGTAATACCACCTAAGTTCAATCTACTTATTTAGTTTAAGTTAATAAAATAAATGTGAGAAAAGCAAGCATAAACTGATAAGTAACATTACTAAATAAAGTAGAAAGCATGCATATTAACAGAACGACTGTATATAAAATTAAAAAAAAAAAGAGTAGTAAAAACCAGCACTGGATGAGGCTCATAGGCGGAGTGGTCCCTGGTAATAAACAAAAATCACACGAAAAACCGAAAAATAACGCATAAAATTTTCATTATAAAGTGCTTTGGGAAAGTGATTCGGATTTTTAACAACAAGGCATTTTTGACAATCATTGAAATGCTTTATTGCAGTGAGTGTAGTAAAAATAAATCGTCTTGATCATTCATCTTGCTTTCACGGAGCACGAGGTCTGACGGCTTTGGATGACGAAACTTGATGCTGGCTTAACAAATAAAGCCAGCATCTGATCCTGGTACTACAGCAACCAGGGTTAGTAAAGGGGTAACTGTTTGTGTCGACCAGAAGTGGATAACGCCCTTCCAAACAACGACTATAACATCTCGGTTGTCTTTCTTGAAACCTGTTTAATCAATAAAAAATAAAAATTTAGAAAAGTAAATAAAATTTTATTGCAATTTTTATATAAGAAATACATGATTCTTTGAAGGAATTTGACTTTGATATATTTCAATATTTTTCAAAAAAGTTTTTATAACACCAGTCTCGTTACTTTTCGGATACAACTCGTATATAGTCGACATATGGTATAACAAAAAAGTAAATTGAGATTTATTAATAAAAACACCAAAATATATAGTTGACATACGGTATAACAACAACGTAAATTGAGATTTATTAACAAAAATACCTCTGCTCAAACTATTATGAAGAAAAATGGCTTTCACTCTTCTATAATTGCCTTCTACAAATCTTCATTCTTTGACACATTTTTCTAAAAAAAAAAAAACGTTTAAAAATACCACTTATTGAAAACAATTTTAATACTTTAAACGTTTTAAATTAAAAAAAAAAAACAATTTTAATACTTTAAACTATCAATTATTTCAGCAATGAGAAGATTGGCAAAAATTGTCTTAAAAATCTTACAAATGAGGAGTTAGATCTAAATTTGAAAGTTAAAGCACAAAGTGTAATCATTGTTCAAATTGCAATGAATTTTGAGGCTTGTATTTTGAGTGATTTCAGTTAAAAATTTTTATAAAACATACAGTTAGCAATACTACATGACAAGTCATCAAAACAATATAATCTGGCTGAAAAGAATTTCACAGCAATATTAAATAAACATTGTTGACGCCGCCGATTCCGGGAGTAGGGAAAGCCTATCGTCAACTGGTTCAACTCACTCCCTAGATCACACTCTTTCCAACAACCGTATCCTTCGAATTATTAAATTTATTGTTGAATGGAGGTTCCAGGCGAGAGGTTTGCTAAACAATTACATGATAAGATTTGGCTTACAAAACAACAAATAGAACTTACCAAAATATTGTTTTTACTTCCAAAAATTTACACTTTGTTTGTATGTGTTTTCTAAACAATTACTCTTCAAGTATTAATAAGAGCCCACGTTAACAACTCTTAATTTCCTTTATTTTCTTTTTCTTTTTTTTTTCTCCACGTTTTTTCTATAATCGACTGATAAGTCGAACGTCTGCCTGGCGACACCAAGCGGCTAAACTTAATTTAAATAAAAAAGGGTGATGTCTGAAGTTACAAACATCTTTAAAATTTTTACAAAGACACATCTAATAACACATAAAAATATAAATTTTTCTAACAAGTTTTCCTACAAATATAACCAGTGTCTGATAAATCTGATATTGCTCAATTTTTTTGCTTGGGTTGAGCAATTGCCCCCCTACTGGTAGGCCAAGTTACTGAACTCCAAGCAAAATCTTTGCACTGTCAGTGCATATTAATTCTTCTTTACTTAAAAAGATTTTTTGTGGCACAAAATTTTAAAATAGCCTGAAATGTCGCTATAGATGTGGCCATCTATATAGACAAAACTCTTTTATAAAGAGAGGGTAGCCTTGAAAAAGGCTGTTTAAGAAAACTCGAACGTTTTCGTGTAGCTTTCATCAGGAGAAATCGCTACAATGAGTAAAGAACTGAAATATCGAAATTATATTGCTTAAGATTGTCGTTTCACCGAGTAAGAAATTATACTGAAGCGCAGTTGATTAGAAGCATCAGCCACCAAGCGGTCGAAAAGTGAAAAATTTTTGTCGTTTCGTCGAGTTAGAAATGGAACAATTTTTATTGGACGGAATTTGGATGTTTAACTTGGCAAAATTATAGTTGTAATTTGAGGTCTGAAAAAGAATAGAATAAAACCAATATAATTATGTTAATAATTTAAGCCTATAAACGAACTCTTTTTGACGGCACAATGCAGGTTTGCTTGAGGTTATGTGGATGGATTCTAACACAGCAAGATGAAATTCAGATCTGGCTTTGGATAGAATTGAAAATTGACTCATTGTAGTGAAGGGCGCAATTTGGATGTTTCAGAAGATGAGTGCGAATAGCCGAATCACAATTAGGTGTGAGGAGTTTATTTTACTTTTTCGCGTGGGTTGAATTCTAATTTAATTTAAGTATTTTAGAAAACGGTACAATTCTGAACAATTAAAAGAACTGAATAATGTAGTTAAAATTCGAGAAAAAATTCGAACTGTTAAACTTTCTACTGAATTTTTGAACGCTTGCAAAACTCATCATGTTGTTCTCTCATTCATTGGTCATCGCATCAAAGCAGCGAAGGTTCAGCAAACTTCTACAATAGAACGTGCTTTTTTACAAGATGAAATAGGTAAAAATTCAACTAAATTACAACGTCTACATCCTATTTATACTCGATGTTGGAAAAAGGTACGTAGTTTTCTCTCTTTTTTTATTGGCTTCGATTCTGTAGGTATTTAACTCAGATTGAATTAGTTAAACAAAAACAAATTCGTGTTAAGCACTTTAATACCGTTAATTGGCTTCGAAAACAACATTTTGGCATTTCTGTATCACTCTCGGAAGAAAATATGATTAATTTGTCTGACTATAATCTTTCCTAAACTGAAAGGTATGTTTTAGCTCACGGTTTAGAATTCTGTCTCCCACCGTCTAATATTAAACGAGAAGAAGTTTTTTCTGAATTTGAAATTTTGCTATCTCAATTGTTACATCATAAACCAAAAACCAGCGATGAATTAATTTTACTAAAAGCCAAGCTTAATGAGGTAGCATATTCATTTTGTGGTTCACCGATTGACACTTCTAAATTTTCTATGGATAATAGCTGTCTTCAAGCAATTAAATCACTCAGGTCTAACAAAGCAATCCTAATTACTAAACCCGACAAAGGCTCCGGAGTTGTGATTCTTAATAAATCTGACTATGTGAATAAAATGGAGTGCATTTTATCGGACACTAGTAAATTTAAACTTCTTGGCCCTGTCAGTGAATTTGACAAAACTGAAAAAAATGAAGCAAAGCTCCAAAGACATTTGCTAAAACTCGTTAAAGCTGATGAATTTCATCAAAATGTTTATCAAGTCATCAGACCCACTGGGTCACAAAGGCCTAGAATGTACGGACTACCCAAAATTCATAAACAAAATGCTCCTTGTCGCCCCATTCTTTCCATGATCGGTTCTGCTCAACACGAATTGGCTAAATTTCTTGCTGCTCTACTTCAACCTGTTTTAAATCGTTACTCAATAAATTGCATTCAAGATTCTTTCACCTTCGCTGAAAGAATACAAAAACTTAGCGTCAATCCTAATAAATGTTTTCTTTGCTCATATGATATTTGCAGTTTATTTACGAATGTTCCTCTAGCTGAAACGATCGAAATTTGCAGTCAAGCTCTCTACAATGGTGATCTTCCTGAGCCAATCATTTCAAAACACGTTTTTACTGATTTAACGAAAATTGCAACATCTTCCGTTAAATTTATTTTTAATAATTATATGTACAGGCAAATTGACGGAGTCGCTATGGGCAGTCCGCTTGGTCCAGCCTTGGCAAATATTTTTGTTGGATTTTATGAATCTAAACTATTCGACAAAATTTCCAAACCTCAAATCTATTATCGTTACGTCGACGACACATTTGCTCTCTTCCAAGATGAAGTGGATTCTGAAACATTTTTAACTAATTTAAATTCTTTGCATACCTCGCTCAAATTTACAAGTGAAAAAGAAGTTAACCAATCACTACCGTTTTTAGATGTATTGGTCACCAAATCAACCAACAATTTTACTACATCTGTTTACAGGAAAACTACATTTACTGGTGAATATATTAGATGGAACTCGTTTGGTCCAAAGACACGCAAAACTAACCTGATCGCAACTTTAACACACCGTGCATTGAAAATCTGTTCAAAATCTTCCCTCCAACAAGAACTGGACACTATTAAATCTTTATTTCTTAAAAATGGTTACCCAGAATCGGTGATCAATGCAAGAATTTTAAAGGAAATCCTGCAATTTCAAAAACATCCGATAGAAGGTCCTCAACGATGCCCCGTTTACTTGAAGTTACCGTGGATTGGTGAAACTTCTGTTATATTTGAAAAGAAAATTAAGAGTAACATTCTAAATTGTTTTTTAACAGTTCAACCACGAGTTATTTTCACCACCAGACGAATTCTTCCTGCAATTCACAAAGACGTTCTGCCTGCTTCTCAACTAAGCATGGTCGTATACCAATACGTGTGCCGCTGCGAATGCTGGTACGTGGGCAGAACTTCTCAACGTCTACAGAACAGAATCCGCCAACATGTCCCGAAAACTATCCGCAACAAAACCAATCAAGAAAGAATTCAGCCAACGCGAAAAAGTAAAATAAACTCCTCACACCTAATTGTGATTCGGCTATTCGCACTCATCTTCTGAAACATCCAAATTGCGCCCTTCACTACAATGATAGTCAATTTTCAATTCTATCCAAAGCCAGATCTGAATTTCATCTTGCTGTGTTAGAATCCATCCACATAACCTCAAGCAAACCTGCATTGTGCCGTCAAAAAGAGTTCGTTTATAGGCTTAAATTATTAACATAATTATATTGGTTTTATTCTATTCTTTTTCAGACCTCAAATTACAACTATAATTTTGCCAAGTTAAACATCCAAATTCCGTCCAATAAAAATTGTTCCATTTCTAACTCGACGAAACGACAAAAATTTTTCACTTTTCGACCGCTTGGTGGCTGATGCTTCTAATCAACTGCGCTTCAGTATAATTTCTTACTCGGTGAAACGACAATCTTAAGCAATATAATTTCGATATTTCAGTTCTTTACTCATTGTAGCGATTTCTCCTGATGAAAGCTACACAAAAACGTTCGAGTTTTCTTAAACAGCCTTTTTCAAGGCTACCCTCTCTTTATAAAAGAGTTTTGTCTATATAGATGGCCACATCTATAGCGACATTTCAGGCTATTTTATAATTCTTCTTTGTTAAAGACACATTGAAATCAATGTCAATAGTAAAACCTATAAAATGGCAAATAATTTTTAGGGTAAAAAATAAATTTTTATAAAAACTTTTAGTAAATTAAAACAATGCATCAAAACTTTGTCAAATGGTAGTTGTTAAAATTGTAATGCTAAAAAAGTAACAGTACTCTAAAAGTTTACTAATCTCTTCTCGCCTGTTGTGCACAATTTTTTTCTTCCAATCCATCACTATTTTTTTCCTATTTAGACATTATCTATTCATAGTAAAATTGAACTTTTAACAATAACCTATAGCTCTCGCTACGAAAAGATAATAAAATTATGACTTGCAACTGTATCAACTTAAGCAAATATGACATAAAAATTGTAAAAAATAAATCTTTTATTTAATGTCATACTAATGTGAACCTACTTTTGCAGTCCCCATTACCAGTGATAAGATTCAAAATTTTAAGAACAGGTTTCCTTTTGTGTGGAAAACATTAACAATAGGTTCCCCCATTATACAAAGATAGAGAGGTCTCAAGACTTCATTACATGGATTTGCTGAACTTAGTGACATTTCAATAATGGATTATGTAAACCCATGCAAACCACTGAATATCACCACTGCTCATCATTAACTTTATTTGATGAATTTTGATACACACTGGAAAAATTAGTTGTGCTTTTTTTAAGCACGTTAAGTTCCTCAGATTGTTGTGCTTTACAATTTTACCTTGCTGTTTTAATATCAGGATTATCCTATTAATTCATATTGAACCATTAAATTATAACTATCAATAAAAAATCAACCATATAACAAACAGTTGATATTACTTCAAAAGGTTATATAAAATATCTGTTCATTTATAATTCTTTATAAGTAATTATTATAGTGTTATTTTCAATTTCATTTTGACTTGAAAGCAAAAATAAATAATATAAACATATAAGAATAATAGTGCAAATTATTTACGTATTTAAATCAGACTCACGGTCCAAAACAGAAATAAAAGGAAAAAAAACCCATTGAAATATGAAACCTAAAGTGTTTAAAAAATCAAATTAGTTATGAAATCAGCCCCTATAAGCATAAAAAAATTTTTTATAATCAAAGTTTTACACGAGGAAAGTACACAAATAGTTTACAGCAGTTTGACATTAAATAATAAGTAAATAATTTATATTTTCATCAATAGCAAGCATTTAAAAAAATTTTTTTTACTGCAGTTTTTTTTTACCTTTACGCTCATAGCCTTGGTTTTAAAGCACAAAAAAGTTTTTAAGAGTAATATTCTTACTATTTAATGTTATAATCTCATTTAATATCAAAAGCTAATCTGTAAACTATGCTACAAAGAAGAATGTTTGTTCCGTTCCTAAAAATCGCCCAAATTATGTAGATTTACAATCTCATAAAAAATCTCTTTGATTTCGCGTTGGTCCGGCTCAAATAGCCGAAGAAATAACAGTTTTGTAAGTAATTTAAATATTTTACATTTATTTATAAGAAAATGGCAACACTGCTTAATTTCACGAACTTTAAAGTAATTTTCAGAACTATCCGCTTGACCTGTTTTGTCTATGACGTAATAGTTGTGTTTGTGATTTGGATAATGTCAGAACATTCGAGTAACCTTACCAATGGTATAAATACGATTCGCTGAAAAGCAGTATTATTAAGTCGATGTTTCGTTGTGGTAACTTAAAATTGGAAAATTGTTAACTGTGTGAAGTCATAGTTTTTGAACGCAAGTCTTTGGTGGTCTACGTGATTGTGAAGAATTAAGCTATTGAATTTATTTGCTGTTATACTATTCGGGCTCCTAAGTGGATTGGAGCATATTTCTTAATAAAGAAGATATTGTGGTAGTCTGAGCTGTGATTTAGCTAGACTATATTTTTGCTGTCGCTGGTTCGAAGGTCAGATCCAGCAAGAAGATTAAGAATTATCGTTTAGTAGACACCTAGATTGCGTTATTGGCGAGGCCTTCTTTACAGGCGCCAAAAAGGTATACGATTAAAAAACGTAATAAGTTACCAAATAAAATTTAGGAAGAGAATAAAATGTTTTCTTAATCCATAAAACGACAAAATATAGCAGCATAAATGTATTCATCATAAATAAAAAATAAAAAAAAAAAATAATTTTAACAAAAATAAACAAAAGAAAAAACCATAAACGTTTTCGGCTTGCCTCAGCCCTCTTCAGATAAATAAATGATTTAAGAAAAAAACAAAAACTATGTACTGTAATTTAAAAAGAAGAAGTCAATCATTTGAGTGACGTAATTTATCTGAAGAGGGCTGAGGCAAGCCGAAAACGTTTATGGTTTTTTCTTTTGTTTATTTTTGTTAAAATTTTTATTTTTTTTTTATTTTTTATTTATGATGAATACATTTATGCTGCTATATTTTGTCGTTTTATGGATTAAGTTACCAAATAAATTCGCTACAAAATTTCAAAAACTTTCCAAAATTTAGAAAACTAAAATTTGTGGAAGTAACAAAATTTCAAAAAACTTTTTAACATCGGAACAATGTTTAATATGCAGTATGCTTGCTTGCTATCAATTCGATTAACTTTTTTGCCCTAGTCCGTGTTGACTTCGTGATAGGAAAAAGCGGAGTTATCAATCCCGTAGTTACTATCGCTAGGTATTCAAAACAATCAACGTGTTCAAAGAAAACTATATAAAACTTGACATTTGAAGCGAAACGATCAGAACAGGAGGAAAACAATTGAAAGTAACAATTTGAGGATTAACAAAGAAAAGAAATTAAAAACAAGAAGATTTTTATTGTTGGTCTGTTTTTGGAAAATCTTTTAAGAAAATGTTCTAAATTCCATCCAGAGATTCTATCTATTTGAATTAGTGATGTCAACCGCGCAGCGTACGCTGCCGCGTAGTAACCTTTTTTGGAGGATCTTGCCGCGTACCGCGCCGCGCCGCGTGCAAGTTATGAAAAGTTTACATTTAAATTTTAAGCAAATCTTATTTTGTATAATGCTATTGCTTGGGTTGCCGATTTAGTTGATTCCCTTGATTAATCTAATCACAGAAAGCAAAATGTCAGGAGCATAATCCACTGAATAGCCTCTTACCATAGTACCGGTAAATTTATAATGTAAATAGCGCGTAAAGCGGCCAAAAAGAAATATGAGACAAACTAAAATAAATAAAGAGAGAGGTGAACTGCTCTCAAACTTAAAGAAAGCAATGGAATCTAATTGTACAGCAGAGAAAGGCTTGTAAAAAATATTACTGAGAAAGAATAAGCACTGTGAATTTTGAAGATAAACTTGAGTTAGAGTATGTGAAGCTTTCCCTTTTTTTTAATCAACTTGGCATTTAAATTATTTTATTCCTTTTAGCCGATTATTCAGTACCAAAACAAAATCTTAGCTTTTTTTATCATTTTTTAAGGTTTTTTATTCATTTTTCGCCGTTGGTAACCTTGCAGCTTTTGGGGATTTACCAAAATTTGAAAAGTAATGAACTAAACTCGGCTAATAGTGAACGAGAACCAACTATTGTTACTTAGCCTAATAAACCTTGTTTACAAAATATCCTATTGTGTTACTTTGTAAAGAAGCACCCAAACTTTAAACGCCATTGTTTTTTATATAGGAAGTACTAATTTAAGCAAAACAAAAAAGCAGATTATAAAATCAGACATAGAACTGTAGAATAAATTTTTGAAAATTCTCTCAATGTAAAATTGAAGTTGCCAACCATTAATAAGTAATTACATTTCAATAATTAATTTTAGCAACTCGTAGATATTTCTTAATTTAGTTTTTAAAGTTTAATTGAAAAGTACTCTGTAGCAGGTATTTTTTTAAATGAGTTTTTCAAAGTCTTTCTAGTGGTGTCTCAATATATTTATAATTTTTAAATGGTAAATCTATGCTACTATGTAAATCATGATTTCAGTACAGCATTAAAAAGTACTATAATATTATTCTCAGTGTAATTAGGACAAAGCTTAAAGGCTTAAAGCAGTCTTTATATATTACAAAAAAGTTAAAAGTGTTAAACTTAGTTCAATTGATTTAACAAAAACCAATTTAAATTTGGGGTAATACAAAATGTGTTAATGAAGATAAAGAAATTCTTTTTGTAACATGTTAGAAACTATTAAAATAGTTTAAAATACATACACCACAGTGTTAATGTGTTGTATTTGGCAAAATACTTTGAAAAATATGTAAAAGCTAAAGCACCATTAAATAGATATGTACAAACTGCAAAAAAGGAGTTTGTAATTCAGTTGCTAATCTTATATGACAGTTTAAGACCTATTTTCCTCTAAGAAAGTAAAGAAATAAAGGCCTTTTGCAAAAAAAAAGATTTGTATAAATGCATTAAAATTATATTGTTTTCTCTTCATGTTGCAATTGCGTATTAATCTATTAAGCAACATGCTTTAACAAAACATTATTGGATTTAACTTTAAAAAGTCTATTTAGCTGCAATGGTTAGTTTGGTATTATTTAAAATCAAATGAATTGAATAAAAATTGATCTTAACTGAAGTTATTAATGGTTTGATTTACTTGTATCTAATTTTTCATGATTTCTTTCAGAATGCAATTTTTAATAGTAGTTAACTATGCCTTAAATTGAATGTACTTATTAAATATAGTTTAATAAAGGTTATTTGTGAGGATTTGATATACTGTTATAGCTGTCAAAAATAGCTTAACATGAGAACAACTATTGCTTTGACCACAAATGCATATCAAGGGTTTTGGTAAGGTTTTATGGTTAAGAAATCTAAGTAATTTATGCAATATGTTTAAGTGATTATTTTTTTAAATTCTAAGCTAAAAACATTAAAAAAAAACAAACTTGATAGTAAGCAAGGTTTGTGTTTACAAAAAAAGAGATAATTATATTTTCTTTATATATCTTTTCAACTTGCAAGAAAACATTGAGGGGCATTATACTAAGAGCAATTATTGGCTCTCTTCAAGAAGTCATGTAAGCAATTTTTTTCGGTGAAACTTACCCAGAATCTCCATTCAGCACCAGAATGAAATAAAAAAGAAAACTAAGAGGAAAAAGGCCTTTCAAGAAGCGATAGAAACCACTGAGGATTTGGAATTAGTTTCACAAACAAAAATTGCATATGGTGACTTATTAAAAAGACCTAATTATCTTATCAGCTTTTAAAGATGCCAAGATATTGCTGTTGGGTTAATATTTTTTATTTGTTTTTTTTTTAGCTATAGAGACATTACTGAATTAAGGCTGCTTGCTAAGATGCCAAGCAGAGTAATGTGCTTAAAGTGCTTCCAATGATACAGCAAGATTATGCCAATAGCTATTTTATTTTTTTATCTCTATATTTATCCTCCTGACTCGCAGGAAAGCGACGGAGGTGCTATACATAGGGTAGGCAATTACCCCAACCTACTTCTGGAGATGCCAAGATATTGTCGTCTGCTAGTAATTTAGTAGAGATATTACTAGTTTAGAACTGCTTGTCAAGGCCACCAAGCAGGGGAAGGTGCGGTAAAGTGTCTTTCCCAAGGACACAACTATTAAATTGCTAATGCCAATAGCTATTATGCCAATTCCCAATAGCTATAGAATCTAAAATATAAGGGCTTACTTTAATGACTACAACAGTGAGTATTGTTTGAATAAACACCTTTTTAAAAAAAGAAAAGATCTCTAAAAATTTTTTATTTAAATATATGATTTGCGGTACAGCACAGTGCAGTGTAAGTTTTTGCTAACAACTTTGCAGTGCAGTGCGGTGTTACAAATAAAAAATATTTGCAGGCTGCGGACACAAAATTTTGTTATGGTGACATCACTAACTTGAATAACTTTATTTTTTGTTTGCATGTTTCTATTTGAATAAGTGATTCTGTATAGTAAGGAATAACATTTAATATTGTGTAAATACAATAGCAATTCTGTCCCAAAGACTTAAACTAGCTTAAACTAAAACTAGCTTAAACTAAAATTGTAAAAATAACAAAAGTGATTGTGAAATATAGTTGAGACAATTTTATGCTATAATTATTTGTGCAAAATAGACCATTCTGGTAATCACATTTAAATTAAATGCAAAAAGTCATTTCGCTTAGTCTATGTTAGGCTTATACCTTTTAAAATTGTCATTTAAAATCAAATTGCTTGGCCTAATTTTCTTCTCAAATTTTTTTCAGGATGACAATATATAAACTTTTAACTTTAATTAGCAGTTATTTTTTCCAGCTCACCTTGATAAGCAGTTGTCAAAATCTCCATTTTAAAATTTGCTGAACCCGCTACACAAAAGCTGCAATCAACAGTCTTATAAGTCAAGTAAATATGGATTTGAATGAAAATCTGTAACTGTGAAAAAAGTGAAAAGTTTCCCAATTAAATTTGGTTTATGATGAAACATACAATTCATAGACTAGATATAGTGTTTTAATGGTTTTGTGGACATAATGAAGCATTCATTAACATGAGAAAAAGATGTATTTTTTTTATTTCTAGTGTTTGCAAATTTTTTAGTTTTGTAGGCCTATGCCATTATTTTGTTGCAATTGCACAACATAATTAATATTGCACTAATAAATACTACTAGTTTTAAATAGCGTTTTTATTAATTGAAAAATTATATTTAAACAGAATTTTTTTGTTAAGTGTATTTTCAGTTGTAAGGTTGTTGCTGCTAAATTTCAATCACTTTTAGATAACTTTTACAACAACTTGACTATTAAGAATAGTCTACATTACTCAGTGGGTGCGCAATATTTAAAAACTGAATAGCATTATTGTTTTAAATTTAAATGTTCTGTCAAACTACTTTATGTGCCATTTTATATGACATAGGCCTACATTTCTTTTATGTGCATGTGCTGAACAACCTTTTAGAGTTTCTGAAGTTCATGAAACCATGTAAAATGCCACAAACCAAAAATACACACCGCATTTTCAAAAGGACAGACCCTCGATAACTGTAAAAAAGGGGTGCCCGACGCAATTGCCTAACTCGCCGCCTTACCCAATATCCAGCACTGTTTGTTTGCTTCCCGAACACATTCAGTTTTGTGAAGTAAATTTTTTTGGCTTGCTTAGGAAGAAATTAAAACAATGGTTTTCCTCTTGATTCTACATAATTTTTTTATATGGGGAAAAACGTGTATGGGGTCGTTGCATTTTGAGTTTGTTCGGAAGCGTTATTCGAATCTTTAATTTCATTTTTTTACTCCGAGTTTTGTTCAAAGAAAATGCAATTGCTTTAAGTAAAAAACGGCGCAATCAAATCACCCTAATCTACATTGCAAACTATTGGCTTTGTCTTTGGCATCACAAAGCTGTTTGTTTTACCTTAATTCTGTTCTGCATTTAGAAAACAATCTAGGTGAAACCACTCTAGAATAATTCACACCAGGTCCAAACTGCAATGAATTGTAGATCCATTGTAAGGGTACATAGGCTGGGGAAATTAATTTAACTAAATGCCACCCAATTCTATAGGCTTTTTTTTATTAAGACTTGTTTAGATACTACTGTATAATTAAAAAAGCAAAAACAGATCAAGTGCAAAAAATTTTTTTGCTGTTAAAAGATAATGAAAATTCCCATTTTACCTAAAAGTTCTAACAATAACGTTTGAGTTCGCTTTTTATTTTTTAATGTTAATTTTGTGGTTAACTTTTCGTTATTTTAAATAGTTTCAATAATGTTAAATTCACGTTGATTGTTGGTAACCAGGCCTGACGAGAGGGGGGTGCAACCAGGGTCCGTAAGAGTCTAGGGGGCCCGTAAATATCAAAGTCCAAAATTGAAATGGGAAATAATAAATGAATTTTTTATTGTTTCTTTGAATCTGAAAGGGATTTCTATGTGCACTGTCACGAACAAATTTTGCAAGAATGTTTTGGAGAAGGCATTTATACAAGAAATTTAAGCTCTAAATGTATAACCTGATGTCAAACTTGAAAACGTTTTCAGAATCACTGTGACAAAACAATGGAGGAAAGTAATACAATGCTTGAGTGTAGCCGTTTGGCTTGGCAGTAATAGGATAGGAATGAAGAAATAACATCAAGACATCACAAGAGCGTACCAAAACTTAGTATGTTGAAAATAGAACAATGGCTGACGCAGAATAATGGTTGAGAAGAGAAAACGGTCGATAGCGTGGTTTTCGGCTTCCGTCGCGTGCATTTCATTGCATATTTCCTAAATGGGCCGTGATAACCGCAGAGAGACAGAGTAGGGATGTGCCTTAATACCAATGTCAAAGTTTGACAAAATGATGGTTGCAGCCCAAATTGGAAGGCAGTCTGCAAAGTACTATGTAATAATTGTAGATTTCACACCAGATTTATCTCGTGTTGAGCAAACAACATTCTTTTGCGTTACCTAGTTCCGCATAAATCACGATTTGAAATTGTAAAGTTATTTTTGAAATTTGTAGATTGTCGCGACAAAAGAAGATCTAAAATTGCTTAAATGATTACTAAAACATTGGAAAGCCATGCTATTCCACTTGCTGATTGTAGGGCACAAGGTTATGACAATTGTTAAAATCATTTAAGAAAATAGAATAGAACTCGCACTGTAATTCAAAAAGTTAAATAACTGTATAGAAGTCTTTTTTGAAACCTTTTAATTAATTCTATTGTTTGCGGTCACCCCAATAAACACATCCACGTGGCTGCATCGTAGTGACCACGAAACTTTTTCGTGGAATCCATGTTAAACTTCGACGTGGAAACAACGTAAAAGTGTGGAGTCGCAGTTTTGTGGTGATCACGTTGTTACACCACGTTGCATTTACTAGTATTCCATGTTGTACCCACGTTGTATCCACGTTGTGTATTTACCTAAATTTTACGTGGAATCCACGTTAAACTTCCACGTGGAAACAACGGTAAAGTGTGGAGTTGCGGTTTCGTGGTGACCACGTTGTTACGCCACGTTGCATTTACTAGTATTCCACGTTGTATCCATGTTGAGTATCTACCTAAATTTTACGTGGAATCCACGTTAAACTTCCACGTAGAAACAACGTTAAAATATGTGGTCGCAGTTTTGTGGTGGCCACGTTACATTTATTAGTATTCCACGTCATATCTACGTTGTTTATTCACCTAGATTTTACGTGCTTGCCACGTTTAACTGCGACGTTATGGAAACAACGTTACAATGTGTAGTTGCACTTTTAGGGTGATCACGATGTTACGCTGCATTCTATCACGTTTCTAAGGCAACCACAATATCACAATAGGCAAGACTTTCTAATATTTTATACTTTTACAATTTACGTTGCAGGTTTTTGTGGCTAATTACAAGAAAGGACAGTGTTTCGTTCCTAAAAATTGCCCACATTATGTATATTCACAATCTCATAAAAAATCTCTTTGATTTCGCTTTGGTCCGGCTCAAATAGCCTAAGACAGGGTGGTCCAACTTCTGCACTCTTGTGGGCCACTTTTCAAAATTATTCGAGTTTGCGGGCCTCAGTCGGCTAAAAATTCCTATTTTCGTTCCAAAATCAGGGTGTTCTCTAAAAAAAAAAAAAAAAGTCTTCTCTTGGAATCGGTCTGCAAAATTCCTATTTTCGTTCCAAAATCAGGTGTTCTCTAAAAAAAAAAAAAAGGTCTTTACTTGGAATCGGTCTCCAAAATTCCTATTTTGGCGCAAAATCATAGCGTTCTCCAAAAAAAAATTACGGCTGCTGCTTCTGATCGACAAGACTTGTGCAAAATTGATATGCGGCATGCGGCCCGCGAGCCCGTAGTTGGACCACGCTGTTATAGAAGATTGCCGCTACTTATGATCGACAAGACTTGAATTGTGCAAAATTGTTCCGCGGGCCGCACAAAATTGTTTCGCGGGCCGCATGCGGCCCGCGGGCCTGTAGTTGGACCACGCTGTTCTAGACAGTTACGACGTATTTCGTGAAGCCGCGTCATCTCCTGTTCTGAATCGTATCGATTTGACCTTAAGTAAACTCTAAGTCCAAAAAAGCGATTTAATTTTTCTTTCTAACTTTAATCTCAAAGGCGATATTGGTGCACGTTTAAGCGTTAATTTTTGTTAGACCCTTGTTGAATTTTTCTTGAAAACCTTAATTTTTGTCATACCTAAACTCAATTTTTCTTGACAGCCTCTAATTTTAAAACTTTTTTCTCTAAGCAACCTTGATTTTTTGTTATAACTTTGTTTAATTTTTGGCAACCTTGATTTTGTTGTACTTTTGTTGAATTTTTCTTAGCAATCTTGTTTTTATCATATTTATGTTTAATTTTTTCTAGGCAACCTTGATTTTTGTCATTCCTATCTTCAATTTTCTCCTATACAAACTTGATTATAGCTTTTTTTAATTTTTTCTTGAAAATCTTGATTTTTTTTATAAATATTTTCAATTTTTCTAAATAAGTTTGGTTTTTGCTACACCCTTGTTGAATTTTTCTTGAAAATCTTGATTTTTTTATAAATATTTTCAATTTTTCTAAATAAGTTTGGTTTTTGCTATACCTTTGTTGAATTTTTTCTTTAACAACTTTAATTGTAGACCATTCATTTTTACTTTTTAGTGTTTATGACAGTAGACCATTCATTTTTACTTTCTAGTATTTGTGACACCACTCATTTACTATACATTCAAAGCAATTTAGTTTTAAATTATTAATAATAAGATTCATAAGTTCTAAAAGAAAAAATAAGATTAATAAGTTCTATTGAAAACGATTTTATGCGCTAGACAGTTACGACGTATTTCCTGAAACCACGTCGTTTTTTGAATGGTAGCGTGACCTTATGGTCTTTTAAAAGAATTGTTGCTAACTGTTATTCAATATGTGTGTTCATCAAGAAAAATTATCACCAAGTGTAAAGCAAGCAACTCTATAGATTCAATGTCTGTTTCAAGATTTTTACCAAAAGAAAAACATAGTGAGAAATTTATCTCCACAGTCAGTTGCAAAACTCACCAAACGTTTTCCCTAGAAGAAGATTGCGCAATACTGGTGCAATCTATTGCTAAAAATAACACAGAGGTGTTGCGCAATACTCAGTTTTCCCATGGGGATTTCCCTAGGGTATTAAAAGAATATTACTAAAAATAGCACAGAGGTTTGTTGTGTAATAACTTTCCACAGGTATATAAGCAGACACTTCTGGTGACTTGATTATTCTACTTTAAAGTCGTTGAAGAAAGAAGAGCTATTCAAGATGTTCAAGTGCGATATTTGCAAGAGTACTTTTACAAGAGAGCGTAATATGCGCCGTCATAAGGAGAATGTACACGGGAAATCAACTGGAGTTTGCTGTAACGAATGCAACAAAACTTTTAGTAGAGTTGATAACTTAAAAAGACACGAAAAAGTGTGTAGTAAGTATTTCTTTTTTCAATTTATTTGATCTTGAAATAAAATATTTTATTCGAATGCAAATCTTCAGTTTATAATAAAATTTTTAATTTAAAATTAATTTTGTTTTCGTTAGAACGGTCACAGACCCCGGAAAATTTATCAGAAATTCCGGTTGAAAATTCGGTCGAGGTCGCAAATAGTAAGTTTATTTATTTCAACGGTTTAATTTGGAATGAACACAATTGTTTCTCTTAGATAGCGCACCCCCAACCAAAAAGGCGAAAATTACTTCTCAGAATACCAATGGTAAGTTTTTATGAAAAGTGAGTTAACTTTGAAATAATTCTTGTTTTTGTTGTAGAACCCCAGAATTCTGTTAAAAGTTTATTTGAAGTCGGAGAGCTAAACGCAAACGGTACGTTTTGATAAAAATTTTTATTTTAAAGCTAATGTTGGTTTTTGTTAGATCGGTCACAAACTGATGCCTCGCCGGAAAATTCATCAAAAACTCCGGCTGAAAATTCAATTGAGGTTTCACAAGGTAAGTCTATTTTTGCAGTTTGATTTTGAGATACTATAAATTTTTATTTTGCAGAAATCATAGAGGAAACCACAAAAAAGAAACCTGTGGCAACTAGCAATGGTACGTTTTTTGTATAAAAGAGTTTGATTTGAAATTAATTTGTTTTTTCTTAGAAGTGGAAGATGAGGAGATCAACACCCTCATGAAAAAAGATCGAACCAGCATCCGGACTTTTTACAAAAAAGGCAAAGTGCAATCCATATTTAATTTTTCTTACAATCAAGATCTAAAACTTTTAAATCCAAAAATTGCTAATCAAATTCTACAACTACAATTCCACCGTTTTAAAATTAATTACAGTTTCGGTTATATTTTAAAAAATATTAATGATAATGAATTACAATAACTTAATGATGGAAACTGCGCGTTTGATTAGCAATCGCCAAGAATTAATAGCGGTTTTGAATACGTTATCCGAAGAATCCTTTTTTGAAAAAATTAACCGGCCCGACAGCAAATGGAAAGTGGTAGACATCCCCAACATTACCTTTTATATCAATCACATAAAAGATGCCCCACTTGGAGCCCCAATTTCTCTTCCCGATTACATAAAAAATAACCATGGTTTACGAAATGTGAATGCTGGAGATCACTTATGTTTTTTTCGTTGTTTGGCAGTGCACCAAGGTGCAGACCCTCGCTGGTGCGAACAACCTGCCAAAAATTTATTTCGTAAATATTGTATTCATTTTGGTGTCGTGCCTGCGCATTTTGCAGGCGTTCAACTTTTTGATTTTGTCCACTTAGAGGATTTTTTTGAACTGAATCTCATTGCATATGAGCTTGACGGTAAGGTTGCCAAACTGGTTCAACGGAGCCGCGAGTTCTACAAGGAGACAATGCGATTGAACGTTTACGAAAATCATCTAAGTGTGATTGTAGATTTCGAACACTATTGTGGTGTGTACCAATGCGTACACTGTGATAAGTTGTGGTATCGAAACTGCGACTATTATCGTCATACCAAAAGTTATACCACCACGGTGCATGAGGTTTTTCCTGGTGGCATTCACAAAAATCCTGCCACTATTTTTGAGAAATTGGAGGAAATAGGGATTGTTGTTCCACACTGTGACCGCCATTTTCCTTTCTTTGCGTGTTATGATTTCGAAGCCTATTTTTCCAAAAAAGATATTTCTAATAGTTCCATGTTAACTTTGGATGCTTGTCACATCCCTTTGAGCGTTGCAGTAGCGAGCAACATCCCTGGCTACGAATCGGGTGTTTGTTTTGTCACGGAGGGTAGTGAAGAAGAGTTGGTACAAAAGTTAGTCGATTACTTGGAGACCCTGTCAGAAGTTTCTTATAAGTTTCTTCTAGAAAAATTCAATTAAGTGTTTGAGCAGTTGGAAAGGAGTGAAAATGTCAGAAAAGAAAAAATTTTAAACGACTTTAACTGTTATTGTGAGGAATTGGTTGTGCTCGGTTTCAATTCGGCTTCCTATGATTTAAACCTCATTAAACCAACATTAATTCAAATTCTTTTAAAAGACATCCAATTTGTTATAAAAAGAACCAACAGTTATCTTTGTTTAAAAACATCCAAATTAAGGTTTTTAGACATCAAAAATTTTTTGGCCCCCGGTTTTAGTTACCGCAAATTTTTGGTAGCTTATGGGGCAAAGCTCAGAAAATTTTATTTTCCGTATGAATTTGTGACTGATCTCGATAAATTAAATAGTGGATTGCCCGAACACAATGTTTTTTATTTTTCTCTTTCCAAATTCATACGGAAATCAAACATCACCCAAGAAGAATACAATCTGGTGGTAAAAACTTGGACGGAAAAAGGATGGAGCTCCCTATGTGAGATGCTCATTTACTATAATGTTCTGGATTGCGTCCCGTTTGTGCAAGCCGTTCAAAACTTGCTCCGACCTTATCTTGAACAAGGTTTGGATATATTTAAAACATCTTTTTCGGTTAGCAGAGTGGCCAAACTACAGATGATGAAAAAAATTGAAAAAAATACTTTCTTTTGTTTGTTTCCCAAGCGGCATGGGGATCTGTACAAAACCCTTCGATCTCAATTGACAGGTGGGTTAAGCTTGATTTTCTGCCGCCTTGCGATTTCGGTAGAAACCAAAATCCGCTCCCACGAAATAGATAATCCTGAAACTGTCAAAAAAGTGCTCGGTTTGGACGCCAATTCTCTTTACCTTTGGCTATTTTTGTCGTTACAAAGAAGAAGAAGATTTTCGGCCTGACCCCTGCTCCAAATTCGGTTTTCAATCTTATCAGTGGTTAAGTTATGTAGCGTACAAAGAAAACATATTTTTGCAAACACGTTTCAATATGGGGGAAAGAAGAGTCAGCAAGTATAGTTTGCCAGTGGATGGTTATTCTGAGCAACAAAACACCGTATATCAATTTCTTGGTTGTTTCTTTCATTCTTGCGATCGATGCAATACCAATCGAAACTCTGACGGAAGTTTGGAAGAAACACACCCCCTGAAAAACATTCCTATGAGGATATTCGGAAAGAAACAGCAGACAACAGGAAAAAGTTGGAAGAAGAAGGGTTTCGTGTGGTGGAGATGAGGGAGTGTGAGTGGTTAAAGATAAGAAAACATCCAGAAGTTTCTCGTTTTCTAAAAACGCTAAAATCGATAACACCCAAACGAAAACTAACTTTTGAAAAAATAATAGAGGGCATTCGAAACTAGAGCTTGTACGGTTTTCTTATCGTTGACATTCACACTCCCAACGAATTAAAAGAAAAATTCAAAGATTTCCCCTTAATTATAAAGAACAGTTTTATTTCTCGAAAAGACATTGGTGACTATATGCAAAACGTGGCAGAGGAGCATAACCTTTTAAAAAAAGAACAAAAATATTTAATCAGTAGTTAACTTTGCAGAAAAATTTTTAATTAACTCGGAAATGGCCAAATTTTATTTAGAAATGGGATTAAAAATTACCAAAATTTATGAATTCATCAAATTTTTTCCACAAAAATGTTTCGCTCCTCTGGCACAAGAAATTGTAAACTCCAGAAGATTGGCCGACACAGATAAATCCAAAGCGGTGATAGTTCTTACCAATAAACTAACTGGGAATTCTCTCTATTCCGCTAGTTTATTAAATAAAGAAAAGCACAGAAATATTACATACCATTCCGAGGAAACAGTCAACAAAACTATCAGCGATCCTCGTTTTGTTCATTTGGATGAAATTAAAAAGGATGTTTATGAAGTGAAAAGTTTAAAAAACAAAATTGTGAATGATCTTCCAATCCAAATTGGTCTCAACGTATATTTAAATTCCAAACTCCACATGTTAAAATTTTTTTATTTGTTTCTCAAAAAATACATTCCAGATCGTCATTTTGAGTTGTTAGAAACCGATACCGACTCCATTTATTTTAGCATTAGTAGAGAAAATCTAGATGACTGCGTTCCTTCGCATTTAAAACCCAATTATTTTCGTGACAAGTTAAAATGGTTGACCTCCGAAGTGTGCCCTAACTACGAGGAAGCCTTCATCCAGTGTAAAATGGAAAACAAAGCGTGGGACGCGCAACCTTGTTACTCTTCCTTTGAAGCCTTTGATAAAAGAACTTTGGGTAAGATGAAGGTGGAATATGAAGGAAAAAACCAAGTTTGCCTTGCTTCCAAATCTTATTTTTGTCAAGGAGAAACGAACAAACAAGTTTGTAAAGAGGTGTCTATTGCCCAAAACCCTCTCACCTTTGATAAATATTTGAATGTTTTAGAAACCAACAAACCGCTTCTTGTAGAAAACCGTGGTTTTCGAAGCAAAAATCATCAAATTTTTAGTTATGTACAGAAGAAAAAAGGTTTAAGTAATTTTTATTCCAAGAGGAAAGTGTTGAGTGACGGGTTCACACCGAGCCGTTAGATTGGTAAAAAATTTTCTCACGCACCATGGGTTTTTTTTTTCAACCAGCAAAGTTTTGTTTTTTTATCCATGTTTTTTCCCAACCATCCAAGTTTGTGATTTCCTAACTATCGAAGTTTGTGCATTTTTCGTCAATGTTTTTTCTGTGTTTTTTCTGTGAATTTTTTCAACTATCGAAGTTTGTGTATTTTCGTGTATGTTTCATTACAAAAAAGCTATGTTACAACGTTTGCTTTCATTTTGTTCCACGACCAGCTAGCGTAATGTCTTTGCGATTTCAAAATCCAACTAGTTTTGTGGTAAGCGGACCTTCCGGAGTTGGAAAGTCTTATTGGGTCCTACGTTTTATAGACAGTCTTAAACAACTCTGCCCTGAAATCAAACAAGTTGTTTATCACTACGAGGTATGGCAAGCAATGTTTGATCGTTATACAGATAAAATAAACTTTAAACAAGGCATGCCGAGTCTTTAAGACCTAAAAGAAAGTCGAGATGCGTTTTTAGTACTAGACGATTTGATGTTTGCCAATTCGGAATTTTTATCCAAAATCTATAGCGTCTACTCCCATCACTTTCATTTCAGTGTTCTCATGACAGTGCAAAATTTGTTTCATATAGGTTTGTGTGAAATAAGTCTCAACGCACAAATTATGGTACTCTTTAAAAGTTGTAGGGACGTAAACCAAATTGCACAATTTTTACGACAGATCTACCCCAAAACCTATAAAAACGCACTGGAGGCCTATAAAAACGCTGTATCTTTCGAAAGAGGTTATTTGGTGATTGACTTACACTGCGAAACACACGATAACCAACGTCTGCGTTCAGGGATTTTTCCAGAAGACACGCATTATCTTTATCAATGAACCGCTTGCGAAAAAACAGACCCATTTTGCGTTTGCTACAAAAAGCCCCTGCACCTTTGCAAAAGCGTATTCTAGACAAAGCGTCGTCCGAGTTAATACGTTGTCTTTGTGACTGCGGTCACAACGTGCTGCAAGGAAACGTCAACATATCGCGTCATCACAAGCAGAAATTAAAACCGCACAAGACCAAACTTCGAAAGTTGGCTGATCGTAATGGTAGCGTTAAAAACAAAACAAAGAATTATACAAAAAGGTGGATTTTTACCCATCTTGTTGTCTGCACTTGCTCCAGTCATTAGTGGTGTGTTGGGGACTCCTATAAAACGAGAAAATTAATCGCGTTGGAACCTGAAGCGTACGAAAAACTCAAAAACAAACATCAAGTCACAGATAAAAAAGTACTTTCTGAACTGGATGCTAAAATGCAAGAAATCTTAACTTCCAACCGACCCGACAGTGAGAAAGTAACTCTATATAATGAGGCGTTGCAAAAATCAAAGTTATTTCTGAAAAAGTTTCAACCGAAAACACCAGTGAAAAAACCCTTGTCTGAAAGTGCAGTGTTAAAGCGTTTTAAAAAACGAACCAAAGCCAAAAAACTATTTAAAGACGCCACTAGCAAAAAGAATTTAGATTGGGATGAAGACGGTCAAATGCTTTTAGACAATCGAGTGGTACCTGGATCTCATATCGACAATTTGTTTCAATCCACCCTAAAGAAACGAGACCCTACTTTACCCGGTGCACGCGAGTTTGAATCGATGCTATGGGAGAGCATTTAAATTATTACAATCCTAAAAAAGAAGCTTCTTTCTCAGGAGCACATCGTTTTGCAAAAGCAACCCAACAATGGTTGCAATCACAAGACACTTATACGCTTCACAAACCCGTACGAAAAAATTTCAAGCGCAGAAAAACAATTGTACCTGACGCCAACTTTCAAATGCAAGCCGATCTTGTTGATTTTTCTTTGCTCAAGTCGTACAACGATCATTATAAATACATTTTGGTGGTCATTGACGTGTTTTCGAAAAAAGTCTTTACCGCTTACTTGAAAACCAAATCAAGCTCGGACATGATCCAGGCTTTTGAACAGTTGATGCCTGAAATTGGCAAGTTTCAAAAATTGCAGACGGATATGGGACGTGAGTTTTTGAATCGAGCCTTTCAAACCTGGTTAAAACAACATCACGTGGAGCACTTTTACACTCAAAATTTTGACACCAAAGCATCCATTGCTGAACGATTTATACGCACTTTAAAGGAGAAACTATGGCGTTATTTTACCTACACCAACAGCCGAAGATATGTGGAAGTGCTGCCTGCTCTGGTTGAATCTTACAACAACACCTATCACCGATCCATTCGACGTGCTCCAAATTCAGTCAACTCTGAAAACCAAGAAACGGTTTGGCTCACACTCTATGCCGACCCCGAGTTAAGAAAACCAAAATTGAAAGTAGGTGATCAAGTCAGACTGTCCATGACTCGAATGCGGTTCCGCAAAGGCTACTTACCCAGTTGGACGGATGAGTTGTTTCAAGTTGCTCAAGTGTTTCGAGACAATCCTCCCTATTACAAGATCAAAGATTTACAAGACGAGTGGTTGGAGGGAACTTTTACGAAGAAGAGTTGCAGAAAATGTATAAAAAGGATGACGTGTTTCAAATCGAGCGTATTCTCCAACAACGCAAGCGCAAGAAGGGTGTTGAATTTTTAGTAAAGTGGTTTGGATATCCTGCTTCTTTTAATTCTTGGGTGTCAGAAAAAGATATTGTATGAAAATAACCTTTGACATTGTTTTGTTTGGTGCATAAGTTTTGGTGATTTACATTGTGGTTTCCATCAGTTTGTACAATTTATCACAAAGCAACAACAACAAAGAACTCTGGATTAATCTGCTTAGTAGCTCTGTAGGTTATTTGCTCCTGTCACCCTTTCTCAGCAAACATGTTCCTCACCCTCCCCAGTAACTCGTCCATGGACATTTATCCTGAAAACAAACTTTCCGATTACACGGTGCACTTGCCGAAAGAAATCAACTTGTCCGGAACATGGGAGTTGGGTCTGTCCGAAATTTTGTATCTCAACAGCTGGTACAACATCGACACCAACAAATGTTACATTTTCTATCTACGCGGTGCTGTGCAATTTTTTGCAGTGCTACCAGCAGGCTACTACTAACAACCCCAATACGTTGTGCGTCAGATACTTCAAGAAATGAAACAATTGTTTCAAGTAGAAACAAAATGTTGGTCAGCGAAGGAGTTTTGACGAAACCAATCGATTTTCTCTTTGATCTCACCTACAATCCTCAAACGCAACGTACACGGATTTCCATTCAGCACAAAAATGGAGCACCTACAGTGGAACGCGAAGGTAGCATGCAACCGGATGTGACGGTGACTTTTTCCGATCAGTTGGCTTTTCTCTTGGGTTTTGAAAAGAAGTATTATACAGAAATCGGAGAGTATACTTCAGAAAACGTTGCCAACGTAGACACCGTGAATGCCATCTATGTCTATTGCGACGTTATCGAACACAGAATAGTGGGTCACACGCTCGCACCCTTGCTTACTGTCCTTCCGGTAACAGGGAAGTCAGGTGCTTATATCTCCAAAAGATACGACAAAATACAATACCATCCTGTCTTGAAGAAAAATTTTAGTGATATTCACATCTCGCTTCGCGACGATCAAGCAAAACAAATTCGTTTTTGCAAGGGAAAAGTGATTGTGACTTTGCATTTACGACCGAGAAAACTAAATTCGTTATAAAAAACAGATACAAAGGAAAATGTGGTTATTGTAAGATATCAACGGTAGTAGAAACATGCGTGTCAAGTATTGTTGTGACGCAAAGGCTTACAAAAACTATTATTTGTCTCAAGTCGGTCATGGCATGCCTTATTTTGTGGGGGCACGAGTGCAACAAGGTTATGGATTAGGTAATCTGTTTAGTTCCATTGCCAAAAGTGTTCTTCCTTTGGTCAAAAAGGTGCCAAAACTTTGGGAAAACAAGTTTTACAAAGGGTGTTGAGTTTGCTTCCGATGTCTTACACGGTAAAAACGCCAAACAAGCTGCCATCGATCAAGCAAGAGCTGCCGGTTCCAATCTCTTACAAGCGGCTCAAAAAAAAATAGGAAAGCGAAAAGCAGCACCGAGAAAAGTACAAAAGAAGAAACGCAAGAGACATCACGACATTTTCTCGTAAACCATGGCGACGTTAGTACACCCCAGTTCGACAGAATCCACCACCTCTCAACTGGATTTGTTTTCGGTGCCACCAAGTCAAACTAGTTTGGAGGAAGGAAGTTTCACCGAATACCACCCTGTATCTGTATTGACCTTCACAGGTTCTATTGAATTTACGATTAGTGCTGAAAACTCCAACTATATTGATCTTGCCAATAGCTTTCTTTATGTACGTGCAAACATGACTACTGCAGCCAGAGCTGATTTGGCAAAGAATGTGGAAATTGCGCGTGAATGTAATTTTTTACATACACTATGGACACATGTGGATGTTTATTTGAACAGCTCGCTCGTGACACAATCCAACAACAATTACCCTTATCGAGCTTATATTGAAAACTTGCTCAGTTTTGGACAAAAAGCAAAAAATTCCCAACTTTCTGCTCTGTTGTGGCACCGTAACACGTCAGAACATTTCGATACTCGTGGGGCTACCAACCTAGGTTATACCAAACGAAAAGTTTTGGCTGCAGAAAGCAAAGAAATGGATATGATGGGGAAATTGCATCTTGATTTGTTCTTTCAAAATCGATATTTGTTGAATGGTGTCGAAGTACGTTTGCGATTGATTCGTTCCAACGATCTTTTTTGCTTGCATGGAAACGCAAACCAAGCAGATAACAAAGTGTCTTTGAAAGAAGTGACCTTGTTTGTTCGCAAAGTAAAACCCAATCCCGCCGTACAGCTTGCTCATGTCAAAGCCTTGCAACACGGCACTGCAAAATACCCGCTTCGACTTTCTTTTCGAACTTATTATTAATATTAATTTGAAATTAAATTGATTTGAAACATATAAGCATTAAAAAGATAGGGTTTCGACTTTTTGCTCATGGAGTCTAGGGTTCGAAACCGTAAGCGGGATGATGACGTCAGCGCTCCACCGCGCTCCTCCGAGGGCTCCTCTGATGACGTCACAATTCAACACAAATGACGCATTACCTACTACTCATGTTACAAAACATATTATTTCAAATTAGGCAATAAACACAATTTTTGGTATTATTATATATTTAGTTGTAACAGCTCAATCATTATAATTTGTCACCAATAGCTTTTTCGTTTTTTTATATTCAATTTACAGCTCCAATAGCTGGTAGTACATAATTTTAATTACAAAAAAAAAAAACGATATTCTTAATTTTGCAATTTTTTTCAAGCTGTCGTTTCGGTTACCAAAGTAACTGAGTTTACATAAAGTTTTTATTTTAATTTATATTGATAGAATAAAGTTTGCATATGTATTTGTTCACCAGAAGACGTTAGAATAAGGGTTGGTTCACTCTGAAAGCGGAAAGCGCAAAAAAATCAAAGCGGAAAGTTAGTTCATAGACTCTGCAATAACAAGACATCAGGCTAAGCTGTTTTGCGTGTTCACTATTCGCCTGATAGCGGTATTCATTATCAAACATAGCAACGATAACGCTTCTTATAAAAATAGTATGACAAATATAAATTTATTACTTTCGGTTTTTGCCCCAAGTATCAGTCTTAGTTGTTTTAAAAATCTTGCTTATTACTATAATGTAGGGCTCTTCAAACTGGTGGTCCCGACCCCCCAGTGGGTCGCGAAAGGGCTCGATGGGGGTCGCAAGATGTTTCAAGAACATTATTAAAGTATTGACAAGAAAACATTTTAAATAGATGAGAAAATCCGTTTTACGTGATTTTTATTAATAGCTCTATTATAGTGTACAATTATTTCTAAAGCAACATTATTAATTAATGCAAAGAAAATAAATGTCATAAATTATAAAATTTGTTTGATCGAAATTAAGTTGCATTAGTTGCTAACGCATTCGAGTTGCGGAAGCTGCTAATACATTCAGTTTCTGTGTGATGCTGGTAACAAACGAGTTTTAAACGCAAGTGGCTGTTTGCCTGTCTGATCGTTGAGTGATTGAGCATATAGTACTGTACTTAGTTTTTGTTTGGTTTCCATTCAATTTATGATCAGAAGAAGTGACTACATATTATTGTGCTGGTGAAGTAGCATTTGCAAAGTGATTTTGTTTTTAATTGTTTGCCGTGGCATGGGTATTTACTTGTGAAATTAAAAATAAATACCCTAATGCTATAATTTTAGTTTATCTATCGCAGATGGCAACACGGAGTTCATTGCTTCTCGATGCATGGCTGCAATTTCTTTCGTGCAAAATTATTTTTGCAATACTCTATTAGAAATTGACAACTCTTAGTTTATATTCATAGTTATTTTTATTTGGGGGAAGCGGGGTAAAGCGGTCATGCGTGGTAAAGCGGATACCTTCATGTTCTCGGAAAATAAAACTCGCAAAAAAATTTTTTTTGCTCAACAGCTAGAATCAAGTACAAAACTGTTTGATAAAAAAATTGGCAACACAGCTTTTCTTAATTTGAAGCAGTTCAAGCTTATACTTTTTTTTTGCACTTGTGATGAAATAAACTTGCTACGTAAATAGTGCCTTTGCTATGTTTTGCAAATAAAATATTAAGTTTTTTTGCTTCTAAGATTTAGGTATAGTGGTTTACCATCGCACTACGTTTTATTTGTTGAGGCTTAGTATTTTTTAAAATTAGCATTTAATTAAAACATCCGTGATGGGGCAAAGCGGACATTAGCTGTTGCGGCAAAACGGTCATACTAGTATCCTAGCTAGTGCTACTAGTAAAGTTGTCTGTAGACTTATCATGGTTGTATTCTGCTGCAATAAAATTCGGTAAAGATTGATATAATTAACTTTAGTGTGAGGTTAACTGGTTAATGATGATCTTGAGTTGGTTAGTAATTAACCAGCTAACTGTTCTTTAACTTGCAGAAAAGTGTAGTAATTATATACCTATCTTAAGTGTGCTTAAGCCTATAAAATTGACATTTCATTGCAACGGTTTGCAACCATAAAAAAACTACAAATCAAAAAAATTCAAAATCTAAATTGTGTAAAAAATTTTAAAAAATTTGCAAATTGAATATTAGAACAATGTTTTATATTGATGTCTTGGTCTTTCCAATCTATTGGATGGATAATTTTATTTGCAGAAACTGGACTAAAATAAAAAGATATTTTTATTTTAGTCCCTAGAGGTCGCGATGAAAAAAAAAAGTTTGAAGAGCACTGCTATAGTGCTATAAAGTATATTTAAAGATATTTTTAAAAGTCAGTATATTCGAACTTATTATTAAAACAAAATGCAATTATGACGAATTGAATAAACTTTTGAAAAAATGTAGCCAAAAGTTTCCGATTTGTCACAGAACAGTGAAGAAATCCTATAAAGCCCTGAAAAAAAAGTATGCTAATCTTAAGCTAAAAGATATGTAAACGAAATGTATTTCAATTAAATTAATTCTTGCTTAAACCATTTTAAAAGTTTTTAATATCTTTGTAAGATCTGCGAGTTGTATTAATAGCTTGTAAATTTAAACTAGTAAAAAACTGAAACTAGTAAAAGAACGAGATTTATAGATTTTTTTTATTTCTTTTACAGGGTCCGCCATCCAAGTGTAGACTACTATTTTATTGTTTTTTTTATTATGTGTATAAATCTCCTAATGCCTAGATTTTTCTTCCAGATAAAGTATTAAGCATCTAGTGTATAAATATTGTAAGTTTGGTTCATAGTTTAATTAAAAATCGTCATGAATCGTGCTATCGAGAAACTGTTTCGCGACGGTAAAACTGCCCCAGAGATTATCAAGATATTGAAGGGATCTGTATCCCGCTCTGGAGTTTTCAAAGCAATAAAAAGACTCAAAGAGACAGGGAGTGCACAACCCAGAGTGAGGAGCACCCCAAAAAGGCCAGTAAGGACGCAAAAGCTCGTCAAGAATATCAGAGAAAAACTGAGAAGAAATCCAGCAAGAAGCGCCACCAAACTGGCTCAGGAGGCCCAGGTGAGTCTCACAACCATGCGCCGGCTTCTCAAACATGATCTACACACCAAGCCTTATAAAGTCACTAAGAGACAACTTCTTTCGGACGCCACCAAGAAGAAGAGGGTCGAAAGAGCAAAGCTGCTGTTGAAAAAACTTAAGGACAACACGCAGCCGACAGTTCTCTGGACCGACGAAAAGCTGTTCACGGTCCAAGCGGTACACAACCCACAGAATGACCGCGTTTGGGGGAAAACCAAAGAGTCCATCCCTGTTGAACTCAGAACTGCCTTCAGAAGGCAGAAGCCATCATCGGTGATGGTGTGGGCAGGTGTGACGTCGAGTGGCATGAAGACTCCGTTAATTTTCGTCGAAGATGGCGTTAAGATAAACCAACATGTTTATCTTAACATGTTGAAGGACAAAGTTGTTCCCTGGATGAATTCCTTGTCATTAGACGACGGTTTGACGCTCCAGCAAGACGGAGCGACTGCCCACACTGCCAAAATGGTTCAGGAGTGGTGCAAGGAGCATTTTAAGGCTTTCTGGCCGAAGGATATTTGGCCTCCTTCACCGGACCTTAATCCGATGGATTTCGGCATATGGTCCATATTGGAACAGAAGGCATGCAAAGTTTCCCATTCAAGTGTGGAGGTCTTGAAGCAAAAGCTGACCGAATCATGGGACGAAATTGACTTTGAGACTGTGCATGCCACTTGTGCGCAAGTTTCTAAACGTCTCCGTCGCGTAATCTGCGCAAAAGGAGGATATATCGAGTAAATAGGAGTTCATTTTAAAGATTAAAGATTTTTCTTTCATATTCTTAAAAGTTTGTTTCATTTTTCCTTTAACTTTTTGAAATAAATGAATTTTTAACAGTCTACACTTGGGTGGCGGACCCTGTATAACAAACTCTTAAAAAAATCTAGAATTAAATATTTAAATTTGTTTTATGTATAATAAAAATTATACTTGGATATTTATAAACGTTTTTTGCATAGGTCTTCAGCATTTGTCTTAGCCAGTGGTGGATATTCCAATTTAGGGGCCCGAGGCAAGAATTTTCAAAAATTCATGTTGTCTGAGAAAAAAAAGAGGTCTGATCTGGGCTTGGATATTTTTCTCCCAAAATCAAAGTGTTCTCTAAAAAAAAAAAAAGGTCTTCCCTTCAATTTCACCTCTAATTTCCCTATTTTTCTCCCAAAATCAAGGTGTTCTCTAAAAAAAAAAAAAAAGGTCTTCACTTCAATTTCATCTCTGATTTCCCTCTTTTTCTTCCAAAATCAAGGTGTTCTCCAAAAAAAAAAAAAAAAAAAGGTCTTCACTCCAAATCGTCCACTGAGCGAATCCAAAACTGTATATGCTGTTTTCGAGGGGGGGCCCCCCAAAAAAGGGGGGCCTGAGGCGACTGCCTCATTCGCCTCACCCAATATCCACCACTGGTCTTAGCCTACTGGTTTTGTTTCTTTATAGGTCGCCAGAGTTTATTGCAAATATTAAAATAAAGTTTTTATGTGAAATTTGTGGTAAACTATTTACTTCATGGCAAAAATTTAAAACACACAAAATTTTCATCAATTTCTAAAAACTTTTTGAAAGATTTTAAAAGAAAGATTTTAAAATTGTGAAGCCCAAAATTTTTCTCGATTGTATTCAGGTTGGTGCAAAAATAATGTCGTTTTCTCACTTTATATATGATTTCTAAATTAATTCATTGATATATATAGCCATGTTATATATCATTTTAAAGTGCATTTTTCGTTCTATCGAATCGTGTTATTCGTTACCGTTCTCAATCTCTTCATTCATTTTTTTGCAGTTTTTTTGACAGCATGGACAAAATTCAAATCCACACAATTTTCTTGTTGCTGTTCAAACTAGGCCGAAAAGCTGCCGAGACAGTGTAGCGGTTTTGGTGAAAGGGTGGATATAAGTTTATTATATTATATTGCTATACACTACTACCATTCACTTACTACATTGCTTAAAAGTTCAAGGAATTAATTCTTTTAGTTTCTTCAAGTACTTCCAGCAGTTTCACCTTTTATTCAGTTTTATTACAGATTAATTCGTTTAGCGATTAACCACGTTAACAGTTAATTTCCCAAAAATACTAGCAAGCCAAAATCAAAATCCAGTGACCAAAAAGTAACAGAATTATAGCAATCTTATCTCAAAATTCCTTTTCCGCTTGCTCAACACATCGCCAGTTAAAGTCATCATTTCAAAGCCCAAAATTAAAAAAACGATTTCTTTATTTCCCTTCTGACTTAACTCGTTGCCAGTTAAAACGATAATAATAAAAAAAAAACGCTTCTTACTTTTTTTTTTGCACGTTTTATCAGACAAAGCTCGATTGTGACGTAGCTTTGCGAGCTACAACAGCTCGTAATATCAATGATGCGTTTGGCCCAGGAACCACTAACGAACGTGTGACACAACGGGGTGGTTCAAGAAATTTCGCAATGGTGACGAGAGCCTTAAAGATGAAGACGGTCGCGGCCGGCCGACTGCGGTTAATAACGAACATTTAAATGCCTTAATTGAAGCCGATCCTCGCAAAACCACACGAGAAGTTGCTGTTGAACTCGAGGTCGACCACTCAACAGTCGTTCGCCATTTAAAGCAAATAGGGAAGTCAAAAAAGTTGGATAAATGGGTGCCGCATGAATTGAACGATAATCAAAAAGACACCTCAAAACGACGATTTTTTAAAAAATTACAAAAGCTACCAAAAATTACAAAAGCTTTATATAAATAAATTTGAAAATTTCTTTCCTTTAACTAAAATTTCTTGCAAAAAAACAAATAATCAGTGGTTTGATTCTGATCTTCACATTCTATTAAACAAAAAAGAAAAACTGTATAAATGATACATTAATAATAAAAACCCACAAACAAGACAGGCATTTACACAAGCCAGAAATTTGTATTTTTCCACTGTTAAAACAAAAAAACAGGAATATTTTACTTTAAAATTTAACAATTGTAAAAAAGATATTAAAAGCACTTGGAACTTGATTAATTCTATTATAGGAAAAAAACATAAATCTAATTGCAGAAGCCTCAACATTGATGGAAAAATTGTTCATGATCCTTTAAAAATAGCAAACTATTTCAATAAACATTTTGCTGATGTTTCCAATAAATTAGTGAAATCTTTACCTCCCAAAGAAAAAACATTTCTCAGAATATTTAAAATCTTCCACATGCCAATCAATGTTTACTTGGCCAACATGTCCTCAAGAACTTGCTAACATTCTGAAAAATTCAAAAAACGAATTAAGTGCAGTGCCAGATGATATTCCAACCAAAGTTCTTAAATCCTCACCTAATAATATCCTAGTAGCACTTAGCCATGTCTTCAATCTTTCTATGGGTAAAAGTGAATTCATAGATTACTTTAAACTTGCTACTTGTGTCCTGTGTTCAAAAAAGGTAATTCCAACAATATTAATAATTATCGACCAGTTAGTTTATTATCAAATATTTCGAAATTGCTTGAAAAAGTTATGTATAATAGATTGTACTCATTTTTAGAAAAGCAAAATTTTTTTTACAATTATCAATTTGGTTTCAGAAAAAATCATTCTACTATTCATGCAATTTCAATTTTAGTGGAAAAAATATCTCAGTCATTTGCCTGTAAAAAGGCAACCCTAGGAATTTTTTTGGATTTATCTAAAGCATTTGATACAATTGATCATACAATATTACTCTCCAAACTTAATCATTATGGGGTAGAGGCAATGCATTAAAGTAGTTTACTAGTTACTTAACAGGACGTACACAACAAGTAAAATATGCAGGAATTCTGTCTACAACTACTCTTGAAGTTACAAGTGGTGTAGGCTACCTCAGGGCTCTAATCTAGGACCACTTCTCTTTTTGATATACTGTATGTTAATGATTTCAAAATTTGTCTGAATGATAGTGATTCTTTGATGTTTGCTGATGATACAAGCATTTTTTTACAAAATAAAGACATCAAAGAGCTATTTGATGCTGGTAATAAAGAACTTCAACTAGTTGACCAGTGGTTGATTGCAAATAGATTATCAGTTAATGTTTCAAAAACTAAATACGTTTTGTTTAAGACTGCTCAATCCAAATTAACAACAAAAAAGCAAACTCTCACATTGCCACAAAATAAAATTGAACAAGTTGAATGTATTAAATTTCTTGGTGTTTATATACAAGAGCACTTATCATGGTCAAGACATATAAATCTCCTAATATCTAAACTACGTAGTGTTCTTGGAATTGTTATTAAAGTGAAGTCACTGTTAAACAAAAGATCTCTTCTATTTTATCACTCTCTTATAAATAGTCAGCTTTCTTATTGTATTTTAAATTGGTGTTTTGGCAATAAAACTTTGGTTAAAAAATTACAAGGACTGTGCTATAAATTTGTTAAATTAGTTTTTAGTATTAACAGTAGCTCAACTGTTTGTGATATCATCAAAGAAAATAAATTGTTAACAATAGATCAACTTTCGGCTAAAGAACTAATTGTGTTTATGTTTAAGCAAAAAAATGGTAAAAACCCAATTGCATTTAAAGATGTTTTTACTAAAAACGAATCTAAATACAATACCAGAAACAAGTCTATCTTTATTCCAAAGAAATGTTTTAGCACAGTATGTCAGCAAGCTATTTCACACCGTGGTCCCGCTTATTGGAATTGCATTCCTTTTGACTTAAAAAATAAAAAACAAAGTGTTCGATCTTTTACTCTTGAGGTTTATAAATATCTTTTAAATAATGGGAATAATATTTAATTGTAGTGTTTAGATTCTAAAGGCGATACCGCCCTATGTATTTTTGATTACAGGTTTCTGGAAAGAAGGAAATGGAAATGGTGTCAAAATTTTTGAATTCAATCTCTGGAAGAAAAGCTTAATCGATCAAGATATCCAGTCTGCTCACAAACTTTAAAAAACTCTTCTTAAATTTTGATTGTCTGCATAATTTCAAACCCAATCATATTGATTCTTTTTCACCCTTATCTTCGCTCTTTCATTAAAATTTCTTTTTGACAATGGTCTACTGTTTCATTTTAGCAATTAATTTTTTATTTTTAGAATTGTAAAATAAGTTCAAAACAGTTCTAAATGTTATTGACTTGGTTTAATTTTTTTTATATTGCTATTATGCTGGTCTGCAAAAATTTTATTTAATATATTTTTTTGTAGTGCATGAATTCTGTTGTAAAAGTTTTTTTTTTATTTTATTTTTATTTATAATTGTTATATTATTCATATATGTTTTTTCCATCAACTTCGACTAGCATAATAGTTTTTTTTTGTTATGTTACGTTATCTTTTTTATCGTTAATATTTGTTTATTATTAGATGTATAATTTCGTAATTTTTTCGTATATACTCTCTGCAATATTCACAATTCTATTATAGTCACCAGTTGTATTTAGAAAAGGTTTCCGGACCTGGTGAGGTTTCTTTTTATGGGTGGTTTTTCTTTACTCACCTAGCTCAGTTGAGCTAAATTTCCATCTTGGCTAGCTGTGCCACCCATCATCATTATGCAGGCTAGTCATGCACTGGTTATTTAATCATTCAGTTTGTTTGATATTATTATTGTTATGTATTTTTTCTTTTTCACTTCTTATATATCTTTATCTGATTATGGTGTTGCGGCCATGCTTTATACTGTCTTGTACTTTTACTTTATGACTATCATATGCATGTTTTAACGTCTGACGTTGTGCTGCTTCTTCCTTTTCTTGATCTTTTTAATATTTATAATTTTTGTGTTAAACTGTTTAATAATGATCGAGAATAAAAAATGAATGAATGAATGAATGGTCTGCGGTTTGCTCAGAGGCGCCACACTCGCAATTCGGTGAAGGAGCGAGACCCCATTTATACATGGACGAATGGAATCCCCCAACACCAGTCCGCAGGCGGTTGAGCTTAACCCAAGCTGCTCGGGGTAAGCCCATCCCAACAGGCCTGGCACCGGTCTCGGGCACAAAAGCACGGAGCCTGGAAGCATTTTCACAATACTCCGTTTTCCATTTGTGATTTGTCCATTCAGAAGCACGGATGCCAAGTCTGGCAAGGTTGTCCAAAAGATTCCGCGCAGCTGACATAAACAGGCGTCTGGATCTTAGTCTCACTTTACAAGTATCTGAGGACCCACTTAAAAGACCATATACAAGATATGATCGGGGTCCAGAGATCCACGGTAAGCCAAGGAGAGTGTCGCACCCAGTCGGCGAAGCTCAGCTGGCTGGATGCCTGAGAGTACAGGTAGATGGTCCGTTGGAGTGGGCACAGGCATCCAGTAACTATGCGCAAGGCGTCGTTCAAGACACTGTCGATGAGGCGAGTGTGAGCACTGCGACACCAAACTGGCGCACAGTACTCAGCTGTTGAGTAGACTAGAGATAAGGTGGCTATGCCTAATGTTTTAGCAGCAGTACCCCATCCCGAGCCCACGAGTCGCCTCAGCAGTGTGACGCGCGAGGATAATTTTTTGCGCAATGCCACTAAGTGGTGACGAAACGTGAGCGATCTGTCTAGTTTTAGCCCAAAATAAGTAGGGGTTGGACAGAACGGTAAAAGTCTACCAATGTTGTAGACCTTTAGCTCACGTTTGGCCTCTCGGTTATTTAAGTGAAAGACTGCCCTCACCGTTTTAGTGTGACTGAGTCTGGAGATACGCTGAAAGTGTAGACATGTCTTGGCTTAAAGTCCCCTCCAAGTCCTTCCAGTTTCCAAAAGAATGCAACAATGCTAGATTATCAGCATAAGCAAACTTTCAGGAAATCATGGAAGGAAGATCGTACGTATAGATGTTAAATAGGAGGGCAGCCAAGACCGATCCCTGAGGAACGCCGTTTTTAAGACGGCGTAGCCTGCTTTGCTTGCTGTCACCGGTGGTAAGGGTGAAACTTCGATTTCGGACAAGCTCCATAATCATTTTGACCATGTGCTTATCCGGAAGAAGTCTCAGCAGCTTGCAGGTAAGGCCATGGTGCCAGACAGTGTCATAAGGAGCTGTCAGATCGACAAATACGGCACCGGCCTTCTTTTTAGCCTCAAAAGAATCCTTGATGTTCTGGGTTAGCAGAACAACTTGATCTACGGTTGACTTACCACGTCAACCCAGCCTGCTCTTTAGGGAGCAGTGTATCGATTAATGGTTCAACGCGGGCGTAGATAAGCCTCGCGAGGATTTACACTGAGCAGAGGTATCGGTCGATAACTCTTTGGGTTCCCATAGGCTTTGCTTGTTTTGGGATCGCCACCACGAGCGCTCTTCTCCAGATCTTGGAAATTTTGAGTCGGCGCAAACAGGAAGAAAGGAAGTCACGTAACCAGGAATTCAAAGCAGCTCCAGCATGGAGTATAAGCTCTGAGCAGATGGAACCAGGTCCCAGAGCTTTACCTGGTTTTAAGTGTTGAAGGGCAGCAGCAAATCTCTCTGTGAAAAATTGTCAGAGATATTTACTGCGTCTCGTGTTGTGGCCCTCCAAAAGTTAGACACTTCTTGAGAGACAAGTCGAGATGACTTGCAATCAACAGCCTCGTATTTCCCATTTCTAACCAGCTGAGATGCAATAGCATCGGCTGAAACGGGACAGTGACGAGGAGAATGTCGTGACCTATCAGTAAGATTATTCAAAATACTCCACGCTTTTCGACTAGAGTGTGAGAAGTCAATGCTCCGAACTGCCTCGGACTATTGCTCTCTCCGCTTTCTGTCAAGCTTGGCAAGCAGAGCTGTAGCAGCCAAACTTGAGTCGTCTCCCTGAAGAGACTGCAGAAAGGTTTTATAGAGGGATTCACACTCTGCATCCCAACACGGAATATAGTTATTTCGATACCCGCGTGGGATAGTCTTTTTGGCTGTTTTCTTAATGGTGTTACAGAAGTCCTGGTAAGCCGCATCCACATCAAGTGAATCAGGCGGCAACAAAGTCTTTGCGAATTTATTCGTCAAAGCAATGTAGTGACTCCATTTGGCCTTGCGGAAGTTCCATCGCTTAACAGGCATGCTTGGCACTGCCATAGCAAACCTTGGTGGTGTAATAAGCGAAGGTTGATGTTGTGACCTGGGGAACTTTCAAGGACATGTCTATCCGGTAAGCGACTGTTTGGGCCTACGCTAACGAAAGCTAGATCTGGATTGGTGCCAGTGTTCCAGCGGCCGGAATAAAAACTGGCAGCGTCCTTGGCATTATATAGGAGGGCAAGACAATTAATACTTGCCCAGCCAGGCAAGCACGCACCGTCCGGACTGTTGTCATCGCAACCCCAGTCAGCATGACGACAGTTAAAATCGCCAGCGTACAGACAGGGGTGAGGAAACACTGGGAGATCCAGGGTTCGTAATCGCGTTGGCAGTGGCTTGTAGACGTTGACTATTTTATAGCCATCAACGTCCACACACAGCCACTCGATCTTCGATGTCGGTGGAGATTGGTCCAAAAGCGTGTATCTCAGTCGCTCGTGGACAAACGTGGCAAGGCCATGCTTCCTGCTTAAAGAAGACCCAGCTAGTTGGTAGTTCGGAAGTACCAACTTCTCTGCATCAGTGTAGTGGGTCTCCTGCAGTAGGATGACGAGTGCCTCAGACTGCATAGCGAGGTGATGAAGAACGTTCATCTTGCTTGCAGTGAGGGCTTCGATGTTCAGCTGAAGAATAGTGGGTCTTCGTAACTTGTTGGCAATGTGCCCTGAAAAGGGAAGTTTTATCCTGGCATTGCCTCGTCCTGAAAAGGACGTTTGCCGATTAGCAGACCCACACTGAACATCGGAAGGGATGGATACCCTTTCGTTTTGGTAGGTTCGGTTTCGATCTGTCGTTTTTAAAATCAATGAACAGACTTACTCACGGCCCAGGCTGCCAGAAAGCACCTACCATCTGGGCCGTGTCACTGACAAAAATACCCGTTAAAACATAAGTCAAGAAAAAAGAAAACAAGATCATGAAAATTCTTTCTTGAGACCGAAGCTTCGTTATAATTAGATTATCATCGATTGATTGAGAGATATTTTCATCATATGATTTTTTTTTATTTAGTTATTTTCATTTTTACTCACAATCAACTTGAAATTAATCATAGTGCATGTAGAAATAAAGATTGTGAATAAGAAAGCAGCGACTAAACGAAGTACGTTATTACGTCGTCGTACCTTTGAACAAAGCGATGTGCTGTTAATAAGAAAAGGAAAGCGAAAAGAAGATAATTAATACACACATCCGAGCCATATACACACATTTTAATTATGATATCATTTCATATGATATAAAAATCATCGATTATTATTTTCAACAAGGAGAATCTAGAATGACTTACAACGAACTGGTGCTATAACAGTTTAGTGTAACTGAAAAATATAATTGAAGGTTTGTTTTGGTCATGTAAATAGAACACGTTTAACCTTATTCTCTTCAACGACCGGGCTTCTGAAGCCCGGCCCTTGCGAAAACGTTTGTAATTATTTCATCTTTATAGATAAAATTCTGGAATTTTTGGACTTTTCCTAATTTGAAATGCTGAATAAGGTGGTGCTATTTTTAGGTGCCCCGAACAAGGGTTAACGGGTAAAATAGACGTTTTTTAGCAAATTTGTGAATTTTTGCTGGTTTTCGCAAGCAGAGCGTGGAATTTAAATTTCACGCCTTTATTAAATGACACGAATTTTACCAAGAATTGGCTAGTTATTTAATTGTCATGTATGTTCGTCTCTCACCTTGTGTTTATTAGTTTGTTTTTTTTTTAACTTCTTGGTTTTTAAATGCGTTGTGCATTGTGTTTTGCTTTTACCTGATGAAGTCCGCCCGATGTAACGGACGAAACGTCGTGTTGAGTTTTTCTTTAATAAATATATTACGCCTTCTGTTATTTGTTGAAGTTTTACTTGCCTCTGATTCTACCAGAAGAACAAATGAATTTTAAACTAGGCCGTTTTTATGTTGAAATTTTTCCTTACAATGAAAAATTGTAGTTTTTATGTATAGGGGAAAACGGGGCAAAACGGGCCGCTTAATTTCAGATCGCAATATTTTATGTCAAGAATCAAATATGTATAAAAAAAAAGGGAAATAATAACATAGCCAATACTTAACAAATAATGCTCCGCCTTCGTTTTGAAAAAAAACTCATAAGTGAAAAAAATTGAAAAAACTAAAATCTTATTTCTGGTCCGTTTTACCCCGTGCTTGGGGCAAAAATGGGCATGGTGGTTCGTTTTGCCCCAGTTCTTTTTTTTGTGGTGTGACGAAAGTGATTGCTCATTTTACAATAAATAGTCCATAACATCAAGTTTAATGTTTTTTAATGAAATAAAATCAGAAAAAAGGTTAATTTTGCAACACAGTCATGAGCCAGAGTTTCATCATAAATAGAAATATAGTTTATTGCACAGTCGAAATGAAGTCATGTTTATTTGTTTACACTTTGTTTAAAGACAGAGAAACACAACACCAAAGCAAGACTGTTTGGCTTCTCTTTCAGCTCAAGATAATTCGGCATATTATGGAGAAAATCTACGATATTATAGCAACTCAAGCTAACTTAAATGTGATAAGTTTATCTACTCCATCAGCAATCAATGTAAAAACAATGCAAATTGAACTACTAGCTAAAAGTGATGCGGTTGAATTTAAAATATACATTGCATACCAAGATACAGCAACAACAAATAAACTACAAAGGAAACACAAACTAAATAAAGAAATAGCAGTATCATACATTACAAGAAGCTTATGTGAGGTCAAAAAACTTTTTATTTAAGACCAGCAAAAGTCACAAACTGCCCTTTTCTGTTATAATCAGAACAATTTTCACGGCACCACTTTTTACATTTTAAACATTGGATCCAATCCTCTTGTAAAGGATCTTTGTGTGGTTCAGAACATAAAATACAATAATAAGCTTCAATTTTTTTGGGTGCTTGTTGTTTGTGATATTTTAAATTTTGTTTGGTATGACTGTTTGTAGGCTTGCAATTCACAATAGCTTTTTTAAATGGAGAGCTTGTAATAATTTGAGATTGTTGAGATTTTTTTTCCTTGTAACTAACTGTGCATTAGGAAATGGAGATAATTGTGAAAATGTGAGAGTTGACTTGACTTGAGTAACTACGAGAATCAAGTTCTTCATGTTGGAGATAAAAAGTGCTTAAGTGAGTGCTGGTTGATAGGTTTCATTTGGTGTGTGATTTGTGTTTGTTAGTTGAAAAACAGCTGCTCGAGTGATGATGTTGTTTGCTGATGCATTTGATGTGATACTTTCAGATATTTCTGTATTTTCCTCCGGGTTTACTAACGCTTCTTGATTCAAAGGCATGTTCATTGAAGATGCATCTTTAGTATTAATTTCTGTTAGTAAAGCTGGTGCAAAGTCACTTTCAGAAAAAACATCAGGATTGAATGGCACGATTCCACTGGACCTGAAGCCATACGTACAGACAATTTTTTTTGCACTTCAGAAATAGCTTTTGACAAATTTTCTTTGCACCACTTTGACCGATTTGATTTACGTTGATAATTTTGTACCATATTTACCTACAGGTAAACTAAAAGCTAGAAACAGAGAAAACATTATAAAACTTCTAAGAAAATATGTCAACTAGCAAACTAACAATTTGGTGTGTTTTCCTATCTAATTTGCATCAAACTAGCCACTGTGGAATTGATTGTCATCCCTATTCTAACTCAAGCCAAAGCCTAATAACCACAACTCTAAATTTTAATTTACTGTATCATGATTTATTTTCTTCTATATTAACTTGCTTGGTTAAGGCTAAATGCTCAAATTTTGCTAGTTAAGGCTAAATTTCTAATTTAGCTAGTTAAAGCATTGGGGCAGATTGTAAATAAAATAACCTGGATAAAAGCAGTCTTTTTTAGTTTTGATACTATAATACGTTCTATAGCATGCTGACCGTTTTGCTCCAACACCAATGGTTCATTTTGCCCCAAAGTAGTACCTTCACAAATAAATATTTTAATAAAATAGAGGTATACACTCAAATTTGTTTGTTAGTGTTTAGTAAATATATATACTTGTAATTTGCATTAAAAAAAATCAAAGCTAATTTTAACAAGTTATTCATTAAAAAAAGTGCTAAGAATCTAAGTTTATTGTTATAAGCTTTTAGGGTAAAGCACTAGCAGCAAGATAACTGCTAAGCAAAGGCATCAAGGTTGCCAATTTTTTTTAGCATTATTATTTTAGAAGTTAAGGAACTAGGAGAAGCTAAAACTATATACGGAGATTTCTTAGATTTGTCAGAACCATTGGAGGTCCGTTTTGCCTCAACAGTCCGTCTTACCCCGTCTTCCCCTAAGTTTACTTGTTTAAAAAAGTTTTGTAAAAAAGTTTATAGCTTTTAGATGTGGCTTTTGCAAACAGAAAACATAGAATAAAAACAAGATGTTTGATACGATTGAATTTCAGTGAAACATGGGTTTCCAACTTGTATAAATTTATCCAACAAATTTATTCCAACTTATCCAACAATCTGCTTTTCACAATATCCAGATTAAGAAAAAATGTGAGCTAAAAGTTTGCAGTAATCAACATTCACCAATGTGTTTGGTTCCAATTTATCTTGAAGTAAAACTAGACGAATCACTCAAGTTTTGTCACCACCGTTTGGCATTGCGCAAATAACTTCGCCTGTCCCACTGCTGAGGTAACGTGGGGCCTTAGAACGGGTGCTGGTGCCAAAACATCAGATACAGCTCTCTTATTTTTAGTCCATTCAACAGCCGAGTATTGGAGTCTTGTTTGTTCTTGTAGTAGCTATTTGGTTTATATTTAGTGTTTTGAATGACGCTTTGCGCGTAGTCACTGAATACCTCCGTCCCTCTCCAACGGACCACTTAATAGTTTTTTCAAACATCCAACCATCTGAGCTTTGACAACTAGTAGTGACACTTGATTTGGCTGAAGGTGGTACTCTAGACCTGTGCTCCGCTGCTTTTTCGAGCATGCGGCACACTTTGGAAAACTTCAAAAATTAGCAGGACAGCTGGACCAGGTAAAGAGCTAAATTTTGAACGCTTTCCGTTACCTGAAGTTTCATTTGGCTGTTATAAAAAACCTTAAAACTCAATCTAAACTCAAAAAATAAAGTGATGACTTTTTTTCATTTGAAGTTACCAATTTGCGCATATCGTGCACAATTGAGCCTGGTTGAAATTGATCAAAAAAAAAATTATCAATTTATTAGCAGAAAGTTTTTATGATCACTAAATAAAGGTTCATATGAAAAAAAGCGTTCAAAATTTAGTAAAGACCAGAAAAAAGTCTTGACATTACACAATGAGATGCATTGTATAATGAATTTTTAAAGTTTTTAGGTTGCTACTTTAGAGAAACATAACTATATCTTTATTTCAAAGAGTATGTTTCTCGTTTTTCCGCAGCATATGAGTTGCAGAGCACTGCTCTAGATCCTGACTATGGTTTATTTATCTGTTATCAAATGCCTGTCGATAAACACAAAGGTCTAAACACTTCCTTGTGTCTGCTGCGCAAAAACTTGAACAATTGTGCTGAATTAAGCGCATCCGATCTGCCCATCACATGAATCATAGATCGAACAAAGAGTACTATGAGAGTACATCCGGCCTCGTGCTTTCATTACCAGCGCCTTGCCTCACCCGTTCGAAATAGCGTGCTCAGAACTGTTTGAGTTATGCTTAAACGTTTTCAGACGGTTAAAGACAACTGGACACAGCCGACTGGGGGCAGCTTAACTAACCAGTCGATTGTCTCTAGTTGTCCTTCGTCTGGTGCACCCAGTTGGTTGCGGCCAGTTGGCCCATTCCGCCTGCGGACTGTAGTTGCGCGTTTTCATTTGTGCATAAAAAAATGGGGTCTCCTTCCTTTCTCTCATTGCAAATGCGGCGCCTTGCACAAACCAGAGATAACGTTGTATCGGAGTGTCACATGCAGTGGACATTTTAAGGAGCACGATCAGGTCGGACAAAAAATAAACGGTTGTGGCTTGGTACATTGCCAACAACATTTAATCCAGGCAATACAATAGCAATTTGCAGTAAAAAAATAAAGCACGGGGGCCAGTCCTATTTATGTGTTTTACTTGAAGTGGATACTTTTACATGCTACAACAATTTCGGCATAAAATCACCCTGTTTTACGTAATGATGAAAAAGGGTTTTTACAGCTTAACATCTCTTTCTCAAAGTTATCTTGGAGAGGCCTTGGGGTGATCAATATTTTCTGAAGGTGATTAATCTAATCTTCCACAGCATAAAACAAAAGACGCACTTTTTAATTAAATATATTGGAGCCAAAAGGTGTTATTTTATCCCGTATTTCACGTAATATTTTTCATATTTCAAAATAAAAAAATATATCTATCTACCTTTGTTATCGAGATGTACTTATTTTCTTGTTTTGCTTTTAGGTTTTCACTTGTTAATTACTTTTTTACTTTTTTGCTGCTTGTTTTTCAAACGATTGTTTTATTATAATTTTTTTGTCATTTTGAATGACACAATAAAAGTAACTGCTTGACTAAGACACATTATGGTTATTTCCCAGTCACGCTGTCCTAAATTTAATCTCAATTATATGTTATGCGAATATTTGCAAATGTTTAGTGACAAAATAAAACAATGTGAATCTCGAATCTTCACAAATGTTAGAATATTGCTGTTCAAGAAATTTTTTATTGGGCACTCTAGTTTTTATAAACTGTAATTTAGAGTTGCTGATAAAGACTTTCTAGTTGGAAAAGCGGCATAAAATGTTTTTTCTAATAGAACAATAAAATGCAATAAGAAGCGAACATATACGATCTTTATCCGTTCCCATCAAAACAACACTTCCAACCTCTCGCCAGCAATAATTCAACCGTTGAAAGAAGGTCTTTGACTGGCTTACAGTTTGATTTTGAATGAAAAATTAAATTGATTTTGGGCGAAAATCATTTCCGTGCGAGTGACTCTAGTGTTGTAACATTTACACCTCGAAATTATGCTTCAAAGTCTAATTTTAGGAAACGTTATTGATTCTGCTATGATAATGAAATCGGATCAGGATTGCATAAGGATCATAATGAAATTGCAAAAACAAAACATAAACAAATCACGAAATCACTGTCAAACATGCGTCTCTTTCACGTGTTTGCGGCACTGCTTACAAATTTGCGCTTTATGCTTTGATCGATGCCGATATATGTTCCACGACTAAAAGTAACAGTTATATAGAGCAGTGTTTCTCAACCTTTTTAAGCTTGCGGACCGGTAATATTTCAAAACAATCTTGCGGCCCGGTAATCTCTTTTAATGATAAAATTGTAATAAACGCGAAATTTTAATAAAACAAAAGTGAGCATTTAGCATCAAAAAAACTCTATTAATGTGAACTTCGCTTCTGCCTTCTTGATATAATACGCTGTAAAAGTGGCGCTATTGAAGTTTTCAAAAGGCGAAATCAGGGGCACCAGAAGCGGAAGCGCTCAAGGGGAAAAATAGTGTCCTTTGAATTTGCAGTACAAAAGCGCTGGGTTTAATTTGTCTCTACACTTATGTAAATTCGAGCAGAATTAGATTTAACAAAGTTTTTAAAACAATGATTTGACAACAGAAAAAAACAGTAAGTTAGCAAGGGCGCGAAATTGAAGAAAAGAGGCACTCTTTCGGTTGATAAGGTACTCACAATAAATGTAAAATATAAAAATCTTTCTGAATATACAAAAAAATCGAAAGTTCATTAGGTGAACGAGCTGCCGTAAACAGAAAATGAAATTTCTTTTTTGGTCTGCAACTAACTTTTCAGGTCATGCATTTGCGTATTTGTTCAAGATATATTTAAAAACAACAACAAAAAAAGAATAGGTGGTAAAATCAGAGTGATTTTTCTGAATGTATACAAGGAAACCGAAAGTTCATTAGGTGAACGAGCTGCCGTAAACAGAAGATGAAATTTCTTTCTTAGTCTGCAACTAACTTTTCAGGTCATGCATTTGCGTACCTGTATATTTGAAAACAAACAAAAAAAAAGAATAGGTGGTCAGATCAGAGTGACAACTTTTTTTTTGTCTTCAACTGTATTTCGAACAGGAAGGTTGAAGCTGGAAAGTTAGTTGAAGACTAAAAAAGAGACGTTATGGTTTAAACCATCATATACTACCAAAAAATTTTGATAATAATACAATGAAAGTTAATATTGAACAATTGGCCTTTTCGATCAAGAAGAATGAGAATATAAAATTTGATGAAGAAATTTCGGATGAAATTAAATTTGCCTTAAAAAGATTTTCTACTAGTGCCAAAAGAATTTGTTCTTCACACAGAAATCGCGCGCTTCATAAGACCCTAAAAAATCTATCAAAGGATAATGAAATCAAGATTTGTAAATTCGATAAAGGTAAAGGCATAGCAATTCTTGACTCGTCTGATTATTATTCAAAATTAGACTCTATAGTACTTGATCAATCTAAATTTATTCAAATTAATCAAAATACAAAAGTACATCCAATAATTTCAAAAGAAAAATCTGTTACTTATTTTATACGTAAATATTTGAAAAATTATGATTCTGAAGTAATTCGAAAATTAATAACATCTGGCAGCAAACCCGGAAGAATATATGGTTTAGTAAAAGTTCACAGGAACAATTATCCTCTCCGCCCGGTAATATCGATGATTGATTCGTGAATATGAACTTGCAAAATTTATGGATTCTTTGATTAAACCACTTGTTCCTAATAAATACATACTGAATTCCACTGATGATTTTTTAATGAAGTTAAATAATTCTAATATTTCTTCTAATGACAAACTGGTTAGTTTTGATGTCGTGTCTCTTTTCACCAATATACCTCTAAATGAAACGATCAATATTATTGCTGATTATGTTTTTTCAGATGAAAATATCCAAAAACCATTAATGGAAAAACATATTTTTGTTAAATTGTTACGGTTAGCGTGTGAAGGATTGTTTTTATATAATGATTGTTTATATAAGCAAATTGATGGTGTTGCTATGGGGTCTCCATTAGAACCAACATTAGCCAATTTCTTTTTAGCCCATATTGAAACAAAAAAATTATTAGACTCTAGCATGTGTCCACCTAAATTTTACTCTCGTTTCGTCGATGATTGTTTTGCAGTTTTTGATAGTGACATTTCTTCTTTAAGTTTTTTAAATTTACTGAATTCCCAACATAAAAACATAAAATTTACTATGGAATCTGCTGTACAATGTATTTCGTTTTTAGATGTTTCCATTAAAGTTAATAATGACAATATTGAGACATGGATATGGCGCAAACCTACACACACTGGTTTACTTTTAAATTATAATGCGTATTGCCCTAAAAAATGGAAATCCGGATTAATATCTTGTTTATTACATAGAGCTAAATTAATATGTTCTAATAATTTGTTATTTCTTAATGAAGTTGGTTTGCTTAGAAATATGTTTGCGTCTAACGGTTACCCAATTTGGTTTTTTGAAAAATGTTTAAAAAAGTTTAATGAAAAAAGTATACATTCTCATTCTTCGTCTCCCGATTATGTTTACAACCTGAATATCCCATATTTTGGCCATGACTCCAAACGTTTTTTAATTAAACTTAAAAACATTATTAAATCTAAATTTAAAATAACTTTAAAAATAAATCCTGTCTATAAAACGTTAAAAGTCTCATATTATTTTCAATTGAAGACTCGTGTTCCCCCCGCACTATGCTCAAACATTGTGTATCAATTTTCATGTTCGTGCGATTCGAACCTGACGTACATTGGTATGTCAACTCGTCATCTGAGCACTAGGGTGAGGGAGCACTTAGGTTTCCATTTGAAGACTAAAAGCTCCGTCAAGGATCATATCATGTCATGTCATAGTTGCTCCAATATAAAATTCAGCGTTAATTCGTTTAAAATAATCAAAAAATGCAGTTCTAATTTTGAAACCAAAATTCATGAAGCGTTATTGATAAAAAAACATAACCCCAAACTTAACCGACAATTATTTGCTAATGGTTCATCATTTTTATTAAATATATTTTAGATTAGTATTTTGTGTTATTTGGTTTTGATGTATCGGTATTGTTGTTGTTGTCATTATGGCGGTCGCATTTCAAATGAATTCCTTTATGTTGAAAAAACGCGTGTAAAAAAGATGTGACAAATAATTACGTCACTCAAATCATTGACTTCGTCTTTTTAAATTACAGTACATAGTTTTTGTTTTTTCTTAAATCATTTATTTATCTGAAGAGGGCTGAGGCAAGCCGAAAACGTTTATGGTTTTTTCTTTTGTTTATTTTTGTTAAAATTTTTATTTTATTTTTTTATTTATGATGAATACATTTATGCTGCTATATTTTGTCGTTTTATGGATTAAAAAAGAGAGTTTATCACCTATTTATAAAAGTTGTTCACCTTATGAACTTTCGGTTTTCTTGTATACGAGTACATACAAAAAGATTTTCATATTTTAGATTTATTGTTAGTACTTTATCAACCAAATGAGTGCCTCTTTTTCTCAACTTTGTACCCTTGCTAGTCATCGCGTGATGATTGCCGTCATAACAAAAGAATGAGAGTGCAAATCAGGGAGATGACCTTTTTTTTAGTTTTCAACTATATTTCGATCAGGTAACTTTTAATTTCGGAGGATTCTATTTAGTTTCAAAGCCTTAACTACAATTTTTTCAATTCAACTAAAAAAAGGTGCTTTTGATTTAAATCTTGACTTCCCCCACGCCAAAAATTTTTTTGGCACCTTTGGGCGAAGTACAGCTTGAATATCTACGCAATTCTTTCCTTGGTTTTGATAAGAGATAAAGCCGAAAAGCTTTTCCTGCATAGATAACCCGTAGAAAAAATTCGAACGAGTTTAATTGCTTTGTTGTTAAGTTGTATATAGGCTATATATTTTTTAAGTGAAGCCCAAAATTATGAAAATGGTAAGTTTTCATGTTTAATCTATAACTTGGTATCGCAAACACATTCAATGAGCGATTCTTTATAAGCAGCATTAAGATTCCACGACTTTATATCCTCTGTAAATGGATAAACGATCCAAAAATTTCCCTTTTTTAGGATCTTATTTTCGGGAAAATATAGGCAAACATTAATGGGTAACTCTTTCAAGTGTTGACTCATAATAACAAATAACTCTTTAGTGTCAACAAAGGTACTTGCCACAAAATCTTGCAAACTTGAAAACATATCAGTGTCGGTTTTTTGCAAACAGTTATTACAAAAAAATCTTTTTTTTTAAAGTGTTGTTGCACACTGCAAATATGTTAATGCAATAACCTTGAGGAGAACTACTACGATCATTCAAGCGGATGAATATATCTGCTAAATATGCAAGTTTGCCCATCTTATATCTTACGCTTACACCCGAATTAAAACCAACCATGCTGGCAGCTCTGTCAGGACCGACCACTACGCATTTTCGCTAATCTACTTTAAGCCTTGATCTTGCATTTAGTTATTGAACAAAATCAATAATTACTGTTAATATTCTTTTGACACTGTTTTTATTCTGAACTGGTAGCGCCTCTTTAAAGTATAAAATTGGAATAAATTGTTGCGGACCGGCAGAAAGGTTAATGCGGACCGGTACCGGTCCGGACCAGCGGTTGAGAACCAGTGATATAGAGTAATATTGTTTTCTTAGTGTTTTTTTTGTAAAGTAATGGAATGGCGTAGTTTCATTTCAACAACTTAAAAACTCTTTTTGCGGCGGTGAAATACAATGTGCATGTAAACAGTGAGATATAAAAGATAAAGTTTTGTTGGTTTTATAATATCTGTAAGTCGATATTTTAATACTGCTAAATATCAAAACATAGCCAATTTCAAATTCTTTTGCGTAAAAAAAATTCATTTTCGTATTTTTATCCTTTTTTTGAAAAAAAGCAGCAATAACTATTAGTAACCACAAAAACATGTGGACAAAACATGTGAGCAAGTAAATGAAACTGGTCTAAAATATTTTTCATAATTCGACCATTCAAACAATGAAACAAGCTTCCTTAGCTTCTTCATTGTTTGTAATTGTCGTGAGCATTGAGGTCTCTCCTTACGTCCAGTTTTTAATTAAGTTTACGACTGTTACAACAACGAAACCGTTACAGTCGCATTTCACGTTAGTTAAATGACTGTCTAAACGTAAAAATTGAAGTAACCTTGCTAAATTGCAATTTTGCATACTTTATCAAATGAATTTTCTAAAACTTTTTTGCTCTAACAAAAGTTAAATAAATGATCTTTACTCTACTTAAATTTCATAAAGATAGCTCAAATAGTTTTGGAGTTATAAATCGTTGATTTGGTGGGCTTCTGAAGCCCGGCCGTTGAGGAGTCAATAGCTCGAAAAAGGTTGAGGAGAATAGGGTTAAAAATTAGAAATGTTAGAAAGAAAAGTTGGCTGTTGCCTATACTTAAACATTTGCATTGATGCTTGCAAATTCTAAATAAATTCCAAATTAAAGAAAAGAAAAATTTATTTTATAATCATTAATTATTATTGGTGGTTAAAGTTGAATTTTTTTTCTAAAACTCAAGTTTTTTCGTCCCAAAATGAATAAAAAATGTGAAAAAAGCTTTTAGGTTGAGTTTTCGCATTTTTTTACAAAATAAATTTTATACGCTAGAAAATTTTGTCTAATTTTATTTTCAATCTTAGTAATTTAACATAATGGTCCCCAACCTTCTTGTCGTCGCCGACTGTCAACATTAGACAGTTTTACCGCCTCCCGAGTGGCGTAGATTAGGGTAAAAAATCTTCACTTTCAACCTGTCTCGGATTTCTTAATCTTCGACCCAAAAAAGTAGTCATCTCTAAAACAAAAGTTCTTCACTTTTTCACTCATGGGTTCACGTTGTAAAAATTAGAGCGGCCCGCGATCAAAATCAACTTTTGAATCGATCTCGATCTTGATCATAAAGAAGGGCTTGATCTCTATAACTGCTGTGAATCAGTCAAGCGTAAAATAAATTTTACAGGCGATAAAATTTTGCAACGTTTTGCAAAAATTAAAACACTTTGGGGACCGGCTCCGGTCCGCGCCCCGTCAGCAAATTGAAGCATCCCAACACAAGCTTTTCAAAAATTGAAGATTGATTTATTTTTTCTAGTTTTTGAATTCAGAGTTATTACAAACTAACTGCCATCAATTGGCCGACCTCCGTTATCCATCGTCGACAAAATACTAAAAACCGTTAATTTTAATAATCGCTTACGTCATCTCGTATAAAAATAGTCTCGCTCTGATATAAAAACATGGAATCGATTTTGAATAAGGTAAAGCATGGACTCCTAAATAATAAGAAAGTAAAAATGAGAGATGCAGTAAGATTAGCGAGTAAAAATGAGTAAAATAATGAACCTGAAATTGAATGTACACTTTTTTAATTGCTAATGTTTAGTGCAATTTAGGAAACGGGATTGTTTTTTGTTTGTTTTAACATCTAAGTGATACAGCGTGTTCAGAATCTTACTCATGTGCTAGTTAGCTTACTTCAAGCGATGTAAACTCGAAAACTTATAAACTGGTCAATTAAAATTTCTAAATGCTTTTGCTTAAACTTCATTAATTACACTACTACAAGAATACTTACCCGAACAAGAGCGAAACTCGAGTCTGGTGCTTCTCATATTTTAAGTGGCTTGGTTTCAAAGTAAATATCTAAATCGTCATGTTTACTGTAAAATTCTTCCTTTGCTCGTCAAGCTCTAGGACAGTAAGCGCGACGCTTAACGTTTGTCGGATAAGTCCCGGTCATGAGGTACGGCCTTGGTCTTACAATATAGTGGATTCTATGTATTCCTTGAGCGGTAAAGCTGGGAATAACTTCTGAGCTGCTTAGAGTCGAGTTGTTGTCCAGCTCGTGTGGTCTAGTAATGTTGTCTCCTGCATGGAGGAACACATGTAGTTTGTTCGATTCGCGGTGGGATAAGCACCACTAACTAGCTCTAACAAGAGTGAAACTCGAGTCTAGTACTTCTCATATTTTAAGCGGCTTAGTTTTTAAGTGAATTCTCTCTGTGAGAAAGCCTCAGAGGTATTTTCTGAGTTTGGTATTGTGGCCCTCCAAAGGTCAGACATTTCTTGAGAAACAAGTCGGAATGACTTGCGGTTAACAGCCTCGTATCACCCATTTTTAACCAGCTGAGATGCAATAGCATCAACCGAAACGGTACAATGACGAAAAGAGTGTCGTGACCTACCAGTAAGCTTGTTCAAAATACTCCATGCTTTACGACTAGCGTGTGAAAAGTCGATGATCCAAAATGCTTCGAACCATCAATCCCTCTACTTCCGTCAAGTTTGGCAAATAGAGCTGCAGCAGTCAAACTTATGTCGTATCTCTGAGGAGACTGTAGGAACTTTGTGTAGAGGAATTCACATTCTGCATCTCAACACGAAATATAGTTGTTTCAATGACCGCGTGAGATGGTTGTTTTAACTGTTTTCTTGGTGATGTTACAAAAGCGCATCCACATCAAGTGAATCAAGCTGCAACAAAGTCTTTGCAAATTTATTCGTCAAATCAGTAGTAACTCCATTTGGCCTTGCGGAAATTCTTTTGGTTAACCGACATGCTTGGCACTGACAAAACAAACCTTGGTGGTATAATAAGCGAAGGTCGATGTTGTGACCTGAGAAATTTTTCAAGAACAAGTTTATCCGGTAAGTGACTGTGAGGACATACGCCAGTAAAAGCTAGATCTGGATTAGTGCCAGTGTTCCATCGGCCAGAGTAAAAGTTGGCGGTATCTTTGATATTGTATGGGAGGGCAAAACTATTAATACTTGCCCAGCCAGCCAAGCACTTACCGTGGCGACTGTTAAAATTGCATAAAGACAGAGGTGAGGAAACACTTGGAGATCTAGGGATCGCTGTCGCATTGGTGGAGGTTTCTAGACGTTGACTATTTTATAACCATCAATATCCACGCACAACCACTCAATCTACGATTTGGGATAAAACGAATACCAGAAGCATATACCTTAGTCGCTCGTGGACAAACGTGGCAAGGCCGTGCTTCCTGCTTAAGGAAGACCCAGCTAGTTGGAAGCCTGGAAGTAATAGCTTCTCTGCATTAGTGCAGTGGGTTTCCTGCAGTAGGATGACGAGAGCCTCAATCTGTAAATAAAGATAATGAAGAACGTTAATTTTGCTGGCAGTGAAGCCTTTGATATTCAGCTGGAGAATAGTGGGTCTCCGGAAGTTGTTGGTAATGTGCCCAGAAAACGGAAGTTTTTTCCAGACCTTTCCCCGTCCTGTAAAGTACTTTTGCCGATTAGCAGACCCTCGCTGATACATCGAGATGGGTAGATATCCTTCTGTTTCGCCAGTTTCAGTTTCGGTCTGTCATGTGAGGTAGCAAGAGCAGACTTACTCAGAACCCAGGCTGCGAGAAAGCAACCGCCGTTTGAGTCAGTTTATGAAAATAATTTATGATGAAACAATGGGTGGATCAGGTCTAATAACTGCCCGGCCAGGTGATCAAGTCTAATATCTGCCCGGATTAACAATTAGAACATTGTCTCGCCAGGTGAATTCTTGGATCAGGTCTAATAACTGCCTGGCCGGGCAGATATTAGACCTGATCCCAATGGGTTTTTGAATGAAATAATTTAATTTGGGATTTATTCTTGAACAGTAAAATAAATAAAATGAATATAGCAAATAGCGAATCAAAACAAACTTAAAAAAAAAAGTAATTTTGCATAGAACAGAATAGGTTTTGAACTGTCATCTACTATTTGTTAATTTTTTGTACGACGGAAACCTGTAAAGTGATCTGTTGGTTAGTGCTTCTTAACCCCTGGGTCGCCGACGGCTGTAGTTGTGTAAAAATTAAATCATTTTTGTTAGGTGATTTGATAGTGGTTTTACTGATTTAGAGATCGAGACAGATTCGAAGCGAAGATTTTTTTAGAGATCAGTACTTTTTAGGCGTCGAAAATCGAAAAATCCGAGACAGAAGGTTAAATGGTCATGTAGTGGCTAAAAGCGTTGTGTTTAAGTTTAATTGGTGCAATTCATTCTCAGAAGTTCAACCACTAACTTGATTCTATTTACAGCTCATACGGCAGGATGTGAAATTCGAAAACTGCATAAAAATAGAGCATGTGAAAGTTAAAATTCAACGTTTTAAACCAAATTTTATAACTCCGATAATAACTAAAGTTGTGCTTCGTGTGAAAATAGGAAATTATATTTGAGCTGTCCAATTAATCGCTACAGTCTTGTGTTTAATTCACTTTTTTTGTTTGCGATAAGTTAAAAGATTGGGTCTCCAAATCTTTGCTCTCTATTTCGGCTTAGCATTTTGGTCGCCGCAAAAAAAAGGTTGAGAAGCATTGTGTTAGGCCCTAACCATTAGGGTTTTTGAGTCGCAGCTCATTGAAATGCAGCTAAAATTAGCGACGTACACGTGATTAAATTGACCTTTAATTGGGTGTGAAGCAGAATTACATGTTCATATAAGCGTTAGCCCATGGGATATTGAATTGCAGATCAATTTATGCTTGTGGCATAATGATAGCAAGTATAATTTTAAAATCAATTAAACAAAAATTAATTGGTTTTAATTAAGCCTATTCTCAATAATGCAATATTGCTTCAACTTTGCTTTAATAAGCATACGTTACGTTATTTTAGCTTGGCTTGAGTGCCTATGTATAAGCATTTTAAACATTTCGATGACTATTTATACAAACTATAAGCTTGATAATAGTATCTAAGTGGAATATGAGAACGTCATTGCTTAGCACAGTGGTCGGCAACCACCGGGCCGCGGCCCAGTGCCGGTCCGTGAGGAGTTCGTTGCCGGGCCGCGTACTTTTCCAGATTAAATGCTTTGAAACATTTTTGTAACGTTAGAGTTTAATACCCAATTGCTTTCGGACGTTTTGTGAGATTTGACTGCTTGATTTTAACACTCTGGGTGCGCTGGGACGTAAATGGACGTAAAATAGGACATTTATGCGTAAGTTTCGATTATTTCGGTGCTTAAAAGCGTTTTCTAATGTCGGCTTTGAATGGTGTTTATTCAAGCATTGTTGCATATGACGTAACAAGGCAAAAAGACAATAAAATTAACAAATATCTTTGTTATGTGTGATGCAACTAGCAGTTGTGGTTTTGCTGTGTTAGCAGTGTTAGGTTGATGAGGGAGTTAAGCAAGAAAATAACGTTAGAAATTAGGTCTAAGCAGTTAGAAATTAAAGCAAACTGCAGTTACAGTAAAAGTAAATTATTCCTACTAAATTTGAAAGCTAAAATATTACAGTTTATAAGTTTTAAAACTTATACTTTGAGTCTAAAAATAATGAGTGAAAAACAAACATCTTTGCTGAGATTTTTTGGAAAAAGGTCAGTACCATTTCAAGAGTCTGACGTCAAGGACGAGGGACCTACAACATCGAAAAAACGGAAAGCCTCTTTTAATCGCCAATATAAGGAGTCGTACTTAAAGTACGGATTTATTTCAACTAGTGATTCCGCAGCACCTAGTCCGCTCTGCCTAATTTGCAACAGCAAATTATCAAACGAGGCAATGAAAACCTTCAAAACTACTTCGGCACATGAAAACAAAGCACCACGAATTAAAAGATAAGCCTTCGGAGTTTTTTGAAAGAAGGAAGCATGATTACGAAGGCGAAAAACGATCATTGAAGACTGCTTTGTCAACAAATTCCGATGAACTAAGAGCATCGTATTTGGTGTCTTACCGCATTGCTAAGACTAAGAAACCATTTACTATTGGAGAAGAATTGATTCTACCTGTCGTACTGATATTTGCCGTGAAGTTTTAGGAGAATCGGCAGCTAAAAAGATAGCACAGGTTCCTCTTTCGGCTCGCACTGTTGCAAGACGAATTGAGGATATGGCGGAAGACATTGAAACTCAATTGTTAGAGCAGATTGTAAAGTCACCGTGGTTTGCGATTCAATGTGATGAGTCTACAGATATTGAAAACAAAGCTGTGTTGCTAGTTTTTGTTCGATATCTCCATGAAGAGTATATTCATGAGGACATACTGTGTGCTTTGTTATTTCCAAAAAACACCACTGCCTCTGAACTATTCAAGTCTCTCAATGAATATTTCTCAGAAAAACTGAATTGGTCTTTTTGTATCGGTGTGTGCACGGATGGAGCTGCAGCCATGATTGGCCGTCTGTCTGGTTTGACTGTTCGCATTAAGGAGGTTGCACCAGAGTGCGAAGCCACTCATTGTGTCATTCACAGGGAAATGCTGGCGAGCCGAAAACTATCACCTGAGCTTCACAGTGTATTTAGTGATGTAGTTAAAATGATCAACCTTATTAAAGCTCATGCACATAACACCCGGCTGTTTGAGCAGATATAAGAAGATATGGATGCAGAACACAAATGCCTTTTTTTGCACACAGAAGTAAAGTGGCTTTCCCGTGGAAAGTCATTAAACGGAGTGTTTGAATTACGTGAACCACTGCAAAGGTTTCTACTGGAGAAAAACTCAGACCTTGCTAACAAATTTAGTGATGAAAAATGGGTTCTCAAACTTGCCTACTTATGTGACATTTTCAATCTGCTTAATGAACTTAATCTCTCACTGCAGGGCAAAATGACAACTGTATTCAAGTTGGCAGATAAAGTGGCTGCATTTAAAGACAAACTTAAATCATGGGAGCAGCGAGTAAACAAAAGAGTATTTGACATATTTCAAACGTTAGCAGAGACTTTGAAAGGCAGCGAGGCTGAGCAAGAGTTCTTCGACCTTGTAACCAGTCACTTGCGTGTTCTTTTACAAGAGTTTAAGCGCTATTTTCCAAGCGCTAAAGACCCTCGAGCTGCAAAGAAATGGATCCGTATTCCATTTATTTTCAAGCCAGGTGGATCAAACTTACCAGTACGACAAGAAGACCAGCTGCTGGACATTGCAAATGATGGTAGCCTGAAACGTCTTTTTGATACAATGACTCTGTCAATGTTTTGGATGAAGGTCTTACCAGAATACCCCGACCTTGCCATAAAAGCATTAAAAACATTGCTACCGTTTCCGACGTCCTACTTATGCGAGTCTGGATTTTCTGTGATGGCAGCAACAAAGACAAAACCGTGAAACAGACTGGACGTGAGGGACACATTTCGTGTGTCATTGAGTTCCATATTTCCAAGGTGGAAGCGTCTTGTTGCGGCAAAACAAGCTCAAGGTTCTCATTGAATCACTGTTGTAATATCTTATGAGCTGAAATAAAATTTAATTGCTAAATATTTATGTTTATTTTAAGGCCGGTCCGCGAAAAGTTTTCCGACTTAAACCGGTCCGCTGTGCGAAAAAGGTTGCCGACCCCTGGCTTAGCATGTATAATAGCCAGAGTTGGGCAGAATCAACTTGAAGCGCAAAGCGCAACATGCGCAACTGCAGAAGTTACGCTGCGTTTTCATATTTTTTTAAAAAGCCTTGTTCTTTATTGTGCTGCGCTAATCATAAGAAAATTTTAAGTTACGCTTTATTGCGCTGCGTTTTAAGGATTAAACCGGTGGTTCTCAAACTTTGGTGGTCCGTGGAGGCTCTCAAACACCCGTGCCTCCTGGCTATAATATTGTCACAAAGGTCAAGTAAAGACCAGAAAAAAGTCATTACTTTGAAACTGTCTCTGATTTCTTCAATTTTCTCTCAAATTCAAGTGAAGACCAAAAAAAAGTTTTCCTGGATTAAACAAATCAATTGCGCTTTATTTAGTCCTATTTTGCAAAAGCGCAATGCAAAATAAATAAATAGGAATCTGCCAATTAAGCCGAATTGTAGTGCTTGACTACTGCAGGAAAACAGTCAAATATTTACAAATGCAAAAATATTTGTTATTAACTGGAAAAGCTCTAAACCCTCATCAGAAACATTTTCATCGGACGAGGCCAAATTCTAAAAACACTCCTTCAGAAATCTTAGTGCGACGCTGATTTTAATCTAATATTCGAATAGATTGGCGATCAGTTTAACAATTGTGCTAAGACAACGGTCAAAATTCACCACAAAAAACTTATAAACTTTTGAAAAAAACTAATAAAACAGCTCCCCTGACTGCATAAGAAATTTTACCGAAGGAAATCCTAATATTTTAGATTAAAATGCTTTACGCTATGGATCTATGATCACTATTCTATATAAAAAAATTAGCATCCACGACACTACGGCTATAATCTTGCACAATTGATTAACTAAAAAAAGACGGTTTTCTAAAATTTAAAGTCAACCAATGTTTTTATGATCGAATGTTCAATGAAAAACTTTTTAATCTTTAGTAAAAAATTTATTTTAAAGACTATTTAATCTGGGAGAGGTCAAAATTATTGCAGCTTTTTGCAAAATTTCTAAGGGAAATGTCGACTGCAATTGACTTTCTCCTAAACAGTATGATAACGTCACTTGCTAGGTGGCTGCGTAAAAACCTTATGTTGAAATTTCCTTTTGCTTAAAATAAAATGGTTTTCTTAAAAAAAGTGCTACTCTAACGAGCGATCTTTGCTGCAATTAATAAAATTAATTTTGATTTCTATATTGTAATTACAAGGTTGTTGAATAGCAGATGTAATAAAAGTTGTAGAACCAACACCTCAAAGTAGGTATCTACTATTCTGAGATCATTTATCGCGTGAGATTGCACGTTAGAGTAGCACCCTGAAAATTTTTAAGTTTAATCAAGATTAACGAATTGTACCATTTAATTTGAATAATATATCAAACTGATAATTTTGTCAGCGGACTTCTCAACAAAACTCTATATTTAATTTTCTTTAATTATTAAGTTTTAAATTGCTTTTCCAAAACTTGCTGCCCTCCAATTAAAAATAGAAACAATAGAAGTTTTTATAATCTAAAAAAACTTTTGATTTTTCTTTTCTCGATAGGTCGCGACTATATTATTTTTAAGCTTTGTATATATACGTAGATAATTAATAGATTGCGATTATATCCATTTATCAGAATTACGTCACACTTCCTTCAAAGCGACTACATAATTGTAAAGCCAAAAATAATTTGCTCCCGCGATTACTTCAATTTGTTAAAAGATATTCTTGTAATGTATAATGGCTCGTTTCCACAACAAGCGTGGAATGGACCATTCTTTGTTTGTTCTATTGATATTTTTACTTCTTTCCGCGCTTAAGCGCTCAGCGAAGCAAAAAATCAAACAGAAAAATACTCCATCCTACTCCAAACAAAAAAGCGAAACATAGAAGAAACAAAGAATATTCCATTTTACCCTCGTAGTGAAAACAAGCTTTAATGCTTGATCTTTTTCTTTTGTAAGCTGCAAGAGTTTCAACGCTTTTACAGTGTTTTAAAAGGTGAGATCATCGTCATATCAGGGCTGCGAATTCAAACTCAAAAGAATTCGGTCCTTTTTCCTAAACCAAACTCATTTCATTTCTATCTTTATCCTCCTTACTCGCAGGAAAGCGACGGGGCGCTATACGTAGGGCAAGCAGTTACCCCGACCTGCTTCCGGAGATGCCACGATATTGCTGTCCGATGGAAATTTTTTCTTTGTTTTTTTAGGTTTCTGGAAATATGACTGAAATTTAAAACTGCTTGTCAGAACCGCCAAGCAGGAGAAAGGGCCGTAAAACGTTTTTTTCAAGGAGACAACAGAATGGCGTGAGTAGGTTTCGAACCGAAACCATGTCAATCACAATCACGACGCTCTTAACCACTCGACCACACTGCCGACTAAATTATGGCGGTCAGATTTTAACGAAAGAGTGACGTGGAAACACTAAATTATCAAAAACAAGAAATAAGAAACACAAATCAACACTTGTAACAGCTTTCTGCCGAGCCGGAAGTCTTACAGTTTGTCGTTTCGAAACAATCTCGCAACTTCGGGTAGTCGCGTTACGGCGCGCATTCTCCGTTGTAACATCGCCAATTTGATTTCCTTTAAAAATCTTGGTCACTTTCTACGAGAAGGCTCAAATAATAATTTATTCAATAAAAATTTAACAAACACATCTGGGGCCGCATATTTAAGATCTCTGCTATATTGAGTATATTGTTGGCAGAATTATTTCTAATGGCACCTACTGATAGTTGGTATATGCTTTAAAAAATTTTGAAAAGATTTCATTCACATATATCAGAAAAAAATTGTATAGTAAAATTAACAGGATTGTTTCTCACTGTAATTTATTTTTGTCATTTTTGTAACCGCTTGTGTATAGTTTTCTATAACTTGCAATATGCATGTCAAAAAATGTTCTAAACAAATAAATTTCTGTTTTGTTCTGTTTAGCTATAAACAAAGAACCCAGTAGGAACAAATTAGCAAAAATCCGATAAACCACTTCACAGAAATTTTAATTATCAAAATCTAAGACTTGTGACTTCCACCAAATGCAAGATTGCACTGGTAGAAACGGCAGTGCAATACCAATGCAATCTTGCATTTGGTAGAAGCCACAAGTCTTAGATTTATCTGTTCCTATATCAACAGCTCTGCGACTAAAACTGTAGTATTTAGACTGTGCATAGTAGGTATCAAAACTCGAAACCATGGTCGCGCAGTGAGTTCAAGTTCGGTGTGCGCGAGGCACAATGCCAATAGATGGTACTCATTAATGCCATCTGTTTTATAACCTGAATTATCAGAATGTTCTCAGGTTCAGCTTTTTTTTTCTTGTGTGTGTATTTGTTCAGAATCTCCACCAAGACATGTGGGTTACCTTCGAATAATCTCTTTCCAGTCCACGTGGTTTACTTCAAATGCTTTACTCTAATTCTGTTCTACATCATAGACTAATTTACACAACACTTTGTTTCGTTTTAATTCTTTGCTATCCATTATACTCTCTTAACGACCTCATAGCAAAGTAATTGCATTTTTTATCACTATAGTTTCACGATTTCACCTGCTCATCCGGCATTTACTTGGGTTCTTATAGTTTTAAATTAAACGTAAGTACTGCTGTTGCTTTATTTTGTTTATTTAGTGACACAACACAATAATTTTGAATCGCTTTTCAAAATTTATTAACAACAACTTTGTGAACGAATCGGTGAAGTTCTATGCATATTGAATTGGCTAATTGATTAATTATTGTCATTGCAGATCAGTTGAGACGCATTCATCGTCGTTTAAATCCTTTTTGCAGTAAGCATGGAGGTTGTATGTTTTACTGGTGCAGAGCATAATTCTCGGCGGCATTAAGTTTTACAATGTAGTCGTTGTAACTGATTTCAATTGTTCGAACTTTTTTGAATGTTGTGTTGATTGTATTCAATGAGTTTAAAATAATGTAAAATTATCACTTTTTTATCCATTTTATGTGTCGAAAGGATGGCAAAAGACACAGCGATTGTGATGGAGAATGCATTACAAGAAAATTTTCGTGGATTTTCAACTTTATTCAATTACATTTTCGGTTCATTGCCGAAAATTGTCAAAGTACAAATACAGTAAACCTCAGTAATTAAACCAGATTCGATTTGACGCACAAATTGATCCGTATTATGCGAACATTCGGATTATCCGAAGGCTATTGTTTCAAGCCAGACGTTTCAAGACAGATCCAGAGTAGTAAGATGTAGATAAAAATCACCTTATTTGAATATATAAAAGACTAAATGGTACAACACTTTGAAATAAACAAATTTATTTATGCAGTTTAAACACTTGTGGAGAACTAACGAAGTTAGCGTACTTTAATAGCTTAGCCATGCAACACAATTATAGCACACTTATATACGACGCAACTATAGCAAACCAACAAACATACTCCCTAAGTTGAACTGATATAAATTTCAAGTAACAAGCAACATAGCCAAAGCTTGTAAACCATAACGTGGAATAATGTTTATGACATTAACAAAAGACATCCTGTTACAGCGTGAAGCGGGAAAATCCAAAATATAAAAAGAACATTTTTTATCCGAAATAGGCGAAGATCCAAATTAAATAATCCGAATTATCCAAAGTTTTCTATTAAGAAAAACATTAAAAATCGTTCGTACCTTTAGTTTTATCCGGATTAGGCAAATACCCGGATTAACCGAGGTTTACTGTAATACTTTAGTTCTAACAAGCCAACCACGATTTCAAAGTTAAGCGCTTAATTGTGTATTTTGCTTCTAATGAGTTTTGTGGCTTGCATCATAGTGTAAGAATCCCTTTATTTTTAGTTTCTCGGAGTAGGAAAATCTTTTTATTAAATAAAGCAATTTTTAAATTTCGATTCTTTTTTTATCTCTTGAGAAAAACTGATTTAAAAAAGTCTCGCAATACTGAAGACTAGTAAAAATAAAAACTTTTTGAAATAAAATTTTACGTGTTCATGCCTTGAGCACACGAACCAAAATGATTAATATGGCGCATTCCATTTCACGCTTTATTTCTGCTTCTCGCGGATCTTAGAATGATTCGTTTGTGAGTTTCGATTCGTTTCTTTATAAAGTGAAACAGTTTGTTAACGAATCATAACTATTGGATAGAATAGCAAAGCAAATTGATTTTGGCAAAGAAATAATAGGGCCTGTTTAAAAAATATCTATAAAAATGTGGAAATTTTTCAGTTTTTTGTTGATTTTGGCATTTATACATCAAACGGTAGGTGTCCTACCGAGCTTTATTACAAACCCAAACCATTGTGGTTTTTTAAATGGAAACGAAAATGTTTGCACTGATGATGAAATATTTGAAGACACCGAGTGGTAAGTGAGGAAAACTAGTTTTTTGTTGTCAAAGGGAAGAATTTGAAAGACAATGCAGTAGAGATGTGGTTAAACCTTAAATAATTTATACAGTATTTCAAAATGATTTTGTAATATCTATAACAATAAGCTCATCAAATGCAGCGTTAAAAATTATCACGTTTTTACAAAACTTTTCCTGCTTTCTTTTTTAAAAAAAGACCATGCCAACAAATATCCTTTACCATTTATATAATAACAATTTTAGGTATAGCATTAACTAAATTTAAATAAGAAAGTTAAAAATAATATGCTGGAAAAATTTGTAACTAAATTAGTTGTAAAATTAAAATACGTTTGAATTGATTTTAAATTTTTAAATTTAAACTAAATTCTCTCAAAATCAGTTTGAATATGAAATTATATTTAATTAAATTGAATCCAAATTCAAATTTTGGGTTTTAAAACCTATCGAGTCTAGTGATTGGCGTTCCTGCGTCCGGAGCAAAAACTTTGTGTTCGGAGTTCGAATCCCGAGCCGGTTAAATCTGGCACATGTGTGGCTACAGCTCGTTGCAACTACGATTGTTTCATTGTTTTTTTTTATTTCTTTCCACGCTTAAGCACTAAGCGAAGCAAAAAAATCAATGAAAGAAACAAAGAATAATCCACGCTCGCAGTGGAAACGATCTTTTAAAACGCGAACTCATGACACGCGCAATGCAAGAAAAGTGTTTGATGAAAGATGTGGTTTGATTTTAGTTTTGGAATTAAGCAGAGTTGAGTTAATAAAGAGTTTTTCGTCAACTTATTTCGCCAACTTACAGTGAGTTGCTACAGGGGCGCCGGAAAAAATTTTTGCGGGAAAAGCTAAATTCAAAAACGGCACTTTTTTGGTCGAAAAGGCAGTTTCAACAAACGCAAGCTTTTGGTGTATTGGAGAATATTTTTAAAAAAGTTTTTTATTGGTACAAAACTTTAAAATAGCTTTTAACAGCAAATGCTTCATCTAAAGCTCTTTTGTTAAATAAGTAGCCTTAAAAAAGGCTGTTTTGAAAACTCGAACGTCTAGCTCTCTTCAGGAGGTTTCGCTAGAATGAATTGCAGAACTTTAAGACTGATCCTGATTGGCTAAAAATTAAGGTTAGTAGCAGTTATCATAATAATTAAAAGTAAATAAAACCACGTTTCGTCAGCGTAAGAATTTTTGGCAAAAAAAAAGGAACAAAATTATGCAAGTTTTGTGCTAAAATTTGGAACTAAAAAGACAATTTTTTTACAATTATACTAACAATTTGTGTTTGTAAACAAATTCTTTCTGTCTACACAAATTAGGTTTTCGAAGAGTGATGAAAATTGATTCCAAGACTGATAAGTGGAAATCGGATCGTGCTTTAGAGAGAATAAAAAATTGATTGTCCTTATAGTGAGATGCACATTTTGGTTATGTAACACAGTGTTCAAACTTTTTTCATCGAGACCCATTTTCCACGGCCAAATTTTTTCGCGACCCCTAAAAAAAGGTCTTCACCTAGAATCGATCTCTGATTCCGCTATTTTCCCCCCAAAATCAAGGTGTTCTCTAAAAAAAAAAAAAGGTCTTCGCTTCGAATTAATCTTGTATTTCGCTACTTTTCTTCCAAAATCATCGTAATCTCTAAAAATCCAAAATTTAAAATCTCGCGACCCCCAGTTTGAAGAGCCCTGATGTAACAGATGGTTTCCAATCGCTGAATCACAGTGCGGTATTGAGTTTGCTAGTTTTCCTGGGCGTTCTGGTTGTTTACGTTCTTGACTGGTCCTGTTCCGAATAGACTTCGGCACATGCTGGCGGATTCTGTCATGCGATAGTCGGTATGTGGGTCGAACGTCTCAACGTTTGCAGGACATAATCCGCCAGCATGTGCCGAAGTCTATTCGGAACAGGACCAGTCAAGAACGTAAACAACCAGAACGCCCAGGAAAACTAGCGAACTCACTATAAGGACAATCAATTTTTTATTCTCTAAAACACGATCCGATTTCCACTTATCAGTCTTGGAATCAATTTTCATCACTCTTCGAAAACCTAATTTGTGTAGATAGAAAGAATTTATTTACAAACACAAATTGTTAGTATAATTGTAAAAAAATTGTCTTTAGTTCCAAATTTTAGCACAAAACTTGCATAATTTTGTTCCTTTTTTTGCCAAAAATTCTTACGCTGACGAAACGTGGTTTTATTTATTAAACACTTTTAATTATTATGATAACTGCTACTAACCTTAATTTTTAGCCAATCAGGATCAGTCTTAAAACTTTTGAAATACTACGTTCAGTTCTGCAATTTATTCTAGCGAAACCTCCTGAAGAGAGCTAGACGAAAACGTTCGAGTTTTCAAAACAGCCTTTTTTAAGGCTACTTATTTAACAAAAGAGCTTTAGATGAAGCATTTGCTGATTAAGACCAAAAAATAAATAAATAAACGTCTTTTTCGGCCGTGGTGTTGTATGTACTTGGCCTGCAAATATATTTGATTTACCCAAAGAGGTGGAACGTTTCTATGGCGAATGAAGACCTTTTTCTATTTTATAAGTCTTGACTTGGCACTAAAAAAGATTTACACCTTCAAACTCAAATGAAAACTTTTTTTGACTTTACAAAGTATTCTAGAAAAATTTTCTTCCATTATGCTGAAGTTTACGTTTGTTTTAACAAAAAAGTTCCTTTTAAATTTTGTTTTCCTTGCTAAATTATTGTTATAGGCCTATGCTAGCGGAATTTTTTAGAAAAAAGTTTGTTTTACAAAATTTGTTAGATGAAGGTTATACATATATAATTGTAGAGACAAATCTAATACAATGCATCTGTCTTAACGAATTTCAAAAACGATTAACTTTCTGATCCCCATTTTCGGCCCACCTAAATCTGCCATCTATTAAACATAATTTGAGTTAATCTGAAAGATATCAAAGTTTATTGCCAAATAAGCATTTTGATTAAAAAGCTTTATGCCAAAGTAAGCGAAGCGCTAAAATGGTAATGTCTATAATCAGATCGAGTGAGATGCGTTTATTGCAGCTTAAACGTACGTTTAATTGATTTTATTTATTTATTTTATCTCAATATTTGTCCTCCTCATTCGCAGGAAAGCGACGAAGGCGCTAATACGTAGAGCAAGCAATTGCTGCCGGAGATGCCAAGATACTGCTATCTGTTTGAAATTTGTTATTTTGTTTTTTAGTTTTATAGAGATATAACTGAAATTTAGAACTGCTTCCCATGATCACCAAGCAGGGAAAGTGCGGTAAAGCGTCTTTCCCAAGGACACAACAGAATGGCGCTAGTAGGTTTTGAACCGAGACTATGTCGATTACATTTACGGCGGTCAAACCACGATGCCGACTTTACCAAATAAAGCTTTAATGGAATGTGTCGTTTTGCGTGACTGCGTGTGAAATTTTTTAGCTGAATTTAAAACAGCTCAAGAAGTTGCCAGTTTGAAATTTAATTTTTTTAACAACTTCAAAAAACTTAAATTTAATAAAAGAAAATTGAAAAAAAATAAAAATTATTGTAAATATTAATTTTTAAGCTTTATTAATAATTAAAACTGCTGCACAGTTATTTGGGGGTGCTGCATCTCTTTAGCTCCTACAGACGACCCGCCATTAGTAAGAACGCTGTTGTTTAACGTCCTTATGAGCTCATGGGTATTTATGACTTCATATTACATTATATGTAAATAAATTTACTAGAACAAAAATGTCCAACTTTTCAATTTGGGCCAAATTTTATATTGAGCCAAAGTCAGTAGACCGCAAAAAGCTGTTCACGCAGAATCTTGCTCCAATTACTTCCTTTTTGTCTCAAAATTCAGGTTTTCTGCAAAAAAAACAAAAACAAGGGCTTCTCTTAGAATCTCGTTCTTATTTATCGGTTTTCGCTCCAAATATCTTTTAGCAATCTCGCGGAACTCTACTTCGTAACCTTCATTATTTCATTATAGCCAGAAAACTGGAAATCGTCGCTGGGCCGCATCTGACCCTTAAGTGGGCCCCAGGTTGAACATCCCTGTACTGGAACGAACAAGAATTCTTAGATTAATTACCGTAAGTTTAGCAATCAGACAAAGCAGTTCATGACGTCACAACATGTTTATGTGATAAGTAGTAAACGGGTTATGTAACTTAATAGTAGTAGATCAGGGGTTCTCAAACCGGGGTACATTTAGACATCTCAAGTGGTACATCACTATGTGAGAAAATATCCGGATTTAAGGTAAATCCGGTCTCCGGAAAAATGTTTAAAATAGACTAAAATGTTCAGAAATTTTGCATCCAGTAGATAGCAATTACGTTTAACAGGAGAATGAAAAGGAAAGAGCTTTTTTTTAGAAAACAAGTTGATTTTGGACAAAAATTTTTTAGAGAAACGTCTCAAAATTTTGGGGGTACATGCAAACCTGTGAAAGTGGCCAAAAGGTGCCGGTGAACTAAAAGTTTGGGAAACACTGCAGTAGATGATATCAATCGTTTGTGGAATACTCTTGCTAAAAGTTATATCGTCGCCGCAAAAACGTCGCAATGCTTAAAACTTCAGTCAGTCAATGCGCTTAAATAAAACAGCAAAACGAATCTTTGTAATCACTTATAAAAACAACTTGCAGACAAAATAAATTCAATAAAAGGTTACCAATTACGCAATCACTAAGTAACAATAGAAAAGATGCCTTGGAGGTTGAAGCTCAGTGATAACTCAGCGCATCTACAGATTTAAAGGTGGAAGCGCACTTAGAAAGTAACGGCAGCCTTTTATTTAAATAGCCGAGAGGACAACGTGAGCTTCTTTTTCTTCTTCTTAACGTTCGCTAAAAGTTTACAACAACAATAGACTTTACCGTTCTGTCCAACCCCTTCTTATCTTGGGGTAAAACGGGACAGATCGCTCACGTTCCGTCACCATCTAGTGGCATTGCACGAAAAACTATCTTCGCGCGTCACACTGCTGAGGCGACTTGTACGCTCAGGATCGAATGCTGGTGCCAAAACACTGCGCACAACTGCTCTATCTCTGGTCTACTCAACAGCTGGGTACTGCGCACTAGTCTGGTGTCGCAGCGCTTACAATTGCCTCATTGACAATGTTCTAAATGACGCCTTGCACATAGTCATTGGATGCCTGCGTCCCACTCGAACAGACCACTTACCCATACTTTCAGGCATCCAGCCAGCTGAGCTTCACCGACTAGGAGCGATACTCTCCTTGGCTTACAGTAGATCTCTGGACCCCGAACATATCTTGTATTTGAATAAACATTTGGTGGTACAGAATTTGAAGATTGCTTGAAGTAAAAGATTTTTCTTCCCAAAGCTTTTCATCTGACACTCTTCAGGGGAAATCGTCAGAATGAAGTAGAATTGAAACCGAACTAATTTATAAAGGAAAAAAGTAGAGTTCTCATTGGCTAAAAGAGTCATTGACTCTTTCAGCCAATGAGAACTCTTTCAGCCAATGAGAAACTCTACTTTTTTCCTTTATAAATTAGTTCGGTTTCAATTTTACTTCATTCTGACGATTTCCCCTGAAGAGTGTCAGATGAAAAGCTTTGGGAAGAAAAATCTTTTACTTCAAGAAAAATATCTTGTATTGTCTTTTAAGTGGGTCCTCAGATGCTCGCCAAGAGAGACTAAGATCTAGACGCCCGTTTGTACCAGTTGCGCGAAATCTATTAAATAGCCTTTTCGAACTATGCATCCACGCTTCTCAGTAAACGATTTACAGTTGGAACATAAAGTACTGTGATAGTACATCCATGCTCCGTGCTTTTATACTCATAACCAGTAGCGTGCCTGTTGGATTGAGCTGGCCCTGAACAGCTGAAGTCAAGCTCAATCGCCTGCGGACTGGTGTTGGGCGATTCCATTCGTTCATGCACAAATAGGGTCTCGCTCCTTTATCGGAATGCGAGTACGGCGCCCTTGAACAAAAAGCACACCACGTCCTAATAATGTGCCTTATACATCGGGCACCACGTGGAGCACGAGATCTGACGCTTTTTGATGACAAAACTCGGTGCTGGTTACAACACCATCGTTGCCAGCATCTGATCAGGGCAGTACAGTATCCTGGGGTAGTAAAAGAATAAATCCTCAGCCTCAATTCTGTTTGTGTCTGACCCGGAGTGGATGCCTTTTCAAACGACGACGACAATGAAAAAATGACGTCATAATAAAAAGCCTAAAAATTACTGTATAAGACCGAATATCAACTATACTGTAGAGTTATAAGATTAAGATTAGAATTATGAATAAGGTGTGACACTGTATAAAGTATAAAAAATCAAATCAGTTTTTTAAAACCATTAAGCCTTCAGCGCAAGTTGGAACTCATCAACAAAAATTATGCGCTGTGAAATTTCAGATTTTTTATTTTTGTAAGTTAAATTTTTTTTTATTGAACCACACACTAAACGAACTTTTAATAATTTCAGGGATGATTTAATCTGCGGCCATAACAACAGCATGTGTCGACAATACCACGAAATTGAAAACAAGCTAAACTGTGTAAACTGCATAAATGACATTTCATATTTAAATAAGCGAAATGTCACTGCTTATTCTATGAATAGAATAAGCAAAACCATTAAGTACGAGAACAAAAGTAACCCGTACATTCATTTAAACCGATGTTCAAGAAATGACGAGCTATTTAATAAGATAAGAAACAGCTTTTTGGCAAACGAAACCAGCTTCAGTCCTTGGGAATACATCATTAACTTAGACGAAAACAGGTTTGATTGGAATAAATTTTTAACATGTGTATTATTTTTCTAATGTCCTTTTTTGTTGTTTCAAAATAGTGATTATATTTAATTGTCTTCCTGACTGGCAAAACAAAGTCAGGGCCGTTAAAGTAGGGAAACCATGGAGGGATTACATTGACCTGCTTTCCAAGTACCATTATAATGCTGTCCAGTTGAAAGTTTTTCGATTTAGTTTATGTTGTGACATGACTGAAATATTGAGCTGTTTGCTAAGATCACAAAACAGAGAAAATTTTCGTAAAGTATCTTTTCTAAAGACACAATAATTTGACAAGAGTAGGAACTGGATTAAAGAGCGGTTCTTTTCAATTTCATCAGTGATGAACATTGAGAGTAAGAGCTGAACTCAAATCGTCTCGATCGCGTCCAACAGCAATATGGCGCTCCTAACACGACCTCATTGCGACCTTACACAGTGGTGATTATAATCAGAAAACATTTATTTTTATATTTTTAACTGTGATTGATTTTTGCTTGACTGACATTTTTTTAGCTGATTAGGATTTAGTAAATATCGAATACCCAATTCGTCACTAATTGAATGGCTTGATAACATGAAATAGTGCTCTATTCAACAGCAGAAATTGAATTAATATCTTGCAGAATTCCAAGGCAGATACTTGAAACCAAATGTTTGTGCCCGTATTGCCTAACTCCTGCAAGGAACGCCACGGATAAAAAGTTCAAGTCTGTCGCCTTGAAAGTCACGCGTTACTTCCAGCTCAAAGGCAATGGCAGCACCGTGTTCAATGCTGAATTCAGCTACGGATGTGTTTGCGAGAGAAATTTGGCTGCTGACTGATGTTTGAAAATTTGTTGCTTTCCTCGTTTGACTTGTATAGTATTTTTGCTAATGTAATGATTCTATTTTCATTATTGTTATGTCAACTTAATGTGCAAAAATAAAAAGTGTTTTTCTTGATTTAAAAAGTTAGTTTTGCTTAAAGAAAAAAGAATTATTCAGTTTATTTCAATTTTCTTTTATTTCAGCTGCGCCTCATGGTAAAAGTACGAACTAAGTATAAATATTGAATAACACACAAAAAGTGGTAGCGGATCAGAAAAAGGCAAAAGCAACAAAAACTAGTGTACGTTGTGGCTTGCAATGATTGAAATGAAATAAAAGTTGTCCAACAATGAGCCAGGTCGCTTTACTCAAATATGAATTTGTTTCTTAAAATTGAAGCAAAAGTTTCAAGAAAAAACAAAAAGCACAAAACACTAAATTGATATAAAAAAACGTTCCTGCTATGAGGACAGAACATTGGTGGAGCCACAACAGAGTTGGGCTCATAGAATTAGGGTAGCTAACCCTAACCGATAAAATGCGATCAAGTCTCAAGCTTAGTGCAAGTTTGAGCCTCTCATACCTGCTAAACAAGTTTGGACTTTAAACTCCGAAATTAATTGTTACATAAAATTGTAAGTGTTTTAAACACGGTATTTAAAAATACCTTGCTCATCAGTAAAATTAATAAATTACAATCTACTAAATATTTACTTGTTTTTTGGTTTCAAATTTCCGGTAAAACTAAATGGTATGAATTACCATAATATTACATTAATATTCCGGATAATGGTATGAATTACCATACTGTTACATTAATAGGCTACTAGCAAATCTAATCAAGCTATTTTAATTTTAATAAATAGATAAATGTTTGTAAAGACCGTTATTACTTTAAAGGTCCGCAAATTCCTTTTGGCAAAATACAAAAACTTTCCTAAAATCTTTTGATCCAAACATTCTTAAAAAAAGCCTTCATATAGAATTCAAATTAAACAGAACTCTATTTAAATAAGATGCTTCGATAAGGACTTCTGAAAGTCGAAAACGTTCAGCTTTTTTTAAATAAAACTTTTCGAGTATAGGCTAAATGATGAAATGTTGGCTATTGACTGCTAGCCTATTATTTACAAGTGGATTTTAAAAATTACATTTTATCCTAAATTAAATTGAAATTAAATAATTAAGTTAAGGCTATTGGTAATTACCGTAATTTCTTTAAACAAAATTGTATGAAATGTTGTACAAAAAAAGTAGCCTAAGTTTATAGGCTCAAGCATGATCCGTTCAATCAACTACCGGCTATCTGCAAACAGCAAATATAATGTCAAGGTTTAATTTTAGTGACCACAACGCAAAAATTTTCTTTAACATTTAGTCTTGACCTCTAATGTTTGCGATGTATGCTTTTTTCCTTTGGTCAAGGGTAGCCACAGCGTATTATATTTCTCCAAAGCGTCCTGTTTTCAATGTCCGTCTCCCTTGCACCAACTTTCTTGATATTTTCATTCACTACATCTAAAAATCTTTTGTTTGGCCTCCCTCTTCTCCTCGTTCCCGGTAACTCCATTTTCATCACTCTTCTTTCTACGTACTCCTGGTATCTCCTCATAACATGTCCATACCACCTCAGTCTGCCCTCCTCATCTTCATTCCTAATCGCTTTTCCTTAACTGTACCCCTGATATACTCATTTCTAATCTTATCTTTTCTCGTCACTCCTATAATAAACCTCAACGTTTTCATCTCTGCATTTTCCGTCTCTTCCACTTGTTTCTTTGTGACCGCCACCATCTCAAGTCCATACACTATTGCTGGTCTCACCACTGAACTGTACACTTTTCGTTTTACTCTTAGCTGGTAACCTCCTGTCACAGATTACTCCTGATACTCTTCTCCATTCGTTCCATCCTGAATGCGCTCTTTTCTTTACCTCCCTCTTACAACTACCATTTTCTTGCACCCCTTTCTTGATCCCAATTACTTAAATTTCTTTACTCTTGGCACTTTTGTGTCCTCCATCTTCATTGTTTCTTTGTCATTTCCTCAATTTACGCACAGATATTCGGTCTTTGACCTACTTACTTTCATCCCTCTTTTTTCCAACGCATACTTCCAGCATTCTAGTCTCCGGTCTACTTCTTCCCTGGTCTCTTCGCAAATCACAATATCATCAGCAAACAGCATCGTCTACGGTGGTTCTCTCCTTACTTTGTCCGTTATCCTATCCATAATCACTGCAAACAGGAACGGATTTACCGCTGATTTCTGGTGCAGTCCGACCTTGACCTTGAAACTTTCTGTAGTTCCTACTGCACACCTCACCACTGTTTCGCTTCCCTCATACATATCCTGTACAAGTCGCACATATTTTTCCACCATTCCTGATTTTTTCATACGGTAAAACAACTTTTGGAACTCTGTCGTAAACAACACTTGGAACTCTGTCGTAAACAACACTTGGAACTCTGTCGTAAGCTTTCTCTAGGTCCACGAATACACAATGAAGCTCTCTTTGACCTTTCCTGTACTTTTCCATCAACATTCTTAAAGCAAACACGGCATCGGTAGTTCCCTTTCCTGGCATAAATCCATATTGCTGTTTACTGGTCTGTACATATCCCTTTAGCCTGGCTTCAATTATTCTTTCCCGTATCTTCATTGTGTGGCTTATCAGCTTTATTTCTCTGTAGCTTCCACATCACTGTGCGTCCCCTTTGTTTTTTATAGATTGGAATAAGCAAACTCCCATTCTCCATTCTTCTGGCATCCGTCACCCTTTAATAGTCTAGTATTGAACAGTCTGATCAAAAATTTTATCCCCATCCCCATCTCTCTCTCAAAACTTCTACTGGCAACTCATATGGCCCAACCGCTTTACCTTTTTTTATCCTTCTTAGTGCATTCTTCACTTCTTTTCTACTGACACAATTTACATCTTCGTTAACCACTTCTGCTTCCTCTGTCCTAGATTCTCTGTCATTTTCCTCATTCATCAGTTTCGCAAGATACTCCTTCCATCTCTTTAACACAGCCTCCGAACTTACCATCACATTACCGTTTTCATCCTTCGAAACTCTCACGTGCTATACATCTTTTCCTGCTCTGTCTCTCTGACTAGACAATCTGTACAACTCCTTTTCAGCTTCTTTTGTTTCCAATCTAGCATACAAATTGTCATACGCACGTCCCTTCGCCATCGCAACTGCCTTCTTTGCCTTACTCTTCTTTTCTTTTAGTATTTTCATCACTTATTATAGCCCATGCTTTCTTCGCTTCTTTCTTTTTTTTAATGCTCTCCTGAACTTTCTAATTCCACCACAATGTCTCTTTGTCTCCTTTTTGTTTTCCAAATGTCACTCCCAGTATGTATTCCCAATGTATTGTTCCCAATGTATGCTAGTGCCTAAAATGAAATTTTATTGAAAAAGATATTTTTAGAAGGCTTTAGAACAGTTTAAAGGTTTAAAGTTTTTAGCAACCCATTGTCTCACAACTCAACTTGGGTAAGAGCCATTAGCCCCACTCACCCAAAAAGTTATATAAAAATAATAAAGTTAAACTTAAAATGTAAGAAAAAAGAATTTTTCCGTCATTTAAGTTGCAGTCATCTAAAGTAAAAATAATTCATAAAGGGTTTAGAGATATATAAAGCAAGCAAAGCAAGCTGAAACAACATCAAAATGCATAAATATTTATTATTTGCATAAATTATTTAAAAGAAAAACTAAAACCACAAACAAAGTTAAGATAGTTTTTGCAATGAATAAATAGGCTTTAAAAAATACTTTAATCTAATTGTTTTTATTCCATAAGCTACATACTTTTTAGCTTTTTGTCCATATATAAAAATACAATTTTGTTTCCAACTCCTTCAGGCTTTTATTTTGTTAAAAACAACACCCTTTTTAATTGAACTCAACTTTTTTGTAACATTGTGAAAAAACGAAAATGTTATTTTTATATGGCAGAAGGTATTTAATTGAAGTTAACACCCATGGATTTATTATAACCATAGACGTACTAGCTCGAAAAATTTGGAAAGCAATAGATTTTTGCCCTAATTTTTTGACGATTGCTCGAATCATGATCTTGTAGCATTACACAGAGATGCCCAAATGTCGCACAAAATGTAAAAACCTTTTTTTTGGTTTTTACCTGATTTATGGTAAAAATAAAGCAGAAACGTTTGCTTTGCCCTTTATAAAGACATAAAAAAATATTTTTACTTGAAATCTGTGTGACATTGCTCCATTTATATCTAAAACATTAGTGAAAACCAAAAAAGTCTTCGCCAGTTGTTGTTTCTCACTAATATGGATCGTTTTAAATTGGAAAACTTTATCTTTCCCAAATACTTAATTGTCGGTGCCAGAAAAAATATGATCTTGCTCAAATAATTTGTTCTAGGTTCCGGAAAAATTCTGATTTTGCCCAATTTTTTTACGTCAGGGGGGAGCAATTGCCTTCTACCCCCGACTCGTACGGTTTTGATCATAACCATACGTCACAAACCGTAATGTTAAACCGATTGTTGTCTATTTTATTGTTTGTTAGAGGGCACCAAAGCGCAATATTTTTGACTAATTATTTGAAAAAAATAAATCTAGAGAATATCAAAACTTTTGCTGTTCCTTTTTTGAATACAGAAAACTAAAGAAAAATTTTGTGCATACTTTGTGTAAGTCGATAAAAAACTCAAAAGATTTAAAAAAAGCTTTGTTAAACTCCTTATTATTTGGTAATCCAAGGTTAAGCTCAACCGCCTGCGGACTGGTGTTGGGCGATTCCATTCGTCCATGCACAAATGGGGTCTCGCTCCTTCACTAAATTGCGAGTGTGGCGCTTCTGAACAAACCACAAACCATGTTCTAACAGCGTGCTCTATACATCGGGCACCACATGGAGCACGAGGTCTGACGGTTTTGGATGACGAAACTCGATGCTGGCTTGATAACATTGTCACACTTCATTACTAATAATTTTAATCATAACGATGTAGTTTATTCCCTTTAAAAGTAATTCGTAGTTTTGTTATAAGATATTAATCGCGTCGCCTTGTAGCGCTGCTCTCGTATTATACGATATGACGTCCGATTCGTTTTCTATTGCTCGATATATGTATCTTTTTTTCTCTTTTGCTCGACCGTATTGACGTAATAGGTTTTTGATCAACGTCACTGTAGTAGAATATTTGCGTATATACTAGGTGGTTCTAGCATAAGCGTAATTCTCTAGAGAGTTGTAGAATGGTCTAGTGCAGTGGTTCTTAACCTTTTTTTACATATTTACCCTTTTAACAAAAGTGGTTACTGAATTTACCCTCATTATATTTAATGATGCTCATTTATTAAAAAACAAAATTAGCAAATTACTTTAGTTATACTTATTTAATGTGATGGCTTCCCTTGTTTTTTGGCAACGAGCTGTTCAATGTCTGGTGAAGTAGTAGATAAATGTGCAACGAATGTCAGATTCAAAGTCAAGTCGGTTTAGTGCTTTAGATTTGATATTAAGCAATGCAGAGAAGCTGCACTCGCACAGGTAAGTTGAAGAAAACGGAACCAAAATATTCAGAGCACGAATACCTAGCCGTGGATAGCAACGTTGCATTTTAACCTAAAACTCTTCTAGGTTGCAAGTGTGAAATTCATCTTTTGCAGAAGAATCATTAGGTAATTCTATAAATTCTTTTTAAATTGCTTTAGGAACATATTCCACTTTACAGTAGGCCTACATAGAAAAGGATTTCTAGCTACTTTTATCAAAATGCTAGAAGTATTTATCTCGGAAAAATATCGTTCAAACTCATTTTGCAAGTTTTGTTGGTGACTGATGATGTCCTCCTTCAAATTTTGTTCAAAATCATCTTCAATTAAGCAGTGAAATGATGCAAAATTATCATTATTTGCTTGTTGGCTCCAAAGGTTGAGGTTTGCCACAAACGCATTGATGGCATCAGTGTGAATGATTATATTACTTCCTGGACCTTGCAATTTTTTGTTTAGTTGATTTAATGTTTCGAATATGTCAGCAAGATAAGCTAAGTAGGCTACCCAGAAAATTTGTCTCCACCAAATGCTAACAATAGATCATTTTTTTTGTTTTGCAACTAAAAACAACTTGACTTCTCTTAGTTCAAAAATACGAGAAAACATGTTCCCTTTTGAGAGCCAACGAACTTGAGTGTGATATAAAAGTGCGGTATGATTGGCATCCATATCTCTGCAAAGCTTGCTGAAGAGTTGAGTATTGAGCGCTGAACTTTTCACATAATTAACGACTTTAATCACAACAGACAAATGCTCGTGAAGTCTTTTCGGAATGGTTTGGAAACGAGTGCCGCTTTGTGAATCATCCAATGCGTTCCTTGAATTGCTAGATTTTTCTGCTTTACCAGGAAAACCAATCCAGAGTTTGCACCAATCATGGCTGGAGCACCATCAGTGCAAACCTAAACAAGCTTACTCCAACTCAATTCGGTTTTGTCAAAAAAATCAATCAGCACTTAAAAAACATTGGCTGCCTTTGATGTTGTTTCCAAAGGTTGGCAGAAGAGAAATTCTTCATTAATCCCTTTATCTGCAACATATTTGATATACACAAGTTGCTATGAAAAATTGGAAACATCGGTAGTTTCATCCAGCTGAAGAGCAAAAACAGGAGAGGAATTAATCTTAATATCTAATATATAGAATTTAATATCAAAGGATATCACCTTGCTCTTAATATTTTCAGACATTTCATGGATTCGCAATTTTATTGTGTCACTGGAGAGTGAGATTTGTTTCATTGTTTGAGATGCTTTTTCTCCAAGCATCAACTTTACACTTTCCAATATGCAAGGTTTCAGAAGGGTTTTACCAATTGTATGTGATTTTTTAGCTTTTGCCATATGCAAAGCAATGGCAAAAATAATGCATGTACAGCGACATTATTAGTCTGCCAAAACATTCCAGCTCTGTCCAGCTTTTGTCTTTTCAGACTGGACAGTTTTAACTCAAAAAAGGACCGGTTTTTGTGCTTATCACACTTGGATGAGCATTTGCTAAGTGTTGCTTTAGCGGACCAGGTTTCATAATACTGTTTGAAAAATTTTTATGGACAGGACACACTGAGGAATTTGAAGACCATCCTGAATAAGATATGTAAATCCTAACAATTGTCCTGATACTTTCTCTTCTTTTGTGACATGCTATATTTATGACTAAATTTATGACAAAATCCAAATAATAGGCTAGCTTCGGATTCGCTTTAGCAGTTACTCTTAACCAGGAAGAATATTGTTATGTTCTTATTTTGTTGAAGAAGACTTTATTTATTGTATTTATTATAAACAGCAGTAATTCAAGCACTCACAGAAGTCTTCGAGAGGACATTAACAATTAATTTATCTTTACTCTGATTACCATCTGACTACACTCGTTATTATTTCGATCAAATTAATATTCCAATTATTGACACGTTACCGTATCTAGTACATTATTGTCATGCGATAAAGATCATTGTTATCTCGCATTATGTGAATGCACACTGAAGTGTTGCCATTGTCTTTATTACGTACATTAAAGCAGTACATCACAGATACTAAGCTGCCAATACCTACAGCTGCCCCGACTTTTCTGTCCCGTCAACTTCTCTAGGCTGAAACCATGCTTAAAACTAAGGCTATGTGTTGCCACCATCAAATTTAAAACTATAAGCAGCTAATTTACCCCCCAAAACAAAGAAATTTACCCCCAGGGGTAAATTTACCCCAGGTTAAGAAATGCTGGTCTAGTGTTTACGAGTAAATTTGCGTCACGTGATCTTTTTTCTATATAAAGCCGATGCGCAGCGAGTATATGATTAGGTGATTTGAGACGACTCGAGAGACGGCTCGAGTGAAAGTGATTTTGTTTGGGCACAGGAGGTAGCCCGTTAGATTTTGTATCGATTGACAATTGTTGAATTTATTTTGCGCTAGTGGTTGGAAGTTGTGTTCTACAGAGGTAGAATTATTTGTGTTGATTGAATCAAGTTATAGTGTTGATTTCGCTTTGCAGTTCAGCAAAGCGTGGAATGGAAATTTCGTCGGTCGTGATTTTTGTAATACATTCGTTCTTATTAGAGACAGTGGTCTCTGTTTGTTGTGAAGAAGAGTCCTCAACGAAACCAATCCGAGCTTTCGTTAAACCAACTGTACAAAAGCTTCAGGCTCGTAGCAAGACTACTTCTTAAGCCGGAATAAAATAAAATTAGACACAGCTTTGTTTCAGCGCAGGTATTCGGGTTACCTAGCTCAACTGGTCCTTTAGGATTCCCGAACAAAGTCTGTGACAAACATCACTGCCGCATCTGATTCAGGCTGTAAAGCAGCCTGTGGTAGTAAAAGGATAAACCCTCGGCCCCACTCCTGTTTGCATCTGACCTGGAGTGGATACCTCTTCAAACGACAAAGAAGAAGAAGGTAATCCAAGGGTAAGCAAATTATAATGTTATTTTGGGGTAGGAGTGATCAAACTACAGCCCGCGACAACCTTCTGTGCGGCACCAAAAGCTTCAAATAAATAATTTAAAAAACTATTAATTGCTTTCGGCTTCAATCAAAGTCTTGGTGATTGCTTTCAGTTATCACTGATTTTTAGGTACAAAAATTAACAAATCCAAGAGAGATTCAAAGTGAAGATCTTTCTTTATTTTTAGAGATCACTGTATAATGGGGCCTGTAAACATATTTAACTTGCAAAGCGGCCTGCAAGCTAAAATGTTTGCCCACCCCTGTTCTGGGGCATTCCTGCAATGAACCATTGTAAACATGTTTATTAGATTTTATTAAATTACATTTGATCGGTCGGCAAGATCTCAGGAGAAGACATTAAAAAAGCTGGAACAACTGGAACAACGCGTTGCTGTACACAGAAGAACATAATAATAAAAAAAATGCTTTACTGATATACAGCTTTTCCAAAATAAAAATTCTAATTAAAGAATAAAATTTTATTTAATATTGCAAAGAAAGAAATTTTTACAAAAACTCCACAACTCTACTGGCACAGCTTAATTATATTAATACCAGTATAACTCATAAGAAAAAGTTTTTTGGCTAGAAAAAACGTGCTGTTATTAAACATCAAATTTATGACTAAAAAGATTCTTTCTAGTAACTACATTGATTTATTTTCAAATGCTTCGCATTATTTTATACGCTCTAAGGTTTTCAAATGCACTGGTTATACAATCTTCTAATTTGTTTGATTATTTTTCTTGTGATATTAGATTCTTTTTTCCTTTTTTCTTTCTCGTTTCTTATATTTTACCTGATTCAGATGTTGCGACCATGCTTTTTACCGTTTTGTATTCGCACTTATTAATTATCTTTTGCATGTTTTAACGTCTGACGTTGTGCTGCTTTTCATTTTCTTGATCTTTTCCAATATTTAGGATTTTTTGTGTGAACTATTTAATAGCGATCGAAAATAAAAAAGTGAAATCAAATAAATGAAATATTTTTGATTAGCAATATTTTCATCAAAACAGCAAGATTGTAAAGAAACAATCGTAACCACATATCATTTTTTTGGTATCTCCAAAATGTGGTCAAACTTGTTTTCAGATAAGAGTTCTTTAAAATTAAGGCGCAAAAATAAATTTGAAACAGAGATACAGCGGTACCTCAGGATACGAATTTAATTCGTTTCGAGACGGCGTTCATAAGGTGAATTATTCGTGTGCAGAAGCAAGATTCACATGTAAATGGTCTAATCCAGGGGCTTTCAACCGGTGGGCCACGGCCCAGTGGTGGCCACAGGGGTGTTTTTAGCGGACCACAGGGCATAAATCAAAATGAGAGCAATATGTATAATGAAGTCATTATTATCGAAAAATTGGAAACAAATTCTAAGCGATGATCCCTTTTTATGCTTTTGGGACGAAAATTGAGAAATCGCAGACAAATTTCAAGTTAAGACTTTTTTTTAAAAATCACCAGATTTTTGCGATGGAAATAAAATTTTGTTGACCGAAGTGGGTCGGCAAGTTACTTTGGGTTGAAAAGTAGGCCACGGTATGAAAAAGGTTGAAAACCACTGGTCTAATTCGTTCCAACCCACCCGAACCCAGTCTTATAAAATGTAAATATTATACTGATAGGGTTGCCATACCGTAGGGAATTTTGTTAATTTTTTTGTCTTTGGAAAGAATTAAAAAAAAGCCCAAATGTGCGGAATTTTAGCATCAACTAAAAACAACGTGCAAAAGTTTTTAAAAAAGGATGTTGATTATGGGACGAAAATAGCAAATTCCTAGTTCGATTTGAAGCGAAGACCTTTTTTTTAGAGAACACCATGATTTTGAGACAAAAATAGGAAAATCCGAGATCGATTCTAAGTAAAGACTTATTTTTTTGATCTTCGTCCTAGATTTGAAAACAAATTTATTTTGTCCGCTCCTTCAAAAATTTTTTTCATTGGTGCGCCTATGTCTGTCCGGAATTCCACCTATTCAGATATGGCAACCCTATTATACTCCCCAGGCAAAAATTAGACATTATCAGCACATGTTTAAAGATACACATCTAAACAAATACTGAGATATTAATAAAATCAACAAAACAACAATAATAATGCACATTGTTGTTATGAATAACGACGATTTCGTTGCAACCCATCGGAGAACAATCGTACAGTACGCTATGAAGTGTGAAACAACCACAAAAATTTACAGTGTACGTAAATTTAAAACTTTCATTTATGTACATCACGTAATTTTTTTTTTGTTTTGAACTTTGTGTTTTATTAATCTTTCTGTTTTATTTTATTCGAATCTTGAATTTTTCGTTGTATCTCGAAACAAATATTTCTTCGAAACTCGGTTCGTAAGCCGAAATATTTGTTAGCAGAAACAATCGTATCTCGAGGTACCACTGTATTTTGATTTAGATTTTTTTGGCAAAAATTTTTTAATTTTCTTTCACACAAAACTTACTTTTAAAAAGTTTTTTTTGATTAAAGAATTAATGTGAAGTTTTCATAAGATAGTTGATAGAACTCGGAAAATTTAAAAATGGTGTTATGAAAAGCATGGGTCTTTAAAAAAATAAGGTAAAAAAAGAGCAGCGAAAATGATCACTTGATGACAATTTCTGTCCTGTTTACCTTATAATTTGAGGGAGGAATAGTAGGTCTGTCAGGCCAGTCAAATGCCACAAAAATCACTCGCGGAATGCCAGTGTGTAAAAAATTGGTAGATAAATTGCTGCCGAATCTTTTTTCTCGCAAAAGCAAAACTGATTACATTATTCAGATTGATCTTTTTTTTACGCAATATGGTTGAAATAGAAATTACTAGAAGCCCAATTTAAAGAGATTGCGAAAAGGCATTATTCGGTTTGCACACGTTTAGCAACTAATTGGGAAAATGGCTTTATCTGACAATGTCGGTAGAATGATTGATTTCAACCTTTACGCATTATCTGAACAGTTTGTTCACGTGATTGATTTTGCGTCCGATCGCAAGGTGTCGTTTCGTTTATCAATTCCTTTTTAATTTTTGTTGAAAATAAAAACTCTGTGTTTAAATTATCGTTTTGATTTCAGATAATTTCAAAACCGGTGTTTCCCAACCGGGGAGGAATTCCTTTCCATGGAGGAACTTTATGAGTTTAGGGAAACAATTTATACGTACAAGCTATTATTCAATAGGGTCACTTAAATAGATAGCTTGATTTGACGTTAATTAGGCCTATTTAGAATTTCGGCAAGGAATAAATTTTTTTCAACAAAATTGTTACACAATTAAATTCATAATTTTTTATTATTTTCGAGCGTTTTCGGTTTCTTAAGCCCTTTTCAATTGTTTTTTTCGGAATGTTAAGAGAAGACCAATAAAAGGTCTTTCCTTCACGTTAAAAGAAAAATTCCTACTTCAATTCTAATCAATGACTCTTTTTCTTGATATTTACTTGATTATCTGAAAAAAAAAGCAATTATTTAAGTATCAATTTAAGGACTCCGGTTCAGAAATCTGCCTGGACTAAGGTGATTGTTTCACCCAAAAGATAATTATTCAATTTATTGAAGGGAGGAAGGAAAAGTTTTATAATGAGCAAAGAAGGGATGCATTTAAAAAGGTTGGAAACAGCTGTCTAAACGATGTTTGATAAACGCTTATTATTCAACAAAAACATAAAAAGGAAAAATTCAATTAATATGTTTGAATAATAAATGGTGTGTGTTTAAAGTTTGGCATTTAATGTTTATATGGTATTGAGAAAATTGCTTTCAACACAGCTGTTGAACTTTAAAGCAGGAAGAATTGTTTCTATTTCAGAGATACGTTCTTCCTGCAGTTTACTAACTTTTTGCACGCTCAGACAAAATACCAAGAAATCAGGGAAATAGGCTTTGTATGGTCTACGAACATTATAACTTCAATGAAAAATTAAGGAAAGGTAAAGATACAGTTTAAATAAACGATTGACACAAAAAAAACAGTTCATTGAATATTCTCAATCTGCCTTAATTGAATAATTGCCTTGAGAAAGAGATAAACTCTTAAGAAAAAGAAAAACAATTATTTTTCTCTTTCTCAAGAGAAAAGAGAAAAATAATTGTTTACCGTTTCTCGACGTTAACGTGGAACGAACAGTTACCGGTTTTGAAACTAATGTGTATAGAAAACCTACCTTTACTGGACAGTACTTACGTTTGGAATCTTTCAGTCTCACTAAACAAAAAACAAACCTTATATCAACTTTGGTACACCGGGCACTAATGATATGCACGAAATCTAAACTAAACAAAGAAATTAAGCATATCACGAACATTCTATTGGACAATGGTTATCCTGAATAGATTATTATTAACTGCAACATTTCCAAGAAAATTGCTCAGTTTTCTATGCCCAAACGATTTGGTCCTGAGAAGTGCCCCATGTATTTGAGAGTTCCTTGGATAGGGAAAGCTTCCATTGGTCTTGATAAAAATGTTAAAACGGCTGTTGAAAGCTGCTATGGCTCCGTTACCACCAGAGCGGTATTTACATCCAAACGCATGTTGCCTGTAGCCCGCAAAGATGTTTTACCTACCACGCTGAAAAGCTCAGTTATTTATGAATATTCGTGCCACTGTGACAGTAGGTACCTAGGACGAAACTCACAGCGACTAGTAGATAGAATCAAGCACCATGTTCCTAAATGGCTACAACAGCAAGCTAAGCGCCCCACACGATCTCAACCCGGTAGATCCTGTAAGCTAAAACGTAATAACCCAGATTTTGACTCTGCCATAGGACAACACTTGCTTGATAACGAGCAATGTGCTGCAAACTATAATGACAAACGTTTTAAAATTCTTGCTGTGGCACGCAACTCGTTCCATCTGTGTCTACTCGAGGCAACTTTTATTAAAACCAGACATCCGGTTTTATGTAAACAAAAGAAATTTGTTTACACATTAAAACTTTTCAAATAACCCAAGTTGCGCGTAACAGTGTTTCTCCTTGGTAATTGCACATAGTGCGTTTCTCCTTTCCGAGATTACACTGTATTGCACCACACTTTTTTGATTTTGTGCAGTTGTGCCTTTCTCCTTTCTGAGACTACAGCACCTTTCTCCCAACTGTTGAGACTATAAATACCTTGATTTTCTCTGGTTCGTCCCATTTTGACGCGATTGCCACTGATGAGAGCGTCACGAAAAGCTTATGGCTCCGATAAAATCGACTTTGTTTAAAGCGATATTAAAATTCTGTATCACAAAGAAGCTCTTTAAGTTGTTGGGTTTCTAAATTTTTGGTGTAGAAAATTAAGACCTGTTTAAATTGATTTCCCGCTGCGTGTTGCATTTTTCCACTCGGCTTAATCGCTTTTAATTAATTAATTAAGAATTTATTTGCTCTTATTCAGGTATGAAAAAAAGTTTCAAAATACGTTGTGATAAAATTGTTTGACGTTTGTGTCATTAGGACTGATAATGTCGAAATATTTTCCTGTATTCAAAATGCACTCTTTGATAGCTATGCAATCTTTGATAGCCGAAAAAAGTATCGCTGACGTAAAATATCATTGTGACGATGAAAAAGACGTACGGTAATTAATGAAGCATGACGCTAGTAAAAAAAAATTGTAAACAACCTTTTGTATTATTGAACGAGAAGATGTAAAGCGGGGATTTTCTATTTTACCTGTTTTTTTTTGCGGCTTCTAAACAACGATAGTTGCTATTTTTATTTTTTTATTATTTTTCAAGGTTCCTATTTAAGGGCGGCTTTTAACCAAGGACGTTTTATATTTGAAGAAATACGTTATTAAATTTTATTTGCCAAGAATGCCAACGGTTTATAAAGAACCACACAAAATTTTTACAATGCTACATTGTCTTTTACGAGGAGTCGAACTGTAATTATCAGGCTAAAAAGAAAATTTTCCTACAAGTTTTAAAAGATGCAGTAAAAAAAATTAAAAATTAAAATCAAATACTTCATTTTAATTACACATCGAGAAGCGGTTAATTAAGATTTAATTCACCAGTTCCAAGTTAAAGCGTGAATACAAACTTTGCATAATGCAAGACATTAGTAATTTTTAAACAAACTAACCTTGAATTTTGGTGCATGGTTTAAAGCGTCCGCAACAGCGGTTTCAATCTCTAAAATTTTTGCTGACTTGAAAGTCCGTTGTGTTGCTTCTGCAAAAAATATAATCAGTTAGTCCAGTGGTTCTCAAACTTTGGTGATCAGTGGCCCTCTTTTAGAGACTCTCCAACACTCGTGGTCCCTTGCTGATTACTATTGTCCCAAAAGTAAAGTGAAGACAAAAAAGTTATTTATCACTTTAAAACTGCCTCTGATTTCTTTAATTTTTTCCCAAAATTCAAGTAAAAACCAAGAAAAAAGTAATCACTTTAAAATCGTCTCTGATTTTTTTCAATTTCCAAAAGTAAATTGCAGTTCAAAATGAGGATTCTTCTCATGGCCTCCCGGTAAAAGCCCCGTGGCCCCCTTTGAGAATTCCTGAGTTAGTCAATTAGTTAATATTTCATAAAAATGTATATCAAAAGCAAAAAAGTAATACTTTACTTACTAATAATTACTTCGTTTGCGATTGCACAGGAAAATTTTTTTTTCTTTTTTTCCTTTGTAATTATATTTCGACCACGAATTCGTTGTCCCCATTTTTCTTAGAATAATGCGGACGCATTCCCCAATATTGCGCCCACCCAGAGAACCGAGATATACTATCTGTAAAATAAAAACTGAAAATGTCAGTTTGAATTTTGCACATTTTTGCAGTATAGAAATTACATGTCACGACAATTTTCCAAGTTTATGGTACCTCATTTTCACTTTTGTTTAACTTATCAATCATTAGGCAAAACGCTGACATTTTTAACGTTGCCAGCCACATGACGTTTGAACGCAAAGTCGAGAGGAAAAACAGTATACAGTGGAGAAAATAATTAAAAACGGTCTCATTGCAGATGTCATAGTAGCAGGAAATTTGTTATCCTTTTTTTGGAATTTTTAAGTCAAAGGTAATCTCGACTTAAAATAATATTTGTTTGCTTACACACTGTATCAAACGAATTTTAACCATTATTTAAAAGTAATTTTTACAGCAATAACAAACTTTTATGACAAATTTAGGTACATTAAACTAAAGTGTAATAAATTTGAATATTTTAAAAAATTATAGAAAAAAGTATTGCACGAGGGGCATTCAAAAAATACGCGGAATTCTCCCGTGACAAGAGTGCCAGCAAGAAAAAACGTATTTTAGCATGTTAGCCATAAAAAGCATGTTCTTTGTGATCGAATAATTGCTATCACTCATTTTGCGCTTGTAAATGAAGTTGTCAAGAGCTAGTTTATTTAAAATAGTTTTTTAACCCATGGAGCGTAAGGATTTCGAGGTAAAAACCAACATCAAAATTTTGGTAAAGCTTGGTTGGAAAGGAACGGAGACCATTCAAGCTCTGCAGACCGTTTATAAAGATGATGCTCCGAAGAAAACTTGTGTTTACAAGTGGATTGAAATATTTCGAGATGGCTATTGAAGATGATGAGGGTCGTCGAAGACCAACAACCTCAAAAAACAATGAAAAAATTGATTTTGTTAGAAACCTAGTCAAAGAAGATGGACGATTGACGGTTTATCAGATAGCTGAGACTGTGACCATATCAGCTCATTCGATTCTGCATGACGATTTATGCCTCAGCAAGCTTTCGGCGCGATGGGTGCCAAAAGCGTTGCGCCCAAATCAGCTCAATCTCAGAAGTGAATTGTCAACGGCGATTTTGCTCAAAATTGAAGCAGATGAAGACCGCTTTTTTGATCGAATTATCACAGGATATGAAACATGGGTCTACCAGTATGATCCTGAAAAAAAAACAGCAGTCTAAACAGTGGCTCTCACGTGGATCATCTGGCCCAATCAAATTCAAGTCTGAGAAGTGTGTCAAGAAGGTAATGGCAACTGTTTTCTGGGACTCTGAAGGAGTTATGCTAGTAGATTTTTTAGAAGGTAAAAAAACTGTTACAGGCGCCTATTACGTAGAAGTTTTAGGAAATTGAAAGCAAAATTAGCTGAAAAGCGTCCAGGAAAACTTCGTCGTGGAATTCTTTTCCATCACGACAACGCCTCAGCGCATTCTTCTCGGATCGTAAGAGATGTTTTGAGAGAATTTCGGTGGAATTGCTGCCACATCCACCTTATAGCCCAGACCTTGCCCCATCTGACTTTTTTTTATTCCCAAAACTCAAAGAACACTTGGAAGGCGTTTATTTTAATGACACTAATGAGGCAAAGCAAGCAGCAAAAACATGGCTCACAAAATGGTCAGCAGATTACTTCAAAAATGGGATAAAAGGATGGAAGTACGGCCTAGAGAAGTGCTTCGACCTTGATGGAGACTACATTGAAAAGTAGATTGATTGTATTAATAAATTATATAAAATTATAAAATTCCGCGTATTTTTGAATGCTTGGACGGAAAAATATTTTGTTGTTGAGCGACCCTCGTCGTCAACTTTTCTACGTTTCTCAGCCATTTTAATGTTAAATTTTGAAAATAAAATTAATGAAACGTTAAAACTAAACTAAACTGATAATTACAACTAACGGTAGGTACGTTCGGCAAGTAAACGACATACAACTGAGATGTGCTTTCGCTTTCGCTACTTACTACAAAATAAACGCCGTACAACAGCCATTGTTACTACATAAATCCGTGCGCATGCGTATACATTAATAATAAATTTATTAGGAATTTTTGTTTTTATGCATTAAAAGTGAGGTCGTTCGAGGGCCACAAAAAATTTGTTCGCGGGCCGCAGTTTGCCGACCCCTGGCCTAGTGGATACCCGTAATGCTTTTCGGTTTCCTAAATCTATTTAAAATTATCAACTATTTGTTAAAATATTTTTTCAACTTTTAGAGCAAGACATATTGTTTAAAAGCAAGCGTGAGACATTAAACATTATGCTTTTGTTGTTTTTGACCGCTAATTCGCACTGAGTACGGATATTAATTAGGTGAAGTAATTTTGTACAAGCTTGTTTCCCATAATTTCACAACTGTTTGTCTGTTTGTAGTTTGCAATTAACCCTCAAATCTCTTTAATATCTCTTAACCGGTTGTAAGCGATTTGTAAAACTAGCTAAATCGACCATTTTTCTGAACACCGTAGACTTTGTTTGCATGACTGCTACAAGAAAAACGAACTTAATTTCTCGATGTTTAAAGAAGGACTTGGAAGAATGATGTCATCAATATTTTCCACATTTAAAAGTGTTCTTCTACATTTCAAACTTCTGATTTTTGTTCCTCGATCGTCGCCGTTGTCTGCACAAAATAAAGATAAAATAATATTTTTAGCTCTGTGAAAATTTGCTGTACTTTAAGCAACATTACCGCTATCGCTTAATGAAATTAAACGCGACCGTTTATTCCTTATTCGTTTTGAAAACACCATTTCATTCTCTTCAAAATTAGATGTATCTTCAGCTTTTTTCGACAGCGTTCTTGCTTGTTTGTAAGTATCTATAGTAATATAAGAAAGTTTTACTTATCTCTAAATAATAACATTTAGTGTGGTCGAATGGTTAGAGCGCTGGGTTTGTGTCCAACACGGTGTCGGTTCAAAACCCACTCGCGCCATTCTGTTGTGTCCTTGGGAAAGACACTTTACGGCACTTTCCCCTGCTTGGTGGTCTTGGCAAGCAGTTCTAAATTACAGTCATATCTCTATTAGATTACAAGCGGACAGTAAAATCTTGGTATCTCTGGAAGCAGGTCGGGGTAATTGCCTGCCCTATGTATTAGCGCCTCTTCGCTTTTCTGCGATTCAGGAGAATAAATATAGAGATAAAATAAAAAATAAAAATAAAAAATAAAAATAAAAAATAAATTTAAAAAAGACGACTTAAAATTGATTTTTTTCAATTAAATGAAACAAATTTCTTTTTGTGTCAATACTCAATTACAGCCAACTTGCAACGTAATATCTATTATATCGTTTTTATCTTTACTTAATATTCGTTTTAAAAGGAAAGAAATAATTAGAATTCAGTAATTGTCATTTAACTTGGGACATGGCTTATTATTCATCTAAGTATAAAATCAACTACTTTTTCTCAAAAACCAATGCTTTAAAATTGCGTGAAGTAAAAGATTTTTCTTCCCAAAGCTTTTCATCTGACACTCTTCAGGGGAAATCGTCAGAATGAAGCAGAATTGAAACCGAACTAAGTTATAAAGAAAGAAAGTAGAGTTCTCATTGGCTGAAAGAAGTTAGCCAATGAGAGAAAAGATTAAGAAATTTTCAAAGAGTAGACGAGTACTACTACTAGTCGTCTACTCTTTGAAAATTTCTTAATCTTTTCTCTCATTGGCTAACTTCTTTCAGCCAATGAGAACTCTACTTTCTTTCTTTATAACTTAGTTCGGTTTCAATTCTGCTTCATTCTGACGATTTCCCCTGAAGAGTGTCAGATGAAAAGCTTTGGGAAGAAAAATCTTTTACTTCACGCAATCTTCAAATTCTGTACCACCAAATGTTTATTCAATGCTTAAAAAATTTTTACAGAAAACTATGTTAGTAAAAACTCACCAGCATACACACAAAATCCTGACTTCATAACTCCCCCATTTTTCTTTATCAGGCAAATTTTTTGTGCCTTGGCACTTGGATTAAACCTCGGGTAAAAGCAAGTGCCCTTTATATCCTGACCATGATATTTAAAAGCACCTTAGGCAAACACTAACTACTTGTACAAAGTTATTTCAACACGTGGCCTTATTGATTTATGATACAAAGCGTAATTTAATGAGAAGGATTGCTACAAAACTCAAAGTAACAAATAGTTTTGTAGCTCAGGGATGTCAAACTCGTCAATGTATGCGGGCCGCATCAGAAAAAGTTTAGCTTAAAAAATTTACCTGGAATCGCAATCGCGCCACCAAAGAAGTGAAAACTAAAAAAATTAAAAAAGGCATTTACCTTGAATCCGTCTCTAATTTCTCGATATTCGCCCCAAAAAGTATGATCTTAAAAAAGAAAAAAAAAAAGATCATCACCTCAAATCTTATTCGTTTTCCTTCATTTAGGAACTTATCCTGCAGAGAGCACAAAAAAAACTATGTTGCCGTAACAATTCCTTGTCCTTGCCCGAAAAATTCTGATTTTGTCCAAACTTTTTAGTTGGGGGGCATTTTTTTAAAAAACTTTGCGGTCCGCGAGTTTGATTTACCTGTTGTTGCTGAAACAAATTATTTCATTAAAATATAAAAACATGGAACTCACCACAATGTTTTCAATCCATAAACATGGGACCACTTCTACAGAATCTTCGTTAGAAAATTCAACAACGGCAAATTCAATATTGCTAAGTTTACAAAATAAAACCTAAAATTACTTAATTCTTTTTACTAACTTAATTTTTAATTCATAATATATACTTTGAGATTGAAACATTTATTCAAACAATACTTAAAAACAAAGTATTATGAAGTTAACTGTTATAATGAGTACAACATTTCCTTAATTAAAAGTTTAAGTAACTGAAAGATTCAAGCAAGTCTAAAAAACCACGTAAAGTAAAATTATAACAGATAACGAAATAATAAATGAATAGTGTTAAACAGAGTTGTTAGTTGAAATTGAGTCTATTCTTTAATAGAATTTAGATAATCAAATTCATTTTTATAAAATATTCAGCGTGATATTTAACAGAATATAAAATTTGTAAACAAAAACTTTTTATTAAAAACAGTACTTGTACCATATTAGAAAGAATGTAGCCATTATGTTACAGACGGTAGCAATTCTTGCTACTAGCAGCCAAAAAACTAACAATTATGATTAAAAGACAACTCTTTTTTAGTCTTTATTTGATTTTTGAACAATTTTTAGACCTCCGACATGAACAAATAGGAATGAGGTGTTCTATTTTTGTTATTTTTAAAAGTGAAGATCTTTTTTTTGTCCTCACTTGTTTTTTACGTGATTATTATTGCACAAATATATTTGCAGTAACTACGTATTTTTCTAAAGTCGTATTCGTGCGAATAACAAATTATACGTTTCGTAGTTCATACAAATATCCCAAAAAACAACGCAACTACAATAACTTTTGCCAGTTTAACCTTTAAAATTTACAAATTTTTTTGTTGCACTTCTGAAGGTTCATAAATGAAAACAATTGACAAAAAATAAGAAAATTTTTCTTACTAGTATGACAGTAGATCTTTTAGCGAGCAAAAGAATTTTACGTGCAATTCTATTTTACTTGATCATAAGGATAACGCGATTCTATTTCAAAAACGTGCACAAATTTAGATGACGTAAAATTAGTGAAGCGAAGAAATTAGGTAAGGAAAAAGAGAAATTTATTTAATTGCAACACAGTCGGACTCTTTCAAAATATTTGTTTCACAAATGTATAAATTTTCTTTTCATTTTCAGTGCTATTCATTGTTCAGCTCAAAAATGTTGACTTTCTAAAATAATTAACAAATTTATGATATTCATGATTATGTTTACTGTTTTTTCAACTGCGTAAACACTAGTTTTTAAACAATAATTTTATACAATTTTAAGAACAAGAAAGTACTTTACAGATCTGCACGAGCCGAAAATTTATGCAGTTCTTACTTGTACGCATTTTTGTATCACTTGCCGTAAGCTTTTTCATTTTGGGTATCACCGTCCAAATCAGACTTGTAATCAAACCCGATTTTTAGACCCGAATTTGACCCGAATCAGAAAATACATACTCGAATCAGCCAGAACCCAAATTTTTTTCAAGCTTGAATCGGGCCCGAAATTAATTTTAGGTTTAGTATTTAGCAAATAAATTAGTTCAACAAACAGCCGAAATGATTATCTTTGGAGAATCTAGTCTGACTAAACGCTCAACAAATACAAAACAATAACATAATGTAATATAAATCATTTTTTAATGAAGAGCTAATTATTTTAATTGATTCAACAGTAGAAGGTGACAATATAACTCGGCGTTGCGATATTGTTAGTCCGCACGTGGAAAAGTCTCCGGTAAAATCACGGCAAATCCGGAATATGAGCAAATAGGAAAATTTTAATTTATTTTTAATTGTAACACTTTTTTAGTTTTATCATGATTATAAATGAATTATACCTGGCTGATAAGCACAAATTATGGCGGAACTCGAGCTTGTTGCTTTCAAACTTTTTTGCTAATTGACTTTTGATATTGTTTTAGTTTATATGTTTAATTCTTTTTTCTCTTCAATTGTTTAGCTGCACAATTTTAAATTGAACAAATAAGCTTTACGTATGGTTTTACTTTGGTAATTATAAAACAGCTTTATCATAGCGAATTCAATGCTGCCAGACGTTGCAAAACTTTTGATTCTTGTATAAGGGTAATTTTGAATTAGTTTTCGAGCTTAATTTTCTTTTTACTATTAAACCGCGTGTCCAAACTGTACAAATTTGATCATTAAACAATACTTTCTTCTCTCTCATTGAGTACAATAAAAGGAGTTTTTGTGTTAAAACGTGAGAAAATCTTAAATCAGGACGTTTGTCTCAATGCAATCAAAAGTTTCCAATTTAGACAATAAACGGAAAGACAAAGTCTAAATTTTATTGTTTCCAGCAGCTACTGTGTAAGCAGGTCGGTCTGCAATCCTTTCTTTTCTTATTTTGAAACCAGAGAAGGCAAAACAAAACGAGACTTTTATTGTTTCAATTTCAAACAGGGCAACATGTTTTTGTTTGAGAAATTACTATTTGGACGAAGTGATTATTTCTCAATCACTTTGTCCAAATAGTAATTTGCTTTCTGCAGGATGGTTTTAGCTACTCAATAAACGCTAGAATAATGATATCACAATGAGCGCCTGAATAATAATATTACAATGCAAACTAAGGCCAAAAGTATGCCCGAATTTTTAACAACTTAAGTCCGATCCTGAACCCGACCCGAAAAGCCCGCGCCAATTTATATATACAAATCTGGTCCAAATTAACAAAAATATGAAAATATAAACTTTAGTTTTCAAAAGAAAGTAATTATTTAATTAGGAATCAAGAGCAAAAACTTGCAGAATTTGCATATTTAGAATAAGAAAAAAGGCATAATTTGTTTTAAAAGTACTTCCACTGAAAAAAATTACTCCTAAAAAAAAAAAATTACACTAAAAAATTCATAACTCCTAAGCACGATTGATGCATATAATCAATAGAAAAAGCATCTATCATGTTAATGGGCAAATTACAAAACGGAGAAACTGCCGGATGATGCTCTTTTTGACTGTTTTACTTTTTGCTAAGTTTTTGTAAACATTTTCTTTAGCGCGATAAAAGTTTGCATTTGTTGAGAGCGCCTTTCCATCAAAAAGGTGCTTTTTCTATTAGATTTAGCCACTTTTGCCGAAAAAATTTGGATCCCCTGCTGTGGGTACAATTTGGGCCAATAATTCGAAAAACACAGCAGCTTTTCATTAAGAGGCACTTTTACTGGCGTCATTACGTTATTTTGTGGTGTCCTTGGGAAAAATACTATACGGCATTTTTCCTAAAAATATTAAAATAAAGTTTTAATTTGTAATATCTCTTTGAAAAAATTAATAAAACAAATAAAGATTTTTAACTGGCCGCAATATCTTGGAATCTCCAATAGCAGATCTAATTATAACTCCTCCGACGTTTTTTTGTGAATTAAAAGAATAAATATAGAGATAAAAATACTTTGTTCTTACTAAATATTAAATTGGAAAGCATTTTCACCACATAGAGTAGATTAAAAATTCTTAAACTGAAAATTGCGCAACTCGCGAAGGGAAACGCTTAAAATCTTAAGAAGAGCCACAAAAAAAAGGTCTTTATCTCTATTCTTAGTCGTTATCGTTAGGTGCATTGTTTGGGCTGTATTGTCGAGTAAATAATTGCGTTCGTTGGCTTGTGAAAGCCTGTTATAATTTCATATATCCAAATTTCAACTTTAATATATTATAAAACCATTGAAAGCCAGCGGTGTGATTGGGGAAGGCTTGGATAGCTTTCCTATAGTTGAAGAATTTGAAGCCAAGAAGAGAGGGATTCGCTGTGCAGTCTACTGTAAGCTTTTAAAATTAACAACAATGCAGTAAGCATGTCAGGTAAACAAGCAATAATAAAAAAACAGTACCCTACTGCTATATTCTCTTCTTGTTGTTGCCACACACTCAATTTATTTATGTGGTAATGATGCTGCTGAATGTATTCCAGAAGCAAGTATCTACTTCGGAACTATACAAACAATATGCATTTTATTTAGTTGCAGCCCCCAGAGGTAGGAAATATTAGCAAAGCGGATTGGTTCTTTGTTTTATGGCATATTTGGCACCAGATAGTCAGATCAAGTAAATAGTGTAAAACCATTTGTAGCTTACCTTCCAGGCGTCACGTTGGCTTTGGAAAACATGCTAGAGCTGAATATCACTCCAAAAACCAGGAACAAAATCCATGGAGCTATGGGTTATGGCAGGTCCTTCACCTGCATCATAGTGTCAGTCGTATGGCATAGAATATTAGTTCCTATTGACTTTTGCAACAAAGTCATTCAAGCTAGTGATGCAACTTTGCATTGAAAGTTGCAAACATAGAAAGCTTGCTTGCACAACTAGTGGCTCTTCGAGACAGTTGGAAAGCAATCCGGAATGAAGCTAAGCTTGTTGCATCCAGCCTGCAGGTAGAAGTAAAATCGTTTAGAGACCGTAATTTCACTGCCAAGAAAAGAAAAAAATCCAATATTAAGATACACCTGATAAAAATGTGAATGAAATGAATGAAGCAAATGAATCCACTGAGAAAGCCCACTTCCAAAAGCATATATTTTATGTTGTATTGGATAATGTTATTGGAGAGCCTACGGTTTGTTTCAGTGCAGAAAACAGATTTTTGATACCTTCAGCTTTGTTTGGAACTACCAAAAAATATCAAAAGAATTGAAACGTTAAGCAGCTAAACTAGCAGAGAAGTATTCTAAAGATTTTGTGCAGTAAATCAATCAATAACAATGGTCTACAATGCCATTTTTTGTAGAAAACAGTTGGGTGCATTGGAACTATTAAATGCTTTGGCAGAATCCAGGTTAGAAAGTATATTTCGCAACCTCGCAGTGTCAGTTTGAGAATGTTTCTAACAACACCAGCCACAGTAGCATTAGCAGAAAGAAGCTTCAGCAAGCTTAAGCTCATCAAAAATTATCTCAGATCCACCATGGATCAGGATCGCCTGACAAATTATGTGAGTTTGATAAAATAGTCCACTGACCTTTTAAAAAGATTCTCGATTCCTCACAATATATAATAAAGCGCAACTTAATCATCTACATATGACTAGTGTTGGAAAGGGGGCCCAGAAAAGGTCTCGCACCGGCACATTTTTTCCTCTCAACAGCCTTGTTGGTAACTATTTACAGAAGAAAAAATGGTTTTCAACATTCTTTCAGCTTGAAATTATATAGATTGAATGTATGATATTGTCTGATTTACTAATTCACAGATTTAATGTTGAGGAAGCATGGCAAGATAACACTTGAACCTATATGTTAACAACGTTTATCTACCGTGCTTTTTCATTTATCAAGTATTTCGTTAAAATCAAATTTTTTGTTAACTTATAAGCTTAACAAAATTGTAACAACATGACAAGTAAACCATTAACACAAAAACCACGTATTTGCGTATATATATAACAAAGGTTTTGCTTCAGTTATCTTTTTGTAGAATGCAACCAAGAAACCATAAATAAATTATTGTATATACGAGGTCTATCTGAAAAGTATCCGACCTTTGGAAATAAAACACACAACACAATGAATATCACAAAATTTATTTCATCTCCTTCAGAAAACTCCCCTTGCAAGTGCACATACTTTTTCTAGCGCTTCTGCCACTTTTGAAAACACTTTGAACTTCTCTGGAATGCTCCCGAGCCCCGCCATTGTTGTTTCCATAATGTCCTTACGTGACCGAAATCGCGTCCCTTTTAACGTAGTTTTTAACTTGGGGAATAGGCAGAAGTCACATGGTGCCAAATCAGGAGAGTAAGGAGGCTGTCGCACAAGTACCGTATTGTTTTCGGCCAAAAAACTTTTGATTACAAGGGCGGAATGAGCGGGAGCATTGTCATGGTGAAGCTTCCAGTTCTTATCTGTTTACATGTCTGGCCGCTTTCTTCGCACAGCATCACGAAGGCGACGTAAAACCTCCAAGTGGTACTCTTTATTGACTGTTTGGCTTTCTGGTGCGTATTCGTGATGCACTATGCCGCAAGAATCGAAAAAACAGGTCAGCATCACTTTTACATTGCTGCAAACTTGTCGTGCTTTTTGGCCTTGGTGATTCCGGATGCTTCCATTGTGAAGATTGAAACTTGCTTTCTGGATCGTAACCATAAACCCAAGTCTCATCACCAGTTATGATAGTCTTCGTAAATTCTGAGTCATTGTTAGCACAATCCAGCATGTCCTGGGCAATTTCCACACGGAGCTCCTTTTGTTCCGTCAGAAGCTTAAGAATGAATTTTCCGACACTCTCCGCATGCACAAATTTTCAGTTAGAATGGAGTGAATTGATCTTCTGGTTATTTCCACTTCTTCAACGATTTCCCTGACTGTTAGACGGCGATCTTCTATGACAATTTGGCAAACCTTCTCAATCACCTCCTCGTTTCGGCTTGTGGATGGCCTGCCAGAGCGTGCGTAGAAGTCTTATTCTAAAAAATCAAGCACTCCTTTTGATTGTTTCTTCTTGTTTAACAGAAATTTAAAAACACATAAGAACAGCCAAAATAATATAATACATTATTAAAATTATTTATTTATTGTCTGATTACAACTCGTTCCTTTCCTCGTTGTCCATTCCGTAAGGTGTTGCCATTCCATTAATAGTTATTTATAAAGGAACTTGTAGTACGTAGTGATCTCTACAGGATCATTACACGTGCCTCACTCTCCATTGACATTTGACCGTTTTTGAAGCAATTAAACCATTTCTTTATTTGAGTTTGACTTAAGGCCTCATCTCCAAAAGCTTGCTCAATCTTTTGAACTGCTTCAGTTTGATTATTACCTAGCTTTTGGCAGAACTTGATACAATATCTTTGTTAGATGCTTTCTGCATTACGCTTGCGAGCAAAAAATTGACGATCATGCACTATACGACTGGACTAAAAGCTTCAAAAAAAGAGACTGACACCAACTATCGGTTTGGAATTTTTTATGCATTGGAAGTAATTGTGACGTTACAATCCGCCAAACCACTTTGCTGGCGTGGCATTGTTTTTGCAGGGAGGAGATAAGGTCGGACACTTTTTGGACGGACCTCGTACTTTTATAGCCTATGCATATGTTAACCCTGCAAACAAAATTTAGGTCACGGATCTAACTTTGAGTTGAAACTAAATAGTTTTGGTCCACGAGCCGGAGGTTAAAAAGCACTACTTGCAAGAGTAAAATACCCAGTGTAAACAGTGCAATACAGTCAGCTTATCAAACAAAAAAATAATGATCCAGAGTCTTTTTCTACCAATATATAAGCGAGCATTCTGGCGAAAAATTTTTTTTTCACAATCGAATGTTGAAAAATAATTTTTTTGGTTTTACGACTTAAAAAATGATAGTCTCCTAGAAAAATTAAATTTGCTCCAATTTAAGACATTTTATAAACAATCGAACCAATTTTCTTAAACAATCAGTCGGTAGCGTGGTCGAGTGGTTAGAGAACCATTATTGTGATTGACATAGTCTTTAAAGACCTACTCGCGCCATTCTGTTGTGTCCTTGGAAAAGACTTTATGGCATTTTCCGCTGCTTGGTGGTCTTGGCAAACAGCTCTAAATTTCAGTCATATTTTTATTAAATTTTAAGCAGACGCAAATAGCGGACAGCAATATCTTGGCATCTCCGGATGCAGGTCGGGGTAATTGTTTGCCTTATGTATTAGCGCCTTTATCGCTTCCTGCGAGTCAGGAAGTTAAATACAGAGATAAAATAAATAGGCAAAATAAAAATAAAATCTTAAGTTTTATCCTTCCATTGCTATATTAAAATAAAAAGCTTGCTTCCGAACTGTCAGAAGCAAGCCATGATCAATATACAAAATTGCAAAGCTTGATTTCATTTATCTTCGAAAAAATCTTACGGAACCAACTGATTTATAGTTTTTAATTTATATCTAGATTAATCACAATCTTACCGTTAAAAGTTGCCACCATTAGTTTGAGTACTTGTGTGGCAATAAAAAACGTCGAAACAACTTTTTCAGGCAAAAAGTAAAGCAAAACATATGCGCCAGATACATAGGCGTCCGCCAGGTGGGGGTATCAAAGCAAAAGGGTTTCTTGCCTTTTTGAATTTTAAATTTTACAAAATAATATATACAGTAAATAGGTTAAAAATTTCTGAAAGTCATGCGTCAATTTTTTTATAATTATAAACTTGAATGCTTAAATGTTTTCTTGTTTTGAATTACAAAACTATTGACTACGTAGGATAATTAGGCCTCTTAATTTATTTTATTTATTTTATTTCTATATTTATCCTCCTGACTCGCAGGAAAGCGACGGAGGCGCTAATATATAGGGTAGGCAAATACCCCGACCTGCATTTGGAGATGCCAAGATATTGCTGTCCGCTTGTAATTTAATAGAGATATGATTGAAATTTACAACTGCTTGTCAAGACCACAAAGCAGGGGAAAGTGCCGTAAAGTGTCTTTCCCAAGGACACAATAGAATGGCGCGAGTAGGTCTTGAACCGAGACCGTGTTGGTCACGAGCACAGCGCTTTAACCACTCGACCACGCTGCCGACATGTACTGGTAAACTGGTGATGTCGCGGATACAAAATTTTGTGTCCACAGCCCTCAAGTATTTTTTATTTGTGACACTGCATCGCGCTGCACCGCAAAATTGTTATCAAAAATTTACACCGCGCTGCACCGCAAATCATATATTTCAATAAAAATTTTTAGATATCTTTTCCTCTTTTTAAAAAGGTGTTTTTTCAAGCAATACTCACTGTTGTAGTCATCAAAGTAAGGCCTTTATATTTCAGATTCAGCAATTCAATAGCTACTGGCATAATTTTATTGTATCATTGGAAGACACTTTAAGCACATTACTCTGCTTGGCATCCCAGCAAGCAGCCTTAATTCAGTAATATCTCTATAGCTAAAAAAACAAATAAAAATTTCAACCCAACAGCAATATCTTGGCATCTTCAAAAGCTGATAAAGATAATTGTAAGGTAGTTGCTCTTAGTATAATGCCCCTCAATGTTTTCCTGCAAGTTAAAAACATAAATAGAGAAAATATACTGTATTATCTCTTTTTTGGCAAACAAAAATCTTGCTCACTATCAAATTTATTTTTTTAAATGTTTTTTGCTTGAAATTTGCAAAAGTAACCACTCGAGCATGTTGCATAAATTATTTAGTTTTTTCTACCATAAAATCTTACCAAAACCCTTGATATGCATTTGTGGTCAAAGCAATAGTTGTTGTCATGCTAAGCTATTTTTTACAACTATAACAGTATATCAAATCCTCACAAATAACCTTTATTAAACTATATTTAATATGTACATTCAATTTAAGGCATAGTAAATTACCATTAAAAATTACATTCTAAAAGAAATCACGAAAAATTAGATACAAGTAAATTAAACCATCAATAAGTTCAGTTAAGATCAACTTTTATTCAATTCATTTGATTTTAAATAATGCTACGAAACTAAACATTGCAGCTAAATAGACTTTTCAAAGTTAAATCTGCTAATGTTTTCTTAAAGTATGTTACATAATAGCTTTATATGCAATTACAACATGAAGAGAAAACGATGCATTTATACAAATATTTTTTTTTTTTTGCAAAGGACCTTTATTCTTCACTCTCTGACACCAAAATAGGTCTTAAACTGTCATATAACACTAGCAACTGAATTACAAATTTCTTTTTCGCCGTTTGTAAACATCTATTTAATGGTGCTTTAGCTTTTACATTTGTTTCAAGGTATTTTGCCAAATGCAACACGTTAATACTGTGGTGTAGCCTATGTTTTTTCAACTATTTTACCATTTCTAACATGGTACAAAAAGAATTTCTGGATCATGTCCCTTTTTCCCCATAGTATTTCCAATTCCTTTTTTTCCCCACAGATCTCGCGCTCTGGTTGACTGCCTACACGAACAAGTCCATAAATTTCCCCACGTGGGGAAAAAAGGGACTTGATCCGAATTTCTTTATCTCCATTATCATTTTGTGTGATCCCAAAGTTAAATTGGCTTTTCTTAAATCAATTGTTACCAATTTTTAAGTTTTTTTGTAATATAAAAACTGCTTTAAGCCTTTAAACTTTGTCATAATTATGCTGAGAATAATGTTATAATACTTTTTAATGCTCTACTAAAATCAACATTTAGGTAGTAGCATAGATGTAGCATTTAAAAGTATAAAGATATTGAGACACCACAGAAAGACTTTGTAAAACTCATTTAAAAAAATACTTGTTACAGAGTACTTTTCGGTTAAACTTTTAAAAAAATTAAGAAATATCTAGAAGTTTCTAAAATTAATTATTGAAATCTAATTAGTTATTAATGGTTGGAAACTTTAACTCTACATTAAAAGGATTTTCTAAAACTCATTCTACAGTTCTATCATCTGCTTTTCTGTTTTGCTTAAATTGGTAGGCCTACTGCCGATAAAAAAACAATGGCGTTTAAAGTTGTGGGCGCTTTTTTACTAAGTATCCCAGTAGGTTAATTTGTAAAGAAGATTGATTAAGCTAAGTAACAATAATTGGTTCTCGTTCACTATTAGCCGAGTATAGTTGATTACCTTTTAAATTTTGGGAATTCCTCAAAAGCTGCGAGGCTAGTAACGGTGAACAGGGAACAAGATTCTAAAAAACAATAAGAAAAAAGCTAAGAATTTGTTTTGTCATTCAATAATCGGCCAAAAAGGTATAAAATAATGCTAATGCCAAGTTGATTAAAAAAAGCTACATAGTGTAATTCAAGTTTATCTTTAAAATTCACATTGCTTATTTTCTCTTAATAGTATTTTTTTACAAGCCTTTCTCTGCTGTACAATTAGATTTCATTGCTTTCTTTAGGTTTAAGAGCAATTCACTTTTTTCTTTATTGATTTCAGTTTCTCTCATATTCTTTTTTTATTTTTGGCTGCTTTACGCGCAATTTACATTATTTAATTACCGGTACTACAAAAAGAGGCTATTCAGTTGATTATGCACATGACACTTTTCTTTCTGTGATTGGATTAATAAAGGAACTAAACAGGAAACCCAAGCAATAGCATTATCAAAATAAGATTTGCTAAAAATTTAAATGTAAACTTTTTATAATTTCCACTTGGCAAGATCCTCCAAAAAAGGCTACTACGCTGCATTGCGCGGCGGCGCACGCTGCGCGATTGACATCACTATAGTAAACAGGTTGTGTCTAATTCGATGAAAAACCGATTGAAGTGAGAGTGAAAAGAAACAAAATTAGTTGCTCTAAGAGATAAAAAAGAAAAAGAAATCGCGCAAATTGTTCTTGCGGGCTCAAAGTGAGCCCAAAATTTTTGAAATTTTTTAAATTTTTTAAATTTTCTAGATGCTCAAGAAAAACTTAGTTTCTTTTGAACCCAACTACTTTCTCTTAAAAACTACCCCTGTATTTCCCTAAAACTAACTCTCACTCTAATTGATTTTTCTTCGAATCAGACACGACCTAGTAAACATATTGCGTAATGTGCTGCCACTGAGAGATTATAGAAAAATTCTTGGATAGATTTGTCAGTGGTTGTATAAGAAGGTTCTAATAAATTTATATGTAACACAATCTATAAGAAAGTTGTGAGAACAAAAAACCTCTGCTTTTGCTTTTGGCGCTCGCAATATCATTACTACAAATTCATTTCATTGAACATTAATTGCTAAGAGTTGGTTTTACACCGAGACCCATGCAGGTAAATTAATTTAATTTTTAATTTTTTTAAAACCTGTACCAAAATATTTTTAAAACTGCTCTTAAAAATATCTTGGGTTTGCAACTGTTTGCCATCACTCTTCCAAGAAGCGTGCCTACGAAGGCCCATAAAAACATTAGGTTACAAATCAACTTTTCAGTTCCTAAGTTTGTCAGAAATTAGGCCTACCATATTTTTGTTGCCCAAAAAGAGGACAGGTTTCGACAGCAAGCAAAATGCAAGTAGGATAAGACCATCCCATTAGGCTATATTCAGCAAACGTTACGGCAAAAAAAATAGACACTAAAACAAGACAAATTTATTTGTCAGATTGAGCCCATGAATATTTTGCAGTTCCCTTAACTTTTTTCAATAAGGAAAGACCAGCTTTAACGTCATCATAAAATTGCTTACACGAAATATGATTGGAATTGTACACAACCTTTAAGATGTTACAAACAGACTCAACTAAAAGGCTGTCTCTTTCCTTGCACCATTGTGTCTGCATCATAGAAAATATGCATTCTACATTTGCATTATGAGCCATAATGCAGAAGAAGAATTGGGCGATTTTTAACAGTTCACTATAAAACTCTATGGTTCTTCAATGTTTGAAATATTTTGCCCATTTTTCATGGGCCTTCATTTCAGAAAACGCAACTTCATCAGTTTCAAGCCGGCTTTGCACAAATTTGCACAAGTTTTGGTATTGATCGAACAGTTTAGCATCATCAACGTCAACGTTTTTCTCTGCCAGATACCTCACGCATCGTTCAACGTTATCCCATTCTTTAATTTCAGACAAGAGCATCCAGTCAAAACATTTGAATTCGGTAAATGAAGTGGTCCATTCATCCAAGTAGGCAACACAGGAATCGTACAATGAAGATACATCGGACATGAATAAATCACACTCCTGCTATTTTCCCTCTTCTCTGAGTTCTGCCAGTTTTGATTTAACTTGAACAGATACAAACATCTGTCTTTTCCTTTGGAGAATGATTGTCTTTACAGAGTTGAGATTAGCAACAACTTCAACAAGAGATATTTTTGATTGTTCAATGTTTTGGACGTGTTTATGAAAAACATCTACAAAGGATTGCAGATGCTTCAAATAAAGTTCACTCAGCGAATTTTCAAAAAAATGTTTTAGAAGAACAAGTGGCTTGTCAATGGATAAGAAATACGATTGAATAGCAGGGTACATATGGATCATTCTAGAAAGGCTAGGATAAAGTGAAAGCCACCTGGTCACGCTGTGGGAAAGGAGTTACTTGAACTCTATTTCCAAAAATACACAGTAATCTTTCAACTGCTCTGTACGAACAGTATAAATGGAAAAATGCTGATAGGTCTTGTAAATAATACTTTCAAGATCAAGACTCATTTGATTTACACCGTGGTGTAAACAGTTGTTCAGAATATGTGCTGGGCAACCAACCCCAACCAAAGCAGGTACCTCACTTTTCAAATGAGTAAAAACGTTGTTTCCTCTCCTTCGGCATATACCACCAAAATTGGTGTTGCAATTATCACCAGTAAATGAAATGCATTTGTCAAAGAGTCTCCTTTTCTGCAGGGTTTATTTAACTGCATTTGCAATAGTCAAAGATGTTTCATCTTTAAGGCTTCTGACATCAAGCAATTTAGACTGCATGCCTCCATTTTTCCAGTCAAAATATTGCATGACAATAGGAAAAAGTTTTGTAGATTTGTGATTACTGCCATCAGTGGATACTCCGAGATACATGATCTCATGTTTTTCTATATCATTCAGCACATATTGAACAGACGCTGGAGCAAGTACGTTATTTACGATGGCTTCAATCTTTGTGCGAGCACAAGAGAACTTCTTTGTAATGCTGGAATCAGGAAATATCTTTGCCATCAAAGTGGATGTGCAGTCGTTAGATTTATAGCTGTAATGGTGCTTTACAGTATGAAATGCCATGGTGGCTTCGGCAGCTGCAACTTCATCTTATGATTTCGTGCCAGGTTTACAAAAATAGTCAGTCACTTTAGAAAATGAAGTTTCACCTCTAATTGCTTGTTTATGTTTTGTGGTTATAATATGGTCATCGAGGCTAATACTGCCTTTGTTTGCCACAGAAATAAATGTTCCATATATACAACCAATGCATTCAGCTTCAAAGTCGCTACGTCCTTTTTTGAAACAAGAATACTTCTGCCGTAGTTCATCAGAAAACACACTTTTTCTCTTTGGCATTATTGTTTAGCTTTATTTATTTTATCACAACTCGTTTACTTTATCAGAAAAACCTATACCCTAGAGTCACTGCTAAATGCTCTCTCAACTCAACTCGTTTGCTTTTCTTTCTCACAATTACTGTTCTTAACGTCTGACAAGCGAAAGTTACTCGTGAAAATTTAAATTGATTATTACATTTGTGATGTAACAACAAAACAAAAAATTATCAATGGGTGTTGTTACGAATTTGCAATAGAGCAGTATAAGAAATAAAAATTTAACTTGTAGAAAAGAGGACATTTGGCTACTTTTGAGTGTCCTCGGAGGACCATTCATTTTTTTTGAAAAAAGAGGACAAATCCTCTTAAAAGAGGATGTATGGTAGCCCTATCAGAAATAGACAAAAAAGATATTCCAAACCCAAACCGGAACTAAACCCCTGGAAATACTTGCTGAACCTGAACCGAAATTGAAACAATAAAAATAAAATTTGCCAAACCTGAACCTGAACAGGAACGTTATTTCAAATAGTTCAATGCCTTAATTTAAACCTTTTAATTTTTTTGCTTATTATATTTTTTGGTGAGCGTATTGTAGTTACACCGCAGTCATTTAAGAAATAACTTGACAAAAAAGTTTAAGAAGTTGAAATATAATTACAAATTTTTTATTTAAATTGGGCACTTGACCAATTTAACTAAATCCATATCGGAACAAGATATCTCTGATATAAACACAAACTAACACATGACTGTATGACAACGCTTGGGAAAAAAATTAAAACGTTTCCGGAAGTTGTACCAATATCAAAAATTGTAAATTCAACTTCTAGATGACAACTGTTGAGCACCAAATTAAATCTTAAATTGTTACTGGGTGGTTTGTAAAGTTAGATACCAACTTCTTCTGATACTTTTCTATCGTAGTTAGTTAAGTTCAATTTATTCGATATTTCTTTTTATTCTATTTATGATAATATTATTAGGTGGTTTTAGCTTATTTAACTAATAATTTAAAAAAATGAGCGCTATCTTTTAAAAATATACAGGTCGGCTAGATTAATGAGGTTGGTCAGGTTAGCTTGATTATATGTAGAGAATATTTAAATATTGTTAAAATCTGACTGTATTTGTATTGTAAATAAATATTGAAAGCATAAATAATCATTTTTCAAGATCAGAATTGAAGATTTGTTGGAATGGTTAAAATTTACTTTTAATTTTCTGATTTCATCTTTGATTTTTTGGATTAAATTGATTTGCCAATATTTGTTTTTTGTGTGCTTTGTCTATTTGAATAAGATCAATTAAAATAATTTAAATTAGAAGGTTACACTTTGTTTTTACACAACAAATAAAAATATACAAGATTTCTTCCAAACAAAAATTTTTAACCAACCACTCAAACTTTGTTAACTTAATAAAATTCCAGCAAGTGTTATGTTTTCTGTATTTATTTACACAACATATGTAACCCATTTTAAGAAAAATTAAATACAATGCCGAGTATGTTATATGCTTATCTTAGTTGACTAAAATCAGAAATTAATTAGTCAACTAAATTCCATGTACATATGGGTACTGACAACAAGACATGGAAGGGTATTATCAGAAAACAAGGAGACAACAAGACATAGAAGGGTATTATCGGAAAACATTAACAGAAATGGAAAGTGTTTGTTACAGGTTTGTACCACCAATGGATTGTGCATAATGAATACCTTTTTCTCAGCACTAGAGGATTCACAAGTACAGTTGGTACAGAAATTCTGTAAGACTGTATTCAATTATTGATTTTTGTATTGTCTCAAGTAGACTTGTTTTCTGGATGTTTGTGTTAAAAGAGGAGCTGAACTGTGTACTGACCATCACTTAGTCATTTGCATTCAGAAAAGCCCAAACTGTTCAACAACAAGGAAATGATACAGTGCACAAGGAGCATACAGATTAAATTGGGAGTTACTAGCTGATGAAAGGGTGAGACATACTTTTGCAAGCAAAGTTTTTTTCTTGTTCAGAGAACTCTCTGACTTTACTAAAGGCATTGAGACTGAGTGGGATTTATTTAAATCAGCAGTCATTACATCTGCAGCTGCTAGTTGTGGTTGCAAACATGTGGGAGGTCAAACGAGCAGTGAGAAAAGAACTGCTTGGTGGAACCAAAAAGTTGAAAAAGTGATCTATGCAAAGAAAGCTGCGTTTAGAGCTTGGTTAACAAACAAGTCATCTGAGCAGCTTTGATTGTGGTACTTAGCAGTTACTGCAGCACATAAGACTGCTGCCACTATTGTCAAACAGTCTAAGAAAAAGTCATAGAAAGAAATTGGATAAAAGTTGGATACAGACTACAGATCATCAAACGAAGTATTTTGGAAAACCATATATCATTTGCATAGCAAACAAACACCAGATGCTACCTTCATTGAGGATGCTAGTGGTGTGCTTCTAAAGCATCAAAAAGGCATCCTAAATTGTTGGAGAGAATACTTTTGTGAGTTCTTAAATCAAGTAACAGTCCAACATTTAGAAACATCTGAGGAACTAATTGGTTAAGCAATTTATCTAAGGAAAGCAGAGGTGAGCAAAGCAATCAAATCTTTGAAAGCTGGAAAGGCCTTGTTGAAGATGATATTCTACCTGAAATGTTAAAAAGCCATAAACAACTTCGGGGTTGGTTGACTGACTTGTGTGTTCCAAGTAGCTTGGAAAACTAATGAGGTACTGAAGCAATGGCAGACCAGTGTGTTAATACCTATGTACAAAAAAGGAGACAAGAAGAAGAAGTACATTAACTTTAGGGGCATTTCTTTATTAAGTCATTCTGGAAAGGTCTATGCAAAGTGCCTTGAAAAGAGATGCAGTGAAATATTCAAACCTCAACTTCAGGATGCACAATAAGGATTTTGTCCCGGCAGATCCATGATGGACCAGATCTTTGCCCTTTAGCAAGTTTTTGAGAAATTGTGGGAATATGCCAAAGAGGTGTATAAATGCTTTGTAGACCTTGAAAAAGCATATGACCGTGTCCCAAGAGACAAGTTGTGGGTAGTACTGCTGCAGTATGACATGAGAGGTCAGCTATTAGTTGCTATCAAATTGTACAAACAGTCAAAAGTGTGTGTTCGTGTCAATGGCATAAAAACAAAGCCTTTTAGTGTTAGTGTTGGACTATGACAGGCTGTGTTGTTTCTCTTCTCCTGTTCATTATGTACATGGATAAGAGACAAAGACAGTTCCTCCAGTGGTGGTGTCACATTTGGGGAGTGTAATGTTTGGTACCTGCTGTGTGCACTGTGCAAATGACCTTGCATTGTTAAGCTTGAATGAAAGTGATCTCCAATATGTACTTGATCAGTTTTTTGATGCATGCTTGGAAACTGGGATGAAAATTAGTTCAGCTAAAACTGAGATTATGGGTTTATCAAAGCATCCTGTCCAACGTTCTTTCCGAAAAAATGGAGTAATTCTCCAGCAGATAAAGAAATTTAAGTATCTTAGAGTCACATTCTCGAGTGATGGTAGACAGGACAACAAACTGGACACACGTATTGGAAAAGCAAGTGCGGTAATGTGCCAGCTTTGCCAATTGGTTATACTGAAACGAGAGTTGTGTGCAAAAGCAAAGCTTTCTGTTTTCAGATCAGTTTTTGTTCCTATCCTCAACTATGGCCATGAGTGTTGGGTAATTACCAAAAGAGTGAGATCCTGAATACAGATGGCCAAAATGAGTTTCTTGCAAAAAGTCAGAGGTTTATCCCTACTTGAAAAGGTTAAAAGCTTTGACATTTGTCAATCTTTTAACATTAAACCACTGCTACTCCACATAAAATGATTGCCACTGTGCTGGTATGTTTATGTGACACAAATGTCCCATGAACAACAGCAAAGTAACTAATGGATGCTTGTCTGAGTGTCTGAGTGGCAAAAGGCCTAGAGGGCAACCCATAACTTGCCGGCAGAATTATGCTGAAGACCTGACCTAATTGTGTCTTAAAATTCCACCAGTAGAATTGCTGCTAGTTGCAAAAGATCAGGATGCTTGGAGATCCCAACTCAAGCTGCTGCCCCTGCAACCCCAAAAGGATAAGCAGGCAAAGGGAAATACACTGAACTAATTCAATGTTTTCTTCAAAAATGATGATGATGATAATCTTGGTTAATCTTGTTAAATGATTATGTTTTTGGTAGTTGTTTATATTATGTTACAAATACAGTTGGTTTCAAAAATATTTAAAGGGTATCTTTAAAATGTACAGGTTGGCATGGTCAATGCAGTCAGTGTGTTCAATGTGGTTGGCTAGGTTGGCAAAGTTGATTTGGAATGTTTAAATTTTGTTCACCCAACTGTATTTATAGGCCTAATCTAAATAAATGTACAAAACAGGAATAATAAATTTTTCAATTTTGAAACAACTTATCAAGTTAGTAAGCTTTGCTGAATAAGTTAATCTAACCAACCTTAGCCTGCATATCAAAGCAAGTCAACTTCACCATCCTCATTCATGCAAACCTTGCCAAATGATTATGTATTCTATATTTATTTACATTACAAATATAATTGGTTTTAACAAAATTTAAATATCTTACATAGCCAAACTTGCTAACTTCTCAAAACTGGATATTTATTATTGCTTTACTTATTTGCAACAAATGCAACCAATTTCAACAATAAATAAATATTTTATATATATCTAACCCAGTCAACCTTGCCAACCTAGCATCCCCACACCAACCACGTTGACCATGCTAATCAGTACATTTTAAAGGAACCCTATTTAGGTATTGTTTATACCAAGTGGCTGACTTCTCTGCTTGCATTAAGTTTTGTCATTGAAAACTGTCATATTTTGTGTTCCATATAGTGCATTATCTATGAGGTTCAAACATGATCTGCAGTTTATATAGTGGCGTCATGTTTAAAATCTGGTGAAATAGCAAGATCCCATTTGTACATGGATGAATGGAAGTGGTCAACAACAGTCTATAGGTGATTGGGCTTAACCCAAGCTGTTTGGGCTATGACTGGTAAATTCCACCATAGACTAAGGGTTTGGTCATGGTTTTTGTCTATGAAAAGAAACCTTGCAGTTTTTGATTGAACTTTGAAATGTACATGATCGGGGTGGAATTTACATAACCATTTGGGGTAAGCCCATTTTAACAGAACTGGTGCTGGAAATAAAAGCAAAAAACCTGGGTGTATTTTCACATTACTCTGTGTTCCATCTTTGATTTTCCACAGGTTAGCATGCTGCCTAATTTGGTTAGGTTGCTTATTAGTTTCTGTGCAGCTGACACAAATGGGCATGTAGAACTTGGTCTCATTCAGGTCAAAGATTTGAAGCCCCACATAAAATACCATGGTGTGTATGTTCAGGGTCCAAAGTGCCACAATTAGCCAAAGAAAGCATTGCTCCTGATCAGCCGAGCCCAGCTTCCTGGATGGTTGAAAGTATAGGTAGGTGGTCTGTTAAAGTGGATGCAATGATAGTTGGAGTGACAATGCACAAGGCATCATTCAAGACACTGTCTATGAAGCAAGTGTGTGCACTGATACCAGACCAGCATGCAGTACTCTGCTATTGAGTAGGCCAAAGGTAGGGCAACTGTACACAATGTTTTGGCATCAGCAACCCATCCTAAGCTTGTAAGTTACCTCAGCAGTGTTATGCTTAAAGATAGTTTTTGTCCAATGCCATAAAAACATGAGCAATCTGCCCAGTTTAACCCCAAGATAAGTTAGAACTAGACAGACTAATAAAAGGTTTTTGTGGTAAACTTTTGCTTAAGTTTGTCTTCTTGGTTGTTTTATAAGTAAAGTATGTACAAATAAAGTAAGTAATGAGAATAGTAATTAGTAAAGTTTATCATTGTTGCAAACATCTAGCTCACCTTTCATCAACTCACTAATTTACTCACTGATGCATTCTTTTTTTTGTTTCTTGTTTTGTGTTTTACTTTTTTTAATGTATTTGTTTTGTCTTTGCTGGTAAGAGTGTGTAAATGTAAATGCAAATCCATTGCATTGTATTTAAATAATTAATACAAGAGCATATCATATTCATGCCACACATCTCTAGCTACTGTGTTTGAATATGAAGAAATTAAATAGTTTTCATTCATTTTTTTATTGCAGATTTGTTAAAAAAACATGTTTGGCTTAAGGATAAAAATTTTTTAATTTTAATGTTTTGTTTCAAGCTTATAAAATCAACTTTAGAATGACTTCTGTGGATGGTTTAAACTTCAATTTGTCAAATTATCATAAATTCTATATCTTTACTCTTCGAAATATTCAGAAGCTGATCCTCTTTAGTGTTTATATATTTATTACGGTTTTATACTATGCATCAGCTTTATCAAAAAGCATTTCCCTTCATAAACTAAATTTTTTATTACAATATACTGGAACAGCTAAAATAATAGAAAATTCCAAGAAACTTGAAAAATCTCCTAAACATTTATTAATAATCATACAAGAAGATGAGATTAACTTATATAAAGTTATTGATGTTTTAATTTGGTCTCTTTTTTCTGGAATTCCATGTGTTACTTTATGTGATAAAAATGGTAAGTAGCTGCCAATATATATGTTTAATGATTAAAAGCAGGTGTACAATCATTTTTGTTATATGGGGCTGAAATATGGAATTGACATGCTGGTTTAGAAAGAAATGAACAGTCACATTAATGAAAAAGAATATTTACTTAAAAAAAGTCAAGTTATGTGATATAAAAAAGATACTTAGAAAATTGATGCCATGAAAGTTTTTAACATGTAATAAGAAATGAAAAAGAAAAAAAGAATGTAGGCTATAAAAAATAATCCAAAATATCCCAATAAAAGGAAGATTACTTTTTGATAAATTGAGAAAAACAAAGAAACAAACTTTTGACAAATTTATGAACAGCAAGAACAAAATAATCAAGAACTAAATTAAACATAGAACCTCCAAAAAAACCTCAATTGGACCCATCAATAATAGTAATGTAAAACTTTTTGTGAGTTCATATATAGGGGCCTCTTCAGCAACAGTTCACCCTGATTAGTGTGTTTGCAAGGTGGTTAGACTGAGCCTGATGTGGATAATAATATAATACAAATAGATGAGTGTTTAAGCTGCTAACATAATACAATTAAGTAGATTTATTGCTGATTCAAGCACAGGCATAAGAGGTTTAATAATGATGATGTGTTTTTGTCTATTTTATAAAAAAAGTAGTTATTATAAAAAAATTTTTTAATTTATTAAACTACTTACAATTAATTTTGGTTAAAATGTTGTTTTGTTTTGAACATAAACTAGTTAATGCAAATTTAATTTTAAACAGATTATTTGATTGCTTTTTTGAAAACCAAATTTTTATAGGAATTCTTATTTAGCTATTGTTGCAAACATTACTGTCTAGTGATTAATTTGTGTTTTTTTACTAAAATAAAAAAAAATCATTTTATTGCCATTCATATGGTCCTGCATTTCTATAAAATGTCAGTTGAAGTGTGACCTCATTAGTTTATTTTTAAACTTGCCTTTTTGATCTCAACATACTATAGTAAAGATGAGTGATTATCTTGCTTCGTTTTTAAAAATACAAATAATTGCTGCCAGGGTAAATTGTTGTTAACTTTTAATCATTGATATAACAGTAATTTCAAAGTGCTATCATACAAATTAAATGTCTTTAATGGTATATACAACAATGGTTACTATTAATACATGTAAAATCCACAAATTAGTGACTACAGTTTATTAAAACTTGGTCTATGCTAACATGTTATTTACTATGATTGGTTTAGTTCAGGTGTGTCCAAACTTTTTTCCAGGAGGGCCAGATTGATAATGTGAAAGTGACTGAGGGCCAAGAACGATCTCTAAAAAAAAAGGTCTTTACTTCGATTTGATTTCAAATTTCGCTATATTTCTCTTAGAATCGTTGTGATCTCTGAAAAAAAAAAAAAAGGTCTTCAAAGGTTTTCACTTAGATTATACTATATGCTGTAGAAATGTAGCGCCTCTGCAAGCAGTAGCTGGTCACTACACACTTACTGGACAGAACATGCTTTGCTTCAGTGATCATAGTGAAAAAAGAGCCTGTTTAAAAAAATTGTGAAATGTCAGCGGCGGGCTGGATTGAGTGTATTGGCGGGCCAAATGCAGCCCGTGGGCCATAGTTTGGCCACCCCTGGTTTAGTTAAAGAAATGTGTCAGTCTTGTGTAAAAACCTAATTTTATTGAGGTGTAACTTAAACTCCAAATCAAAATTGATTAAATCATTAAAGTAATAATTGTGTTTTTTAATTAGTTAAAAATCTCATTAACTTGTCAGCCGAATTATTAACTTGTTATTAACATTACTCATTAGCTTGTTGGCAGCATGGTTAAGTAGTTAAGAATTCCATGATTGTACTCGACATGGTTGTAGTTTAAAACCTACTCAAGCCATTCTGTTGTGCCCTTGGGAAAGACACATTATGGCATTTTTCCTTACTTAGCAGTCTTAGCAAGCAGTTCTACATTTTAGTCATTTCTCTCTAAAACTAAAAAATAACTGCACAGGAATATTTTGGCATTTCTGGAAGCATGTTGGGGTAATTGCATAGCCTATGTGTAGCACCTCCAATGCTTTCCTGTGAGTCAAAATGATAAATATAGAGATAAAATGAATAAAATAAAATTAACCCTATTTTGAAATTTTTTGGCCTTATCCAGAATGATAAAAAACAATGTATGCAAAGCTGTAATCAATAATTTTAATTGCTTCAGTTTTTCAGCATAAGTATTTATGAATATGTTCATGACAACTCTATGTTCTTTCAAACAAATGCACAACCCTCAGCCGTAACAAAATTTTTAAAACTTATTTGGCTCTTTCAATTAATTTTTGATAATAAAAGTGTATGGAAATGTTGTTGAGAATCCACAATAATTTTAAGAATTTCTAGTTTTATTTTACATGAAGTAATTTTTTCTATTGCTTTGTTTCTTTTTTGCTGTGTCATGATGATGATGATGATTGTAATAATTTTCTTTGTTTTATCTAACCATGGAAAATTGTTTTAAGTTTTTCATATAAAAGGATAAAATCTATAAAAAAGTGAAAAATAGATGTTAGATTCCAAGTATTTTTTATTACTAAAGTCAGAACGATAAAGCACCTAAACAATGTTTTGAAGTGATTTATTGCCAAATTAATCTTTTGAAGGATACTTGCAAAAGAGCTGTTCAACCTTGCAAGAAAAGTTTGAAGCTAAATTACAATCTATGTGCAACAATGAAAAATTACAATACCCTGTTATCCAATTTCATTATGAAAAGTATTACGGTGAGTAATTTTGTGTTTAAAAAAATTTTATGTTCCATTGTTTCATTTTTTATCCAATTAAACTTAAAATTTTTTATTTGTATTTCTGATTTTTATTTTAATTGCAATGATATTTTTTTTATTGTATTATATTTCTATTTGATTGTTCTGTGTAGAATACTGTTAAAAAGTGTGCTTTTTCTCTTTTGCTGTAAAGCAAGATCTCTGATTTTATAGTTAAAACTTATAATTCTTGCTATGATGTAAAAAATTGCATTTATCTTGCATTGTCATGAATTTTACATTTTTAGTAGAGGTAACAGATTTCTGGCAAGTTTATAAGTGTGCATTTCAAGAGAAAAAAGGTTTTAGATGATTGGCTTGGTTAAAATAATGTTACAGATTAAGTTTACATTAATTGTTGTTTTTTGAGATGTGCCTTACCATAAATTAAGAAAAACAAGTTTTGGTCAAGAATAAATTTCTTTAACTACACTATAAAGTTGCTATTTTCAGTGAAAAAAATTTTCTATTAATATATATAATACTGAGAACATTTGAATTAAATATTTTTATTTGAATTTATATGTTATTGCTGCTTTCAATAGCAACATTCTAATAATAACAAATGTTTTGATTTAATGCAATAGTAATTTTTTTAAGTTATTCGTAATGGTACTGTAGATTATTTGTCGTCGTAGAATATTATGTTAAACCAGAGTATAAAATCGTTTAAAATAATGTTCAGATTCAGGTTTAGCAAATTTTATTTTTAAGGGTTCAGCTCTGGTTCAAGTTCAAAGGAAACAAATAAGCAGTCTGAATTTTCAGTTCATATTTTTTTCATGCCCTAATTTTATAAAACATTTTTTTGCTATTTTTAATAAGCGTTTAAACTGAGAACATGGTTTGTAAATCATGGTCATAGGCATACCAGACCAAAGGATTTGAGGAAGGATGCAAAACTATTTTGTCGCATTTTATGCAATGATTTCCTGAATCATGGTTTTGCAAGATTTTACCTTCTTCTTTCAGCCTTTCCCTTTAGTCAGGGTTGGCCACAGTGTATCATCATTCTCCACATTTTTCTGTCTTCAACATCCGTCTCCTTCGCACCAACTTTCCCCATATCTTATTTCACTATATCTGAAAATCTTCTCTTTGGTCTCCCTCTTCTCCTCTTTTCTGGTAACTCCATTTCCATCATCTTTCTTCCTACATACTCTTGGTCTCTCCTCATGACATCTCCATACCACCTCAGCCTGCCCTCCCTCATCTTCATTCCTAACCATTCTACATATACCTTAATGGTACTCCTGATGTGCTCGTTTCTAATCTTATCTTTTTTCATCACTCCCATAGCAAACCTCAACATTTTCATCTCTGTGACTTCCATCTCTTCTACTTGTTTCTTTGTGATTGCCATTGTCTCAAGTCCATACACCATTGCTGGTCTTACCACTAAACTGTACACTTTTCCTTTTACTCTAGCTGGTAACACTTTTCCTTTTACTCTTTTACTCTAGCTGGTAACCTGTCGCAGATTACTCCCAATACTCTTCTCCATCCATTCCATCCTGCCTGTACTCTCTTCTTTACCTCCCTCTCACAACCATCACTTTCTTGCACTGTTGATCCCAAATACTTAAATTTCTTTACTCTTGGCACTTTTGTATCCTCCATCTTTACTGTTTCATCATTATTTCCTCCACTTATGCAAAGATATTTGGTCTTTGACCTACTTACTTTCATCCCTCTTCTTTCCAATGCATACTTCCAGGATTCTAATCTCTGCTCCACTTCTTCCCTGGTGTTTTTGCAAATCACAATATCATCAGCAAACAGCATCATCCATGGTGGTTCTCTTCTTACTTCATCCATTAGCCTGTCCATAATCACTGCAAACAGGAATGGACTTAACGCTGATCCCTGGTGCAGTCCAACCTTAACCTTGAAACTTTCTGTAGTTCCTACTGCACACCTCACCACTGTTTTGCTTCCCTCATACATATCCTGTACTAGTTGCACATACTTTTCCACTATTCCGGATTTTCTCATACAGTACCACAGCTCTTCCCGTGTAACCCTGTCATAAGCCTTCTCTAGGTCCACAAATACACAATGTAGCTCTCTTTGACCTTTCCTGTACTTTTCCATCAACATTCTTAGAGCAAACATGGCATCAGTGGTTCCCTTTCCTAGCATAAATCCATATTGCTGTTTGCTGATCTCCTCTCTATCTCTTAACCTGGCTTCAATAATTCTTTCCCATACCTTTATTGTGTGGCTCATTAGCTTTATTCCTCTGTAGTTTCCACAGCACTGTGCATCCCCTTTGTTTTTATAGATTGGGATAAGCACACTCCTTCTCTATTCTTCTGGCATCTGTTCACCCATTAATAGTCTGTTGAACAGCCTGGTCAAAAACTCTATCTCTATCTTTCCCATGCACTTCCAAACTTCTGGAAATTTATCTGGCCCAACTGCTTTACCTTTTTTCATCCTTCTTAGTGCGTTTTTTACTTCTCTACCGACACACAATTTACCTCTTCATTAACTACTTCTGGTTCCTCTGTCCTAGGGTCTCTGTTATTTTCCTTGTTCATCAGTTTCTCAAAGTACTCCTTCCATCTCTTTAACACTGCTTCCAAATTTACCATCACATTACCATTTTCATCCTTTATAACCTTCACGTGCTGTACATCTTTCCCTGCTCTGTCTCTCTGCCTAGCCAATCTGTACAACTCCTTTTCACCTTTTGTTTCCCATCTAGCATACAAATTGTCATAGGCACGTCCCTTTGCCATCATAACTGCCTTCTTTGCCTTACTCTTCTTTGTATATCTTTTTAGTATTTTTATTTCTTATTTTGTCCCATGCTTTCTTTGCCTCTTTCTTTTATTTTATGCTCTCCTGAACTTCCTCATTCCACCACCATGTCTCCCTGTCTCCTTTTCATTTCCCAAATGCACTCCCAGTACAGTTTCAGCTGTTTTTCTTAGCATTTCTGCTGTTTTGTCCCACTCATTAGGTAATCTATCCTTGCCTCCCAAAATCCTGGTCACCTCTTGTCTAAATGCTTCTTGATAGCTTGTCTCCTTCAGTTTCCACCATCGTATCTTTGGCTTTACTTTCTCTGCTTTTTTCTTTTTCACCATAAGAACCATTTTGCATACCGCCATATGGTGCTGCTTTGCGACACACTCATTCAATATTACCTTACAATTGCACATTTTCTTCAAGTTCCTCCTTCTGCACATCACATAATCTACTTGAGTACTTTTTCCTCCACTCTTATACGTCACCCTGTGTTCATCTTTCTTATTGAAATAAGTATTGACAATTGCCAAACCCATCCTTTTCCCAAAATCCACAACCATTGATCCTTCCTTATTTCTTGTTCCAGCACCGTACCTCCCCATTATTTCCTCATCCCCTATGTTTCCTTTGCCCACATGTCCATTAAGATCTGCACCTAAAACTATGCTCTCTTCTTTTAATATACTTTCTATCAACCCATCCAGGTCTTCCCAAAAATCATTTTTCTCCTCCATGCTGTTGTTAACCTGTGGAGCATATGCGCTTACTATATTTATTATGGACCCTTTTACCTCCAGCTTCATGGCCATTAGTCTGTCTGACACCCTCTTCACCTCCAGGACACTTTCAACCAGCTCCTCCCTTAGCACTATCCCATTTTTTCTTCCATCAGCTCTGTTGTAGAATATTTTGCATCCACCGCCAATGTTCCTTGCTTTACTACCTTTCCGCTTTGTTTCTTGTAGGCACAATATGTCTACATTCCTTTGCTCCATCATATCTGCCAGTTCTCTTCCCCTTCCAGTCATCGTTCCAGTATTTAAAGTACCCACCCTTATGAGTGAGCGTCTTTCTTTCCACGCTTCTCGCTGCTTCTTCACTCACTTTCCTCCTCTTTTTCTGCTCTTATTTTCACTATGTTTAGCAGTAGCATAATTTTCACAGGTGCCCTGCTGTGTGACACCTGGGGCAGTCGCTGGTAACCCAGGCCTCAATCGATCCAGTATGAATTGATAATGATTATGCATTTGTCTGTTTTGGCAAAAAAATTTTTACACCGGATGCCCTTCCTGCTGCAACCCTCCCCATTTATCCAGGCTTGGGACCAGCATCAAGAGACACAGAAATGTGCCTCCGTTGGCGTTGCAAGATTTTACCAAGAACCCTAAATATAACAAATACAACTGAGCAAGATACATTAGCTTTGCTTTGTACTTGAATATCTTTTTGGCACCCAAAAAATTAATTTACAAGTTTAATGCATTGAAATAATGAATTTTACCCGAAAATGATAATTTTATGATTTGAATCTTGTGTACAACACATTGAAATAAATGATTAGGGCATAAAATAATTTCTTTTCTACCAGAAAACATTCTTACAGCTGCATTTTATGCATTAAAAAACACAGCGCACAAAAAATCAAATTATTTTTTTTTTTACTGGTAAAAAAGTTAAGATGGCAATGATACCTCCATTGTCCCCCCATTTGTAAGGCTATGTTTAATAATAATAATAAACAATTTTCTATCCCGCTCAGGCAAATATTTACTTCAAAGAAGTGGTTGCATCAAATCAGTAGTGGAATTATAAGTGTCAATAAAATAAATACTAGTTCAGGTTTGGCAGATACAAATAAAGACAGAAAACATGCAAAACATCAAAACTCCAGATGTACAAACATATACAAAAGAAAGAAAACAAAACATAAAAGTAAATATATACAAACTAAAGCTACAGTAATACTAACATTCAATAAATATTACCTTATTTAAATACAATAGGTTATTTATGATTCTGATAAAAATTGTTCAAAAAAGAAAGTTTTAAGTTTAGTTTTAAAAACGGATTTTAATTTACAACTTCTAATATCATATGTTTGTAGCCTCATGATATCTAGTTATGGACATATGGCTAGTCAACTGGTATGTTTCTTGGAAAGGGATGGTAAACAGTTTCATACCCAAAAAATTTTTAAGTTCAGGCATTTCTGGTCCAGGTTTTAAAAAATCAAATACAAAATCTATTAACTTGCAAGTTATTAAGGTCTTAATTGTAAAACTAACTCTGTATATTTCAACAAAGTTGAATGAAGCAAAAGTTGTTTGTAGTTTTATTTTTTATATCAAATTGTGGGGTTTTTTTCACTAATGACAAGGTCTTAAAACTTCTGTAAAGGCCTACTGGTGTGTGTATGCATATACTAAATCCCTTTTGCACTGACAACATACAAAATTTATGACAAATAATGTGTAGCATCCATGCAAATCTTTTTATTAAATGCTTTCTACTTTGTCTGCATGTTACACCGTAATTGCTTTGTTGCTTCTTTTTCTATTCTGCTTGCATTTCACCTAAAAGTACAGGGTGTTTCAAAAAAAATACACCAAAATCATCACATGATATGTCAAAAACAATAACTTGACAAATGTGTTTGACATACCTTCAAGTTTTACTTTATGTTTTACAAGTATTTTACAAATGGCCACCACTGGCAGCATGGATGACATCAAACTGATATGAGAATTCATCCCAAATGTGTGTCAGCATGTCACGGTCCACCATGTTGATTGCAGCTGTTATTCGGCCTACCTGATCCTCGAACCTTACTATGTGTGACTTTTTCTTGTGGAGGTATGTTAAAAGCTAAGTTTATTTTCTATCGTTTCCAGCAAATATCAATGACACAAAAAATCTAATAGCAGCTACAATCAACACCATACACTGCAACATGCTTAGGCATGTTTGGGATGAATTCTCATATCGGCTTGATGTTGTCCATGCTGCCAGTGGTGGCCACTCTGAGCACTTGTAAAACATGAAATAAAACTTGAAGGTATGTATAACACATGTTTCCAAGCTAGAGTTTTCTATTGTTTTTTGTTTTTGACATATCACGTGATGATTTTGCTATGTTCTTTTGAAACACTCTATATATTTTTAGTTTTAATTATTGCTGTGGCAGAACTGAAATAAAAAAAATTGAGCTAAACTTGAATTTTTGTGTGTTAAAATGAAAAAAATTGAATTGAGATTTATTGTCACAGCAGTAATCATCTAAAAGGGCTAGATTATTAATCCACTCTGTCAATAGTGCACAACTGGTGGCTCTACAACTGCATGCAGCTTTGGACAATATGTGAACATATGTCAGACTCATGCATAACTCATTACAAATTTAACATAACTAAATTTTTTTGTTTTTCAAAGTAATATCACTATGGTTCATCTTTAGTACAAATTGTCGACTAACAATTTTGTTAACAGCTTACTGTAGCACTAAAAGAAAAGGTTGACTGATTTTGCAAGTTTATCTGCCAGCATGCAAGATCAAAGAAATTATAAACACAATATTTTATAAATGCAGCAAGGAATAAATTTTAACCATAATGTTGTGATACTAAGCAGCACAACAAAATTCATAAAATTTTTATTTTCAACATTTTGGGCTTAAATCCTTCTCAAGAAAAACTTAAAATAAAATTAATGCTAATGCAGAAAACAAAGAAAATTAATTATTTATGCATAAATAATTTTACATGGTCACAAATAATTTGAAGCAAATAAAATTATAAAGCCAATTTTTAGTTTTATTAAATTATTTAACCAATGAAAGTAAATTGAAATTTTAAATTAAAAAATCAAAACAAGAAAAATTAAAAAACAGATCAGTTAAGAAGTTTACAAAATTGTTGTTTGTTCATGCCATTAACCCTAGAAGATGAGTCTGGAAATAATTGGTCAATGATGAGATTGATTATAAAATTGACTGGTATGTTAGTCAAGAGACTTTTAACATCAAAACTTACCAAAAATTTTTGGTTTAATTGTGGTATTTTTGAACTTAATTTGACAAAACTGAAGGTATCTTTTAAAACCGATGAATGTTCTTGAAGAGATGTAAGAATATTATTTAGCCAAAATGCTGCTTGATAATTAAAAGCTATCCTTCGAAGCAGGAATAGGTCTCATGGAAATATTTTCTTTGTGAAGTTTGGGAAGACCATAAAGTGCAGGTGTAGCTGCTGCTGTTGGTCTTATGGATTAATATTCTTCTTAGTCAAGTATTTATTTTTCTTAAGTCTATATAAAAATCCTTGAAATTGTTTTAATTTCTTCAAAGTTTCATCATGGTCAATTTGATTAAAAATAGTTTACTTGCTGAGTATCTTATTCATTTTATCCATATAATCTGATGTATTCATGATCGTGACACCTTGTCCTTTGTCTGGTTTGCAAATAACAATTGATCAGTCTTTTTTCAAATTAATTAATGCTAGTTTTTTTTCAGAAGTTAAACCACTAAAATTATTTTTCTTCATTTGAAAATAGATTGATTTGTACTGACTCTAAAGATTAATAAACATATGTTTAAACTCAGTGCGTTGAGGTTGGCTTAAGCTTGATTGAACATTGTGGTATAAACTTTCAAACTCAGCTTGAACATCAAGAATATTCAAGTATTGCGGAAAAATAGCAAAATCTCTAAACCTTTACTAAGTAGTTTCTTTTCAGAGTCTATGACAAAGTGAGCAGATAAATTGCAAATAGTGCTAGTATTTTCTAAATACATTTCTGAAATATTTAAACCTAAGTTCCAGAGTTTCTTTTGGTTTATTTTGAAACATTTTATTTCATACTCTTTCTTCTGTTGTTCTAAAAATCGATTAATGTCTATAAATGTATATAAATGAAAACCTGCCACTCTTGTGAGACAACTGTAGTTTTAATGTTAAAAACTCATTTTCTAAAGAATTTACACACCCTAAATGTGATTTTATTTCTTCCGTAACTAAAAATTTTCTTAGAGCTGACACTTGAGTTATTGTCTTGAAGACTTATACTGTACAACTTGAATTTGGTGAACTTAGGACAAAGCTGATAAATCAGACAAAATCTCAAAAACTTTATGTCTGCTTTCCTTTTTTCTATTTTGCAAACTAGCCTCTCTAACTTTTTTAGTACTATTTTAGCTTCAGTTTGTATAAAAAAAAAAAAGAAACAGATCATATATTAAATACACCCTAAAGTTCTTGTTTGATACAAAATAAATTGGGTTTCTTCAAGAAGTGACCATAAGCGATTTTGTTTTAAGGGATTGTTGCTGCTTTTTGTTGGCAAAACTAACTGCAAATCCCTTTACAGCACTTGGAGGGAATTAAAAAGGAACGAAGAGAAAAAAGATATCTTAAAGAAGCAATAGTAACCAGAGGGGACTTCAAGTTGGTTTTAGTTACAAAATCACTTATGATTGCTTTTTTAGAAGAGACCCAATTTATTATGGATCAAACACAATCTTCAGGGTGTATTTGATACATAATCCAAAAACACTTAACAGAAAATTTTAGGTTTAATTTTAAATTAATAAACAAAAATTTATTATTGTTAATTTAATTTTAAGTTTTTCTAGAAAAGAGCTTAGAAGACAAAAATATTTAAAACTAAAAATTTTATGAATTTGGTTGTGCTGCTTTGCATTTCAACAATATTTTATAAAGTGTGTGTAAATAGATTTGATCATTAAAAAATTTTGACATTTGTTTTATTACAATCAATAGAAATAATTATTGTTGACAAAACTTACAATTTTACATGTCTAACACATAATTTCATTTACTTACAGTAACTCACTAGCAGTGATTTGTCAAAACTAAGTTTGTCATGCAACTAGCAATACCCAAAAGGTTGTGCATCCCTGCATAAGTTATTGAACAAAGTTAAAAGTAATGGTAGTGTAGATCAGTGCTTTCAAAACCTAAATTTTTGAGGGTGTACCTGCTTTTTGGGGTGTGTAGAAGTGTACTGGGTCTTCAAGGACTTTTTCTAGTTTATTCTGATTATTAGAATACCTATTATTTTTTTTATCATTTAATTTTTTTGTCACCATAAAAAAATTGTATAATTAAAGTGAAGACCTTTTTTTGGCACTTCTATCATGTTTTTTACTACTATAGGTCTTGGTTTATTTAAAGGAAAAAAAGTGAAGATCAAAATAAAATATTCAATTTAATTATTTTTTAAACTTTAAACCAGGAGGGGTTCTCGACCTTTTTTAATCCATAGACCTCTGCTCTAAATACTATTTGGGGACCCCTGCCAAAAGCATGTGAAAAATTTTTTGCAGAAACCCAAGTGAAGATTTTTTTATTTCTACTTAAATTTTAGCATAATATTTTTTAAATTGCTACACTGGCTATTAGAATTTGGACTTCAAATTCAGTTGAAGACCAAAAAAATCCTTCTGTAAAGTACGGCTTAGAATCGTGGTTTAATTTGTGTGTCGTTGCAAAAAAGGTTGAAAGGCACTTGTCTAGATCGGATTTTTGTCTATATGAGTATATTTTGTTATTTTTGGTGCGATAATTCCACCATGAAAATTTTTTTGTCATTTGCTATAATATAACTTTGCAAACAAGGGAATACGAGCAAATACTATATTCGCCTGAGTAATAATCAAAGGTCAAGCGCCCAATTTATGGGCATCAAACTGTCGTTTGGCGAGTTTTCGGCGTCGAATTATCGCGACCTGATTCTTTTCATTTCGTTGTTAATCTGGTGTTTTTAAACTAAATTAGCCATCTCGACTTTTTAGCAAGTTAATGTTGCTTTTCAGAACACTGTAATGCATCTTTTAATGTTATTATTTCTTCCACTTCTGCAAGCCGCCAAAGTTTAGTTGATTGTATGAAGTCGTTATCAACCGAAATGGTCCACAACATTTCCTTACAACAGCATTTTCATTCTGAGGCAATTGATGTTAGATTAAAAGGTTTGTTGGTTTGTCAAGCTATTTTGACATATATATATATATATATGTACAGGGTGTCCATAAAGTCTCTTTACAATTTAAAAAAATTATTACAAAGTAAAATGATGAGATATCGCAATGAGGGTTGTTTTATGTTAATCAGTATTTCATAAAGTTTTTATTGACACTAAAATTTATTGTTTCAGATAAAATTTCTTAATTAAAATTTCTTATGTTTAATGATTGAGTTATATGAACTGAACCCCCATAAAATGACTACTCCTCAAGAAAAAGCGCAATGTGTATCCTGGTTCATTGAGAAAAAATCAGATGTTCAGATCCAGCAAAACTACAGAAGTAAGTATGGAAGAGACCCACCATCACGTCCTTCAATTCGTTTATGGCACAAGAAGTTTATGGAGACAGGGACAATGTTCGATACAAGGAGGAGGAGTGGGCGACCAAGAACATCTGAAGAGAACATCGAGCGTGTAAGGCAAGCCTTTCAACGTTCTCCTATGAAGTCCATCCGTACTGCTGCCAGACAATTGTAACTACCACGTTCAACAGTGCACAAAGTCCTACACAAGAATTTAAGATTGTATGCAAATGTTACAGGCACTTCAGCCAGACGACATGCCAAGACGAAAAGAATTTACAGTGAACATGCTGCAACGAATTTCTGAGGATGAAGCATTCCTCAAGCGAGTTTGTTTTAGTGATGAGGCAACTTTTCATGTCTCAGGAAAGTTAAACAAACACAATGTAAAAATTTCGGGATCAGTAAGAAGTAAGAAGGGTCTGAACATCTGATTTTGTCTCAATGAACCAGGATACACATTGCGCTTTTTCTTGAGGAGTAGTCATTTTTGAGGGTTCAGTTCATACAACTCAATTATTAAACATAAGAAATTTTAATTAAGAAATTTTATCTGAAACAATAAATTTTAGTGTCAATAAAAACTTTATAAAATACTGATTAACATAAAACAACCCTCATTGCGATATCTCATCATTTCACTTTGTAATAATTTTTTTTAATTGTAAAGAGACTTTATGGACACCGTGTATATCATATAGCAAAACATCGTAGCTTACTAAATAATGCGAGCTTGTTTTAAAAGCTTCCACTTGCACCTTTTTAACCCTTTAAGGGACAATGGTACATATGTATACCATGATTGTGATTGAAATGTAACAATAGCACTTTTGTGAAGGCATTATAATTCTGATTTTTAGGTATTTGTGACGTCATTATTAAATCATTGTTAATTTATTTTACAATCAAATTTTCATATCCCTTAAAGGGTGAACTATTGTTTTGCACAGAGCGTAACGGGATTGCATTAGAACCCGACTTGGCTTTAACGTTCGGACCCTATTTATCTTATTTCGGATTTCAACCATGGAATGTTCGCTTAACAGAAATCATGTAAGTCTGAAGTAATTTATTTGTCTCAGTTTAGTTTACCAGTCCTCGTATTTTGCCTGATTGCTGCTTTCTGTTTTTAACTTCGCCACTGTAGCCAAGCGGCATGACCCTTTAAAGTAGGCGTACGTGTCGAGTATCTTTTTCAAGAACGCAACGGAAACCACTCGGGTAAACTGAGCAACGAACCTGCGTCTTTCTGCTTTTTATGTTGGAAAAGAAAATGTAAAAACTAATTTACACCTAATTTTTTATATCTTGGCTTATAATTTTTGCCTTCCAACTATTCTAACCAATAAGTCAAGTTTTAAATGTAACACGAATTGTACTTTTTCCATATATTATTATTTTTTATATATATTATTTGCTCGTTCGGGTTGTACTGAGCTTGAATGTTAAATACGGCGGACCAACTAGTTTTATCGTTTCAATTTAAGCAATGGCTGATGAGATCATCCCCGTTTTCTGAACCAGAAAATGTTAAATTTACGGTTACTCTGTTTCGACCGCCAATAGTAGCTGTTTATCATTGTTACAGGCGAGACTGCCATCAACTCGGAATTAAAAAATAAAAGCAATCCGGAAAAAAAAATTAAAAAAACAATAGAAGTTGTTGAACGGGCTATATTCAGGCGACTTAATTGTAAAGTAATATTATTAGTGTGTCGCCTAAAGGATTAGCCCTTGTTAATTTGGTGCCGGAGAATTTAATTACTCACAGCGAAAAAGTAACAATTATACGAAAAATTTACGATGGGTAATTTCTTTTTCGATAATTATTTGATAGATATTATACGATATTCTAGTTTTTATCGATGTAAAACTAAAACATTAACATTTTTTAAATCTGTTTTACTATTTAAAAAAATTTTTGTCACTCTTAATTATATTGCTATTAACTTTTTGCGAACCGATAAAAAAATTGTTTTAGGCTGACGATGAAGAAATACTGGCTGAAAGTCGTGTTTATCAAACTTACTTTAATTTAAATATAAAAACTTATCTTTATAATGCAAATTCTGCAATGGAACTTCACACAAAAGCGCATTTTTAATAGCCATTGAAAAAATTCACTCGCACAAATAGAATTAAGGCTCGTTTTCACATCAAACGTGGAATGGAGTATTCTTTGTTTGCTTTTTTATTGATTTTTTGCTTTGCGTAGCACTTAAAGAAGCTTAAAGCGCGGAAAAAAATAAAAAAATTAATAAAAAAAACAAAAAATACTTTATTCCACGCTTGTAGTGGAAACAAACTTTTTCAGTGTCGTTTAAAAAAATAATTAAAAAGTACAAAATAAATCCGTGAACAAATCTACTCCTAACATTTCTTGAGGCTACTGGCAGACAAGTGTGACTTCTCTTTTCCTAGCTGCTCGCGTGCATAACACCAGTTAAACCAAAGGTAACCTACGCGATACACGTGAGCGTTAGATGTCGCCAAGGATCATAAATCGCCCGTAAACCCGTTTTATAAATAGCACAACTTAGTGATAGTAGTGCTGCGTTTCTCAAACTTGGGAGTCCCTACCCCCTTGTGGGGTTTTCAATTATTTTCATGGGAGTCGCAACCATACTTTACAGGATATTTTTCAAATTTATATCCACATTAAATAGAGCAAAAAAGGGGTCGAAATGAAAATTTTAAAAGGGGTAGGAATTTGAAACAGGCCACAATAGGTTTAGAAACACTGAAATAATATACGAGGTATAAGCAAAGGCACATTGAACAAATTTCTTATTTTAGAAGGTATTAAACTCGAAAAGTCTGTTTAGATTTAAACTTAAAGCAGTCGCTGAAAAAGCAAGAGGATAGTTGCGGAAATAGTTGTAACGCAGCAAACACAGCACGTGAATTCCATGTGGTGTGTTTGCTGAAAACACTTTCAAAACACAGCGCGTGAATTCCATGTGGTGTGTTTGCTGAAAACACTTTCACACACAGCACGTGAATTCCATGTGGTGTGTTTGCTGAAAACACTTTCAAAACACAGCACGTGAATTCCATGTGGTGTATTTGCTGAAAACACTTTCAAAACACAGCACGTGAATTCCATGCGGTGTGTTTGCTGAAAACACTTTCAAAACGGCTACTAATAATTGATACTATTAGCAGTTATTTCCTATAAATTTTAAAAGTTATATTAATTAAATTTAAACAAAGATAAAAGTATACCTGTCTCTGTCAACTTGCATTTACTGCTAAGCCTTCTTGTCCGAATTTAAAACTTTTTTTTGTATTTCAAAGATCTTTATCGACTCACCGAAATCTATCTTATGAAAAGTATTTCCAAGCCCTTAAAACGTTTGCTCGGTGTGAGCAACGTCACGGCACGTGATCAAGAGTCAATTGCCTAAAAGGAGGCGAGTTTTGAATCGTAAGATGCAACATTCTGATTTTTTTTAAAGTTTCTCATTTTATATCGATTGTTTATCTGTTTTTCTCATGGACCCTTAAAGTAATTTTTTTGTTATATTTTTAAAATACACTGGCTGGTACCAATCGTTAACTAAATTAAACGAATTATGTTCACGGCAACTTATTAATGAACTGAGTTCAATCGTTTATTGGTGGTAACTCCACTCCTTCGGCTCACCACACAATAGGTTGACTTTATCACTTTTGAGTTTCATTTGTTGGTGTAATTTTTATTAAAACAAAATAATTCTTTAAAACTTGCAAAAAACACTACCTGCGTCAATTTTTATAGCAGCCACTTTACATGGCACCATTTCATCTCTGTTTGGACGCGTTATTTAGGATAATTTTGCAATAGTTTGATTTAGACAATTTTGTTTACTCTTTTCCTTGTCTTGAAAAAAATTATATTCATCGGTTTTGTGTAGTAATTGTCAACTTCTGTTCTTACCCATAAACTCGCCGTATTTTTTTAAGTTATAAAAATGAAGCTTTTTATGGCAGTTTATTGATTGTTGGAAAATGTGCAACAACTACTAAAGTTTTTTTTATTAAGTTTCGGCTATAAAGCTGCTATATCACAATGAATCGATTCGAAGCTTTCATATATTGTGTAGTTGTCTTGTTTTTAACGGCGTGACGTCAACATGTGCTTGTCCTTACACTTCAGCAGAGTGATTCTCAAATTATGGGTTACTTCTACTTTGCGCTTGGCACGGTAATTTATTTTAATGATTGTGAGTCTACACAGATTTTATTACATATGTTGTTTTGCGTTATATTTCGGTGTATTTATTGCAGTTCATTTTAAAACTTAAGCAAAACTTATTTTTCTGGTAAAAATAGTAGATTTCCTGCTCTAATCTTTGTCGACATTTGTCTGTTTTCGCCATCTCTAATGCATTCCGATTTCTAAAAATCGTTTGAAAGTGGGTCACACCTCTAAAGAAATTTGAGAATCACTGCTGTCGCTTGTGTTTTCCGTCGCTTTGCTGTTTCGTCGAATGTATTCCGAGCTATGGTTTCCAATTATGGCTAACGACGTTTGTCGTGCGCTCATCAAATAATGTCATAATAATATCGAATCAATCGTGTTCAAAATATTGTTTTAAACAGCTTTGGGTTCGAAGTTTTCGCATCGAACTATATGCAGTAAAAGAATTCAGCAATTTTGAATTTTAAAATTAATGGTAATTCTACTGAGTGTCGACTGTTGGCGTTTGTTTTGCCTCTTGATAAAAAAATAACGTAATAGCTCATTGAAGTGTGCTAATATTTTACAATTTGCAATAAAATAGAGCAGTATCTACATGGTGTTTTGAGACGCTGCAAACCGAATTGTTGACTAGATCGAACTTATCTTTAGCTGGCCTTGGTTCCACTTGCATAGCTTCAGGCGATATTCTGTATAGTTCCGTCTGACCATCTCTGAATAATAATTATGATAATATAATTGTGTGTTAGCTTAGTATTTAGTTTTCAACTAAAAATTGTAGCAAATTAGAACGACTACTTTTATTTTTTAATCTAAAAAAATGTTTATACAACTGTAAAAAATTTTAATTGTTTTATAAATTTAATTTTTTTTTTCTTTTACTCCCATTTAAAATTTTATTTGTTTACTTACTCGGTACTCGCCCAACAAAATTTACAGTGAGGGCTATAGTTTTAATATCTAACTCACCTTTGAAAAAAATTATGCGCTTGCCCACGGATAGGTCTTGAGTTTTTATTTGATCTTGCATAATTGATGACATTAAATTAATGGTTTTTAATTTTTTTTGTACTGCGACCCATTTTGACAGCGCAATAAAACTTAACGAACCCCTTGAAAAAATTTTAAAGGCTAACTTTCTAATGCTTTTGGGAACGCGCATTTGCAAAAAATAATCAAACATTTTTTTGTTGAATAAAAACTCATAAATTAAAACAGTGATTTTCAACCTGAGGGTCGGGACCCCTGTCTGGGTTGTTCAGCTTTTTTCTGGGAGTCGCGAGAGCTTTTGATGAATGTAAAAAATATAACATTTAAGCAAAACACTATTCATAATCGTTATTTTAAAGTTTACTCAAAATTATTAATCGATATTTGAAATACAGGATTACTTGACAAAAATCTTACTATAAACTTGTTTTGAGAAAAATTATGAACATTACAATTAAATATGAATAGTTTTATTGCGTTATTTACAGAATAGATTAAGCGCAATTCTTTCTGAACGGTGTGAGAAAACAATGGTCGAAACACGCAGCAAAGTCGTTGAGTACGTACAAGCAAGAACAAGAAATAAAAAAATTATACTGTAAGCACAAACTAGTTCCTTGGCCACGAATTGCTACAGCTAATAAAACGTTATTGGGAGTTCTTGGCTATTACAAGTGAATAATATAGAATAACTTTTTTACGAGGGTCAGTCAATAAGTAATGAGACTTTCTCAATTACTTTGGTGTTCTTGGAGTTATGCAACTGAAATTTTATGTGATGATTATGAATGGAGTTGTCATCTTATTTACAACAAAACTTGTTTATTTTCAGATTACTGTAGGTGTGACGATAAATTGAAATGACTACTAGGCTAGGAAACAGCTCATGCTTGGAACAAAGAGGAGTCATCAGATTTCTGTTGGCAGAGAGTGTAAAATCATGTGAGATTCTGTCTAGAATGCAAAGACAATATGGTCCTTCCTGTATGTCTAGAGCAAACTTCTACAAATGGGTGCAAGCATTCAAAGATGGACGCGAAAGCATTACTGATGATCTGAGAAGTGGAAGACCTGTGGATGTCTCTACCCCAGAAGCAGTACAGGCAGTTGAAGACCTGATCAAATCTGATAGAAGGGTCACTTTAGATGAAATTGCTACAAACTTGGACATCTCCCATGGCACAGTGTACGCAATTGTGCGTGAGAAGCTGCGTTTTTCAAAAGTCAGCTGTCGCTTGGTTCCAAAGATGTTAACGGATGATCACAAAATGCAGCGCCTGATGGCTTCCAGAGCATCACTACGCAGATACAGAAAGGAGGGAGATGTATTTCTATCGAGAATAGTGACAACTGATGAGACCTGGGTCTTTCATTATGAACCTGAATCGAAACGACGATCAATGGAGTGGAAGCATGTTTCTTCCCCAGTGAAGAAAAAATTCAAATCTCAGAAAAGTTTAAGGAAAGTCATGCTCACTGTGTTCTGGGACAGAAATGGGCCGATCACTATCAGTTTCTTGGAAAGGGGCAATACTGTGAACTCAGAGAACTACTGTGAGCTGCTAACTCAAGTGAAAAAAGACATTAAGAACAAACAGAGAGGACTTCAATCAAGAGGTGTGATTCTCCTTCAGGATAATGCAAGGCCCCACACAGCAGCAAGAACCCTAGCCAAAATTGAAGATTTAGGCTGGAAACTTCTAACACACCCACCCTACAGCCCAGACCTTGCACCATCTGATTTTCACCTCTTCGGCCCACTCAAAGAGAGTATGAGGGGAATTCACTTCCAGACTGATGAAGAAGTGAAGGCTGCTGTGAGCAACTGGCTAAGGACCCAGTCCACGGAATTCTATGCCAAAGGAATAGACAATCTAATATCAAGATGGAACAAGTGTGTTGCAAAGGAGGGAGACTATGTTGAAAAATAAAAAAGCATTTTTTGATTACCAGTCATTGCAAACTTGAGTTATTAAAAAAGTCTCATTACTTATTGACTGACCCTCGTAAATTTCCCATGTGCATACGTTGAAGTGTTAGTGCAAAAGTTAAAACAGGAATCCCTGAGTTAAAATGCGTAATAAGTGGAAAGAAAGAATAAAATTGACAAGAATAGCATTACATAATATATGTATTTAGCTTCTTATATCATTATTCTTTCTTGTGCATGTTAACTTTGTAGCAAACCCTTAGTATCATCATCATCAACATATCTTACCCTCCTGACTCACGGGACTAGGTTGAAAGCGTTAAACTTAATGCCGCCGTCAAGCGATTACCCCAAGCTACTTTCTGAGTATGCAGAATCTTTTTGTTCTTTATAGAGCTGCTTGGTAACACCACCAAGCAGAGGATGCAGTAATATTGTAAAGCGTGTTTTTCAAAGACACAAAAAACAACAAGACTAGCAGTTGAACCCATAGACCGCGTCCATTGTGTTTGCCACCAATAGGGCGTCGCCTATTTGCAGTGCCTACACCAGTGCTTTCCAAACTTTTTATATAAGTGGCACACTTTTAAACCACAAATAAATTTGTGACACGTTTTAATTTACGAGGGTCAGTCAAAAATTATCCGCACTTTATGCCACAGCTCACTCTCGTGTTTAAGTTGGACGCAGTTTTTCCAGCAAACGTGGGCATCTGCGCCATGTGATCACTATCAGCTGATCTATTTGTTTGATCGATTGTTAAAGGTGTTTGTTTCAGTCAATAAAAATGGCCACTCCTCTAGCAAAATGCACCAGTGAAGAACAGCCCAGTATCCGATTCTTATAATCAGAAGGTATGCCAGGGACTGAAAGTCACCGGCAATTTTTAACATAATATAGAAACAGTGCACAACCAAAAAGAAGTGTGTATGAAAGGAGTGAGAAGTTTAAAAGTGGCTGGACAACCGTGGGCCATTGGAAACATTCTGACTCACCATTAAAGAAGAAATTTAAGACCTAACGTTCTGCAGGAAAGGTTATAGCAGTATTCACCATTTTTGGGCTTAAAAGGGCCTATTCCAAAAATATACCTAGAAAAGTTCTGAACACCCTGCAAAAAGCCCAGACCTTCTAACTATGGTATTATTTCTTTAGTATACCCAAAAATAGTTTACGAAATTGTCGATTTTCTTCGGATAAAGCAGTTCTGGAAACGGTGCATAAATGGTTACAAGACCAGCCAAAAACTTTCTTCTCAGATAAAATTCACAAACTTGTGAACAGCTGGAATAAATGCATCAAAAATAATGAGAAATAAGTAGAAAAATGACATATTTTTTGTAGTCTTGTGCTTGTGCAAACAAATAAAAAAAAACAAAAGTGCGGATAATTTTTGACTGACTCTCGTAATTTCAATCAAAAAGTTTTTTACAGCAATATCTCAACTTACAATTTTAATGATTAATGCTTGCTAAGACTTTAATTATAACAAGGGCAAATTTTTTATCAGATTGTTGTTTGCAAGTTATATTTTTGGTGGAAAACCCCCATAATATGATTTATTGAACTGTTTGGAGGAAGATAATACGCTGTGGCTAACCCTGATTGAAGGGAAAGGCCGAAAAGAGAAGAAGAATTGAACTGCAATAGTTGTTGTCAAATATTAATATTATTTCAAGTCCAGTTAGCGACACACCATCGTAGTACAAGGGACACACTAATGTGTCACGACACACAGTTTGGAAAGCACTGGCCTACACAGATATAATTCGAGTAAGATTTTGGTGCTTACCCTTTTTTTTTTAAAACAAATTCATATTGTGATGAAACAAACTTGCTTCCTGTAATACAACTTCTATATATATACTTCATTACTATCTTTGCAAGGCTTGTTTCCTTCCTCCTTTTTCTAATATCCGCAGCCTTTATTCCTGCTTATTATTAAATAATTATAGTCGTACTTTTACTAAGTGGCGGAGCACAATTTAAAAAATTGAATTGAGCTGATGACTTGTTAGCTTAGCAATTAAACCTTAGTTCAACGTTTCTTGGCCGGGTAAATAAAATTTTTGTAGAGGTACACCAATAAAAACTAATAAACGACGGTTAAACATACGTACAAAAACAATGTCACTATTTGAACTGACGAAAAACTAACTATTCAAAGTGAGAAGGCAGCAAAACGTGTGAGCCGTAAACTAGTTATTTAGAAACAACAGGTATTTCTAACAATAGCGTCAAGTAAAACCGAAAAAAAAGAAAAAGTCGCATCAATTGCTCAAAAAATAAAGATCTCTTTTTAGATTCGATTGCGTTGTAAGTGAATGAAATAAAAAACCTAGTGGTAGGGTAAACAAAGACAAAAAAGTTTATGAAGCATGCTTTAGTATGAATGTCGACAATGTGGTTGAGTAGAAAGAAGCTTTTTAATGATAAAGAGTGCAATATAAACCTTAACATGATCAACAGAGATGATATTATACTTGAGTTAATAGCCCGATAAAATGACTCGACAACGGATACAAAGAGAAAACTTTTTTGCATATCGGTCGACCACTGCTTTTTTGATATCCAAAGCTGCAAGCGCAGCAATTTAAATTTTGATGCTTTTTGGGTCAACATGGCTGTATGGAACTGGTTTCTCTGCATGCTAGCAAGAAAGAACAAAGCCAGGAACAAATCAATTGTAGAGCAAGGTCTATGGTTTGCTCCGACAGCTAGATCCCGCCAAAATAAAATCCAACACAACTCATAGCACTATGTTTTTTGTGGATGTTAAATTTAATTAAAAAGTTTTGGTTTGTAGTCATTCGGAAGGGCATCCACTCCAGGTCAGACACAAACAGGACTGGGGCCGAGAGTTTATCCTTTTACTACCCCAGGCTGCTGTACTGCACGGATCAGATGCTGGCAGTGATGTTGTTAAGCCAGCATCGACTTTCGTCATCCAAAGCTGTCAGACCTTATGCGCCATGTAGTGCTCGATGTATGGGACACGCTATAAGACCGTATGGTCTGCAGTTTGTTCAACGGCGCCGCACTCGCATTTTGGTGAAGGAGCGAGACCCCGTTTGTACATGGACAAATGGAATTACGCTACCCAACACCAGTTTGCAGGCGATTAGGCTTGACCCACGTTATTCGGGGCAAGCTCATTCTAACACGCCTGGCTTTGGTCCTGGGTATGAAAATACGGGCCTTTGATCTATTCTTGCAGTACTCCACGTTCCATTTATAATTGGTCCATTGAGAAGCGCGGATGCCAAGTCCAGCAAGGTTGTTTAATGGATTCCGCGCAGCTGGCACAGATGGGCGTCCAGATCTTAGTCTCTCATGGCGTGCATCTGAGGACCCACTTAAAAGACCATACAGGATATGAATCAGAGATCCACGGTAAGCCAAGAAGAATGTCGTTCCTAGTCGGCGAAGCTCAGCTGACTGGATGCCTGAAAGTATGGGTGAGTGATCCGTTGGAATGGAACGCAGGCATCTATAGTGACTATGTGCAAGATGCGATTCAGATACTCTCTATGAGGCGAATGTGAGGGCTGCGACACCAGACTGGTGCGCAGTACTCAGCCGTTAAGTATCCAGAGATAGGGCATCTATGCGCAGTGTTTTGGCACCAGCACTCCATCCTGAGTCTACAAGTTGTCTCAGCAGTGTTGTGGGCGAAGATATTTTTTGCACAATGCTATTAGGCAGTGACGGAACACGAGCGATTTGTCCAGTTTAACCTCAAGATAAAGAGGGGTTGGACAGAATGGTAAAAGTCTATTGCTACTGTAGACTATTAGCTCACGTTTGGTCTTTCGCTTATTTAAATGAAAGACTGCCGCCACCGTCTTAGTGTCGGCAGCGTGGTCGAGGAACGCCGTGCTTATGATCAACATTGTCTCGGTTCAAAACTCACTCGCGCCATTCTGTTGTGTCCTTGGTAAAGACATTTTATGGCACATTCCCCTGCTTGGTGGTCTTGCCAAGCAGTTTTGAATTAAAGTAATATCTTTATCAAATTCCAAGCAGATAGCAATATAATGACATCTCCGGAAGCAGGTCAGGGTAATTGCCTACCCTATGTATTAGCGCCTCCGTCGCCTTCCTGCGAGTCAGGAGGATAAATATAGAGATAAAATAAATAGGAAAAATAAATAAAAATAATGTCACTGTAGATACGCCAAAAGTTTAGTCATGTCTTGACTTAAAGTCCCCTTCAGGTCCTCCAGTTTCCAAACTAGTGCTGGTTGAATCCGAGGATAAAATATCAAAAATTATGTCGCAATAGCAACTCAGCAAATCAAAAATTATGTTTCTATTGCTAGAAATCTCTTTCAAAAATTATAGATATTTCGATACTATCGAAAATTATGTTGGTGTCACTGCCAACGTAAGTAAAATTGACCGGCTTAGACAAGATTACGGCTATTGATGACCGGACGTCAAAAATAATAACGCTTTCTTCACAAAGATCCTGCACCACTTCAAAAAGTCCGTCTTCTGGTTGGATGAATCTCTCCAATGCTATACCTCTTCCTCATAACTTACTAAATTTACGACCTGAGAAGCGACGTAGAGAAGCACAAATTAATATGGTTGTTTCGCAATGGGCCCTTTTTTGGTAAAAATTTAATTTAGCAAATAGTTATTGTTTCTAAAAATTAGATCAGGGTTGTTTGGCTTCAGAAAATTGAAATTAATTAAGAATCGTCCTGAATTTTATCAAAATCAAAACAAACCTGCTCTTTAGAGAGCAGTGGATCAATAATTGGCTCAACGCGGGCGTAGATAATAAGCTTCTCAAGTATTTTGGAGGGGACACAAAACAGAGATATCGGTCGATAACTCTTTGGATCCCCCACAAGCTTTATTGGTTTTGGGATCGCGACTACAAGCACTCTTCTCCAGATCTTGGGAACTTTGAGTCGGCGCAAGTAGGATGAAAAAAAAATGACGTAACAGGGCTTCAAAGCAGCTTCAGCATGGATTAGCCTATATAAGCTCTTGGCAGATGGAATCAGGGCCCGGAGTTTTACATGGTTTTAAGTGTTGAAGTGCAGCAGTAAATTCTCTCTGTGAGAAATTCTCAAATATATTCACTGGGTTTGGTGTTGTGACCCCCCCCCCACGCAACATGGATTATATGTTACGCCGTTGAATTCACGTGGTACGGAAAGTCGAGATGACTTGCAATCAACAGCGTTTTAATTAAAAATAGAGATTTATATAGATATACAGATGTAGTGTAGATATAATATAAATATATATATTGTTATAAATAGAGATTAAATAGAATAAGAATTTTATTAACAGAGTGAATTGTTTAAAACCATTTTTTGTTTAATAGGACATTCCATGTCAATCAACTCACACCCTTTTCGGCATTTTTTTGCCAACCATCTCCGATTTTGCTGAAATTTGGAATTTCTGTAGGTTTGGATAAAAAAATGGCTCACACCAAATTTCAAGTTTCTAAATCAAATAGTTTTTGATATATGAAGGTTGAAAGTTAGACACAAAATCGCCGCTTGAACGCCCATGATCGAGCAAAAGTGACCCTCTTGGGTTTATTTTTTGTTCGATTTTAAAGATGTTAATATCACTGAAAAGCTCTTTTCAGCAGCTTTCCAATGATATTCATATCTCAAATGTATCTATATAAATAAAAAAGTTATTTTTTGTCGTGACCTTGTGACCTTGACCTCGCATGACCCCAAAACCCCCGCTCTAGACAAAAAATTTTTTCAATATTTTTGTTTCTCACATAGAGGACTACAGCATGTCAAAAATCAAAGTGGGATTTTTATGGGTTTTTGAGATATTTGCATTTTATTAAACAGGTGTGCCTAATGATGCAAATTTGTGGATATTTACGCAATAAATATTTTTGCAACTTTGTCGATATTTTCAAATAAATCATTTTTGCAAGTTTTTTGTTAATTTTTTTCTAATTAAAAAATATCTTAAAAATTCATAGAGATCCCACTTTGATTTTTGACATGTTGATAGTCCTCTATGTGAGAAACAAAAATATTGAAAAAATTTTTTTGTCTAGAGTGGGGGTTTTGGGGTCATGCGAAATCAAGGTCACAAGGTCACGACAAAAAATAACTTTTTTATTTATATAGATACATTTGAGATATGAATATCATTGGAAAGCTGCTGAAAAGAGCTTTTCAGTGATATTAACATCTTTAAAATCGAACAAAAAATAAACCCAAGAGGGTCACTTTTGCTCGATCATGGGCGTTCAAGCGGCAATTTTGTGTCTAACTTTCAACCTTCATATATCAAAAACTATTTGATTTAGAAACTTGAAATTTGGTGTGAGCCATTTTTTTATCCAAACCTACAGAAATTCCAAATTTCAGCAAAATCAGAGATGGTCGGCAAAAGAGGGATGTGAGTTGACATGGAATGTCCCTAATGCGCCTTCGCAAACGCATAAAATAACCTACATATGCTGATATAGAATTTTTTAAAAAAAGGGAGTTGTTAAGTTACATTGGGTTGCATGATGGATCGGTATAAAAAAAAAGGTTGAAAACCACCAAATTAAAACCTATTGCAATGTCCATGAATCATATATTCTTAATAATTATTTTAAAAACAAAATTTAAATTAAACTATCGATTTGCTTAAATATTATATTTTTTACCCGCCAGTATACCCTTGCGGTATAGCCGCCAGTATACTCTTGCGGTTTAGCGGTGTCTTTTGCAGTTGCGCTGGTGGAACATTGTTTTCATTGTACTACCTACCCAGCGTTCAGGTCCACAACTGAATGTTTGAGGTGTAAAAACCACAAACAGAAAGTTGTGCCAGCTGTTTAAGTTTTCAACTTTTTCAGCTGGGGTCAACAACAAGCTTTAGTGTCCTGACGAGTCCTAATAAGGACGAAACAGGTCTGTCGGCACTTGCTTGTTGATTGACTTGACCATTCTTTCTATATGATTATATTTTTTATTGTGCTTTTGCAACCAACAGAAAAAAGCGAAACCTGTAGGCAACTCCGAGGTTGGCTACAGATTTGTCACGAACACTGTGGCGTGGTGTGAACATGATTGAAGTTTCAACAAACTTTATTCATATTGGCCGACCTTTACTCAGTACAATTTTATTCAGTAGGTTACTCCATCATTTAGCAATTAAACAGCAGAACCGTGGGGTTTACCATACGTCCCGATTTAGGTGGGATAATTTCAGTTTTTAGGGTTTTGGCTCGGCCTCCTGCATTATGTTCCGATATTTCCAAATTTAAGTGAAGACTTTTTTTTAGAGAACACTGCTTTTTGGGACAAATTTTTTCTTTTAACGAACGTCCCGGTTACCCCTTCGGAAATATGGTAGGCTATGCCTGGATAAAAGCCACCATCATCATTCATCAGCTTCCATTTGCCTGTTGGACCTGGACTTGATTCTGAAATGTTAGGGCCGTCCATAGCGAACTAGAAATATCGGCTATATAAACAAAAATGAGGGATTTTATTGAAGGCCGACTTTAATGCTGTCTCAGCAAAGTAAAGCAATTTCGAGATTTCAACTTTACAAGTTGTTTTTGTTAACCTTTTCACGGTTTTGTATAAAAAGCAAGATTTAGTCACAATTTAACTGAATAAAATTCTGGCTTTTGCAAAATTAAATAATTCATAAGATCACAATATCTTTTTCTTAGGCTATAACAAAAAATTAATTTAAGCCTAGTTTGCAAAGTTGCTCTATTTAAAATTTTTTAAAAAATAATAACAATAATAGTAGGGTGATTTATATAAAAATAGAAATATAAAAAGACATCACAATGCCAAACGTGAAACATCACAGCTAAACCTAAGACTGCAAAAAAATAAAAATCAATTTAGAGATTCAATGATTTTAACCCTTTTCAAGAAGCTCCTTTGCTACTGCGAGATGTACAAAAAAAAGAGCAATTTTGTTAAAATGTTGCTTAAAGTTTTGTTATGCCTAACTGCTTGAAGTTTAAAAACAGACAAGAAAGTATTTGCGAGAAATATATGACATTTTATAGAGGTTAAATGTGTAAAAACAATTAAAAAAATCAATCAATTGGCCCTCCGGCTTGTGCTTACACAATTCTCCTCGGTTTAAAGCGTCTAAGTACTTACCGTATATTCGACAGAGGTGGCTCGAGACACAGAGCTTTGAAACGAGACGAGATTTTAGGGTAGCAAGACCGAGACGAGACTTTAAAGTAGCGAAACCGATACGAAACTTTGGCGTATGGAAACGAGACACGAGACTTTGCATAAGTTGCTTTAGTTTAAGTCAGAGTTGTGGGGTCAGAGCCAAGTTGGAGTAGCATGTTTGTGGGCAGAGTCAGAAACGAAGTAGGCTAATAGTTCTTTTAAATATGTTGAAGACAGAGTCGGTTCTTGAGAAGTGCGTGAGTTGGTATCAAATTCGTATTTTTTTTGGCCACACCTGTCACAGCCACAAGTGCTATGATCAGTGGTTGAGTGTAACCAATAAAAAAATAAAAAAATTTTAATTTTAATCTACTTTTAATTGCAGACAAGAAAAAGCATTATGAAATGCTAACTCGGCAATAATAAAATTACTATTGCTAAAAGTTATTTTTAATGTACTTTTGAAAATTTTAAGGGGGTGTGTTGCTCCTTATTTGCTGGATTCTCCCTGGTTGCTAAGCGTGTCTTATAACCAGATTTCTGGAGTCGGAGAAATTTTTTCCGACTTCGACTCCAGCTCTATAAAGTTTTACAATTCCGACTTTGACTCTGGAACATCTGACTCCGGCTCCATCCAAGAACGTGCAACTCGAGCAACTCCGATTTCACAACCTTAAAGAGCTACTTTACGAAGACTCCAAAAGCAATAAGAACTCCGAATCCCAACTCCATCAAATTTTAAAACATCCACTCCAACTTGCAATTTTATCAAATCTAAAGAAAGTACTCCAACTCCGCTTTAAAACACGCGACTCCGGCGACTCCGGCGATTCCGACTCCACAACCCTGATTATAACTACAGTATGTTGTTGAGTCTGAAGTTGCCGAAGCCGTCTGTTTTAATATCGAGTGGGAGTGAGTTTTTTCCATGTAATAAAGTTGGAGTTGTATTATTAGATCTCTTAGAGTCGGAGTTGAAAAATCATTGAATTGGTGAAGTTAAAAAATAATTATTTTTATCCGAGTCCACAACCGTGGTTTAAACAATAAGTACGAAAAATGACCTCCAACTTTTTCCACATCAAAAATCTTTAACATAAATCGCAAAAAGTTTTCCAATTTAAAACCACCCTCGTCTATTAGGCTTACATTTTTCGCGCGTCACACTGCTGAGACAACTTGTAGACTCAGGATGGAGTGCTGGTGCCAAAACACTGCGCATAGATGCCCTATCTCTGGGATATTCAACGGCTAAGTACTGCGCACCAGTCTGGTGTCGCAGCCCTCACATTCGCCTCATAGAGAGTGTCTGAATCGCATCTTGCACATAGTCACTATAGATGCCTGCGTTCCATTCCAACGGATCACTCACCCATACTTTCAGGCATCCAGTCAGCTGAGCTTCGCCGACTAGGAACGACATTCTTCTTGGCTTACGTGGATCTTTGATTCATATCCTGTATGGTCTTTTAAGTGGGTCCTCAGATGCACGCCATGAGAGACTAAGATCTGGACGCCCATCTGTGCCAGCTGCGCGGAATCCATTAAACAACCTTGCTGGACTTGGCATCCGCGCTTCTCAATGGACCAATTATAAATGGAACGTGGAGTACTGCAAGAATAGATCAAAGGCCCGTATTTTCATACCCAGGACCAAAGCCAGGCGTGTTAGAATGAGCTTGCCCCGAATAACGTGGGTCAAGCCTAATCGCCTGCAAACTGGTGTTGGGTAGCGTAATTCCATTTGTCCATGCACAAACGGGGTCTCGCTCCTTCACCAAAATGCGAGTGCGGCGCCGTTGAACAAACTGCAGACCATACGGTCTTATAGCGTGCCCCATACATCGAGCACTACATGGCGCATAAGGTCTGACAGCTTTGGATGACGAAAGTCGATGCTGGCTTAACAACATCACTGCCAGCATCTGATCCGTGCAGTACAGCAGCCTGGGGTAGTAAAAGGATAAACTCTCGGCCCCAGTCCTGTTTGTGTCTGACCTGGAGTGGATGCCCTTCCAAAAGAACGACGGCGAGGTTTACATTGCCAAGTTTTGCTTTGCCAGTGCTAGGCATGCCAGTTTAAAGATGGAATTTTTGCAGTATCAAGGGAAGTGATAACGTTGCTTTAACGAATAAATTTAAAAAGACTTTGTTGCCGTTGAATTCACTTGATGTAAAAGCGACTTACCAAGACTTTAACACCCTCAGAAAGTATCCAAAAAGACTTTCCACGCGTACACCAAAACAACCGTATATCATGTTGGTATGCAGAGTGTGAAACTCTCTACACTACTTTACTGCAGTGCCTCGAAATAAAACGCAACTTAATTTTGGCTGCTATGGTTTTATTGATCAGACGTAACAGAAAATAGAGAGATCGATGCTTTTGTTCAGAGCATCGACTTACACTCTCGTCGAAAAGCATGGAGTATGTTAAAATAATTTTCTTTTTATTTCATTAGTAGGTAACAAAACTTACCTTTTCACTCTGGGATTTTTATTTTATCTCTATATTTATTCTCCTGACTCGCAGGAAAGCGACGGAGCGCTAATACATAGGGTAAGCAATTACCCCGACCTGCTTCCGGAGATGCCAAGATATTGCTGTCCGCTTGTAATTCAATAGAGATATGACTGTAATTTAGAACTGCTTGCCAGGACCACCAAGCAGAGGAATGTGCCGTAAAGTGTCTTTCCCAAGGACACAACAGAATGGCGCGAGTAGGTTTTGAACCGAGACCGTGTTGGTCACTAGCCCGGCGCTTTAACCACTCGACCACGCTGCCGACAATTTCAGCTGATACTATTGCATCTTAGCTATATAGAAACCGGAGATACGAGGCGGTTGAGCTGCAAGTCAACTCGACTTCTTTTCCAAAAGATGTCCGACTTATAGAGGACACCAACATCAGAATCAGTAACCATCTTTAAGAATTAATTTTTTGCACAAAAAATTTCTTGCTGTTCTGCTATACTTAAAACCAAATAGACCTAAAGCTCCTGCTATGACCAATGCGGAAATTACTTTAAATTCCTAGTTACGTGACTCCTTTTTTGCTTGCGCCCATTCAAAATATTTAGAATCTAAAAAAGAGCGCTTGTAGTCGTGATTTTAAAACCAGTAAAGCCTGTAAAGAACTCCAAGAACTATCACCCGATATCACTGCTCTCTGTCCCCTAAATTATTTTCGAGAGACTTAACTAGGGCGGCGTTGAGCAAGGCCACTTTATTGTTCCCTTGGGAGCAAGCTGGATTTCGACGCGAAAAGTCAACCGTAGATCAATTGGTTTTGTCGTTTAATACATGAAACAACAAAGATCTTTTCGAAACTAAGAGAAAGAACGGCGTCGTAATCGTTGCTCTGACATGTTTGCAACCACAACTAGCAGCTGCAGATGTAATGACTACTGATTTAAATAAATCCCACTCAGTCTCAACGTCTTCAGTATAGTCAGGGAGTTTTCTGAACAGGAAAGCAACTTTGCTTGCAAAACCTTTTTGTCAGCTAGTAACTCCCACTTTATTCTGTATGCTCTGAATCTTTTTTTTGTTTTTGGATGGTTTAGGCCTCTTAGAATGCAGACAACTAGGTGATGGCTGGTAGACAGTTCAGCTCCTCTTTTAACACGAACATCAACCACGGAGGAAAACTAGTCCGCTGAGACAATATAGAAATCAATGATAGAACGCTGTCCCACTGAATCTCTATACCAGGTGTACTGGTGAATTCCGTTGTGCCGAAAAAAGGCATTCATTATGCGCAATCCATTGGTGGTACAAACCTGTAGCAAACACCTTCCATTTCTGTTAATGTTTTCTGATAACACCCTTTTATGTCTTGATGTCAGTACCTACATGTGTATTGAAATCACCCAGTAGGACAGAATAATTAAGGTGTGTATGTCTGTCTGTCTGTCTGTCTGTCTGTCTGTCTCTTAGACAAAAAGAATTTCACTTTTAATCGGAAAAGTTCGGTTGGCTTGATGCCTAAAAAAAATGGTAAGTGGTCTGTTGAAGTAGGACGCGGGCATCCAGTGGCAATGCTGAAGACGTCATTCAAGACACTATTCATGAAGCAAGCATGTATGCTGCATGTACTCAGCTGTCCAGTAGACAGACATAGGACAACAACTTGACGCGGGAAGACATCTTTTGCACAATGCCACAATGGTGTTGACGAAACCTGAACGAAATTTTTGGTTTTACTTCAAGATATATAGGGATCGGACATAATGGTAAAAGTTCATTGTATAGTAGACTTTTAGTTCGGTTTGGCCCCTTGCTTGTTAAAATGAAAAGCTACCTTTACCGTCTTCGAGCGACTGAGTTTTATCGTTTAAGTCTGGACAGAGGGTGAAAGTGTGATCGTGTCTTGATTTAAATTCCTCTTTAAATCTTTCCAGTTTCGACAGATTGCCAGATTGTCCGCATAGGTAAACTTTTTTGAAGATTTTGCAAGCCAAATAGTATGTATAAAGGTTAAAAAGAAAGTGAGCAAGGATTAATCTCTAACAAACGCTGTTTCTCAGATATCGAAGTTTGCTTTGCTTGTTACTAGTAGTAATGGTAAAATTTTGGTTTTGGGCAAGTTATATGGTCATTCTGAACATGTGCATATCATAAAGAAGTCTCAACAGTTTGCAGATAAGGCTACATTGCCCGGCTGTCATAAGCAGAACAACTTCGGGGTTGGTTGGCTGACTAGTGTGTTCCAAATAGCTTGGAAAACTGGTAAGGTACCAAAGCAATGGCAGACTAGTGTGTTGGTACCTATTTACAAAAAAGAAGACAAGAAGAAGTACATTAACTTTAGGGGCATTTTTTTATTAAGTCATCCTATAAAGGTCTATGCAAAGTGCCTTGAAAAGAGATGCAGTGAAATAGTCAAACTTCAAGTTTAGGATGCACAATAAGGATTTTGTCCCGGCAGATCCATGATGGATCAGATCTTTGCCCTTTAGCAAGTTTTTGAGAAATCGTTGGAATATGCCAAAGAGGTGTATAAATGCTTTGTAGACCTTGAAAAAGCATATGACCGTGTCTCAAGAGACAAGTTGAGAGGAGTACTGCTGAGGTATGACATGAGAGGTCAGCTATTAACTGCTACCAGTTCGTCGTACAAACAGTCGGAAGTCGTGTTCGTGTCAATGGGATGAAAACAAAGCCTTTTAGTGTTAGTGTTGGACTACGACAGGGCTGTGTTGTTTCTCCTCTCCTGTTCATTATATACATGGATAAGATAGACAAAGACAATTCCTCCAGTAGTGGTGTCACATTAGGGAAGTATAATGTTCGGCGCCTGCTGTGTGCAAATGACCTTGCATTGTTAAGCTTGAATGAAAGTGATCTCCAATCTGCACTTGATCGGTTTTCTGATGCATGTTTGGGTGCTGGGATGAAAATTAGTTCAGCTAAAACTGAGATCATGTGTTTGTCAAGGCACCCTGTCCAGTGTTTTTTCCAAACAAATGGAGTAATTCTTCAGCAAACGGAGAAGTTTAAGTATCTTAGAGTCACATTCTCGAGTGATGGTAGACAGGACAACAAACTGGTTACACGTATTGAAAAAGCAAGTGTGGTAATGTGCCAACTTTACCGATCAGTTGTAGTGAAACGATAGCGGTGTACAAAAGCAAAGCTTTCTGTTTTCAGATCAGTTTTTGTTCCTATCCTCAACTATGGTCATGAGTGTTGGGTAATTACCAAAAGAGTGAGATCCTGAATACAGATCGCCGAAATGAGTTTCTTGCAAAAAGTCAGAGGTTTATCCTTACCTGACAAGGTTAAAAGCACTGACATTCGTTAATCTCTCAACATCGAACCGCTGCTACTCCACATAGAACAATCGCAACTGCGCTGGTATGGTCATGTGACACGAATGTCCCATGAGCAAACAGCAAAGCAACTAATGGATACTCTTCCGAATGGCAAAAGGCCTAGAGGGCAACCCAAAACTCGTTGGCTGAATTATGAAGACCTGGCCTGGTAACGCCTTGGAATTCCACAAGCGAAATTGCTGCTAGTTGCAGGAGATCGGGGATGCTTGGAGATCCCAACTCGAGCTGCTGTCCCTGCAACCCCATAAGGACGAGCGGGCAAACGCAAAGACACTGAACTAATTCAATATTTTCCCTAAAAATGATGTTGATGATGATGTAAAAGCAACGAAAAAATTTTAATCTCACTTACGTTATGCATATGAAGACATAGAATTAGGCCTGAGCATTTTTTTTTCGTTTATGTTAAACTGCATAACTGGGCTTGCATGGTAGATATTACGAAGACTAATTATATTCAGCATGACTTAGGAAACAAACTAATTTACGAGTATTCATGGTTTAACGTGCGCAAAAAATATTAAAAGATGCAATAAATTTAAAAACTTGAAATCAATAATTGTGATATTAATCTTGATCAATAAACTTTTTTTAAATTGTTTTTTGAACGCATTTTTTTTATTTTATTTTTATCGCTATATTTATCCTCCTGACTCGCAGGAAAGCGACGGAGGCGCTATACATAGGGTAAGCAATTACCCCGACCTGCTTCCGGAGATGCCAAGATATTGCTGTCCGCTAGTAATTTAGTAGAGATATGACTGTAATTTAGAACTGCTTGTCAAGACCACCAAGCAGGGAATGTGCCGTAAAGTGTCTTTCCCAAGGACACAACAAAATGGCGCGAGTGGGTTTTGAACCGAGACCATGTTGATCATCAGTCCGGTGCTTTAACCAGTCGACCACGCTGCATTTTAATGTACGTTTTTCAACTTTGGTTTTAATTTTGACCAAATCTTTGTGCCTTTGTACAAAATTGAGTTTTGTACAAAGTTGACTTTGTTTGTAAAAAAACACAAAGTCAGATACTTGTTTTTAAGGTAAAAATGAATTTCTATGATTTTTTTAAAAAAATCATTAAAAATTTTTGGTGTTTTTTTTATTATAAAATATAACCTATGAATGAATTTTCCCAGTTCTACGTTATTTAAATCTTCTAAATTTAGTAAGTTTAGTTTGTTTTTTTTATATAAAAGCTTGACATGGGAGCGTACAAGTTACTTGAAGTTAAAGCTCTAATTATGCAATTAATTCTTACGTTCAATTTAAATAAATATATTTTAAATGTTGCACCCCAAACAATAATTCCGTACTATTTTTTTATTTTGTTTTATTGCTATTTATCTTCCTGACTCGCAGGAAAGCGACGGAGGCACTAATACAGAGCGCAGGCAATTATTCCGACCTGCATCGGGTGATGCCCAGATATTGCTGTCCGCTTGTAATTTAATAGAGATATGATTGAAATTTAGAACTGCTTGCCAAGACCACAAAGCAGGGAAAGGTGCCGTAAAGTGTCTTTCCCAAGGACACAATAGAATGGCGCGAGTAGGTTTTGAACCGAGACCACATGTTGCCGATGAGCACGGCGTTTTAACCACTCGACCACGCTGCCGACAATTTTATTGTAAATTTACCACTTGTTAGCTTACGATTGTTCTGGAAAGTTAATAGAAAAGTTAATTTCGAAAAGTTTAAAAATAATTTGTTTTTCATTAGAGCTCTGGATCCTAACCATCCACTGCTATTAATTCCCCCGACTTGCTTTCGGAGATGCCCCAATTTGCTATCCGATTAAAATTTTTAATTCTATAATATGATTAAAATTGAAAGCTAACAAAAATGCTGTAAGGTATCTTTCCACAAGAACAGAACAACGGAACCAAGCGAGTAGGCTTTGAACCACTATCGTCTTAATGGCTTCAATTATAATGTGAAGAGATGTAGCCTATTATGATACCATAAAACAGTCAGACTACAATTAAAGACGTCGTGATATAGCCGCATTTCGAGATAGCAAATTTTTTAATAAAAATATATAATGCAAAACGTTTGAATGGTAATAAAAACAGGCCTATAATTTCTCGAGCTCCTTATACGGTGTCCAGATTTGTGATAAGATTGCCATTGTTCAATTCTACTGTGACTAATGGCAGATTTAAAGAAGGCAATGACGCCCGAATGGCTAAAACACCCTACAAATAACCTGTTTTCGAGATACGTCTCGAGATATCCACCTTTATAAAAGAAAATCCCACTTTGTTCGATAGATTCTGCTCAACATGAAAAGGTTGTTTTACATGCGCTGAATCTCTATTTAACAGCGACTTAACTCCACTCAGCTTTTCTAAAGACACATTTTGTAAACTTATACTAAATCTGGGGAGTTTAGCTTTGATAACATTATACACCTTTTTGTATCAAATTTTGTTGAAGAGACATTTTCAAGAGCGCTTTTTACCCGACATTGTTTCACTTTTAGTAGGCTTACCGTACGTCTCGTTTTAGCTGGAACAGTTCCGATTTTTAGGCCTTGTCCCGGTGTCCAGCCCGGTTAACCATTATGTCCCGGAATTCATAATTTTAAGTGTAGACCCTTTTTTTACAGATTACTACTTTTTAGGGACGAAAATCAAGAAATCCGAAACAAATTCAAGGTGAAGATTTTTTTAGAGATACACCGATTTTTTGACCAAAATCGAAAAATTACAATCAAAAATATAAGTTAGTTTGCAAGAAGGAATAAAGTTTACACACAAACATATTTCTGCGCACACACAGAGCTAAAAATTGAAGAAAACATTGGTCCCAATTCACCATTCCAAAAATATGGTATGCTTTTTCGTAACACAAATCGCCTATCCTGCCAAAATTATTAAAAGTTTAATTTTAAGAAGTAATTACCGTCTTGAGGAAATTGTAAAATCAAATAATGACAAGGATCTTTTGAAAATTTGATGTTTTTGACGTTTTAAATGATTGAAGAGTCGATTAACGGTACAAAACTTTAAGATAGCTTTGAAAAGCGTGTTCATTCCTCGAAGAATTTTCATATGACACTCATTGGGAGGAATCGTCAGAATGAACTGAGAGCAATCCGATCGTGGTTATATAGGCAAAGAGAATGAGTCTGATTGGTTACAAAAGACAGCCAATCAGGAAAGAAAAGAAAAGGAAAAAAAACGAGAGTGCGTCTGATTGGTCAAGAGAGACAACCAATCAGAAGTGAAAGTAAAAGGGCGTTAATGAATGAGTTTTAAACCGTAAAGAAACTCCTTGTGTCGACAGAGATTGGGTTGAAAAGATTTGATAAAGGTAGCTTCAAAAACGGAGAGGTGGAAAGAAGTACGTCTGATCTGATCGATCTGGGAACATGTTGCTTAATGCGTTCTTGCAACCTTTAGGATGTACGTCTTAAGTACCGACTATCGCAGTGGCACACAAATTGATAGATAACATTATTGTAGTGATGGGCAGGTAATACATCCTTCTTGGTTGCGGAAGAAGAGGGCTGGTTGTAAAAACAACACGTGTTTTAACAGCAAAGTTGCAACGCTGAATGGCTGTAGTAATTTGCTTTTCAAATTTGGTTGAAACACTTCCCAGCCATGGAAGGTGGAGATAAACCGTGGTCGAGTGGTTAAAGCACCGGACTGATGATCAACATGGTCTCGGTTCAAAACCCACTTGCGCCATCCTGTTGTGTCCTTGGGTAAGACAGCGTGGTCGAGTGGTTAAAGCACCGGACTGATGATCAACATGGTCTCGGTTCAAAACCCACTTGCGCCATCCTGTTGTGTCCTTGGGTAAGACACTTTACGGCACTTTCCCCTGCTTGGTGGTCTTGACAAGCAGTTCTAAATTGCAGTCATATCTCTATTAAATTACTAGCGGACAGCAATATCTTGGCATCTCCGGAAGCAGGTCGGGGTAATTGCTTACCCTATGTATAGCGCCTCCGTCGCTTTCCTGCGAGTCAGGAGGATAAATATAGAGATAAAATAAAAAATAAAAATAAAAACCAGGCATTTCTTGGGTCTATGTTAAAATGACTGATTGAATTGTTCTTCTTGGATAATTGGATAATCTTAGATACTTGATAATTGGATCTTCTTGGAAATTGTGGATGTAATAATATGGTTAGGGTATCCATAAGCAGCCAAGACTACTTTGTCAAGCTCGGCCTGAAGCTTGCAGCTAGAGCAGACAAACAGAGCTCGGTGAACCAGTGTAGCCACAAGATTGGTTTTTCGCTTCATAGTGCTAAAAGAATCCCAGTGTATGTATTGGCCGGTAAAGGTGGGTTTTCTATACAAAAATGTGATAAATCCAGTTTTGTGCTTCTCAACTAGGACGTCGAGAAACGGGAGAGAAGAGTTAAGTTTTTTTTCGAACGTAAAACGTAACGAAGAATTACTACCGCTACATTGATGACATCTTTGCGGTGTTTGAAAATGTAGACGATTGTTAAAAATTTCTTTTTTCACTCAACTCTCTTCATTCTTCGTTACGTTTCACGTTCGAAAAAAAACTTAACTCTTCCTTCCCGTTTCTCGGGCCTTGAGGCCCGTTTTCACTACGAGCGTGGAAAAGAGCATTCTTTGTTTCTTATATCGATCTTTCCGCGCTTAAAATCTAAGCAAGCGCTGAGCGGAGCAAAACTTTCAAAACCAACAAACAAAGAATACTCAATTCCACTACGAACGTGGAATGGAGCTTTTTTTGTTTCTTTTATTGATCTTTCCGCGCTTAAAATCTAACTAAACGCAAAGCGAACTAAAAAAAAAAAATGATAAAAGAAACCAAGAATATCCCATTTTCACGCTTGTAATGCAAACAACCCTTTTTTTTCTTGCACTACACTGTTAACCGCATTTTCAATAAAAAAAGAAACTTGGTAAGGTTGGCAACAAACAATGCTAGGTGAGAAATCGGTAGACAGATCTGGCATATTTTTGAAAAACCTTAAAGTTACCGGTTTGCGTGATGTAGAATGTGTATAGAGATTTGGCATAGCTTTTATTTTATAAAAATTCTTGAAGAGAATTACAATTTTTTTGTTATTAAAAACAGGAACATAAAAAGGTTATTAACTGAAACAAAAGAAGAAAAGAAAAGATAACAACTATTTATATAATTTAGCCAAATTGTATTGAATCATTATAATTTGATTTGTTCGTAATAATTAGTATTAGCTTGTTTCAATAGGTGGTAAATATCTCCAAAAATTTATCTTGATTGTTTATGTTTTGTTTAGTGTCTGGTATATTTTGAGTTTTCATATTTGTATGTGTTAATCTTTTGTTAAATTTAGCCCAAGATGACTTTCTTTTTGAAGGTCTTAGTGGTGACCCTTGGCTTGTTTTCAGGTAATTTATTATTTTTATGCCATATTTGATTATCTTTTACAAGTATCTGTACATAGATAAATTGGAATTTTATCATTATGTAATTGATCTTAGATATGATGATGCACTATGATTAGATTGTAATAATGCAACAATCTTTTATTGATTAAATTGTAATAAAGAATCTTTTTAAGGTTAAATAAATCTATTATAATTTTAATATGTGTTTGTATAATTTTCTATTTTTGACATTTAATTGCTTAATGTTATAAGAAATGAGAAATAATGATTTTGAAATTGATTTTGTTAGAAAGTTTAAGCACTAATGTGGATAAGATTTTTCTTGAACATTTATGATTATTCATTTTCTTACATATTTGAAATAAACATATCAACTGGAAAAATTTATGCCATGAATGAGGTACTTGATAGAAGTAAAAACATTGGAGCGATGCTATGAAAATCTATTCTATAGCAAGGCTTTATCTTTGAAAAAAAACAATATTTCTATGGTGTCTTTTATTTCTGAAAAATGTCAAATTTGTGCTTATCATCTTGGAAGTATAAGACATTAAAAAATGTTTGCCCCATAAATACCAAATTATGTTAGTTTGTAATCTTATTTTAAGCCAGATAGATTACTGTAATGTGTTACTAGCAAATGCATCTAATAAAGATTTAAAACCTCTTCAAAAAACTCTAAATGATGCTGTACGTTTAATTTTGATTTAAAATGGAATGATCATGTTACACCTTATTTTATTCGCTTACATTTTCTACCTGTTCAATATCGTATTGCTTTTAAACTGTGTCTTATTGCCTATAAATTACTTCATGGAAGAGCTCCTATTTATTTAACTGATATGTTTCAATCATTCTCTTCAACAACTTCTTTGAATTTATGGGTTGGATGTAGTCACGATAAACTTATGCTTGAAACTAAATTCTTTTGCAGAAATCAACCACACATATGTATTCTCCAAAAAATTTGCACTACTTGGAATAAGTTACCTTATGCAGTTCATATGGAAGAAAATTTTGAAATATTTAAACAACAACTTAAAACCCATTTGTTCAAACTTGCTTTTGACATTTAAGCATATTTTGTATATAGTTTGATGATTTTCAATTCTAGCTTAACAAGCTGTTAAAAATGTGGCACATAGTTTTTTTGTCCTTGATGATTGTATTTTGTTTTAGTAGTAATGTACTGGTACTATCTTTAAAGTTTAGAGTTTAATGTCATTATATCTTTGCAACTGCTTAGAGCAGCTGAGGTTCCTGTCTGATCTCAGCATATGTCAAGTAGTATAATTTACATTATTATTATCATTATTATTATTATTAAAAAGTGATGATTATGAGGGCAAAAAAGTGGGTTTCTTCAAGAAGTCACTGTAAGTGATTTTTGGTAAAACTAACCCAGAATGCACCAAAAACACCAGAATGGAATAAAAAAAACAAAGAGGAAAAGAATCTCTTTAAAAAGTGATAGTAATGACAGAGGAGATCTGGGTTAGTTTCGCAAACAAAAATCGCTACAGTGACTTCTTGAAGAGACCCAAAAAAATTTGTTGAATTGATGCAATAAACTTAATAAAAAAAGTGAATACTTTGTTTTGGTTTTGGAACAATAATAAAGATGTACAAATCACAACATATGCTGATGACATAACAATTACTACATCTCACACCAAACACCACAAGGCCCAATAACTCATTCAACCATATCTTCACAAAATATAATGTACTGCCACTAACCTTTATATTAACATAGACAAAACTACCACCACAGTTTTTACACCAGACCCAGCTGAATATGCACAACTCTATCACTTAAATTAAACAATCAAACATTACTCATAACAAAACACCCAAAAAATTCTTGGAATCACTCTTGACTCAAAACTGACATTTTCACAACATATAAATGTTGCCATCACCAAAGCAAAACAAACACTTAACATTCTGAAAGCACTCACTTCTACCAAATGGGGTAAATAAAAGAAACTGATCATCTGTACATTCAAAGCTATCACTTGCCCCATTTTGGAATATGCAAACACCATATGGAGCCCTATCATATCAAACACCAACATCAAGAAACTGCAAACCATTCAGAACACAGTTTTGTGAATTGCTACTGGGTGCAAACAAGATGCCAACACTTTCATGACAAAACTAAGGTCTTTCCAATGGACACTCATCACAAACTTCATGCTACTCAAACAACTGACGCAAACACAAACACACCCTTTACATGTTTTTAATGCATACTCAGATCCACCCAGAAACAAAAGCCACAATCTTTCACAACAATGGGCACACTAACATCATCATCTTAAAGCTAGACATAACACTTGAGGAATGCAGAGAAAGCCTTAAACACATTCACACTACCATCACCTCACAATACTTCAGTTCTAGAAAAAAAACCTAAGTTATTAACACTACACCCTATGACATTCATTGATCAGAACAAACATTATCACGTCATATGCATACAAAATTGGTGCAGCTCAAAGCCAACAAATCCCCACTCTCTTGCAAAGTTACCTATACACAGTAAACTTTGAAACTTACATGCTATAATGCCCACTATTTTTGTCACACACACATTTCAATTCCATTCAATTCAATTTTATTTGCAATCAAGGTATTACATTTTGAAGTTCTTATTGAAAAAGTGATTGCAAAATAGGAAACAGCGGCTAAACGATATGCATTATTACATGCACAACGTCAATTGTGCGTGGTTGTCTTACCTTTAAAACAAAGTAGCTACTGTACGTTAATTTTTTTTTAAAAAAGAAAGAGAGAAAAAAAGAAAACAATTAACTTAAATTTTTTAAAAAAATTAAAAAATAAAAGTGTATATCAAATTGCAAAAGGTAGTAAAGATACTTTATCACAATAAAATATACACATCTGAGCCATATAAAGAGAATGTTGCATAATCATCAGCAACACATGGCACTAATCACCTCTTTAACTGTAGTCAAATTCCAACACAACACAACGCCACTAGTCTGTGAAAAAGCCTATAAAACAGCAGAGGTAATTCAAAAGTGGAAATCTAAATTGGCTTTTTTAAGGGGTTAAGAAATGATTACTCCAAGATCTTCTTGGAGGAGGGACAACAACTAAAAATGAATTTGTGTTTTTACTTTGTTTAATAGAGTTAACTTCTATTTTCTTAAGAATTTTTTAGCAGGCCATGTAATTTGTGCATTGCTAATTGCTTGATTCTTGTTCACTATTTGCCAAGCTTATGTAAACTTTTAAATTTTGATTATTCCCCAAAGCTTATGAGGTTAGTAAGGGTAAATAGTGAACAAGATCTGATTGCTCATTTTTGGTTTAGGTTTTTAACTAATTTTGAAACATACTTTGCATAGTTTGCAAGCTGAACATTTATGATGATGTCAAGTTCATCATGTGTTTATACTTTTGAAAATATATGATTTATAATAAATAAAATGTATTTTTATGTTTTTTAATAGTTAGGGGAGCCAATGTCATGGATCGCTGTTCACAAGGATCATCTTTCTATTGTAGAAATTTCAACACTGCTAAACACTGTGACAAAATAAACTATTGTAAAACTGCATTTTGGTCTCAGCCTGTGCAAGTAATATATTGTTGTTTTTTGTTAAATTTTTTCTCATTTTAAATTTTCATTTTTTATTTTTAAGGATACTGAAACATGTAAAATATGCAAGGATGCTATTAAAATAGTTGATGATTATTTGGAGCATAAAAGTACAAAGCAAATGATTGAAACTACCTTATTCAAAATATGTCAAGATGTTCCTGTTCCATCTCTTAGTACTGAAGTAAACAATTTAATGAAATTAATTAAAATGATATAAATATTTTGTTTAAGCAGTGTAATTTTTAGTTGCACTGCTTAATAGTATTTTATACAGTTTTTGACCAATTTTTTTTACTTTTTCTATCTCTTTAATGCAGTACTTTTTGTGATTTGTTTTTCTTAGATCTTACTTGTTCATAAAAAAAGGGGAGATCAAAAAGTTAATTGAATTTAATTGCATCTTTTTTACTGATGGAGCCAAATAAAAAACTATCAGCACTTTTCACTGAGTCATTGAGCTTTTTTGTCAACCTCCTGCATTTAGTTGTGGGCCTATTATTGTGTTAAGCAGGGAAAGAAACTTTATTTTTGATATTAAAATAAATGATTTTGAGACAAGAACAGACATTGAATTTATTATTATTCTTGAGATATCTGGTTAAACTAGAATGAAAAGGGACAGAAATTATGTAGGCTTTGAGGAAAGTTTATTGCTTTAATATTCCCAAAAAAAGTGCTTTTTATAGGTAGGTTTAACAATTTCAAGAAGTAAGAGAAGAACTGAAAGATGATTCTTTACCAGAAGACCAACAACAGCCATTTAGAAAACATTTGGGATGTTCAAAATTTTTTGATCAAAAATTGTAAAATTATAATTATTGAGATAACCAAGATTCTAGACATCTTGTAGGGTTTTTTAATTAAATTATACATGAAGATGGAGGACTGAGCAAGCTTTTTATGCAATGGGTTTTAAAATTGCTGCACTCAGATTGGCTGGTTCTTCAAACTTACCTGTCAATGGTAATCTGGAGCAATGAAAAGCATTTATGGGTTAGATCAGGGGCAGCCAATTTATGGTGCATTGCACAATTACATGTGACACACAGAAAAAACACACTTGTTTTTTTACAAAAAGAAAAAATAGTAATATTGATTTTTAGAAAAAAAATACAAAAATTTAAGTAACTTATAACTAGAAATGAGTTTTACTGATATTTGTTTTAATCTAAACATAGAAATAATTTTTTTTGATTTTATTGTCTTGTATCAAAATGTATTTGTATCTTTAAACAATAATGTGTCATCATTATAGACCTAGTATATATACAGTATGTATGTATATATATATAAATATAATTAGGTGGATTAGCCTAAAAAGTTGTGTAAATGCCCAAACATCATCCATTTGTTGCTTAATAAATATACAAGGGCAATTCAAAAAGTTCTAAGACAAATGACATAAATTTATTAGTCAAAATAATGTAAAAAAATGACCTGGAATCATACCACTGATGACTTCTAAACAAATTTGACAAGTTACAGCATTGTAACTTTGTTCTTCAATGTTCCAGGTTGCATATTAAAAAACAACTTTTTTGCTCCATACAGTGTCTGGAAAGCTCCATCGTCAAATTCTGTTCGATCATGACAATGGTCCAGGACACATGGCAAAGACTATAAGAACAATTTTACAAGAATTTCACTGGGAAATCCTTTCACACCCTCCCTGCAGTCCTGATTTAGCTGCTCGTGATTTTTTCCTATTGCCAAAGTTGAAGAAACATTTGCAAGGACTACAGGAAGACATTTGAAAGGACATTTGAAACACTGTATGGAGCAAAAAAGTTATTTTTTACTCCATACAGTGTTTCAAATGTCCTCCATGAAAACTCCATAGTTGAATTCTTTTTAATGTGACAACACACTGGCATCTTCATCCTGAGTTGTGGGAGATGCTCATTAAAAATTTTCATAAAAAATGTAACCCCATTTTTCTAATAGCCCAGTTCTTTTCCCATCTGATTTCTTTTGCTTCCTAAGCTCAAAGATTTGTTGAAGGGAACCTGTTTCACCAGCATAGATGAAGCTAAAAAGGCTACCAATATGTGATTGGAAACAAGACCTGATAACTTTTTTAGAAAGGATTTAGAATGCAAAAGACATCATCTTGCAAAATGCATTGAAAAGGAAGGCAAATTATGTTAAAAAATAAAATTAAAAAAATTTTGCATACCTTTTAATCTTCCTTTCATAGATACTAATCCTATGTGATTTGTCATATACAGGGTGTCAAGAAAGTTTCCGATCCTAAACAAAATTATATAGGGCTAATGACAGAAGGTTAAATCAACAAAAGGTTTATTGTGGTGATAGAACAAAGCTCCATGAACATAAAAAAATCTGGTTTATTCAAAATGACCCCCATCTGTATCAATAACACGTTGGAGCCTCTGTCGGAAATTCTGACAAGCAGCACAAAGGGCATCTTGAGGAATTTTTTCCCATGCTCGTTTCAGGGAAGCTCGAAGATCCTCCAGATTGTTATGGGGTGAAGAACAGGCTTCTTTTTCCAGAATACCTCACACACAGAAATCCATAGGATTGAGATCGGGCGAAGATGGTGGCCACAAATCTTTGGTCCAGAATGAAGGAAAGTGCTCTTCGCACCACTTCTGCGTCTTCTTTGATGTGTGAGAAGGCGCGTAGTCTTGTTGGAAGGTGAAGGACTTATTTTTGAACTTTTCCTTCATCAATGCGAGGGCAGGGGTTAAAATATCATTGACATACAAATCTGTATTCACTTTGACCCCCTCTTTAACAAAAATGAGGGGAGATTTCCAAGATTTGGAGATCGCACCCCATACCATCACAGACAAGGGTTTCTGTCGGCATGAAACGAATCGAAGATGATCAGGGAGGTTCTTGGGCGACTTTCCGAGAATCCTGTCATTCTGGGTGTTGAACTTCGCCTCCACCGAGAAGAGTTTTTCATCTGAAAAAACGATTTCGCCTTTCTCCGTGCTTCCCTTCAGACGGTTCAGCAGAATTTTGGCCCTCTCCTTTCTTTTTCGCTTCTGGAGGTCAGTTAGGAGTTGTCTTGTCCTGATTTTATACAGGGACATTTTGAGATCCTGTTCAACAATTGTTCTGACAGACTCATGGCTGATATTCATGTCTTTAGCCGTTTTCCTCAAGGATCGTTTGGGGTTCCTCCGAATTCTCTCCCTGAGGGCCTTGATCTTTGCTGGAGTGCGAGCGGATCGAGGTTGTCCACTCCTATCCCAATCCTCCATGGTTCCAAGTTCTTGGAAGCGCAAGATTGTATCGCGAACAGTCGATTTTGGTGCTTTTAGCAACTTCATAATTTTAGAATTTGAATGTCCCACACGATGAAGTTGAATGATTGCAGCTCTTTTACTCATTTTATTATTATTTTAGCCAAAAAAATTTGAAAAGTGTATCTGAAACATTGAAAAGGAGGATTAAGTGGAAAAATGACGTACAGAACTTCTCATAATTCATTGAAGTTTTTGAATTACATTAAATTTAAAAATCGATCGGGAACTTTCTTGACACCCTGTAGTAACCATGATAAATATTAGAAAGCATATTGACATGCTCTAACAAATAGCCATACTCAAAATTAAATTCTTTCCACTTAATTTTTTATAATTTTTTTCAAAATAAATTGCTTATACTTCTGTTTTGTAGCCTATATGTATATACTTTGCTTTTTTGATTATATTTTATTTGTTTGCAGTGTCAACAAACTATTTCTGAAGATTTTGATATGTTTTATGATGAAATCGTTATCTTGGTAAGAATATTTTTTTTTTTTTTACAAATTTACCAATTCTTTTTATTGTAAATGTAGGAATCAGTTTTTTGTTCATATTTATGTATCTTTATCTTAAATGGAACTTAGGATTTTGTTCATAATATGTTTAGTGTTAGTAGATTTTTAGTTTTAATTCTTGAATTTAATTTAATCTATTGGGTAGGCCAATAGTCTGGTTACCCTAACCAAAAAGTGTCACAAATGCAGTAATTACGGCACTTTCCCCTGCTTGATGGTCTTGGCAAGCAGTTCTAAATTACAGTAATATCTCTACTAAATTACTAGCAGACAGCAATATCTTGGCATCTCCAGAAGCAGGTCAGGGTAATTGCTTACCCTATGTTCTGCATCTTTCTTTTCTTGACCCTTATACCTATTGTTGTTCATGTATTTTTATGTTGGTTGTCAAGGATAAGTCAGAATGAGTGAATTAAATTAAAAGAGAACTTAGTGTTAACATTAAACACATTGCCTAGCTGTTCAATCTTTTGTATTTGCTACCTCATTTCTGTTAACAATTAAGTAAAAAAGGACCAACCACAAATAATAATAAATACTTATAATGTGAATGGAACCTCAAACTTTTTCAGCAGTGTTTAAAAAAATTTTGCTTAAAATTATAAAAATTAGTTAACTTACCTTGGCTTTCTCACAACATTGTCTTTTCATCAATGCATAAAAAAACAAACTATTTGAACTATTTTCCAGAAAATATAACCTTTAAATGTTTTGTCATTTGTTTTGAATGCACTTAAAGTTGAGAAGCCTTGTTTTTACAGTGTTACAGTTTGTATAAGAAATATCACTTTTTGGCTTAATATTTTTTTAAAACTTTTAAATCTTATGACAAGATTTGGTCTGTAGCAGCTTGAAACTCACTTTATAAATTAAATCAGAGATTGCTTCATTATTATGATATAAATTGATGCAAAGTTCAAGTGTTTTCTGAAATTCAATCATTAAAAATGGAATAAATATTTGCTGCAACAGCTTTAATGCCCAACATAAAAACACAAAATCAATCAAAAAATAGATGTATGTAAATAAGCATGACTATGTGTATAGCAAAACAATTTAAGACAGCAGTCTTTTTTATATAAGTGGTGATTTGACTCATGTTGAGCAGTTTAGTGACACCATTGTTCAAATAAGTGTGGTTTTCTTATCTGCAGTTTTTCAACTGGCAATTCTTCAATAAATACCCTGTGGTACATGCCCAAAAATAAACCCATCAAAGAATAGGACTCTCCCAGTATGTAGTGATGAAATTAGTGACCTAAAATGAGGGTTGCTCTCAACAATATATTTAGCTCATCTGCTCTGGTAAATGATGATTTCTCAGGATTAAAATTTTTTTAACTCATCAAAGAGATATCCATTTTCAATTCTTTTTAATATGTGATTTTAGCTTTTTGTTTGTCAGTGAATGTTAGCTTAAATCAGGGCTTCTCAAACTGTGGGTCATCTAAAAAAATTTTGGGGTCACGAAACAAATTAGCTTTTTGTGCTTTTGAAATTGGCTTTTTTACAATAATACTTATTGACAATCAAAAACTAGAAAAGGTAAAGTGTCATTACACCACTATTGCTTGATAAAGTTGTAAGGTGGCATGATCAGAAGGTGAGTTGTGTGGCATAATCAAGAGAAGAGCAAGAAACAAAAGCCAAAAAATTACTGAGTTTAAAGCCAAGATTGATTTTTATAGATCAGGGTTGTCTGACCCATGGCCCCTGAAGCTTTTTGGTGTGGCCTGCCAAGAAGTTTTTAGATCAGAATCAGATGCTCAATCATCTTGAATTATCGCAGTGCCTCTAAACTTTCTCAACCTGTTTTGCATGAGAGATTCCCAAGTGTGCTGCAAAACCTTTTGAAAAACACTAGTGCAGTGATGAGCATCCTGTGGTTATTAGGCATTTAAGGCATTTAATCGACAAAATAAAGCCTGAATCAGAGTGAAGACCTTTTTTTTAGAGAACACCTAATTTTGGAGACAGAAATCCAGCATGAGAACATCATTTGAATTACTGCAGTGATTATGGCTCGAGGTAAACTTACAGGCAAATATTTGGCCTGTGACAAATAAAAGGTTGGAGACCTCTGTCATAGATGGTGTCCATTTAAAAGAGCTAGTTACAAAACAGCTAGCCACAAAAGAGCTAGTAAAAAATAGCTAGTGCCTCTAAAGAGCTAGTACTAAAAAAGAGCTAGTGCCACAAAATAGCTAGCCATAAAAGGACTAGACATAAGAGAGCTAGTACAAAAAATACTAAACAAAGAATATGGTTAGGGTTGGGGTTAACCCTAAAAATTTAAAGTTAATTATTGTAGTTCTTTTAATGCATAGCTCTTTTTTAGCCAGCTATTTTATGGCACTAACTTTTTTTTGGTACTAGCTCTTTTATGTCTAGTCCTTTTATGGCTAGCTATTTTGTAACCCTTGCTCTTTTTTGGTACTCGCTCTTTTTTAGTACTAGCTCTTTTGTGGCACTAGCTCTTTTGTACCAGCTCTTTTGTGGCTAGCTGTTTTGTAACTAACTCTTTTTGTGGTATAATCGTTGTAGATGAATGCAAAAAAATTAAATTATTTATTTATCTTGACAAGGTAGCTGTGAAAGAATATGGAGTAATTTGTCCATTCCATTAAATGTGCTTGATAATGTTTATTAAATGAAGTCTGTTTTTGTAATTTTGTAATTTGCTTTAGATTACTATTTTCATTTCTCATTGTTATTACATGATTTTTCATGCACATGCTTGGTTTTCCATTGGAAAAAATTAATGTAAAATTACCCTGCACATATTGGAATCGCACAAAAATTTATTTTTAAAATGGGGTTGCAGAACAAAAAAGTTAGAGAAGCCTTGACTTAAATGATTTTAAGTCAAATTACTTTTTTTTTTATTTGTGTTAAATATAAGAGATTTTTGGAGTTGGTACCCTTTAAGATTATTCTTGAATTATTTTTTGAATATGCATTCATAGCTACTCAGTATTTCTTCTAGCTAATAGTTTTTGTTCTTTGAATTGATTTTCTAAGAAGCAGTTTAAGTTTTTATTGCATTATTTTTGATTGATCCAGTTTTCAAATCTTTTTTTTGGTCAAGTACTGTGTGCAAAAGTGTAAGATTACCTACTCAAAAATTTTTTTTTTTTTTTTGATTTCCAGCATTGTGATATCATCTGGCTTTATTGCATCATATTGCATTACTCTAGCTAGACGTGTTTAACAACACAATACTCAGTGCATGCTTGGTTAAAGAATATTTGGGCTGTTTCTTCAGTATTTTTGTAGTTTTTAAGAGTAAAAAAAGCCAGTTTGTCTAAAACAGAGAGCTTAAATTTTAATTTTGCACAAGAAAGTAGATATGCAAAAAAGTGAGCTGTAGCAAAATGGCTGTTCATCAAGCAATTGCTAGATTTCAAAATTTTGAACTTTACCATGACAAGAAAAGGCCAAGAAAAACAAGCCCTAGTGATGACAACTTGATTTGGCAAATAGCTGTTTGGTCTCCAACCTGTTTCTGCAAATGATTTCAACCTGAAAACATTTAAGCCTGCACAAAAATCTTGCTTAATTCCAACCATGAAGTGAAAATGTTGGCCTTTGCCAAGCAATATGAAGATTGGGATGAAGCAAAGTAGAGTAAAGTTTTTTTCTTGGATGAATCCACAATCCAGCAGTTTGCATAGAGAAAACAGACAATTTGTAGGCCTGTTGGAACATGATTTAATGACTGCTATACACAAGCTATGGTAAAACATCCTCCCAGCGTCATAATCTGGGTGGCTATGTCCAGTAATGGCAGAGCTGATTTTTTATCAATTGGAACAACAATAAATGGCATCAGGTACTGCAAAATGTTGGAGGACAAGCTCAAAATTCATATGGCTATTTATGAATGCAATATGTTTATGCAAGATGGTAGTCCCTGTTACTGTTCAAAGTTAGTAAGTGATTTCCTTAAGAAGAAGAATATCAAAATGTTGGATTGGCTTGGTGACAGCCCAGATCTCAATCCAATTGAGAATTTGTGGGCAATACTGAAAGACAAAGTGGCAGATGAACGTCTTTCAAGTGCTAAAAACCTGGAAATTGCATAAAACACATATGAATGCAAAAGATTACAGCCGAATACTGCAAACATCTGTGCATAGCATGCCTTGTTGTCTGCAAGCTGTTATTAAGAACAAAGGAGAACATACCCAATACTAGATTCTTACATGAAAATTGGCTAATGTAACTCACTTTTAAGTTGATAAGCTTACTTCTGGACATTCATTGGTATTTTCAATATATGGCTATTTTATTGCATTACTTTGAATAAACAAACTGTAATATAAATAGAACAAAATTGGTTTATTGTATATTTTAGATGTGTTCTTGAACTTTTGCATGCGACTGTATGTTGCACAGTCTCCTTGCTTTTTAAAGACACACAGTCAATTACCTATATACTTGCAAGCAACTTTTTTTCATCTGTGAGACCTCATATTAGCTATCTTAACCAAAAAATTTAACAATATAAAAACAATAATTACTAAATAAAATAATTTTAAACAAATAATATGTAGAAATACTAAAAAATATTAAACAAACAAAAATAATTAACAAAATAAATTTTAAAAGATATGTTTTTATGCCTTTATAATGAATCCTCTACACTGCTTTTATGATGTGTATTTAAATAAAATCAATTACTGTAAATGTACATTGCCAGTTGCTACTTTTTAAAAAGGTTACCACTTTCTTCATAACAAGTTTTAATTTTGTGACATTCTGCTCCAGAAAGGATATCCAAGCTACTTTTTTTAACCATTTGGTGTATGCATATACATAGACATGTTTTGTGTACAACTTATGAAAAGTTGTTTCAGAATATTGCATGATTTAGTCTTGCATTTTATTCCAGTTTTTGACAAACTTCAACTCAAAAGTGTATACTATTGAAACCAAATTTTGTTTTACAAAGGTTGGAAATTCGGATTTGGTTTGCAGTGCCATGGGTTTGTGTTCATCGTCACAAGAAGCAAATGCTGTTGATCATTTAATTGATAATCTTCCTTCTATTGTCAAGGTATGCTATTTATTGAATGATTTTTTTAGACCATTGAACAGTTACTTAAAGAGCAGTGGTGCTAAATCAGTAAAGATGCATTTTTTGTCATTGATTTAAGGTTTATCTCCATACAATATTCAGCTGTTTTTATGAAGATTAATACTTGGTTGCTACAATCATTTTTTAAATCTGCGAAAAACAATGTTAAAAATTGGAAATTTACCATATTAATTGCAGTTCTTAGAATTCTTAGTAGCTTAGAATCGGCATTTTAAAATTCTGATATTTTCCAAAATCGATGCAACTATACGAGGTGGGTTTGAAAGGTATCGGAACTGTATGCTTTGCACAGGCAACGTTTACAACAGTGACTTGCAGACAAAAGCTTTGTTTTTTAAGATGGCGCAATGTCATGCGGTTGTAAACATGCAGTTTCAGCATTTCGTGACAACCATATGCTTTTTCATAGGTTTTCATTAAAGGTGCTTTACTGTAGTTCGTTTTGGGATAATTTAATAAATTTAGAATTTTTTGCTTTATGTATGATATATGTATGATTTAACTCGTATATGTACGACTAAATAATCCTTTCGCAACAGAATTTTCGAAAACTTATAAAAAAAACTCATTTATATCTGTGTTGCTAAAATATTATCTTTTGTTTGTATTTACTAAGCGTTTTTATACTTTGCTAATAAAGTTTAACCATCGCTTCCTTGAAACCTTGTTGGTGCTTAACTTAGCCGTGTATTAAGCTGGACCTTCGTAAAATTCCTTGTTGTAGAAGTTAGTTGAAGAAGAATTTTAAAGAAATGATGCTAAATATTAAAGTTAAACATATTATTGTTGTTATTTGTTTTATACTTTTTAGAATGCAATGAAGAACAACATGCTTCCAGTAGCTGCTCCGGTTCTTACTCAGGTTGTTTTTTCATATTTTAGTCCCTGAACTTACTTATTCGTAGAACTTATTTGCAACTTAACTCGACATTTTTTTTTATTTAACAGGCGACTTATTGTTTTTAATTTTCGCTTTTTTTCAGAATGTGGAAAACTGTTCTGATTGCCAAAGTTTTTTGAAAGATCTACAATCCGCTTTCAAGAACAACAAACAAATGAAGGTATGAAATTTTCAAAAGTTATTTATTTGCTACATAACTGTTGCCTGCATCATTGGTTTTTAAACTTTTGAAACAGCGACTGCCTTTTTGAAATCGCGACGCACCAGATACAGCAAAACAGACCGATGTAAACGAAGATCAAAGCGAGAATTCCCTTATTTTTTCCATCACATTTAGTTGTAATGTTTAAGCTAGAAATACATTAAACTATTTTGCTAAAAGTATCGAATCTTTGTAGACTTACTGATTGTATGCAACGCTCTTAAAAAAGCGACCCAGACTTTGAGAATTATCATTATTATTCTATAACTTTTTAATTATATTTGTTTGCAAACAAGATACCACTGTTTCGTAATGGGCGGTTTGATACAAAGAAATCAAGTAATTGCTTGCTTTCAGAGTGATTGGAAGAAGATAGTGAAATCCGAATGCGACGCCCTTGGATCTGGATTAGATAAAATAGTAAGTAATTGCACACATTTCCGGCACTCGAAAACTGGCTCTGTTGTTGTTGTTGCCCCTTCTCCAAGAATACCTTGGAATAGCCATCTCTTGACCCACAAAAAAAGCCAATCAAGACTCCCCTTCATAGATTAACCATGCTGCTTTTAAAGCTGGCTCTTGTTTTTTTGTTCGTTATCGTCTTGCATTGGCTTGAAAATTAAATCAAGTCGATATCCAATCATCATCAACTTTGTATAGGATCCGTCCAATCGCTTAACTCCTTTTAGACATTTAGACAGTTAATTCAACTTGACTAGAAATCAAGATTTTAGAATATTCTGATTATCTTATCGTGCCTTTGAGGCTGTTCAGCACTGTGTCGTTACTGCGGATGCGCGAGTGATTTGAATTGAATAGCTTTGTTGAAAATCTAAATAATAATATTATCGAAATCTTCTTAAATGAAATTGAATAGCTCGTTTGAAATCGCAATATTTAAAATGTCTGAATCTTAAAGATTCAAAGAAACTTGGATTTTTTCACTGCCTTGGAAGAACAAAACGTGCAGTTAACTTGCGTTTGTCACGTAATCGGTTTTTAAAAAGAATTTAATGTAACTTTCTTGATTGTCCTTTATTTGCTAATTGATTTATTATGACGTTTGATTCGTTCCAAACCGAATGTTTTTTTTGTGATTCAGTGCTATGACCGCGTTGAAGAAGCAATCGACTCTGTAGCAAAGGGTCTCAACCGACAAGTAAGTTATGATATCGGACAGCAGTGGTTTTGCAGGTTGTATGTTTTTTGAGCTAAGGCACCATTAGTATTACGCAACATTGCTTGACACTTTTTTCTTTTGTAATTAACACATTTTCTTTTGTAATTTTACCACTGTGTATTACAAAGCTGCTGATTTTTTGATTCTTTCAGAACTACAGGGTGATTCGAAAGTAACTCCCTATTCTAAAATAACTATAATTTATTCAAATGCTGTAATATGTTTCTCAATTTTTGTGTGTATGTTACTTAATCTATGGCAATTAAATTTATGCTCTTGTTTTCTTTTCTCGTGAAGATCCTCGTGTTACTAGTGAAAAAATGCAGAATCGACCCAAGATAACAATATGGTGAAAAATGACTTCTAACAGGATTGTGGGTCCCTTCATCCTTCATGATATCATGAACGCCGAAAGGTACCTCACTATGCTGAGAGATAAAGTTTGGCCAATTATCAGTGCTTGGGACAATATTGAAGATTTAATTTTCTTGCAAGATGGAGCTCCTCCACACTTTGCTATTGTTGTTCGTGAATGGCTGAATGCCCAATTTCCTGGAAAATGCATGGGTTGTCGTGGTTCGCACGAATGGACAGCCAGAAGTTGGTGGCGAATGATGGTGCCCATATTGAATTTTAAATAAAAGTCCATGCAATATACTTTCTTCTCATATTTATTAATTGGAGAAATTACACTTCAAAAATAAATTATAGTTATTTTAAAATAGGGAGTTACTTACAGATCACCCTGTAGATTGGTTATTGTCAAGTAGATGAAAATATTTTTTAAAAATAACCATGTTCCCGTATTGGAACATGGATGGTTTCCGGGAAAAAACCAGACAATGATAAAATATAAAAATTTTATTTGTTTATCCAATTTGCAATTGAATTATATGTTGGATCGTGGTACATGTTCCAGCATACAACATATCTTCGGTGTAACTGCACATTACACTTTTTGCAATACCCACGAGTGTTTTTATAGCAAACCTTGGTTCGCCCTTGGGTGATGGATGCCGGAAAGCGATGCAATCCGTCATAACAGATTTCAGAAGGCATTATTTGACTTGACACGTGATTTTGCGACCCAAATTTAGATGAGATATTTTGTTGTCATAAAGTTCTCCCTAAATACGCCAACTTGCGATCACACTTGTGTGGAGAATGTTGCTAAATAGCGGGTCGTATTACTTCTTTCCTAAACTTCGTGGTCCATAGTTACCGAGCAGCTTTTCATGAACATCTACGCCGCTCATACCTTCCACAAACAATAATACTTCAACAATAAAAACATCTACCCTGCTCATACCAATAACTTCTATCCAGCTTGACTATAAAAGATAACTCATAAAATTACTTTATCCCAGAAAGCTTTGTAACCTTTGTTATTGAAATAAACAAGATGAGGCTGGGTTACACTAACATTCGATGCATTTCGTACTCGTCGATTTAAAGCCTCATGTGCCAAAAAAATTGCTGGCGATTCCAAAAACAGAGTTGTCATGCCACTTGTAATTATAAAGTTTTTCATCGCAGCAATAATAAAACGTATAAATAGAATGCTATGGGATCCATTATTGTAACAAAGTAGTCGTAGTTATACTGCTATATTACGTACATCAGAATTTAGGTTATTCTAAATTAGAACAAGAAATAATGTAAAACAATGTCATAAACATTGTTTTACATCGTTTTACATGTAAAACAATGTAATATACAATGTAATATACATTGTTTTACATGTAATATACATGTATAATATAATATACTGTTTACAATGTAATATAATATACTGTTTATGACCAAACAGTCAATCTTTAAATATTATTCTTGGCTTTTACTTAGTATCGAAATTCAGCGACAGTTGGTGGGAAACCTCCAATGTTCTCATATGGGAACATCATTTATAAACAGTAAAATAAGTGCACTATACCGTACAACTAAACCTTTAAGTTAAAAACATTGATTTATGTTAAGTAATGCCTAAGCTTTGAAAAAAGTTGCAATGTTACAGCAAAGATTCTCTTTGCAAATGTCTAGCATAAATTGAATTTAGCCAAGTTTACAAATTCGTAAAATGAATTTTTTGTCTATTTTCCCGCAAAAATACTGGTAGAAAACTTGATTACTTAAAAAAGATTTTTTTTTTAGTTCTTTACGTACCGAATTCGCTCAAATTTAATCTTCATTATCCGTGGCATAATTGCAATCTGCAAAGCGATTGCTAATGTATTATTTACTTGGTGAAACTATTTTGTAATCTGTGTAAAATATTTTCAAAACTTAATTCATTAACAAGTCTTTGAAATCAGCAATTCGTCGAATATTCACGAATAATAATTTTATGTGTCATAGATGTTTTCTCCAAGTTTGCGACACGCTTAAAACTGGCTGTGTTGCTTTAAAGCTTTTTTGCTTCCTGGTCAGTCAGCTCGAAGCGAGTCTTGTGACTTGCAATGACGCATGCGATTGGACAGTTAAAATAACAGCTATTTGCTTCTTGAAAGCAATAAATAGAGCGTACAAAGACTTTGCCTCGCGCGAAAACGTGTTTCCAGACCAAACATCAAGAATTTTTTCGTACTTTGTTTTGCACGCAGCGATTTATTTTGACTCTTGTTAAAATTCAGCGACTACTTCGTTGCAGAACAACCAATGCAGCAGAACGAACGTTTCTGTATGTAATTTCGTAACTGCATGAGAATAACTCAAATTTATTGTTTGCTTTTTATAAAGAAAATTTGATTGATTTTTACAATCATGATGATGTAGTTTAGGTCCGGTGTTATTCACAAAATTTTTCTTGTTATCTTAAAGCTCGATGAGATTGTAGTGACCTGTGTATATGTATGTTAACATTATTTTGTTTACAGGATACATTGTCATTGTGCAAGTCCACGAATATGTGCAATCTACGTAAGAGCAAGGTGATCATCTCATCTGTTTATCCTCCTTACTCGCAGGACAACGTCGAGAGTTTTAAGTTTAGAACAACTATATCACAATATTGCTGTCTGATTTGAAAGTTTATTTTGCTTTGGATTGTTTCCAGAAATATTACTGTAATTTGCTGCTAGTTTTAAGAGGGTCAAAAGAGAGGAAAGCGCCATAAATATCTTTTTCAAAGACTCAACTGCATGGCAAAAGTAGGAGTTGTATGAGATGCAAATGAGTTGACATGAACATGCCACTTGTACGGTCGTGTCATTTAATAAAAAAGAATTAACTAAAAACTTTCAACTAGACGGCAATATTTTGAAATGTACCAGAGCAGGTCAGAGTAATCGTTTCAAGGTTGCTCTAAATTGAACACCTTCGACGTTGCCTTGAATAGTTAATACTTGATAAACACTACATGATGATGAGCTTAGTGCAATGTTAAAGCATGCTGGTTAAAACTCGTGCTTTTCTAAGCGTAATAGGATTCGGTTGAATAGATTACTTTTTACAATATTAAATGCTCTTTTTTGCAGACTAATGATTCTTGCACACGCTGCAAAGACTTTTTCAGTGAATTGAAAACAAAAATCGCACCGGTTGTTGTAAGTCCATAGCTGTTACTCAAAATAAAATTAAAATTTTTTACAAGGCTCTCTTGTACGAATTACACAAACGAGCTGCTGGATTAAGTCTTTGTTTTTGATTGAAAGATTTCATACAGTTAATAGTTTTCAACTATGGCGAATCGGATTATTTTCCAATATAGGATTTCCTGGTTTTCACTCACTGATTCCTATTTAATTTCGATTTAATCTGATTTTTCCTGTTTAATTAAATGTAATTAGTTAATGTAGTGTATTTTTTGATTTTGCTACAGCAATAAAGAATTCAATAATTTGGTTTAATTAACCATTTCAGGATAAAGTAGCTGAAGTTTTTGGTCAATATTACTGCAGAAAGGAACCACGATTTTTACAAAAACAGGTAATTATAGTAAGAAACTTAAACACAGTAATAACGTTGAAAGTGTTTCTAAAAAAATTATCGCTTTTAAATGTTTGAAATTGTTTAGTACCTGTCATTTTGCTATTGACCAAGTCGAATCGCTTGAATAGGTTTTTGTAAGTTACTATCGGTCGTTGGGGTTACTATCGGTCAGTACTGTAGGTCACGACTTGTTCATAACTAAAGAATAATGTAGTGGCAGTCATCAAAAATGCTTAAAATTGAACTGGTTATCTACGTTGTGTCAATCTTCATACCATAGTTTCAAAATTACATTTAATTTTTTTGTAATTTTTAATTACAAGTTCTAAACAAAGTTATGAAAGTTTACCGATCGTTGATGTTATTGAGACGTACGTAGAAAAATATAAGTTGGAGCTAAGAATATATCGACTTATCCGCGTTTTATAGCAAGAAATCTATTACCGGTAAATTTTAACCTAGCATAGAAACTGTTTTGTATGTTTTTGTGGTTAACTATAACCTTGAAAACTAATGGTTTCTTCTACATCTTAAAAAATTTTTAAAACGGTACTTAGTGTAAAGCGTTATCATAATTAAACTATAGCTCAACACTGCGCACAGCTGCCCTATCTCTGGGCTACCTAACAGCTGAGTACTGCACACCAATTTGATGCCACATCGCTCACACCTGCCTCAGACAATGTTCTAAATGACGCCTTGCTTATAGTCACTAAATGCCTTCGTTACACTCCAACGGAATACTTACCCATACTATCAGGCACTCAGCCAGCTGAACTTTTCCGACCAGGAACGACACTTTCCTTGGCTTACCATGGATTTCTGGACCCTGACCATATCTTGTATGGTCTTTTAAGTGGGTCCTCGAATGTTCGCCATTAGAGATTAAGATTTAAACGCCCGTTTATGCCAGCTGCGCGAATTCTATTAAACAACCTTGCCGGACTTGGTATCCGCGCTTCTCAGTAGACAAATTATGGATGGAACACTGGCTACTGCGAGAATACATCCCCGGGTCCGTGTTTTCATACATAGGGCTAGTGCCAGGCGTGTTGGAATGAGCTTGCCCCGAACAGCTTGGGTCAAGCTCAAACGCCTGCAAACTAGTGTTGGGCGATTTATTCGTCCATGCACAAATGGGGTCTCTCATTCACCGAATTGCAAGTGCGGCGCCATTGAACAATCCGCAGACCACGTTCTAATAACGTGCTCCATATATCGGGCGCCACATAGATCACGAGGTCTGACGATTTGGGATGACAAAATTCGATGCTGTCTTAGCACCATCACTACCAGCATCTGATCCGTGCAGTACAGCAGCCTGGGGCAGTAAAAGCATAAACTCTCGGCCCTAGTCTGTTTGTGTCTGACCTGGGTGGATGCCCTTCCAAAGGATGACAATGAACTCAAACATTAGGTTTTAACAAGCATAAACACGTTTTAACGACCTTTGCCAGTAACAACCTCATCGATAATAAAGAATTGTTATTATGATTGTGCAATGCTGATGAAGTCGATTTATCCTGCGGCAAAGTTTCAAAATTAAAAATTGTACACAATCTTTGTCGATTTTTGTTTTACAGTATGTCGTTTATCTAACAAAAAGTGAGGTCATTTTCTAAACGCTTCTTTCAATGAACAAAAATTCATGAAAAAAAGTTATTTTCAACTTTAACACGCCATTGGTTTGATTGCCAGTACCGTAATTCTTTTTTTTTGCAGTGTGCTAAGTACACAGCATTGGCTTTTAGAATCGGCATTGATGAAATTATTTCTAAAGTAAGTGACGAATTTTTGTTGATTTTGTCTAAAGCAACTTTAATTGGTTTGCCAAACTAGTGTTTTATTTGTTCGTTTTGCAATTCAACAATGCTTTCACTTTGTACTGCGTTTTAGAAAGCATTGTCTGGGATTTTAATCTGTAAATTTAAAAGTCCGGTTCGTCTATGTTTAAACTGATGATATATGTCGAATTTTCTGTTATTTTCTTATTGCATGCTTACTGATAAAGCTGTTGACAAACATTGACAAGATTAATTTGAATTGTTTGACGTGCTTGTGAATTTAATCATTTAATTGTTTGTAAATTATAAATTAACCTACCACTTCGTAAGGGTAACGAGTTACAACAGTGCCCAAAATCATATTTGCTTTCTTGTCTGGCGTGCAGCACGAAATGAAATAAACAAACAAACAAACATAGCAAGTTTTGTATAAAATCTTGTCAGAATCGCCCTTATCGACTTTGTTTTGCCGAAGCGATAAGTTAATCTGTCACTTGATTGAAATCGCTGATTGGACTTTGATGCATGGCATGATATTGGCCACTTGATAATAGGCGTGTCAATTCATGCCAATCGTAACGAACTAGCAAAAATCTTGTGTTTGCATAAAATTAGTATCTCTCTTAATCACGTTTTTTTAAAAGTGTGATTGACAAATTACCCTAAATTGAGTAAAATTGGAAAAGTTTAGTGTAATTAGTTGTCATAGTTTTTAAAGTATATGTGCTCGGTTATTCACTTTTTTCGGTTTTTGAACGATTGAAGAGTGATTTGATTTAGAATTGAATAATTTCGAAAAAGACTCCCGATCTGTTCCAGATAACAAAGCAATTGAAAGTAGGGCTGTTTCTTCGTAACTACAGTACCGTATATTTATAATGATGCAAATTGGTTGAAAATCTCGTCTTGCAGTCGACGTCAAAGATTTGCAGCGGACTGAAGTTATGTGACGCTTCTGATTCAATCCGGTTCGAACCGGTTCAGATTGTTGGAATTAAAGTAAGAAGAACTGAAAACAACCTCGTCATATTTCTGTTTGCCTAATGTTGCAATGTATTTAGGCGTTGAAGTCCGACGATTACTGCAAAGATTGCACCACTTTTATGACTGATTTGCAAGGAGTGGCCATGCATAACCAGAGCATCATTGTAAGAGTAAAAACGGTTGTGACGCGGCTTAACCCTTACCGTTATAACCGAAATTACATACGTTGTACTAGTTTTGTTTACATTTTGCAAACAATCTCACAAAAAGAAGTTTACTTTTGTACATTGCACTTATATTATAAAATATTGTGTATTTATATGAAATATTGACAAATTTATAAAATATGTGTAAATATTGACAAGAAATTACCCAAACACTATGAAAATTTCACACTGCGAGCATCTCTATTGTCGCAAAAAGTACAGCATTTTCGCAAAAGGTACAGCGATTCCTATTGTTTACAAAATGTATACAGTAATGCCGAAAAGAATTAAACTGTTTCGTTAACGTAAATGGGATGTCAACTCAGCAGTTTTGCCTTTGTATGGCGATTTTGGTTTTATCAGGCTAGTGCTGTATATTTTATTGATTTCAATTTTATTTGCTGTATTTTTTCTCGTATATAAATCAACTTCGCGTTTTACATGTTGTTTACGAGTTTGGAACTTACGAGTATTTAACTTTCCCAAGTAAAAGGGCTTTTATGATAATAGACAATTCAGATTTCATTGTTTAATGACACGTTGTAAAAATTTCACAAGGCTCTTGTTCTTCCTCATGCCAATTAAAACGAAGTCGCCATGCCGTTTTTATCTTTAATCTCTTCCTTATATTCATGTTGACTGTGCTATTTTACTACAGGACGACCTGACCGATCTTCTCAAAGAACAATGCGATCAGTTCGGGCCGGAGTTATACCAACTTGTAAGTCGATGCCGCGTGATTAAATTTTTTCTAAAAGTCGGTTAAAACTGAAAGCGAAAGCAGAAAGAGCAAGCGGAAAGCATATTTTTTAAAAGTGTTGCGGGAAAATTCCGCTTTCCACTTGTTTTTAGCGCGACCGCTTGCAATCTGAATCAAGCTGAAAAATTAAAATATTACAACTTCAAATTTTTTCCCGCCAATTACGAAAACTTGTAAGCTTTGGCAATTTTTTACGCTTTCCGCCACACGCTTTACTTTTTCCGCGTCCGTTTTCAGTCTGAACCGTCGCGAAGGCTTTTTTTCTTTTCTTTTTACCATAACAGACTGCTGCATTGTCCAGATTAGTATGTATTTATCTCTGTAAAATTTTTTGAGCCCTAACCGTATTGAAGCGCACCTTCTGGCATTACAAAAATTTTTTGTTGACGAGTGTTTCTCCAAGTGGACCACTTGCCTCCCAAAAAAGGAATTTGAAATTTTAAGGGAGGAAATATCACTAAAGAAGAAATTGAGAATCTTGGTACAATGTAAGTTTACCCAAAAAATTGGTATGTTCTTAATAATCATAGCCGTACCAGCCCGGGATGGGAGGTAGAGGAAAAATTGAAGACCTTTCTTCGTTTTTTTAGAGATCACTACTTTTTATGGACAAAAATCAAGAAGTCCAAAGCACATTCCAAGTGAAGGCCTTTTTTTAAGAGATCACGTCTTTTTAAGAAGAAAATCCTGAAATCCGAGCCAGATTCAAGTTTGAATGTTAATTTTTAACCGGAATTCGAATCACAATATTGGATGAAAACAAAAAATAGAGTTTTTACTTTGATCATTGGGGTATTTTGTTGGGAGGGAGGAATGATGGTTCTGAAATGAGTCCTTGAAGTGAGTCCTGAAAAGGACGAATGTGGCAAAAACTTTGAGAACCACTAATTTAAACAATAAAAGAGCTTTTCACTTTTCTATTAGCTTCGTTTTTACGTGATTCGACATAAAGTTTGTTAATTTCTTCTGTATTTCTTGGTTTCTTTTAAACAGTCAAAGTGATGTAATTAGAAAACATCCTGTTTCATTCTCTTGCAAATGGCTTTTTCTATACTTATAATTTTGTCATGTTTTTTTAAAGTCGTTTTTATTTCATTCAAACTATTATTTTAAATAACAGGATTTCTGCCTTTAGCAAAAGAATGGCAATAGTTTTTTGGTAAAAAAATTTTGATAATGCTAGAAGCAACTTTAATTTTTCACTTCTGCTACCAGTAAAGTTTTCCAAATCTGCTGAACTAAGTGTGGAAAACAATTGCTCGAGTCGTCACCTTAAAGTTTACACTCAAGTCTTATGCAAAAATGGTTGTTTTTGCTGGTCTCATTTAACAATTCTGAATTAAAATAATGCAAATAATGGTTGTATCATAAAAACATTGTTAAATGAAGCAATCGAATATAGTATTCTACTGCGTGTATAAATACGAAGACAGAAACAATTAATTTTTAATTTCAAATAGTTATACTTAATCTTCCAAAATTAATTATTTTTTTATTATCTCAGTGTAAACTCCAGGTACCGACTGCGGCCCCACAACTATATGCTCAATTTCAAGTTGCTGTAAGTGAAACATAAAAAAGAATCACTGCAAGTGTCTTTCACTTGCATGTTCTTTCCAATAGTCACGTATGTTCATTGGATTATCTGCATAAAGTTAATGAACATGCGTTTTATTGTTGTTCTCATAAAGTGTTATAATGTTATTTTGTGTATTTAAAGTGTGAGAAAGCTGTTGACATGGTTGTTCCTGACATAGTAGACGCTATATCGAGTAACGTAAGTTGGTGTGAAAGCAATCAACACGGTTAATTTTTTCTACTATTATCTTATTTATCTTATTTCTTGCTATTATCTTATTTCAACATGTAAGCAATTCTTTGCTTTGGAAATTTAACATTAATAAATGCGTACGTTGCTTTGAAGAGGTCTTATGCAATCATTCGTGAGACTCTTTATTCTTTTGTTAAGATATCTGCTGAATTGCATATCAACATGCCTTAATCATAATTGCCTGTTTGGCTTGTAAAGTACTTAGCAAAAATGTACATTATTTTTTTGTTCGTTGCTTAGATTAATGATTCTATTTTATAGTGATTCCTAGTCTTTTTCCTGTACTTCTCTGCGATACGCTACGCAGTATTCATATTTCGCAATTTACCTACTTTTACTTTCTAAGACGGGCTAAAATCGAAAAGTTTTCAAGTTAGAAAAGAAATTTTTAACGGCTACTCACGGCAGTCCTAAACAATATAAAATACCATTTCGTCCGTGCGGTAAGCATGGAATGAAACAATATTTGTAACATTATACCCGATTGGATTCAATTTTTTTCCAAACTGTCTCTAATTTCTGTCTTGCAATCATTGTTTAACTGTATTCGCAATGAGTAAATTTTACGTTACTTTCAAATCTTGTTGTTTGTAAGTATTTTCACTTGTAAAAGTATTTTCTAATTCTAGTGCATTTGAAGTATGAAATGAATGTATCATCAAATCGTAGCTAAATATTGTTGTATTTTATGTTGACATTAAAACTTTTGACGCTTAAAGTCTACTTTTTGTTTCATCAGGACGTCGGAACCATCTGCACTTCCATCCTCATGTGTTCCTCCCCTCCAACTGAGGTTGACTAAACTCTGTCTATGACATTTTTGCCAACTTGCAGCTTTTGTATAATTGTTTCAGCCCCCCAAAGGAGGTGATCTTTGTAGCGATTGCATCGCGTTTACCAAAGACTGGCAATCAATCATTCAAAACAACAAATCCGTTATTGTGAGTCATTTTGGATCGAGTTATTTGTTTATTATCAGATATACGAGTTTTAAAAATTCACTCAGGACTTTCAGGTCAATATACAGGGTGCGGATTATGTACGGGAACATAGAAAAGTTGAAATTATTTTTCAGTCAAAAGACCAATTGATTTGATGTTCTCAAATTTTATAGACATATATACAGACATAATAAAAAACATAGAATCATTCAATGTGAGATCCTTTATTTTTCACAACTTCACGTAGACGGCGTTGGAAGTCGAAGCATGCTGACCCTATAGTCTCGGGGGGTGTTGAAGCCCAAGCTTTCTTCAGGGACTGCTTCAGCTGGGCAACATTTAGATGGGGCTTAGCACAGGCCTTGCTCTCTAAAATGGACCATATAGAGTAGTCCATTACGTTTAAGTCTGGACTGTATGGGGGCCAAATCGACTTGTCCCAGAATCCAGGAAAATTGACCGTGAGCCACTTCGGTGTCTTTCGGGCTGTGTGGCTGGGTGCCCCGTCTTGCTGGAACACAAACGGCCCTTTTCTATAGATAGAAAGGACCCAGGGATAAATTTTATCCTTTAAAATGTAAATGTCTGAATTTATTTTTGTATTGGCTTCAACAAAAACAATCGGGCTTTTGTGTCCATCTGTGGTGACGGCTGCGAAAACCATGACCGACTGCGGCTTTTGACTTTTGAAGATCATTTTATGGTCTATAGGAACAGCGGAGAGATCACCGGAGAGGATGCGATCATTCTGCCTATTCACAGCTGCCTCCGCCGTAAAAATTTTTTCATCGAAAAAGATGATAGGTGGATGGTCATGGAACTTGACCCGTTCGAGAATTGCTTTTGCCTTTTTGCGTCTATTCTCCTTAGCTGTAATAGATAGGGAATGGCGTTTCTGGAGCTTATAACTGCGGAAGTTAAGGTCCTTGTAAACCAAGTTTCGAATAGTCTTTTCGTTTACTTTGGCTTCTTGAGCCATCTTTTTCATGCTTCGTCGAGGATTGCGCTTGATCTTGCGTTTCACTTGCTTTATCAGTTCCGGTGTGTGGGCATTTCCGGGACGTCAACTTTTCGGGAGGTCGACTGTCCTACCTGTTACCTTGAATCGTCGTAGGGTCAACCAGACCAGTTTTCGAGAGACGTTAAGTGATCGAACAATTTCTTGGTACATCTTCCTGCTAAGTGAAGCGCCACTATTCTTTCGCGACACGCAATTCGAGGAGTATCCATCAATATTAATTAAATCAATAGTGCATTAACTCTAAATTATTTTCAGTAAATTAAATAAATGACATAAATTAAAATACTCATGAAATAATAGTCGTTTAAATTATGTTCCCATACATAATCCGCACCCTGTACTTCACGACATGGCTTTTGAAATACAGATATTTTTGATTCAAAAGAAATGAATTCGTTTTTGAGAGTTTAAGTTTGGTTATCGATTGACGTTGCTTTTTTTCTTCCAACAGGATCAATTAAATTCAATGATTGCTCAGGAATGTGCTATGCTTGGACCCGATTTTGAGAAACTGGTAGAAATTTCTAGAATAAAAGCAAAAAATCTCACCTGGTATTCGGAATGACATTAGATAAAAAACATTCTGTCATTCTCGTTAACTTGTAGTCATCAGCTGTACCTGGTCGTTGTTAACAGATTTACATTCAATCAAATTAAATTCTTATCTAAATTCTACTTCCCCACGTTCCTTATATCACAGTATACTTTACTTTGCAAACAAACCAAACACATTTGATTTGGTTCAATCATCATTAACTAGTAGTCATCTTCGTGATATTGTTGTTTTGTTGTCACTTTTTAGTCAGTCGGTGAGATTTTTTTCACGTCTTTGTTGTGTTGCAGAACCAAAAGCGTAGTTTTCTTATCGATGCCTACTGCAATCAAATGCCTTTATTTCTTAAAGACAAGGTTGTAATTTGCATGTTTTTTTGATGTTGATTTCTATTTTTTAAATTGTGACGTAACACGTTGGTTCACAAATTGTGAATTCGATTTTCCGAGAACCTTTTATAATTTTTTATTTTAACAAATTTTGGTGTAGGGTTTTTTTTAGTTGCATAATTAAGTGAAATTTTATTAGTTCAATTGTAGAACATTTAGCAAAAGTAGTTCTTACAATAGCGAAGTTTTTGCATTAGTTTCTCTCACGTCCTTCCGTTTTGTCGTTTTCCGTGCATTGCTGTTCGAGCAAATCCTTTGAAAAGCGTCATTCCTTTAAAGAGTTAGAGCCACTAATGGTCATCCCTATAAAGAGTTGCGAACCACTGATAATCATCCTTTTAAAGAATTAAGAACCACTGATGGTCATTCCTATAAGGAAGTAAGAACCACTGATGGTCATCCCTATAAAGAATTAACCACTGATAGTCATCCCTTTGAAGAGGTAAGAACCACTGATAGTCATCCCTTTGAAGAGTTAAGAACCACTGATAGTTATCCCTTTGAAGAGTTAAGAACTACTAATTGTCCTCCCTTTAAAGAGTTAAAAGCCGCTAATGGTCATCCCTTTAAAGAGTTTAGAACTACTGATGGTCATCTCTTGAAAGAGTTACCACTGCTTTAACTGATGATTTGTTTCACCAGAATCGCCTGGTTAAGAATAAATGCACTTCTACCGGTTGATGTCGTAGTTTACATTTCTAATCTCTGGGTAGAGGATCTGGGTTTGGTTTCAGGACCAGTCCGATTGACCAACAGCGTGTAACTATTGGGACAGTACCACGTAGAGGGGCGTATTTCTGGGGTATCGCGAAGACGCGGAGTCTCATTAACCGCTTTGGCATATAATGCAAAAACAAGAAGTTCGATTTTTAAAATATAAGAAAAAAATTAATTTTTTGAAGTTGGCTATGGACGAGTTTCGTGCGATAACAATAGCTTAGCTGTACTACTGGACCCAGCTCGTCCTCAAGACTTTCTCTACACAAAAAACAGCCTGGAACATATCGTGAGAAGATGGATGCTAAATAGATTTGCCAGCCAAATAGAGAGACAACTTGCTAATTATTACTGTAATAACCTTATTGAATCGCAACGAAGCTTTTTTCACCGCAATCGCGCGTTAATTAATCGCGCTTTAAATCCTTTCTGTCGGATGAAAGAAAATACTGCGAAATCTCGACACGATGAGCCGCACACCGGTTGCCATGTCAGCTGAACTGACGATTATCGTGCTCCAAACAGGAAGTAGAGCATGTCCGAAACAAATCTTGCGCATGCGTGGTGGGGGATAGCGTTGTAATTGACTGGCGCATGTCACATTAAAATAACTTGCATTACGTCAACACATGAGCTTACTGATACGCTCCTGTTTACGCTTGGAACGCCGTGTTTTAAGAAAATGTAGAAAAACGGACGCTTTTGATGTGAAAAAAGAAATTTCCATCAAAAATACTCTTTACAAACATATAGTAAGAATGGTCAAGTCAAACAACAAGCAAGTGCCGACAGACCTGTTTCGTCCTTATTAGGACTCGTCAGGACTCCACAGCTTGTTGTTGACCCCAGCTGTTTAAGTTTTCAACTTTTTCAGCTGGGGTCAACAACAAGCTGTAGTGTCCTGACGAGTCCTAATAAGGACGAAACAGGTCTGTCGGCACTTGCTTGTTGATTGACTTGACCATTCTTACTATATGTTTGTAATGGGAACTGCAGGGTTTTGCTTGTCTTAACCCGTATCCGTGTTAGCTAACTCGATGTGGTTAGCATATCGAAACCGCCGCCAGTATGCCCTTGCGGCTTAGCGGTGTCTTTTGCAGTTGCGCTGGTGGAACATTGTTTTCATTGTAAAAATACTCTTTGTTTCGTTACTGTGGCACATGCTGTTTCGGCGTTATGATGTACTTCTATTTTACATTTACACCTAGGACAAAAATACCTTCCTGGCTTGTACTGATAATACTATTACACTCTTATTTTTCATCACCAATACTACGACATTCAGTAAGAATCAAGATTTCAAAACAAATTGGAAGAAATTGACTAAAGTTGCAATTTTCTCAAAAATATTGCCTCCGTGTCCAAAGGGTTGAAAAAACAAGCTGGCAGTGACAATTTCTCTTCACATCCCGCTTGTGGCATCTTTGTTTTTTGTCACAATTATTCGGCTCCCGTATTAGGAATAGAAGCAAAGCGCGCCCCCATAGAGTCGACTTCTGGGATTCTAAATAAAGTTCAATTTAGGAAGAAATCAATAAGCAACACTACGCCTAATCATTTAACAAAATAACAATGTATAATGACGCAAAAGTTGATGGCAGTTTAGATCTCATAAAAAATAATGCCCACCCAGCAATGCACAGAGTGCTCTTTTCACAATAGATATCAATAATCAAAAATTGGCACAGTAGCCTACCAAGTTAATGCTGTCTGGTGGTACAGAAACGCGATTATTCGCCCGTAAACGCTATTTTGGGTTCTCAAAACATCAATATCGAGTTGGAATGCTTTTAAATTCAATACCCTCCCAGAAATTGTCCAAAACAAGATCGCTTAGGTTAAATTTTGAGACACCATCGTGATTTACCATCAATTTCAGTGTAGACAGAAACCGCATAAATCCAAATCTATCTCGAAGATTCTACTGCTTGGTGCTGTCTTACATTGCCATATTGTTTGTGACGTGATATGATCAACATACACTGCTGTCTTTGTTTTTATTTTACGCTTTTCTGCAATCAGCTTTCAACTTGAGATTCTTGGTTTTAATTAATTCCATGCCGTGATATGTCTGGAAAATTTCTTGATTGTGCCAATATTAACTATTTACTCGTATCGGTTTTTACTTATCGTTAGGGAAATAAGAATGTAATTTTTATACAATTGAAGTACGCCTAAAATAAATATGGCTTCGTTGTAATTCTTCAATTTTTATTGTTTGTAATTGATTTTTTTTGATTGCAGTGTGAAAATGTTGCCGAATCAGTTTTGATCAAGTTAATTAACGGCTTCGAGAAAAACGTAGGTAGCAATCAATATTGCTTTGAAGTATAAAGGCCCGTTCCCACTACGAGCTTGGAATTGAGTATTCTTTGTTTTATTGATTTTTTACTTTCCGGCCTTAAAGCGCTAAGCGAAGCAAAAGATTAATAAAAGAAACAAAGAATACTCTATTTTGCGCTTGTAGTTGAAACGAGCCCTAAAGGCCCGTTTCCACTACGAGCGTGGAAAAGAGCATTCTTTTTCTCTTTTATTGATCTTCGATTGAAGCGAGCGGTTAAAATTGAAGCGAGCGCAAAAAAAAAGCAATAAAACAAACAAAGAATGCTTTTTTCCACGCTCGTAGTAGAAATGGGCCTTAAATATTACTATGTGCAGTGTTGCCAATAAACCTGGAAGAATTTTTGTTAAAAGCATATTGAAGCTTCTATCAAACACTCTTCATTTATCCTTGCTTTTAATTAGCATTTGTAATAAGCGCTGTAATTCACTTAATTGGTTTTGCAACCCACGACGGCAAAGCTTGCAGTTTTTAAGCGTTTCTACCAGTTTTTCTTTTGATCAGTGCGCTTCTTTCGTCAAAGATTTTCTTCCATACTTGTGGAATTTAATTTCTGAGAACGTGAGTTTATTTAATCGCATAGTAGGCCTACGGTATAAAAAGCTGTTCGTAAATTCGCGCTTTTATCAAATTCTGGACAGTAAACGGGCAAAATGCGGAAGCAGACTTTTCTATTTTATCACTTGCCAAAAATCACCTTTAGTCAAAAAACTATCCTATACTTTGATTGCTTGTAATAGCTTTGCGGTTTTTGCAGCTCAAGGTCACAAGACTGGTCTCGTGACCCACTCTGCAAAAAAACAAAAAAACAAAACGCAATTCTATCTCTTCGCATTATGTTAATAATCCCGAAAAGGTTCATTATATTCGCCAAAAATATCTATTTGTTGTGCGTAGCTGAATTAAATTTGTGTCCTAAATATTTCATTTATTTTCAATAAACACTTTATGGCTACAAAGTTTTGGTAAATGGTTCGGCAATTATTAGAATTCTTGCTATATTTAGAATTCGCCTAACTCGCACAAAACTAGCAAACGGTCGAGAGTTCGATGACGGTTCGTTACACGACTTTCACGACATTGCTACAGTAGTTACATCTCTTTCTGTCGATAATTTGCAGTTGAATCAGATTCATTTGACTTGAGAATTTTTAAAATCTGTTATGCCACATAAACCCGCCATTATAGACAAAAAAAAGAAATTCCGTCAGGACCAATTGGACAAGTTTATTAAGGCGATGACAAATTTTGATTTGATAGGACGCGGAGACGATTTGTACAACTGCTTACATGTGCAGTGCGGCGCGTTCCAAGAACGAGGACGTACAGGTGAGTTTAAGAATTTTTATAATTTCAAAATACGTAAATCCGTATAAAAACTGAATTTACACTCGCTAAGGAAGTGACGTAGGCGAGCCGCTTCCAACTCTTTCCTGGTCCACACCTACGTAACCTTTGCTCCGTTTCGGTCATAAAGCCAGCAACCCCGAGTCAACCGGTCACACACATGATCTTTCATCATTTCCTTCATGAAACGTTTCCCATCGAGCTTTTTTATTTACCTTAGGACTCGTTTTCACTACAAGCGTGGAATGGAGTATCTTTTGTTTGTTTTATTGAATTTTTTGCTTCGCTTAGCGCACGTTTACATTTTAAGCGCGGAAAGACCAATAAAAGAAACAAAGAATTTTCCATTTTAAGCTCATAGGTGAAACGAATCTTTAACCAATTTATTGGAGCCTGCTACTTCGACAAACAAAGCTTGTTTGGATCTGGAAGCCATTTTTGACTAATTCGTGGCGAAGCACTTAATTCGATTCAGATTCGATTCGGTTCAGCACTTGATAAACTTGATTCAATGAAGTGTCGGCTCAACATTTAGCGAGTTTTGAATGTCAAGAGTTCAGTATTTGGTCGAGTTGACTTCTTCGATTCAAAATGAAAAATCTCGTTCCGGTTGCTTGCATTTGTAATTGTTTCTGTGGTCACCCGAAACTTATTAACCATAGGTTGGAATATTGACAAACATGAATCGAAATACAGCACTGTTTTGGACACTTTGACAATATCACTGCATTCCTTTTCCACTTTTAATGGTTATATCTTTATCTTTTCCTCTGTCACTCGTCAACCGACAAGAAATTAAGTTTACTTCATTAAACTTGGTTATACATGTAAAAGTTGCTTTGTTAAAATATTAGTACTAAAACATAAATTTTTTGTTTCTGATTATAATAACAATAGATTATAAATTGCTTTCACATACTTACTGCCTTTTGTAAGAGCCAAACAAAATAACTGACTTATTTTAACTTTTAACATTAGATTAAACATTATAATTAGAACAAAATAAAAAAACAAACAAAGCTAAATAAACCCAAAATAAACGATAATGTTACTATGAATATTGAGAAGTAATTACTTCAGATTTGCAACTCATAACTTTATAAAGAAAAGATGAAATTTCTATATTATTTAATGTTTTCTAAAGGAATTCTTTTGTTTGACAGAAGTCGGTCAGCTGTGAGTTGTGTGAAACAGTCGCTGAAGCATTGGATGATTTACTTGATGAGAACAGCACAAGGGTATGTTCAATGTTGTTTTGATTGCTTTTAATTTTAATTGTTTTAAAATAGTTTCCAAGTTTTATTCAACGAGTTAGAAACTATTGATGTTTTTATGACTTGGTTCTTTTTCATGCTTTGCTTTGTATTTCTCTTATAGGAAGACATAATAGCTGCTTTGGATAGAGTTTGCACCATAATACCAACTCAATACAGAGATGAATGTAACGATCTTATAAAAGAATACGGAGACACCATAATTGAACTGCTAGTGAATGCAGTGTCACCACAGAAGTTATGTTCTGCTTTGGGTCTATGCAGTTTGCCTCCAATAAAAAGCGTAAGTAAAAAGATATTTCTTATCGATGTGAATTAAGTTCAATGCACTGAAAGTGTTTTTTTTGACAAGAAAAAGCAATTAAAAAGTTAAAAAACACACACATCAGTGTATTTTTAGTGCATGTGTGCTAGTCGGGAGGGGGGGTGGGCTTACCCGGGCGCCATTTTTAATTTTGTACCCAAGGAATTGTAATCTACATATTTTCAACCAATCAAAATTCAAAATTTTTTTCTATGTTCCGAAAATTTTTCTATGTTAGTTGTCATGGCAAAGCTATTTTAGCGACTTTTAAGATGATAAACAAACCAATCTGTTTCTTATATTTCGTTTGCAAATGTATCGAAAAGTAAATATGATTAAACTGTTTATATGATAGTTTATATAATATACTATACAACTGTTTATAAATAGTTATATAAGCAGTTTAAGTAACTGTTTATAACAAGAACCTTTGAAACAAACTATTTAGATCATACCATAAATTTTTAACAAAATTTTAAAAATAAGCGTATAAAATGGTATTTCAATTAGAGTCTTCAAATGAGCTTCTTGATTTGGGTTTAGCCTGCAAGAAACGATTTTTTTACTGGAACTTCTAAAATGGCTCATTGATTCAAGAGTCTTGTAATGAAATACTGACTAAATTAAAATGCTATTTGGTTTGAGTTTAAGCCTGTCTTAAAAAAAAAAAAAAAAAAAACAAACAGTTTTTTTAAAGAAAAATACTGTAAATAATTGGGATCTCATTCACTGTTTGCCCTTCCGACTTTATTATTTAAAAAATTTTGGGGAATCTCCAAAGCCTGCAAGGTTAGTAACAGCAAACAGTGAACAAGACCCCATAATTTCATATTAGTTTGAAATTTGAAATAAACTAATTAAATTATATTGCTGTTGGATTTGGTTTCAACTTGCAACAAAACTTTCTTAATTAAAAATGCTTAAATATTATTTATTACAATGCAATAAATCATTGCTGAGCAGAAAAAAACTTCCAATTTTAACATGCAACAAGCTGCTTTGTTCAATAAAATATAATTTTAATTTATTGATTTTTAATAAGTATTTAAAATTGCATCTTAGTTAACATTAGAAATCCTAAGGAAATTATTTTAGACCCATTTCTATTTTTTAATTTATTTGATTCAATTACTACAAAAAATTTTCAAACAAATTTAAATGATGCTTCTTAATTTGATATATACATATATATAAATAGAGAAATCACGGAAATAAAAGCAAAGCTAAAACCCAACAGACTGTTTCACCCATAAAAGAGATAATCAGGGGTATCTTTTTGAATAAGATTGTAGAAAACAGCACTGTTTTGGACACTTTGACAATATCACTGCATTCCTTTTCCACTTTTAATGGTTATATCTTTATCTTTTCCTCTGTCACTCGTCAACCGACAAGAAATTAAGTTTACTTCATTAAACTTGGTTATACATGTAAAAGTTGCTTTGTTAAAATATTAGTACTAAAACATAAATTTTTTGTTTCTGATTATAATAACAATAGATTATAAATTGCTTTCACATACTTACTGCCTTTTGTAAGAGCCAAACAAAATAACTGACTTATTTTAACTTTTAACATTAGATTAAACATTATAATTAGAACAAAATAAAAAAACAAACAAAGCTAAATAAACCCAAAATAAACGATAATGTTACTATGAATATTGAGAAGTAATTACTTCAGATTTGCAACTCATAACTTTATAAAGAAAAGATGAAATTTCTATATTATTTAATGTTTTCTAAAGGAATTCTTTTGTTTGACAGAAGTCGGTCAGCTGTGAGTTGTGTGAAACAGTCGCTGAAGCATTGGATGATTTACTTGATGAGAACAGCACAAGGGTATGTTCAATGTTGTTTTGATTGCTTTTAATTTTAATTGTTTTAAAATAGTTTCCAAGTTTTATTCAACGAGTTAGAAACTATTGATGTTTTTATGACTTGGTTCTTTTTCATGCTTTGCTTTGTATTTCTCTTATAGGAAGACATAATAGCTGCTTTGGATAGAGTTTGCACCATAATACCAACTCAATACAGAGATGAATGTAACGATCTTATAAAAGAATACGGAGACACCATAATTGAACTGCTAGTGAATGCAGTGTCACCACAGAAGTTATGTTCTGCTTTGGGTCTATGCAGTTTGCCTCCAATAAAAAGCGTAAGTAAAAAGATATTTCTTATCGATGTGAATTAAGTTCAATGCACTGAAAGTGTTTTTTTTGACAAGAAAAAGCAATTAAAAAGTTAAAAAACACACACATCAGTGTATTTTTAGTGCATGTGTGCTAATTGGGAGGGGAGGGGGGTGGGCTTACCCGGCCCATTCCTAGAGATGAGGGCAGGTATCAATTCTTCCGAGTCCCAATAATCGGGCAACCCCCCCAGGGAGGAATAGTGAGTGTGTATGAGTTGGGACGACATGAGATGGGAGGTGTTGTATGATTCAGAACTACAGTTGCTGAACGAAGAAGTTTCGGTTCGGCCAACCCTGTAGAGGTATTTAGTAAAAATTCTTCTTGCGAGATACTGAGTTTTTTGGCTTTTTGTTTGTATTTACTAAGCGTTTTTATATTTTGCTAATAAAGTTTAAACATCGCTTCCTTGAAACCTTGTTGGTGCTTGACTTGGCCGTGTATTAAGCTGAACCTTCGTAAAATTCCTTATTGTAAAAGTTAGCTAAACAAATTCGTTGTTGCATTTGTTTTATACTTTTTTAAAATGCAATGAAGAACAACATGCTTCCAGTAGCTGCTCCTGTTCTTACTCAGGTTGTTTTTTCATATTTTAGTCTCTGAACTTATTTGTAGAACCTATTTGCAACTTAACTCGACATTTTTTGTATTTAACAGGCGACTTATTGTTTTTAATTTTCGCTTTTTTTCAGAATGTGGAAAACTGTTCTGATTGCCAAAGTTTTTTGAAAGATCTACAATCTGCTTTCAAGAACAACAAACAAATGAAGGTATGAAGTTTTCAAAAGTTATTTATTTGCTACATAACTGTTGCCTGCATCATTGATTTTCAAATTTTGTAACAGCGACTGCATTTTTGAAATCGCGACGTACTAGATACAGCAAAACAGACCGATGTAAACGAAGATCAAAGCGAGAATTCCCTTATTTTTTCCATCACATTTAGTTGTAATGTTTAAGCTAGAAATACATTAAACTATTTTGCTAAAAGTATCGAATCTTTGTAGACTTACTGATTGTATGCAACGCTCTTAAAAACGCGACCCAGACTCTGAGAATTATCATTATTATTCTATAACTTTTTAATTATATTTGTTTGCAAACAAGATACCACTGTTTTGTAATGGGCGGTTTGATACAAAGAAATCAAGTAATTGCTTGCTTTCAGAGTGATTGGAAGAAGATGGTGAAATCCGAATGCGACGCCCTTGGATCTGGATTAGATGAAATAGTAAGTAATTGCACACATTTCCGACACTCGAAAACTGGCTCTGTTGTTGTTGTTGCCCCTTCTCCAAGGATACCTTGGAATAGCTTTCAAAGCTGGCTCTTGTTTTTTGTTCGTTATCGTCTTGCATTGACTTGAAAATTAAATCAAGTTGATATCCAATCATCATCAAATTTGTATAGGATCATGACCATCTTTAACTACAGGCCTGGAAGCGTATCCACTTTTCCTGAAAGATTCGCAGGATTAAAATCTGCATCATTTTATTCACACTAAGGTCGAAGGTTACCTGACGAGCCGCTACGGCAAAACCACATTTTGTTATTTTTAACTAGATTTACTGTATATATATTTCTAAAAAGCAAGTCCCCCCTATTTGGTAGAATTATCATTTTGTTTAAGTACTGTGGTCCATTTAATCAGTAACCTATTTAACATTTTTTTGCTTTTAACTTAGGTAAGCTTAATTGATCTCTTAAACAATCTTTCATAATGTAAATTTTATTTCAGTTTGATTGTTATTATCTTTATAATATTGTACTTTGCCTTTTAATTTAGCAAAGAAGTGTGATGGTTAGTAAATGATGTGTTCCTAATTGTAAATCAAATTACGATAGTAATTTCGAAAAAAGGTCATGTCACTTCAAATTTCCTACTGATAAAACTTAACAAGAAAAATGGTAAAGAAAAATACCAAGAGGAGGATTTAGTGTACCAAAATATACAGTTGTTTGTATCAAACATTTTAAAGAAAGTGACATTATTAAATACATTCTACCTGGAAAAAATAGAGATCCAGATGTTAAAATACGACGAAAAAAACTTGCGCTTCGAAAAGATGTCTGATGATGTCTGAATATTGCAATTTAGGTTTAAAAAGCAATTCTGTTATTTTATTGAAATGCGTCAGTGTTTTGTTGAATATAATATTGAACAACTATTCCAAAGCTCGAAACGACAATTCTAGGTATTCTGCTGTAATTGCTAAAAGAGCCACTAAATTTTGAAGCTACTTTTAAAAGTTAACCAGTTTTTGTATGAATTTACTGTTTATGATTATAAAGAAGTTTTTCTCCATCTATTACCATTTTTTAAATTCTTAATTGATTTACGTAACTTATTGTGCTAAATTAATTTTTTTTATTGGTAAGTTATCCTACATTAGCATAATTAACAAAAATGATTTATAACAGCCTTTTAGGTGATGTTAATTAAATTCTTACTTTTTACAAGTAATAAGTACAATTTCACCGATAGAAATGGAAAGTTGTACAAGTTTTTAAATAGCATTTAGAATGCGAATGCCTTTTTTGATCTGTGACGCGTCGGCTTTCGTTGTCCGCCATTTTGTTTGCGCTTCCAGACCTGTAAGTTATAGATGGCCATCATAAGATTGGTCCAATTGCTTAGCCCTTCTAGACATTTAGATAGTTAATTCAACTTAATTAGAAATCAAGATTTTAAAATATTCTGATTATCTTATTGTGCCTGCGAGGCTGTTCAGCACTATGTCGTTACTGCGGATGCGCGAGTGATTTGAATTGAATAGCTTTGTTGAAAATCTAAATAATAATATTATCAAAATCTTTTTAAAAAGAATTGAATAGCTCGTTTGAAATCTCAATATTCAAAATGTCTAAATCTTAAAGATCCAAACAGACTTGAATTTTTTCACTGCTTTGGAAGAACAAAACTTGCAGTTAACTTGCGTTTATTTGTCACGTAATCGGTTTTTAAAAAGAATTCTCATGTGACTTTCTTGATTGTCTTTTATTTGCTAATTGATTTATTATGACGTTTGATTCGTTCCAAACCGAATGTTTTTTTTTGTGATTCAGTGCTATGACCGCGTTGAAGAAGCAATCGACTCTGTAGCAAAGGGTCTCAACCGACAAGTAAGTTATCATATCGGACAGCAGTGGTTTTGCAGGTTGTATGTTTGCACCATTACTATTACGCAACATTGCTTGACACTTTTTTCTTTTGTAATTAACCTATATTTTACCACGGTGTGTTACAAAGCTGCAAATTTTTCGATTCTTTCAGAACTAGATTGGTTATTGTCAAGTAGATGAAAATAATTTTTTTGAAAGATATTATATTTTTTAAAAAATGACCAATAACCATGTTTCCATATGTTGGATCGTGGTACATGCTTTAGCATACAACACCTCAGCATCGGCATAATTGTACATTACAGTTTGTGAAATACATACGAGTGTTTTTGTGGCAAACCTTGCTTCGCCCTTGGGTGATGGATGCCGGAAAGCGATGCAATCCGTCATAACAGATTTCAGAAGGCATGACATGAATGTGTTTCATTCGTGTTTATTTATTTGTGGACAAAAAACTTTCACAGATTTGACTAGACACGTGATTTTGCGACGCAAATTTAGGTGAGACATTTTGTTGCCATAAAGTTTACCTTAAATACGCCAACTTGCGATCACACTTGTATTGAGAATGTTGCTAAACAGCGGGTCGTATTACGTACTTCTTTCCAAAGCTTCGTGGTCGATAGTTACCAAGAAGTTTGTCATAAACATCTACGCCGCCCATACCTTCAACAGTAAAAATAAAAATATTTCTATCTAGCTTGACTATAAAAGATAACTCATAAAATTACTTTATTCCAGAAAGCTTTGTAACCTTTGTTATTGAAATAAACAAGATGAGGCTGGGTTACACTAACATTCGATGCATTTCGTACTCGTCGATTTAAAGCCTCATGTGCCAAAAAATTGCTGGCGATTCCAAAAACAGAGTTATCATGCAACTTGTAATTATAAAGTTTTTAATCGCAGCAATAATAAAACATATGAATAGAATGCTATGAGATCCATTATTATAACAAAGTCGAAGTTATACTGGTATATTACGTACATCAGAATTTAGGTTATTCTAAATTACAACAAGAAATAAGTTTAAAACTATGTCATATACATTGTTTTACATGTAATATATAATATAATATACTGTTTACAATGTAATATAATATACTGTTTATGACCAAACAGTCAATCTTTAAATATTATTCTAGGCTTTTACTTAGTATCGAAATTCAGCGACAGTTGGTGGGAAACCTCCAATGTTCTGATATGGGAAGATCATTTATAAGCAGTAAAAAAGTGCACTATACCGTACAACTAAACCTTTAAGTTAAAAACATTGATCTATGTTAAGTAATGCCTAAGCTTTGAAAAAAGTTGCAATGTTACAGCAAAGATTCTCTTTGCAAATGTCTAGCATAAATTGAATTTAACTAAGTTTACATATTCGTAAAATGAATTTTTTGTCTATTTTCCCGCCAAATGCACTGGTAGAAAAGTACATTAGTTCAAAAAAATTTTTTACATCACATATTAATATGAAGAAGCATGAACTTTAAAGATATACATTAACTTATATCATATCATGAAACTTATATCATGAAAAAAACAGGAAAACAAAATCTGTTTTAAAGATATACATTAAGTTTCCATATGGGAACATTGGTAAAATACAGGTTAAGAACTTTCTTGGATTACTTCGACCTTCAGAGAACGGCTTTTTATTACAATCCATTCAAGTTCAATCGAATTCAAATATGAATGCAAGTTTAAAAAAAGTTACAATTTTAAAGCAAAGGCTCTCTTTGCAAATGTCTAGGATAAATTGAATTTAGCCAAGTTTACAAATTCGTAAAATGAATTTTTTGTCTATTTTCCCGCAAAAATACTGGTAGAAAAGTTGAATAGTTCAAAAAAAAATCTTTTTTCTTTTACGTACCGAATTCGCTCAAATTTTATCTTCATTGTCCGTGGCATAATTGCAACCTGCAAAGCGATTGCTAATGTATTATTTACTTCGTGAAACTATTTTTTAATCTGTGTAAAGTATTTTCAAAACTTAATTCATTAAAAGGTCTTTGAAATCAGCAATTCGTCGAATATTCACGAATAATAATTTTATGTGTCATAGATGTTTTCTCCAAGTTTGCGACACGCTTAAAATCGGCTGTTATTGGTTTAAAGCCTCTGCTTTAAACTCTTTTCTCAAACCTTTTTTTGAACCATGCCCCACCTAATCACTTATAATATTCTGATGTCCCCATTTAATGATACATAGCTGTAGCAGCCAAAAAATATTTGAGGAGCAATACAGTTTGCTCAAAAGACTAGTGAAGACAGTAAAAAAAAGCTCATCACTTTAAAACTGTCTCTGGTGTCTTCATTTTCACCCCAAAAGACTTTATCGAAGGTTTCAGTGGCCCCTTTTTATTTTTCCACTAAAATTGGTGTCTTAAAATCTCTATGCCCTTCCAAAATTTTGCCAGGCCCCACGTTGAGAACCACTGCTTTGAAGCTTTCTTCCTAGTCAGTCATCGCGAAGCGATTCTGGTGACTTGCAATGGTGCATGCGATTCGACAGTTAAAATAACAGCTATTTGCTTCTTGAAAGCAATAAATAGACCGTACAAAGACTTTGCCTCACGCGAAAACATGTTTTCAGATCAAACATCAAGAATTTTTCCGTACTTTGTTTTGCACGCAGCGATTTATTTTGACTCTAATGACCTGTGTATATGTATGTTAACGTTATTTTGTTTGCAGGATACATTGTCATTGTGCAAGTCCACGAATATGTGCAATCTACATAAGAGCAAGGTGATCATCTCGTCTGTTTATCCTCCTTACTCGCAGGACAACGTCGAGAGTTTTAAGTTTAGAACAACTATATCACAATATTGCTGTCTGATTTGAAAGTTTATTTTGTTTTGGATTGTTTACAAAGATATTACTGTAATTTGCTGCTAGTTTTAAGAGGGTCAAAACAGAGGAAAGCGCCATAAATATCTTTTTCCAGCATATACGAGCATATTCTTTTTTTTCAAGCATTCATATAAATAGTACATTCTGGAAAAATAATATACATACATTACCTGGAAAAGAATACATTGATATTTTTCAAGCATATTCATATCCATAAATATCTCTCTTTTCTTGTACGGTCGTGTCATTCAATAAAATAGAATTAACTAAAGAAAACTTTCAACCAGACGGCAATATTTTGAAATGTACCAGAGCAGGTCAGAGTAATCGTTTCAAGGTTGCTCTAACTTGAACACCTTCGACGTTTCCTTAAATAGTTAATACTTGATAAATACTATATGATGATGAGCTTAGTGGAATGTTAAAGCATGCTGGTTAAAACTCGTGCTTTTCTAAGCGTAATAGGATTTCGGTTGAATAGATTACTTTTTACAACATTAAATACTCTTTTTTGCAGACTGATGATTCTTGCACACGCTGCAAAGACTTTTTCAGTGAATTGAAAACAAAAATCGCACCGGTTATTGTAAGTTCAAAGCTGTTATGCTCAAAATAAAATTAAAATTTTTTACAAGGCTCTCTTGTACGAATTATACAAACAAGCTGCTGGATTAAGTCTTTGTTTTTGATTGAAAGATTTCATACAGTTAATAGTTTCCAACTATGGCGAATCGGATTCTTTTCCAACATAGGATTTCCTGGTTTTCACTCACTGATTCCTATTTAATTCGATTTAATCTGATTTTTCCTGTTTAATTAAATGTAATTAGTTAATGTAGTGTATTTTTTGATTTTGCTACAGCAATAAAGAATTCAATAATTTGGTTTAATTAACCATTTCAGGATAAAGTAGCTAAAGTTTTTGGTCAATATTACTGCAGAAAGGAACCACGATTTTTACAAAAACAGGTAATTATAATAAGAAACTTAAACACAGTAATAACGTTGAAAGTGTTTCTAAAAAAATTATCGCTTTAAAAAGATTTGTTTAGTATGTCATTTTGCTATTGACCAAGTCGAATCGCTTGAATAGGTTTTTGTAAGGTACTATCGGTCGTTGGGGTTACTATCGGTCAGTACTGTAGGTCACGACTTGTTCATAACTAAAGAATAATGTAGTGGCAGTCATCAAAAATGCTTAAAATTGAACTGGTTATCTACGTTGTGTCAATCTTATAGTTTCAAAATTGCATTTAATTTTTTTGTAGTTTTTGGTTGAAAATTATTAACAATACTGATTGGCAAGTTTTGAACAAAGTTATGATTGTATAGAAGTTGTAAATAATCAAACAAGTAAAAAAGTTTTAAACAAAGTTATGAAAGTTTACCGATCGTTGATGTTATTGAGACATACGTAGAAAAATATAAGTTGGAGCTAGGGAGATATCGACTTATCCGCGTTTTATAGCAAGAAATCTATTACCGGTAAATTTTAACCTAGCATAGAAACTGTTTTGTATGTTTTTGTGCTTAACTACAACCTTAAAAACTAAATGGTTTATCGAACATCTTAAAAAAATTTTAAAACGGTGTGTTATCATAATTAAACTATAGCTCAACACTGCCCACAGCTGCCCTATCTCTGGGCTACTCAACAGCTGAATACTGCACACCAATTTGATGCCACATTGCTCATACCTGCCTCATTGACAGTGTTTTAAATGACGCCTTGCTCATAGTCACTAAATGTATTCGTTCCACTTCAAGACCCTTACCCATACTTTCAGGCATTCAGCCAGCTAAACTTTTCCGACCAGGAACGACACTTTCCTTGGCTTACCATGGGTTTCTGGATCCTGATCATATCCTGTTATATCCTGATCATATCCAGATCATATCATATCATACCATCTCGTAGTAGGTGCACTTTCTGTATCACAATGAAAACAATTGGAAAACAACATAAATTCTGATTCATGTGAGTGGAAGTCACAAAATCGTCGCTGAAATTCTTGTTTAACATTCTCAAACATAGTGGTATATTTTTCAGAACGTAGTAGCAACAATGCCTCATTGCCGTTTTGATCTTCTTCAATTAGCTTTCTACATGCAATGAAGTGAGATAGATCTCCTTTTTTTTAGTTGTTTTTGCAACAATTCCAGTTTTCTTTAAAATGCTTTCACGTGATCATAAAGACCTGAAACAAATTTTCCAGCTTCTTGAAGATGCAAATTTAAACTGTTCAAATGATTCATAATATCTGTTTAAAAGATAAATCACATAGCCATTGATAACATTTCAGTTTAGGCACCTGTTGATTTTTGGAATTCATAAACTCAGCAATTTCGTTTCGAAGTAAAAAGAATCGCATCAATGTTGCTCCTTTACTTAGCCATCGGACTGCAGCAAAATAGACAACGTCTTTCATACTTTACATTTTCATACTCTGCGTTACACTCTTCGAGAAAGGTCTTAAACTGGCAATGGTTTAATCCTGTTTTTTTAATAAAATTAACAGATTTTACCACAACATTCATTACATCATTCATGGTGAGAACACATGCAACCAGTGCTTCTTGGTGAATGATACAATGGTAGTGTATCAAGTCGGATTCAGAATTGTCCATCGCTTTTTTTCTCAGAAGAGTAACAAGACCTGATTCTTTCCCTATCATAGAAGGGGCACCATCCGTTGTTACACCGACTAACTGAGACCATTTCAAATTACTTTTTTCAATAGCATCAGACACTGCATTGCAGAGATCTGAACCTCGCGTTCGATGTTTTAAACTTATCATAGCGAAAAGTTTTTCAGAAATTGGAAAGTTTTCTGTTACTCATCTAATAAAAATAAGCAGTTGAGCTGTAAAGCCGATGTCCGTGGACTCATCCAAAGCCAATAACACTGATACATATTTTTCTATATCGCTTTTAAGTTGATCATTAATGTCACTGCCAATTTCTCCAACTCTACGCGTTATTGTCATTCGTGACAAACTTACATTTTAAATGCACGTTGTTTATCAGGGCACACTATTTCTGCAACTTTTAGCATGCATACAGTCTTTGACAAATTCGCCTTCTGAAAATGGTTTTCCTCGTTTTGCTATTTCATAAGCTACGACGTAACTAGCATGAGTAGACGCCTGCAATTCTTGGTTTGACTTTTTGAACATGAACTGTTGTGCAACAAATTCTTTTTGTAATTTTTCTATTTTTTGCGTCCTCTTTTCTCCAACCAGCTGTTGGTAAGTTTTGTGATTTTTTTCAAAATGCTCCTTCAAGTTGTAATCTTTCATGACAGGTGTGCTCTTTTTACATATCAAACATAAAGGTTTCTCTGCATTGGCAATAAAAAAAATACTTGTCAGTCCATTGTTTCTGAAACGTGCGACCTTCATCTTCAATCCGTCTTTTCTTTGCGGCACTCATTTTTTAATGCTTGATGACTAAAACATGCGGCAGTTAACAAAGCTCTTCGTTTTTTCATACGAGTGTATCTATAAATTTAATCTGTAAAAACTACGCGGTGATAAAAGCAACATAAAAGATACTGTAAAAGGAAAAGCAGTACTTCATCACTTATCTAGTAGCTAACGAGGCGTAACTTTGCTGCTTCCTATTCTACTTCTACTGACGTCATTAAACAAATAACGTTTACTGAAATTGATTGAAATTAATGTTTGAATAAAGTAGTGCCAATAGATTTGACAAAATTGAAAAGCATTAATCAAAAGAAACTTAAATTATGAGACAGTCAGTCGCGGGCCGCAAAAACTTGTTGTGCGGGCCGCACTTTGGGCAGCCCTGATCTAGACGCCCGTTTATGCCAGCTGCGCGAAATCTATTAAACAACCTTGCCGGACTTGGCATCCACACTTCTCAGTAGACGAATTATGGATGGAACGCTGAGTACTGCGAGAATACATCCCGGGTCCGTGTTTTCATACATAGAGCTAGTGCCAGGCGTGTTGGAATGAGCTTGCCCCGAACAGCTTGGGTCAAGCTCAATCGCCTGCAAACTAGTGTTGGGCGATTTCATTCGTCCGTGCACAAATGGGGTCTCACTCCTTCACCGAATTGCAAGTGCGGCGCCATTGAACAATTCGCAGACCACGTTCTAATAACGTGCCCCATATATCGGGCACCACATAGATCACGAGATCTGACGATTTGGGATGACAAAATTCGATGCTGTCTTGCACCATCACTACCAGCATCTGATCCGTGCAGTACAGCAGCCTGGGGTAGTAAAAGGATAAACTCTCGGCCCCAATCCTATTTGTGTCTGACCTGGGTGGATGCCCTTCCAAAGGACGACAACGAACTCGAACATTAAGTTTTAACAAGCATAAGCACATTTTAACGACCTTTGCCAGTAACAACCTCATCGATAATAAAGAATTGTTATTATGATTATGCAATGCTGATGAAGTCGATTTATCCTGCGGCAAAGTTTCAAAATTAAAAATTTTACACAATCTTTGTCGATTTTTGTTTTACAGTACAGTATGTCGTTAATCTAACAAAAAGTGAGGTCATTCCCTAAACGCTTCTTTCGAACAAAAATTCATGAAAAGAAGTTATTTTCAACTTAAACACGCCATTGGTTTGATTGCCAGTACCGTAATTCTTTTTTTTTTGCAGTGTGCTAAGTACACAGCATTGGCTTTTAGAATCGGCATTGATGAAATTATTTCTAAAGTAAGTGACTAATTCTTGTTGATTTTGTCTAAAGCAACTTTAATTGGTTTGCCAAACTAGTGTTTTGTTCGTTTTGCAATTCAACAATGCTTTCACTTTTACTGCGTTTTAGAAAGCATTGCCTGTGGTTTTAATCTGTAAATTTAAAAGTCCGGTTCGTCTATGTTTAAACTGATGATATATGTCAAATTTTCTGTTATTTTCTTGTTACATGCTTACTGATAAAGCTGTTCACAAGCATTGACAAGATTAATTTGAATTGTTTGACGTGCTTGTGAATTTAATCATTTAATTGTTTGTAAATTATAAATTGACGTACCACTTCGTAATATTTTCGGTAACGAATTACAGCAGTGCCCAAAATCATATTTGCTTTCTTGTCTGGCGTGCAGCACGAAATGAAATAAACAAACAAACATAACAAGTTTTATGTAAAATCTTGTCAGTCTTGTCAGTATTTATACGCCTTTATCGACTTTGTTTTGCCGAAGCGATAAGTTAATCTGTCACTTGATTGAAATCGCTGATTGGACTTTGATGCATGGCATGATATTGGCGACTTGATAGGCGTGTCAATTCACTTGACGTGCAATTCACGCCAATCGTAACGAACTAGCAAAAATCTTGTGTTTGCATAAATTTAGAATCTCTCTTAATCACGTTTTTTTTTAAATGTGTTTGACAAATTACCCTAAATAGAGTAAAATTGGAAAAGTTTGGTGTAATTAGTTGTCATAGTTTTTTAAACATATGTACTCGGTATTGGCTTTCGGTTTTTGAACGATTGAAGGGTGATTTGATTTAGAATTGAATAATTTCGAAAAAGACTCCCGACCTGTCCCAGATAAAAAAGCAATTGAAAGTAGGGCTGTTTCTTCGTAACTACAGTACCGATGTTTATAATGATGCAAATTGGTTGAAAATCTCGTCTTGCAGTCGACGTTAAAGATTTGCAGCGGACTGAAATTATGTAACGCTTCTGATTCAATCCGGTTCGAACCAGTTCAAATTGTTGGGATAAAGGTAAGAAGAACCGAAAATTACTAATTTTTTTTATTTATTTGACTTATGCAGTAACTGACTGACTTTTTTGACTTTGATCAAACAAAATATTTTTAAAAAATCCTGAATCAAACACATAATGAACGAAATGTTATTGTGAATATTGAGAAGTATTACTTCAGATTTGCAACTCATAACTTTATAAAGAAAAGATGAAATTTCTATATTATTTAATGTTTTCTAGAGGAATTCTTTTGTTTGACAGAAGTCGGTCAGCTGTGAGTTGTGTGAAACAGTCGCTGAAGCATTGGATGATTTACTTGATGAGAACAGCACAAGGGTATGTTCAATGTTGTTTTGATTGCTTTTAATTTTAATTGTTTTAAAATAGTTTCCAAGTTTTATTCAACGAGTTAGAAACTATTGATGTTTTTATGACTTGGTTCTTTTTCATGCTTTGCTTTGTATTCCTCTTATAGGAAGACATAATAGCTGCTTTGGATAAAGTTTGCACCATAATACCAACTCAATACAGAGATGAATGTAACGATCTTATAAAAGAATACGGAGACACCATAATTGAACTGCTAGTGAATGCAGTGTCACCACAGAAGTTATGTTCTGCTTTGGGTCTATGCAGTTTGCCTCCAATAAAAAGCGTAAGTAAAAAAATATTTCTTATCAATGTGAGTTAAAACAATATGAGTAAGTTCAATGCACTGAAAACAAAGATATATATACTCTCTCAAGCGTGTTTTACAATCGTAGATGAGACAAGAAAAAACAATTTTTTTAAAAGCTGTGATAAACAATTACTCCAATTTTAATTCCAAGTTTTGATTCTTGATTTCAAGTTTTCTCAGTACATTTTTACGACAAAGATAGTTTCTTTAACATTGATTTTAAAGAATCTTTTTAAATCGTTAAATCAGCAAGATCAACTGACATGATGACATTTAGTTGCCGAAGTCGAACGAAGCGTGCGAACTTTGTCGTTTAGTCGTCACTGAGCTGGACCGAATGATCAGTCAGAACTCATCTGAGGTTTGCTGTTTGTCGTAACCATAATTTTCGAGTTAGAATGAGCATCGTCGATCAATGTTGCATTCTACTTTGCATTGAAATTTCTTCTTGATAAATGCTTTTTTATAAAGTGTCCGAACAAAGGGGCGCGGGTTTATTTTGTTTATTTTTATTTTATCTCTATCTTTATCCTCCTGACTCGCAGGAAGGCGACGGAGGCGTAGTGTAAGCGATTACCCCGACCTGGTTCCGGAGATGTCAAGATATTGCAGTCCGCTTGGAATTAAATAGAGATATGACTTTAATTTAGAACTGCTTGCCAAGACCACCAAGCAGGGGAAAGCGCCGTAAAGTGTCTTTCCCAAGGACAACAGAATAGCGCGAGTGGGTTTTGAACCGAGGCCATGTTGATCATGAGCACGGCGCTTTAAGCACTCGACCGCGCCGTCGACCTGTTGAAAATAGGACCGAAATTTGTTTTGCTCCGTCTCCGTGTCCCACTCCAGTGTTGAAGTGTAATTGCGACCTTGCCCAAACTCACGTTGGCATTCTCTTCATTGCAATTTTGCAACTTCGATTTCCGCGCGTTTGCAATATTACAAATTGAATGGGCCTTTTCCAGGTCAACGTTTTTCGGGCTGATCAAAAATGCCGCCTCCTTTCACGTCTGGTTTTAAACTGATTAAGTGTCACTTAGGCAATGACAAGTGCCCCCCCTACCGGCCTATCTCTTTTTGAGAACAGTAAGCTTTGCGGAAGATAAGACTGCTCCACATCTAAGTGGTTTGACGCGAACGATCGTTTGATTCTGAACTGAGTTCTAATTTGAGAGCTGTTTTAACATCTTTATTTTTTTTGAATAATTTTGTTCCGAAAGTTATTTCGAAGCATCGCAACCGCCGTTTATTCTACTTTCTGTGCGACGCGTCAGCGATTCGTATCGTTCTTTTGCAGGCCGAAATAACCGCTGCACTGGAGAAAGTTTGCAACCTCTACTCTTCAGACATCCGGGAGGAGTGCAAGATGTTCATCGACGAGCACGGAAGAGAGGTCATCGACCTTCTCGTCAACGAGTTGAATCCAGAGCAGGTTTGCTCGAAGTTGTCACTGTGCTCTCTCAACGCTGTGGCTCGCACGGTAAGAATCGAACCCGGGGTTTGATAAGCAGTTGAAGGTAGGCGTGAATCTGCTATGGTTATTTTGCTTTGTTCCGTCGCTATTTGCGCGTGAATGCATTTGAGGTCACGTGGTGTCATTTTGGTGGCGTAGAGTGTAGGCTTCGTAGCTGGTAAACGCTGCATTGTCTTTTTACAGGCACCGATGTCCGGCCGTCACTGCAAAGATTGCACCACCTTTATGACCGATTTGCAAGGAGTGGCCATACACAACAAGAGCATCGTTGTAAGTTGCAATTTTTTTTATGATTTACTTTTTTCACTATCAAAGTTCATTAAGAATAATACTGTAAATCACTTGTTTGAAAAAGCTTTATATTGAACATAGTCTGTTTATCATTGTCACCTGATTTGCACGATTTTGGCAGAAGTAGTGAAATCTACTTGATTTAACACCACCCGTCCGTTATTTTATTGTAGGTTTAAACACAAATTTAGAGAAAATTTTTACGGTTTTGCCAAGGAGATTATATTACATCAAGTGCTTTGAGTAGGTGTCAAACCCACAACATAGCGATCGACAGTACGATTACAAACATTTTTTAAAGGCAATGCAAGTGTTTTTTTATAGAATAGCATAAAAATGGTGTGATTTTTGACACGAATATCTGAATAAAACTTGACTATTTCAGAGCGACTTGACAAATCTTGTGTTGGAGCAATGTGACCAGCTTGGTCTTTTGACTGATATAGTAAGTTCTTATGCTTTTATAATTTGATTCCAGTTCTTCTACTACAGCATGTTGTTCCGTTGACCGAATTTTTTTAAATCGAATAGCTCGTGAATTATGGTGAAAAATAAAAATTTAATTACTTATTTCTTTCTTTTTAGATTTCAAATTGTTTTTGTTAATTTCTGTAGTGAATTTCCATCCAATTTTCATTCCAGGGATTGAGACAATATTTAAATTTACTTTTACGATAATATTTTGGACAAAACCTTATTTATAAACTTTACTATGCTGTATAAACCTTTGCACGCACTATTTTCTATTTCACTGATTTTTAAGAATTGTAAGATCAGTTGTAAAGTTTTGTTTTTTCGTTGATAGCAAAAATTCGATTTAAATTTGACCTTCGTTTAGTTGTTTTTTTGCGTAGAGATTTTTTCAGCAAAAACTGTTTTCAATTTAATTTAGATATGAAAAAGTTCTCTATTTGTAAGTTTGTACAAAGTCGGCATCAAATTTGCTGAGCCAATTTTTTCTATACTCCATAAACCTGTAATAAATATCACTTTATTATCACCGCGATTTATGTTAACTTATAATGAGTACAGTGCGCAAGGTCATGAGTTTGAACTTCGTCCGAGTCGCAACCAAACTCTCAAAATGGCGCTCCGGTGCCAAGGATTGTGACTTTGCATAGAAAGGAACAAGTTGGAAGCCTCAACTCTTTTGTACAAACCTCTTAATATTTTCTTATTAATAACTAAGTGTTCGTTTTTGTTTTTTCGAGTCGATTAGGTTTACTTAGAACGCGACTTTGCTGTTTGAGCAAACTTCAGCCAATTCTAATCAGCTTTTCTTATCTCAGTGTAAAACCCAAGTAAAGAAAGCACTTCCAATGCTAACCAATCAATTTGAATCTTCTGTAAGTAAAATAGTAAAAAAACTTCTTTTTATTCATAGGTCAAAGATGTTTTGTTGCATAAAGTTAATGAACATGCGTTTTATTGTTGTTATTATAAAGTGTTATAATGTTATTTTGTGTTTTTAAAGTGTGAGATAGCTGTTGATATGGTTGTTCCTGACATAGTAAACGCTATATCGAGTAACGTAAGTTGGTGTGAGAGCTGTTCCGCGCACGCTGAATAACATAGATAGTGTGAACGAGGATGAAGCCTTTCTCGCACTTTAGCTTTGTCGATCGACCTGAGACAGCTACCAACTGCGGCCCCATTTGACTTGACGCCTAAGTGCAACAAAGGTTAAATCTTCGTTCACATTATCTATGTTATTTGGCGTGTTTAGAGCAGCTTTGTGGTTTCTTCTTGTTTTTGGTTTTTTTTGCATCAGAGTTTTATTCACGCGAAAAATGATCAATGACAAGTTCGTTGTCACACACGTCGAACGACAAAAATAGTAGAAACGTGCTTGGATTATCAAAATTGGTCGATTATAATTTCGCCTTGCATTGTCTATGATGAATTGATCTAATATCGTTTAAACTTAATTGAAAAATAGTAGCTTCGTTTTTTCTGTTTGATATTAATTTGAAAAATCAAACTTTCCCTGATTTCGAATGGAACAGCTGAGTGGGTGTTTTGTATAAGTGATCGGTGAATTTTTGCATGTTAATTATGATTACTATGCCTAGATAAAAAAAGACAATATTAAATGCTTATATTGTACATTTTTTTATTTAATTTTGTTCTCAATGGGACGTCGAAACAAAAAGTATCAGGCTTCTGTACTTATTGCTGTTTTAAGACGATTTTACTTTTAAAGCAAAGTATTGCATTTGGCTATATTCACTTCTTAGCTTTAGCCCTGAATAGAACTGTCTGTGGCATTGTGCATCACCTACGCCAACCCTGGCTTGCTGCTTGATCACGGTTTTCGGTGTGCATGATGCTCCACGCCGTAGAAGTTACTCTCTAGTGCTTTCTGTCTTCAACTTCATGTTTCGAAGTATCTGTCATCGGCTTGCGTGGTGGATAATGCCGCTTTTTCGGTGCAGCAACGCATTCATAGGAGCCACGAATTTTAGAGAAGCTCTATGGAGCACGCCGAACAACGTAGATAGTGGAAATGAGTCGGTTCTGCTTTGGCTCATCATCTACACCAGTGCTTTCCAAACTGTGTGTCGCGACACATTAGTGTGTCCCTTGTACTACGATGGTGTGTCGCTAACTGGACTTGAAATAATATTAATATTTGACAACAACTATTTGCAGTTCAATTAGCTTCTTCTCCTTTCGGCCTTTCCCTTCAATCAGGGTTAGCCACAGCGTATTATCTTCCTTCAAGCAGTTCAATAAATTATATTATGGGGGTTTTCCACCAAAAACATAACTTGCAAACAACAATCTCATAAAAAATTTTGCCCTTTTTATAATTAAGGTCTTAGCAAGCATTAATCATTAAAATTGTAAGTTGAGATTTTGCTGTAAAAAACTTTTTGATTAAAATTACGAGAGTCAGTCAAAAATTATCCGCACTTTTGTTTTTTTTATTTGTTTGCACAAGCACAAGACTACAAAAAATATGTCATTTTTCTACTTATTTCTCATTATTTTTGATGCATTTATTCCAGCTGTTCACAAGTTTGTGAATTTTATCTGAGAAGAAAGTTTTTGGCTGGTCTTGTAACCATTTATGCACCGTTTCCAAAACTGCTTTATCCGAAGAAAATTGACGACTTCGTAAACCATTTTTGAGTATACTAAAGAAATAGTACCGTAGTTAGAAGGTCTGGGATGTATACAGGGTGTTCAGAACTTTTCTAGGTATTTTTTTGGAATAGGCCCTTTTAAGCCCAAAAATGGTGAATACTGCTATAACCTTTCCTGCAGAACGTTAGGTCTTAAATTTCTTCTTTAATGGTGAGTCAGAATGTTTCCAATGGTCCACGGTTGTCCAGCCACTTTTAAACTTCTCACTCCTTTCATACACATTTCTTTTTGGTTTTGCATTGTTTCTATATTATGTTAAAAATTGCCGGTGACTTTCAGCCCCTGACACACATTCTGGTTATAAAAATCAGATCACTGGGCGCTATTCTTCACTGGTGCATTTTGCTAGTGGAGTGGCCATTTTTATTGACTGAAACAAACACCTTTAACAATCGATCAAACAAATAGATCAGCTGATAGTGATCAAATGACGCAGAAGCCCTCGTTTGCTGGAAAAACTGCGTCCAACTTAAACACAAGAGTGAGCTGTGGCATAAAGTGCGGATAATTTTTGACTGACCCTCGTAAATTAAAACGTGTCACAAATTTATTTGTGGTTTAAAAGTGTGTCACTTATATAAAAAGTTTGGAAAGCACTGATCTACACGATCAAAATATCTGCAACGTACAAATTTGACTTTAGTTGGATATCTTCGTAATAATTTACTTTTTGTTTAAATAGTGTTAGCGTTTGGTAAAAGGAATGAAGAGCTCTTTTCTTAGCATCCGCCAACACCAGTAATTAAGGTGAAATTGAAATGTTTTTTGATTGCACCCGGATGCCAAGGTACAGCAGAATGTGACATGTAAATAACCAGCCAAAGTAGCATCAATGAGTTTTTAATATTTTTTTTTTGAAAAGTCCTACAATCTTAACCGATTATTTCATTGTCATATCAAGGTTTAACTATTTCATAATATTTTCATCAGGACGTCGGAACCATCTGCACTTCCATCCGCATGTGTTCCTCCCCTCCAACTGAGGTAGACTAACTCTGTCTATGACATTTTTGCCAACTTGCAACTTTTGTATAATTGTTTCAGCCCCCCAAAGGAGGTGATGTTTGTAACGATTGCATCGCGTTTACCAAAGACTGGCAATCAACCATTCAAAACAACCAATCCCTAGTTGTGAGTCATTTTAAATCGAGTTAATTTTAAAATCGAGTTATTTATTTCTTGTTTCAAAGATCCGCTCAGCATTTTAAGTCAATATATTTCATCATCTTAATTTTTAACCTTTGACATTTGTGTTTCTCGTCAGAATCTTCTTCTTGTCTTGTTGCTATGCAAGAAATTAATAAAAATTTCGTTGCGCGGCCTTGACGTGGTCCGTTCAATCGACCTTTATACTTTCATTGTAGCTATTTCTCTGCTTGAAAATTCTTTGCCTCCGAACCAACCTTTCCCAGAATGATATTCATTATTTTAGTCAGAGAATTAAAAGTTTACTACTGGGTTAAACTTTATACTGCTGTTCGTGCTGTTGTAAAAGACATTTGTCGGCAGCGTGGTCAAGTGGTTAGAGCGCCGTGATTAAGATCGACATGGTTTTGGTTCAAAACCTACTCGCGCTATTCTGTTTTGTCCTTGTAAAATGTTGTTTGTGCTGTTGTAAAAGGTATTTTAATGACAGTATAATATTTTTACTGCCAAAATCAGTAATTTTGAACAATGTCGCACGAATAAGCCTTTTTCGGCCCCCTATTGGTGTTGCTAAGTACGTCGAGTTTTGCCGTTGTTAAGTTAATTTTACCACAGTTAGCGAATGTAGGGCGAGTATGGCCTACTTAGATGATTTAAGCTTGAGTTGCGACTATAGAGTTACCTAAAATTTTAAAATTAGTTACAATTCTACATTGTTGTAAGGAATCTCGTTAAAGATACAGTTTTTTGCAGCAGTCTGCTTTTACTTTTATTAATAATTTGATTTGTTTTTAAGAATTAATTGTTTTATTTATGCTAATTACATGGGACAAATTAAGCTAACTTATCAAAACTCTCCATATCGCCTTTATACAGAGTATAACATCAACTAGTCTGTATCGTTAGGCTACCTCAAAATAATTATATTTAACAGGTGTTTTTGATTATTCTTGGTAGTCTGGTTTAATTTTTTTTTTTTTGGTAATTTTGTCTTTGCTTGTGTACCTTTGGGCCAATTTAATTTGACTTTGACTATGTAAACGTTCAAGTTCATCGTTTTCACAATTTTTGTTATAATTTTTAGTTTTTTGCTTGTTTTTTTTTAACTATTGCCTATATTGACTGACATAAATGACTTGAACTAATAATAATTATAGATTTCTTAGCATGAACAACAAACAGTCCCAAAAATATGTAGGCTACAATATAAATGCAACATAATTAAAATTGAATTGCAAGTAGGAAAGCGACTGAAAAAACGTTTGATATTATTTAGGTCAATTGCCACCTTTTTTAAAATAAGCTGTTATTTATGTTAGTTGTTTAATAACTTGTCACTTTGGGATCTTTAACGTTTCATAGCAATTTGATAACAGTGCTTTTTTCAATTCAGTTTTTATGGACCTTGAGTCTAAGATATCTAAAAAAATAAACAGCAAAACAAAATTTTAATGCAATCAAAGAAATATATACAAGTAATTTGTACTCTTAACTTCAAAAAAAAAAAGAAAAATTCTAAGGTTTTATAAGTATTTTTATAGTTTCCTTTCAGCAGATAGGTCAATAGCTATCAGACAATTAAAGTTGAGATATAACATTTTAAAATTAAATTAATAAGTTTGCTTTTTATGATTGTAGTTACAGAGCAGCACAGTCGCTTACTTATTTGTGTCTTTAATTAAAGTTATATCATTACATTTAAATAAATTTTAAAGATAAATTTATTAAAAGCTGCCGTGAAAGCTAGGTTCAATAAAATTTAAAAGTAAAAAAACACCTACTGTTACTCGCTATACAACCGAAACATAATATATTCGTTGCTAGTAATTTGTTTTTACGAGTATTTAGTTAATGTAAAGATAACTTTTAGTCAACTCAAGTTTAAATCACAGAAGTAAGCTATCCACTCTATCAGTCGCCCGTAGGATCAACTTAACAACACCTAAGCTTGGAATACTTAGCAACAACCCTAGATGGCTGGTAAAAGGTTTATTGACTCAATTTATCAGTCCGCAAATTAAGCTGTATTTAAATCTTCAACTAAACAATAGCAAAGTTCTATTTAAATTCTAATTTCTATCAAGTTAAGTTTCATTTAAGTCTTCAATCTTCTAGATCAGTCTTTTATTCTTTCCAAGTTATTTTTGATTAATAAGCAAAAGTTTAAACTAATATTTTGCTTTGTTGCCATCGGAATTAAAAACTTTTGTCTATCAAGTGATTGCAGGTTATAGTAAAAAAATATATGAGGATGAAATGGTTTGTCAGTGTTGCCATCTAAAAGACTTAAAAATGTTTAAATACTTTTTCGCTTTTCTAACAGGATCAAATAAACTTGATGATTGCTCAAGAATGTAGCTTACTGGAACCTGATTTTGAAAAACTGGTAGAAATTTCTAGAACAAAAATCTTGCTTCATTTATTGTGCTCGCAAAATTTTCATAATTTAATTTTTGGCAATTTCAAGCGTCAACTGCTAATTGACGGCTGCTTAATTATTGAAATTCGATTTGATTTTCCTAAAATTTGTTCTTTTACAGGATAATTTACTTGAAAAAGCCGCTTCTATTTACTGCAACCAATTACCTTTCTTTTTAACAAATGAGGTTATTAATTTGCATGTTATCAATTTAAGTTTTATTCTAGTGTAATTGTTTCTTATGTAAAAACTGTTACTTTATTCAGTCTATATAAAAAATAATTTACTAAATTTGTGTTCGATTTTTGTTTTTCCATCAATCGCATTCTATTGGGGCCGTAATGTCACTGTGGCTTTCAAAACAGATTAGGTTTTATGTGCATCCCAAAAAAAAAAAGCAGAAAACTTGGGTTTTTATTCATAAAGTTTTTTGAATTTCCCTTAGCAATTCATTTTAAAGGCCCGTTTCTACTACGAGCGTGGGAAAAAGCATTCTTTGTTTGTTTTATTGATTTTTTTTTGCGCTCGCTTTAATTTTAACCGCTCGCTTCAATCGAAGATCAATAAAAGAAACAAAGAATGCTCTTTTCCACGCTCGTAGTGGAAACGGGCCTTAACTGTGCGCCGCGGAGTCGAGATTATCTTTGAAAAAGTGTTTGGTCAAACCAGGTTATCAGTAGTCTGCAGCAAGTTTTAAAATTTAAAAACATCATATTCAATTAACCGGTTGGTGACGTAACTTAAAACTTTTATTTAAAAAAATTCTTAAACAAAACAAGAACAAATTAATTGTAGAGCTTTTTCGATTGAAAAGTTACTTCAGTTTCGTATATTTCTCAGGAGAAATTTCTCAAGAAAATCACTTGTTAGGTAAAAACTTAATATCTTTGCTTACTGATGATGGTGCACCGTGAATTGATTTCGGATTGCTGTTAGATTTTTAAAAATAAAATCGCCCTCGATTACTGACCACGCTCAGTTTACCTTAGTAATTTCGTTGTGCCCTTCGAAAAGGCACTTGACGACATATTCCCAGCCGGGATCATAATGCTTGCCTGCAACACTGGAAACAAAATGCAGCAACCAGCCAATAAGGCTGTACAAAGAATAAAACTACTGATAACTCGGTGTGATCAAAGTAGTTTTAAAGTTAACAGTTTTAACTTGGTTTTTGTTGATCTATTTTAAAATAAAATTCAAAGAAATTTTGTATTTACAGAGAGTTAATTTTCAGCTATTTTCAAAATTAAATAATTTTTCCAAAAATGCGACTTGATTTTGTTTGCAATTAACAATTCTTTTAATTATGTGTTTACTTTTGATTTCAGTGCGATAACGTTGCGAGGAAAATGATTAATCGACTAATTAAAGCCGTGCAAAAAAATGTAGGTATTATTCAACAATATTCTTGTCATAAGTTGTGAATGCCCAGATGTTATTGGCTTATATTAGTAATTTTTTAAACAAGTTCAGGGTGTTTCGAGTACGAACGGTCATAAAGTTTTGTATGGCTTGTAAAGGGTCAAGTATTTTTGTTAGTAAGAAAAACGAGCGAAATAACAGGGCTGGAGAATTATTTTTATTTTGCTTTAAGTTGCAGAAGAGTTTTGGTCGACGACAATTTTTTGCTAGATTGCTCATGAAAATTTTGAAAAAAGTCTACCTTGGCTAATGCCAGACAATCCGACTGAAAATTGCCTAATTTTTATCTCAATATCGAATGCTTGACCCACTAATTACATGTTGCGTCACAAAATCAAAAATAATTTTGCTGCAGTAAAATAATTTCTACCAAGGCTATTGACGTTTAGTAGATACTAGCTGATAATCCGTAATAAAAATCCATGTTTTGACCCAGAGTGACAAAAGTCGCTATCACTCATCAATAAATAAAGAACGTGTTAATTATCGAATTATATATCTGCAATCCTCCCGATGTTCAATGAAACTGCATGGGCGCTTGCTTGAAATGAGGTGATGTTCAAGCGATTGATCTGACCGACCTTGGGAGATGTTGAAATATTGTTGTCTGCCCGAAATGTTATGTTAATTTTTTAAATTGCCGACAAAGGGGCATGCTCATTTCGAAAAGTTGGCAATATTTTCCTAACCAGAAATTCAATGTCTTAGACGTTAAAAATGGCACAATAAATGTATAATCCCTAAATTGAGTCTCGTATTCCTAGCTTAAAAAATGAAAATTGTTACACTTGAAGTATAGTTTTTTGATCCATGACTCGATGCCCGGATCGCTCTTTGCTCCGGATTATTGAAAGATTTCAATGTAACTGATTTGTCTTGTTTGTTGCGTTGTATCGGAGTGGACTTACTGCTGCTTAATTCAATGCTTTTTATCATTCTGATTAAATATCTCGTAATTAACACGTTGTTCGCGATGTGCGCCGTTTAGGCTCACGCTGAACGTTCCAGACGCGCGATGTGCACATACTGTATATGGTGCACGGCTATTAAAACGTGGCTCTATATTTTGTGCACATCGCCTGCAATACAGAATGCAGTCATTGTGAGCTGTATGTACCTAGCTTTGCCACTAAATTTTATGCTGTATACTAAACTAACCACTGTGGAGCGGCACACAACCTCCCGCTTTGGTGTCTGCTTCGGCACTGAAGACACACAAGTTTGAACCTGTCGCCCATACTGCAAACGCGCCGCATGGATTATCGCGGCCAACGTGTTAATTCGGCTTTCGTTATTAAATATCATGTACAGGGCCATCAATGTTTAGCGTTACAACTTTGAGAAGTTTTGCTTATGAAATGAAACATAAAGTTGAAGTAACACGGGTAGAATATTGTTGCGGAGTAAATAGAAATCTAGTACAAATAAGATTTACTCAATATATCCGCCATTGGAATCAATGATAAGCTGGACACGCTTGGAAAAGGACCTACAAGAGTCACGAATCATATGCTGGGGTATTTTGGCCCATTCTTTCTGAAGTTTTGCCTTTAATGCCTTAAATAGCTCGACAATTGCCGTTCGTTTGTCTTAAAACTGTAGTCATGGTTAAATTACTGAGAGTACAAAGATTCATTAGAAAGTGTCAAAAGTTCAGTTACATTGGGGAAAATACAAAATATTTAATTTGAAATAAATTGTAACGCTAAATATTGATGAACCTGCAAAGTTGTAAAATCAGGATCACACAACAAAATGTTGCAAAATTGAAACTTTAATTATGTTCGATAGAATGAAGTGATTAAAATCCAACTCTATGTGACCTACCTTTAAACTTTTCGCTTTGATTTTCTGTTGTTATTTGAGGCAATTGTGAGAACAAGATATGACGAGCAATGATTATTAAGCTGCAGCATTGAGATTAAGTTATCGCAATTATTTATCGAGTAGATCATGTGCGCTTGAAGTGTTTCTACCAGTTTTTCTTTTCTCAGTGCACTTCTTTTGTCAAGGATTTCCTTCCATACTTGTGGAATTTAATTTCCAACAACGTGAGTTTTATAAAGTAATTTTTGAGCTTATTGTTTTTGAAACAGACAGAATTTTTAAATGTAGATGAGAACCGTTTTACAGGCGAAATGTATTTTAAGAGCTGTAATTTACAATTTTTAGAATCATGCAGATAAGTTATGTTAGTAGCTTTTCACATTTTCGAAGTTGGATATGATTAGATTGGATTTTTGCTACTAAACGCAATGATATAGTTTTTTAAATCAAACAAAATTTAGAGGTCGCCCCGTTGAAACTTAGCCACTTAATGGCGCTAAAGTATATGTTATATCTCGTCAACAACCTGACGCAAAAACACGAATTAAACTGCAAACGACTAAAGTACTTATCAATTCCTTCACCGACTGGAAGCAACGCCAACTACGATATCTGGCAGCATTAACTTTTGAAAGAGCATCATTAGTTATTCCAGCGAATGCTAAAAATTAATTCGGAAGCATTAGGCACTTTTAAAAAATATGTTTTTTGTGACTTTTACTTTTGCAGCAGATGAAGTGTTTAAATGAATTATTGATTGGTTATTTCGAGTTGTAAGTTCCAGCTCGTGTTTTTGCGACCAGCTGCACTTGAGATGTAACAAAGCTGTAGCGCCTTTTAGCGGCTGAAATAATTTAGTTTGATAACCTTCAAACTTCGTCTGATTGAAAAGAATTCGTACTTCGATCTAAAGCCAGTTGCAGCTTTTAGAAAACAAGTGTTATATGAGCAGATTTAATGATGGTTAGAAGCTTTCGATTAGAATCGACATTCAGGACCTTAAAGCTTTTTATTGACATTTCAATGTTTATGTCTTGATTTCATCTTGCTCATTTCTAATGGATGACTTCTAATGTCACAGGATGCCCGAGCGATCTGCACGGGTTTGTATATGTGTGGCGCCACCCAAGAGAAGAATGCTGAAGTTTCCACTGTTCGCCAGGTGGCGGTCGAAAATAACCTCACTTTAAAGAAAAGCAAGGTATAATGCGGTTTTTTCCATTAACATTTGAGTTTAATTGATAGCCTTTACGCAGAGTTTGAATCCCGTGACCTGCCTTATTTGTCACCTGGTCGTTCGTGAATTGGACAAACTAATCGATGGAAACAGGACAGAGGTCATATCAGATTTTGTTAAAATTTTTTTGTTTACTGTATTGACTGGCGAGCCATTTGAAAGCTCGACCTCACGTGATGTGATTTTCAATTAAAAGTTTGGATAAACCAACAAAAAGCCATTGTCCTTGAACAAATAATGAGCTCTTTAAGCTCAGTCGGATTCGCGCCGCGAATTAAAACCATTCGACATTCATTGTGTGCCGCAGTTTTAATCACGAAATTGAACCAATCTCAGGCAGCTGTGCTTCATGCCCTCGAAGACGTGTGCAGCATCGTGCCCGGGGCCTACCGCAAGGACTGTTTGAAGTTTGTTGACAAATACGGGGCGGAGGTGGCTGTTTTGATCGTAAAAGATCTAGAGTCGAGTGTTATATGCAATACTCTCTTGCTTTGCGTATTGCCACTCCAGCGTGCTTCTGTGGAGAAGGTGCGTTTCAACTTTGTTTTTGTTGCTTTGCTCAAAAATTCAATTTACTTTACGTATTTTTTTGATTATAATGAACATTGTTTGGATGCTGCTTTGGATACGAACAATGTATCAAACTCTTAGCGTTCATTGGTTCAATTGGAAATGTTTTCTTTTCTTTTTTTTTTTTTTTTTTGAAATCGAAAAAAGGTTCCAACAAATTTTCAACCAACTGATCAGTTGATCTCGTCTCTGAATTGTTTTGATTTGCTGGTTGAAGCTGACGTAACCTGATTTGCTTTTAAAAAAAGCGAACTCTGTAAATGAGGATCAACTAAACTTGTTGATGTTTTAGCCTGCGATGAAATTGCATTTACTTAAACCGATGCGTCAATTCTTAGTCGTTAGTTCTCATGTTTGTCGCCCCTTTTTGTTGTTGGAAAATTTTTTTAATGCTTAAATATTTGTAGTTTCTTAAAAATGCAGTATTTTATAGTTTTTTTGAATAAAACTTGCAATAAAACCACAAATAATAAGTTTTTTAATTTTTTAAAATTTATTATCATTGATGTTGCAGGCAACCAACACATGCGAGTTGTGCGTATTGATTGCCACCGAGTTGGACAATTTGCTGGGAGAAAACAGCACAGAGGTGGTGAATGTATTTCAAATTATTCTATTTTGTTTATCAAAATGTGTGTTTTTAAATTTCAAAAAATTTTTGTTTGTTTCTCATGCATCGGCCTACTGATGACGTATCGCTCGCCTTTTTTGTTTTTCAGCAAGAAATAGTCGATGCGGTTGACAAGGTTTGCTCGTTACTTCCTTCTCAATATGCTGAAGAATGCAAATCCCTCATCAACATGTACGGTCCAAAGTTGATCAAGGCTCTGATCGATCAAGTTCCTCCAGAGAAGCTCTGCTCAAGCATTGGCTTGTGTTCGTCTAAACTCCAAGAGAAACTTCCAAGTTCCACCGTGAGAAATAATAATAATGTTTATAATTGCTCTTTCCACCTTTAAAAAAAATAGCTTCATGACATTTTTGGATTTTCCCAAAGTGCTCATCTCCTTTTTAAACTTCCTCCTTATCCAACTCTTATTCTCTTCAAAACAGAATACTTTTAAAAATCACTCTACCTTCTCTATCAATACCAATCCCTCTAATCTTCGTAACCACTCTCAACTGACTTCTACTTATCCATCTTCAGCTTCCTTTCCCCCTCTTCCCCTACCATAAACCTCAACTTAACCCCTTACCCAAACTAACTTTTGTTACTCTCCCCCCTCAAAACTTTCTTACAAATTATCCAGTGGAATGTTAATGGAATTCGACTGTGACGTACTGAACTAATCTAATTTCTTATTCAAATTCAGTACGACCTCATCTTTGTGCAGCCACGGCCTACTTAAGAATACAGCCGGATATGTTACATTGGAGCGAAAAAATTACCAGGCCGATGCGGTAAAATATTTTTCGAAGATTAATGATGCGTTTACCTATTAAATATTTGTTTCGATCATTTTTTTAGAATACTACACAGGATAAACAACGAGTAAAGTTGTTATTTTAATAATTTTTTGCTTAACTTTTATTTAAGTCTGTTCGAATAAAAACAAATCAAGGTAGTAAAATGAAACACTTAGCATTGCAAGAAGTATATACGTGAAAGAAAATTTAATACCTTTAACATAAAACAATATCAACAAATGCAATAAAATAAGTACCGGTACGGAAATGTGTAATAATAAAAAAACGAAAGAAAAGCGTGCAATTAGGTTCTTTTCGCTAGTTGTTTTTTTTGAACCCCCTAAGACTATCATTTGCAACAGAGTCATTTTTAAGTTTTTGCTTATTGTTAAAAAAAATGTTTATAATGGTATTTACACCAAACATCATTTTATTTTGATGTGCTTGACACAAAAAAAAAAACATTCTTTGAACTGTGCAAAATGCACAAAGCCACATCTCTTACAGCAACATTTTTTTGTTGAGCGATGAACTGGTCGTAATAATCAAGTAACGCAAATGCAGAACAGGTAAATTCTGCCATTGTGGTAGATGGCACAGTCAAATTACCGCGAGAAAGAAAGTGAAAATAAGGGGCGGTTGTACATTGACCAGTCAAAATTGACTTGCACAAGTTACATTGCAAACGTTTTATCATTTTTTTTGCAATGTAACCGGTCATCGTGACTGCAACTTCTTCACCTTCTTTGCATAAATAAAGGTTTTCGGTTTCCTCTTAATTAAAAACTTCCTTAAACCTTTAGATAGAGTCTTTATTTTCCGAGACCTGCTGACAACGTAGTAAAAAATTTTCCCAAATGCACACATTTTGTTCAAGTAAGGATCAGCACAAAAGAATGTTTTCACTGTTGATAACCTCTCTTAAGCTGACGAGGAAATTGCCACCGCTCATCTGCCGGTACTGGGAAAACCGTTTTTCGACTGGGTCACTTTGAAATTTAGCTTTTAGGACAAACTGATAGCCCTCAGCAAGAAGATCAGAGGCTAAATGGGCTTGAGCTCGTAGCGTTTTTATCATACCATCAAATGTTTGCTTTGATAAGCAGAATGTGCTTTTCGACTCGCACCATAAAGACAGCCAATCTGCGAAAGTAAGTACAAAACCCAGCTTTTCATCATTTTTAACTAAAGCGTTTCCAAGTGGATTCGGAGCAAATCGTACTTTCACATTGACAACCGTCCACAAGGCATGTATTAAGGTTAGGAAGCCATGCGTATCATTTCGTGCTGCGCAGTACGATTTACTTGCGGCTACGGTAGTTTCACAAAATATAGCCAAAGCCAGACTAACATTTTACTTGTCATTAAAAGGGTGAATCGACTTAAAGGTAAGTTTATACGCTTTTCGTAAATTGCCATCTAACTTGCTGTCCTGTTTATAAATATAATCAAGATCTGACCATGCCAAATACCCAGCAGGCGATTCAACATTGGTTTGATAAAAAGAAAAACCAAACGCAGGAAGCACAAATTTCTTGGAATTCAATAAGTTGTTCCTTATATTTTTCAACAAATGGACATTGTCAAAAAACAGACAAACTTTTTCTTGATTGTCTGGATGGCATACGACAAGTTGCCCTCTCCATAAAACTGACTATGCAGTTTTTTAAAAGCGTTTACGTTTGCAGCATGATTGTCGGTGACTATACATCGAACTTTTAAGCCTATGCTTGCTAAAATAGATATACAGCTGGCCATTTCTTGAGCTAACCACTCGCTGCTAATGGCTGTAATAGGACAACCCTTAACAACAATAGGCACAGATTTTTGCAAACCTTTTATTATAAACACGACAATGCCTTTAAATAATTCTCATTTTTCATCACAGCCGATTAAATGTCCTTTACAATATTGAACAGATTTTCTAAGATACATTTCATCGACTATTATAACCAAATCGTCCGAAATTTTACCATTTTCACTTATTTACAAGCATTCAAAACATCTACATTACCTCTTTTCAGTTTTTTTTAATAACGACAAAAACGGCATAGGAAAGTTTTCCAAAAAAAGTTTATACGCTTGTGATGATGTATAATGCAGAAGTAACGCCAATCTCAAAAATCGGGGCGAGTATGGCTTGCGACCTTCGGATTTATAAAATTGCTGATTCATCATCTCTTAAAAAGATGTGTTCATTTTCTGCGAAGGTGCGCAGATAAGCAGACAAGTTATCAAGCACACTGAAACACCTTAACTTTCCATCTCGACCACTAATTAACTATTGTGGCAGCGGAACATCATTACCACGAAATTGCAAATGAACCGAAAGGGTTTTACGTATTTTTATACTTTTTTCAACTCTGGGAAACTCACTTTCTTCATCATATACAATCTCATAAAAAATTATGTAATCATTTGTCTTTTGACAGTTGTATCCGGATGGTGCATGACTGGCATTTAAATTATAAAAAGTAATAGTTGTCACGTCTTCCAAATTCTTCTAATTTCATCAATTTTGAGCATCCTCACTTTTGGTAGTTTTCGTGAAGTTGATGGAGTTCGTAACGTTGAAGAACGCTTTAAAGCTTTTTGCGTATGTATAATTGGAAAAGGTTCCAACTTCCACTTTAAGGTATTTTTCTTCCCAAAATTTATGAAATCATCTTTAAAATGTTTAATGCATATGACAGCTTTTCGAAGGCGTCCAATTACGTCGATTTACAAATACAAATCATTTTTTTATTAACTGTGATTGTTTAATTGGAAATTCAAAACTTGATACTTTTTCTTTATTTGTTTTATATCCTGAAGTACTACACATTTATTTACCATATCAATTTATAAACTATGTACTATGAGATCTTGGAACATTGAATAGGATAGCGATTAAATAAATCCTTTCTCTAATCTTTCAGAATGACAAACTATTCTGGTACTCTACATGGACTATGTAAAACCTTAAGGTTATTGTGTTAATGTCGGGACTCCTAACGTAGAAAGCATTAATTAACCAAAAACTAATAAGAATAGTTTAAGCTACTTAATACTTATACATGTTAGAGTAAATTAGTTTCTAACATCTTGATCGCTGGGCTACGATCACAACTTTTACTCTGTATCGACTTTAAACTTTTCTACGATAAGCTGCATTTTTAGTTTTATTTATGACAACTAGTTTAGTCTAAACTGCACTGTTTTAATATTGTTAAATTGCATATTAACTTACTTTTAAACAATCACAACAATGTTTAACCATCAACCTATCAAAGTACTTTACTCATTTTTTTGGTCATTTGCTTTAACTTACATGTAATATTAATTCCCAACAAACTTTTACGCCTGCCTTTACGATAAAAACGATTTATAACTGATAAATTGGTTAACTATATATAAGCTTGATTGTGACGTTCACCATCTGCACGGTAGAACAATACATTCGTTTTTGCTGATCAGTTGAAATACAGCTTTTGCTCAAGCCAGAGAGGTGTTATGAAATTACAATCGGCCTGGTGATTTTTTCGCTCCAATGTAACATATCCGGCCGTATTCTTAAGTAGGCCGTGGTGCAGCAGTCACATCTCTTCCCAGACTCCACTTTTCACGTCATAGAATATAAAACCTCAGTTCGGAGCGCTCTGCGCACAGGAGAGGAAACACCAACCCTATGGGGAAACCCAGGAAGTTGTTTCCTCATACTTGTCAAAAGCGTCTAACCTACCCCCTCTCTCTACTCAGCATTTTTCTCGCTTGATCCCTGCTCCGATTATCTAAATACTGTATCTCAGTAAAAATGAAAGAAACTTCTTCGATTCACTTTTTCAATTTTTACGTCCCACCTATCTGCTCTTCTGATAGTCGTCCTAATTTTTTTTCACCTTTTTACCTTCGTTTCTTACAACATTAATTTTTGGCACTTTTAACTACCACCACACATCCTGGGACTCTTATAGCCTTGAGGACCAACTAGGAAAAGATGTGTTTGATTAGCTCCTCTCCTCGGATCTATCACCTCTCAACAATCCTGACCATCCCATTCGACTTCACCACTCCACCAGAAACTGCTCTTCTGACCTCTCTTGTTCCTGCTCCCATAGCCTCTAAATGTATATGCGGATTCTGCCAGATCTTGGTTCTGATCACCGCCATATTTCCATTACAATTCTTATCTCTCCTATAATTAATTCAATTTCTCGCTCCCATTTAATTATAATAAAGCCCATCGGGACGATTACTTCTTTTACATCGACACTTACTGCCCACCTTCAATATTCACTACGCTCTCTTTCTCTAAAGCCATCCACAATTTCACCAAACTTTTTTTAGCTTAAATCTTTTAATTGAGTCGGCAAGAGGAAAAAAGCTACCAAATAAAATAATGGATAAATAGGGGAAGACGTAGATATGCACAACAGTCGACAAGCAAATAACAGTTTTATCAAAACTCACTTCGGAATTGTTCAGCCACATACGTAACTGCCACTTCTGCGATTTCCTTGGGCAGGATCAACCGCTCTGCTAAAGCTTCGTAGTCTTTTGAAATTGCAGAAGCTGTTGCAAAATGCCGGAAGGCATTCGCAAAGACACACTGTTCTGAAGAAGACTGCCAGGACTAGATCCAATATTTTTAGGTATACTTCGACTCTAATCTCTAAACGAATAAACTGAGTCAGGGCGGAAAACTTGCTCTAAAACTTTTCCCTAAAATCCGTGCCAGTAAATTTTTCTGTCTACTTTCCTCCTTCTCACCCTCATCTGATCTCCCGATTTCCCCAACTGCCACACCCACGTAGATTGTGCAAACTGTCTCTCTGCACATCTACAATCTCACTTCTCCAATCAAACCCCAAAATTTTATTGCATCTTCGAACGTTTCGACATGAAAAAAAGTTAGGTTCGCCCACTACAATCTTCTTTCACCCCTTTTCTGCTCACCTTTCACTACTCTAGAACTTTCTTCAGCTTTCTTCGAAGTCTCGAATTCAACTTTTTTTGACCCTGATGGAATCATCTACCCGCTTTTAACTTGCCTCCTTCAATCTGGTCTACAACTTCTGCTGTACATCTTCAACCTGTCTTGGTCCAACATACCTTTCCATCAGCCTGGAAACATAAATTAGGCAAACTTTCTGATTCACCCTCCTCCTATCGTCCTATCTCACTCACTTCCGGCATTTCTAAACTCTTTGAAAAAATGGGTCTCGGACAACTCGCCTATTTTCTTAAATTCAGTAATATTCTCACTCCCATGCAAGCTGGTTTCAGACCTGGTAAATCGACTGTAGATCAGGTTCTTTCATAGTCAATCGTAGATACCTTTCACCAATCTAAATTAGGTGCAAGTACTGTCCTCACCACTGTGGATTTTGCGAAAGTTTTTGACTCAGTTTGGCATTCTTCCCTTCACTCTGAATTCCTCTCTATTGGCTTGCCACTCTGTTTTGTCGAATAGACACGATCTTATCTCTCAAATCGCCGTTCGAAAGTCCGTGTTTATAATTGTCTTCGGAGAGGTTTCTCTCAAGGTTCTTCCTATCTTGGACCATACCTTTTCTCTCTTTTTATTAACGATCTTCCTGCCTCTCATCCTTCAATTGTAAAAATCTCTCTTTCAATGCTGACGATCTCCCGTTTGGGCCTCCTCCCCAAACATTGAGCGGACCTCTGCGATGGTGGTGGTGGTGGTGGTTTTACCCGACCCATTCCTAGGGATGGGGGCGCGGATCAATTCCGCGGAATCCCAATAGTCGGGCGACTCCCCACGGACGGGACCAGAGGTCCAGAAGAGAAGGGGTGTGGCCGAAAATGGCCTGACGCAGAGGGTCTAGTACAGGGCAGTCGAGCACGAGATGTGAGAAATCCTGTGATTCAGAACCACAGTTGCTGCAAGAAGGAGTCTCGGCTCGACCAACCCTGTGGAGATAAGAGTTGAGGAGAGTGCTGTGCCCATTGCAGCGTAAACGGGAGAGAGCACAGCGAGCGGAGCGAGGGAGAGTAAGCTCCTCGGGAGATACTGTAGGGATTTGGTGTTGGAAGAAACCAGATTGGACACTGCGTCTCCAACTGGTGTAGAGAGATAGCCGTTGGGAGGAGATAAGGGGTGTGAGGGATACTGATATATAAGAGGGATCGAGAGAGGCACCGGCTTTAGCTAGAGAGTCAGCTAAGTCGTTGCCTGGGAGGGAAGAGTGACCAGGTATCCATTGAAGATGGACAACCTTGGATTGAGATAGAGAGTTAAGAAGAGATTGGGTATTGGATAGGGATTTTGGGGTTAAATATGGTAGGGGGGTAGAGAGAGTTGAAAGGACAGATAAAGAGTCGGAAAAGAAGGTGATAGAGTCGAAATTACATGTCTTGGAGTGAGAGATACACCACTCAAGAGCATGTAGGAGAGCGAAGGTTTGGGCACTATAACTGGTAGTCCAGAGACCAGTCGAGAAGGAAAGCGAGGTAGCAGTGACACACTTTGTACACTTGATGTGTATCCCTGCACCACCCTGTCCCAACCCGCCAGGTACCGAACCGTCAGTCCAGGCAGAGATATCGCTGTGAGATAGAGTGGAAAGATGGGAGGTAGCTGCAGTGTTACGAAGGGAGGGGGGATCTTTGCGAGAGCATGGGGATGAGAGGTGGAGTGAGATTGTGTAATTACATGGGGCAGACCAGGGGGATTTAGGAGGGCAGAGGATTAGTGGTTCACGAGTGAGATGTAGGTTAGGGGTAAGGTTATGTGATCTGGAGAAAGATCTCCATGAGTTCTTTTTGAGACGTGTACGGGGGTTAGAGTTCGCAAGAGAGGCTATAGGAAAGGTGGGAGGTAGACGGAGGGCTCGTTCAAAGAAGGAAAGAGATTGGTGAGTGAGGGTGACTCGTAGTGGAGGTAGAAGTGCTTCTATATGAAGTAGAGGAATGGGAGTGGACGATAGACAACCTGTGATTACTCGACAGGAAGATCTATGCATCGTCTCCACGGAGGTGATGTGAGTAGGAGATGAGAAGGGAAACCAGCCTGGGGAAGCATAGGTGAGGATGGGGCGAATGAAGGCTTTGTATAGGGTACATAAGGATTCTTTTGATGGGTCCCAGGAGGCAGAGGCAATGGAGCGAAAAGCACGAAATCGGTTGTGAAACTTTTTCCGTAAGGATAAGACGTGATATTTGAAAGAGAGAGTGCGGTCGAAGGTTACACCGAGAAAGGTTGGATGAGGGTTGAATTTGAGAGGGGTGTTAAGAATGTGAAGAGAGGGTTGTATACGTGATTGGTAGGGGTCTAAGCTGAAGAAGGATGTTTCACATTTGAGGGGGTTGAGAGGAAGGCGCCATTTTGAGGACCATTCCACCAGTCTGTTGAGGGCAGCTTGTACTACAGCGGTTGCACACTCAACTCTCGGGGAGGAGGCCCAGATGGCTAGGTCATCTGCATAGAGAGAGGTCTTAACAGATGCAGGAAGGAAAGTGGGAAGGTCATTGATGTATAAAGAAAAGAGAACTGGTCCTAGAACCGAACCTTGGGGAACTCCTCTTCGGAGACGGAAAGGACGACTGTATGAATTACAGATACGGACTTTCGAACGGCGATCTGAGAGGTAGGATCGTATCCATTCGACAAAGCAAAGAGGAAGATCTAATGAGAGGAGTTTAGAGAGTAGGGCAGAGTGCCAAACTGAGTCAAAAGCTTTCGCAAAATCCACAGTGGCAAGGACTGTACGTGCGCCTGGCTTAGATTGGTGGAAGGAATCTGCGATTGACTGTGAGAGAAGGAGAACCTGGTCTACAGTCGATCTACCAGGTCTAAAACCAGCTTGCACGGGTGAGAGAATGTCATGTAGTTCGAGAAAATAGGTTAGTCGTCCTAAAACCATTCTTTCGAAGAGTTTGGAGGTACATGAAGTGAGAGAAATGGGTCTATATGAAGAAGGTGAGTCAGAGGGTTTTCCGGGTTTGAGAATGGGGATGATTGTTGATTGTTTCCAAGCAGACGGGAAGGTGTGTGTTGACCAGGAAAGGTTGAAGATGTATAGAAGAAAATGTAACGCAGATTGTGGTAGGTGGGATAGAAGAGGGTAGGTAATTTGATCAGGGCCGGAGGAGGTTGATGTTGAGAGTTGAGAGATAGCTGTAGAGAGTTCAATTGAGGAGAATGGTGAACAGAAAGTGGAATGCAGGGTGTTGCAGTGTGCAGTTCTGATTTGCTTCATTTGGGCTTTCTCGGTGCTTCGAAAAGGTTTTGGGGTTTGGGTAGAGAAATGGGACTGTAGGTGTGAGGAGAGATGGTTGGCACAATCTACAGGGGTATGGCAATTTGAGAAATTGGGAAGGTCAGAAGTAGTTGGGGAGGGGGAACCAGAGATGGAGCGAAGTAGAGAAAAGACTTCGCTAGGACGGGTTTTAGGAGAAAGGCTAGAGCAAGTATTCTGCCATGACTTGGCTTTAGCCTTATTAATCACAGTGGAGGTATATCTGGATGTAGCGATATAGTGCTGGCGGTCTTCTTCGGAACAGTGTGCCTTCGCAAATGCCTTTCGGCGTTTTGCGACGGCATCTGCGACTTCAGGAGACCACCAGGCTTTAGCAGGACGGTTGATGCTGCCGAAAGGAATGGCAGAAGTGGCAGCATCATTGAGGAGTTTGGTAAAGGTGTGGGTGGCTTCAGAAAGAGAGAGTGTTGTAAAGTTAGAAGGAGTGGGGCAGTGGGTATCAATATAAGTAAGGTATTCGTCCCAGCGAGCTTTATTATAATTAAATGAGGGGGGGCGGTGGAAAGAGTTAATTATAGGGGAAGTGGGAATAGTGATGGAGATAGGAAGATGATCTGAGCCGAGGTCCGGAAGGGTCTGCCATGTGCATTTAGAGGCTAATCGGGCAGGTACTAGGGAAAGGTCCGGGGAAGAGCGGTTTCCGGTGGCACGGTGTAATAGGGTGTGGTGTTCGGGGTTATTAAGAGGTAAAAGATCAGAGGAGAGGAGCCAATCAAACAGATCTTTGCCTGAATGGTCTTCCGGTGAGTGGGAGTCCCAGGATGAATGATGGCTATTAAAGTCGCCAAAGATGTAAGTGGTAGGAGATGATGGTAGGAGAAAGGGTGAGAAGGATTTTGGGCGGGAGTCGGAGGAAGAGGAGCGGATAGGAGGGACATAGACGTTGAAAAGATGTATGGGAGCGGCTCCTTTTATTTTAACTGCAATAGCTAAATAATCGGAGCTGGGGTCGAGGGAGGAGAGGGATTGTGTGGAGAGTGAAGTGTAAGATAGACCATTTTTGACAAGTATCAGAACACCTCCTCCTAGGTTTCCCGTAGAGTTGGTGGTTCCTCTCCTCGTCATAAAACGGTTCTTTTGGAGGGTTTTGTAGCCTGGTATGCGAAAAGTGGAGTCAGAGGAGAGGTGTGACTCTTGTATGAAGATGAGATCGTACTGATTATGAGAGAGAAAGTGTAGGAGTTCAGTACGACGCGGGCGAATCCCATTAGCATTCCACTGTAGGATTCGGAGGTTGTTTTGAGAGGGAGAGGAAGGATGAAATGAGGATTGTGTGAGAGGAGAGGTGGTTTGTTGGGTTTGTGGAGAAGGAGTAGTCAATGCTGAGGGAGGGTAAGTATAAATTAGTTGGGGGTGATTAGGAAGATAGGTGGGATTATTCGAGGTTGTTTTGGGTGAGGATTTAGTTTTTAAAGATATGGTTTTGTGGTTGATTGTGAGTGAAGGTGGGGGATTTGGAGTGTGAGAGGATGGAGATGCAGAAAAGAATGAGGATATGGGATTGGAGTGTGAGAGGGAGGGGGGGGGTTGAGAAGAGGATGGACACATTGGGCAAGTCCAAGAGTGTCCCGGGGAGATTTTGCGGAAGTCAGCGGGAGAAAGACCAGAGCAGGAGAGGTGTACCCAGAGAGAACAGCCGGTACATTGTATCGATCTGTTTCCCCAGGTAACTCTACGGGAGCAGACAGAGCAGGGGTCTATAGGGCCAGGGTTGGGGTGAATGTCACCGCTGATAAGAAGAAGAATAGAGATAAGAATCAGCGGTGAGTGGGATGAGTAATGAAGAGGTTTGGGGTGGAAGGAGGGACGAGGAAGAGATGTCCGAGAGAGAAAAGAAGGGGTAGGGGGGCGGTCAATTGGGTTTAAGAGTGCTGTCCACATGTGACCGCGCATTGGACAGCAGGGATAAAAAATGAGAAGAGTTGTCCAAGGGAGAATCGCCCGAGGATGAGACCCTCGGGGAATTGACAAGCCATTTCGACCCTCCCCAGTGCAGGGAAGGGGACTGCACCACCACGTTGAGGTGGCTTGTCGTTGGTGCAGAACCTCTGCGATCGTCCTGACGGTCGTCAACAAACTGGTAGACTGGTCCTCTAAGTGGCGTTTAACAGACTGGCATTTGACTCACTCAAATGTGATTCATCTTTCTTGAGCCTAGACCTCTACGAAACTCTTTCTGTCAATTCTCAACAACTTACTTAACTTCAACCCAAATCCGACCTTTCTCGCTGTAACCTTCAACCCAACTTTTTCTTCAAACATCACATTCTATTTTTACGGAAGAAGTTTTGCAACCGATTTTATACCTTCCGCTCTCTTACCTCAGCTTCCTGAGGCCCCTTAAAGGATCTTTTTAAACTTATATAAAGCCTTTATTTGCCCCATTCTTATCTATACTTTCCCTGGCTGTTTTTCTCTATTGCTCCAATTTTCTCTATTGCTCGAACCTATATCACCTCCGTGGAGAAAATCACCGATCCTCTTGTAGAGTCATCACGAGTTGTCTGTCATCTTCTCTGATTTCTCTTCTACACTTATCTCCACTGTGTGCCACCCTCATCCATTAATCTTTTACTTTGAACGTGCTTCTATAACTACTTCCATCCTTTTCCCGAGCCTCTCTTGTCCACCATAATTGTCGTACTCGTCTTAAGAAGGGATCCTGGAGATTATTCTCCAGATGTTAAAATCTCTCCTCCAACCTTTAATTACTCCGTGAACCTCTAATTCTACGTTCTCCTAACCTCCCTGGTGTGTTCACCTTCCTTTTATTCCATCTCGAATCATCTTTATGTTCTCGTGACGACCCTGTTCACCTCCACAAAGCCTCCTATCTATCTACCGTCCCACACAGCGACATTACTGCCTGAACTTGATGGCAAGGACTCAAAAGGTATACACTTGTTAAGGTCGGTACCGGTGCTGCTTCACCATATCACCCTTCCTCTCATCTCTTATTTCCTCCCAACGCATATTCCTCTACACCAGTTGAAGATGCGGTATCCAATCTGGTTTCTTCCAACATTAAATTCCGACCGTATCCTCTGAGGAGCTTTCCCTGGTGGTGGAGGTGGATTTACCCGACCCATTCCTGGGGATGGCGGCGCAGATCAACTCCTCGAAGTCCCAGTAATCGGGCGATTTCCCCACGGACGGAACCAGAGGTCTAGAAGTGAGAGGGTGTGGCCGAATATGGCCCGACACAGATGGTCCAGTACAGGGCGGTCCAGCACGAGATGAGAAAGGCCCTCTTATTTAGAACCACAGTTTCTGCATGAAGGAGTCTCGGCTCGACCAACTCTGTGGAGATGAGAATTAAGGAGAGTGCTATGCCCGTTGCAGCGTAAACGGGAGAGAGCACAGCGAGCGGAGCGAAGGAGAGTAAGCTCCTCGGGAGATACAGAAGGGATTTGGTGTTGAAAGAAACCAGATTGGACACTGCGTCTCCAACTGATGTAGAGGGATTGTCTTTGAGAGGAAATAAGGGGTGCGAGGGACACGGATATGTTGGAGGTATCAAGAGAGGCTCCGGCTTTGGCTAGAGAGTCACGTTACCTGGGAGGGAAGAGTGACCTGGTATCCATTGCAGATGGACTATCTTGGATTGGGATAGAGAATTGAGAAGGGATTGTGTATTGGATAGGGATTTGGGGGTTAAATATGGTAGGGGGGAAGAGAGAGTTGATAGGACAGATAAAGAGTCGGAAAAGAAGGTGATAGATTCAAAATTACATGTCTTGGAGTGAGAGATACACCACTCAAGAGCACGTAAGATAGCGAGGGTTTCGGCACTATAACTGGTAGCCCAGAGACCAGTCGAGAAGGAGAGCGAGGTAGCAGTGACACACTTTGTACACTTGATGTGTATCCCTGCACCACCCTGCCCCAGCCCGCCAGGTACCATGCCGTCAGTCCAGGCAGAGATATCGCTGTGAGATAGGGAGGAAAGATGGGAGGTAGCTGTGGTGTTGCGAAGGGAGGGGGTCTTTGCGAGAGCATGGAATGAGAGATGGAGTGAAATTGTGTAAGTAGATGGGGTAGACCAGGGGGGTTAGGAGGGTAGAGGATTAGAGGTTCACGGGCAAGATGTAGGTTAGGGGTAAGGTTATGTGATCTGGAGAAGGATCTCCATGAGCTCTTTTTGAGACGTGTACGGGGGTTAGAATTTGCAAGAGAGGCTATGGGAAAGATTGAAGGTAGACGGAGGGCCCGTTCAAAGAAGGAGAGGAATTGGTGAGTGAGGGTGACTCGTAGTGGAGGTAGAAGTGCTTCTATATGAAGTAGAGGGATGGGAGTGGACAATAGACAACCTGTGATTACTCTACAGGAAGATCTATGCATCCTTTTCACGGAGGTGATGTGAGTAGGAGATGAGAAGGGAAACCAGCCTGGGGAAGCATAGGTGAGGATAAGGCGAATGAAGGCTTTATATAAGGTACATAAGGATTCTTTTGATGAACCCCAGGAGGCAGAGGCGATAGAGCGGAAAGCACGGAATCGGCTGTTTTTCCGTAAGGATAGGACATGATGTTTGAAAGAGAGAGTGCGGTTGAAGGTTACACCGAGAAAGGTTGGATGAAGGTTAAATTTGAGTGGGGTGTTAAGAATGTACAGAGAGGGTTGTATACGTGATTGGTGGGGGTCTAAGCTGAAGAAGGATGTTTCACATTTGAGAGGGTTGAGAGGAAGGCGCCATTTTGAGGACCATTCCACCAGTTTGTTGAGGGCAGCTTGTACTATGGAAGTTGCACACTCAACACTCGGGGAGGAGGCCCAGATGGCTAGGTCATCTGCATAAAGACAGGTCTTGACAGATGTAGGAAGGAAAGTGGGAAGGTTATTAATATATAAAGAAAAGAGAACTGGTCCTAGAACCGAACCTTGGGGAACTCCTCTTCGGAGACGGAAAGGACGACTGTATGAATTACAGATACGGACTTTCGAACGGCGATTTGAGAGGTAGGATCGTATCCATTCAACAAAGCAAAGAGGAAGATCGAAAGAGAGGAGTTTAGAGAGAAGGGCAGAATGCCAAACTGAGTCAAAAGCTTTCGCAAAATCCACAGTGGCAAGGAGTGTACGTGCGCCTAGCTTAGATTGGTAGAAGGAATCTGCGATTGACTGTGAGAGAAGGAGAAGCTGATCTACAGTCGATCTACCAGGTCTAAAACCAGCTTGCACGGGTGAGAGAATGTCTTGTTGTTCGAGAAAATATGTTAGTCGTCCTAAAACCATTCTTTCGAAGAGTTTGGAGGTACAGGAAGTGAGAGAAATACAGTAGGTCTATATGAAGAAGGTGAGTCAGAGGGTTTTCCGGGTTTGAGAATGGGGATGATTGTTGACTGCTTCCAGGTAGACGGGAAGGTGTGTGTTGACCAAGAAAGGTTGAAGATATATAGAAGGAAATGTAACGCAGATTGTGGAAGGTGGGTTAAAAGAGGGTAGGTAATTTCATCAGGGCCTGAAGAGGTTGAGGTTGAGAGTTGAGAGATAGCTGTGGAGAGTTCAAGGGAGGAGAATGGTGAACAGAAAGTGGAATGCAGGGTTAAAAAGTTTTCCTTCGTAAAGCTTTCCCTCGCTCCGCTCGCTGTGCCCTCTCCTGTTTACGCTGCAACGAACACAGCAGTCTTGCTACATACCTTTAACTGTGCCTTGCAACTGTGGTTCCAAATCACAGGACATCGTCCATCTTGTGCTGGATGCCCTGTTTTTGATTCTTTACGTCTGGACATCTTCGGCCACTCCCTCACCGTCCTAGACTTCTAGTCTCATCCCTGGGGCCCGATTATTGGGACTCCGCAGAATTGATCTGCGCCCTCATATCTAGGAATGGGCCGGGTAAACCCACCCCCACCGTGTCGATTGCGTTTCTCACCCACACGGCGCTCTTACCCCTCGGCCACGCTGCTGGCAACTTTATTGCTACTTTGTCCGTAGTTGGAGCTGACGTAACCTGAATTGGTTTTAAGAAAAGCGAACTCTGTAAATGAATATCAACTGAATTTGTTCTCTTGCTTGCGATAAAATTGCATTTACTCGAACCGATGCGTCAATTCTTAGTCGTTAGTTCTCATGTTTGTCGCCCTTTGTTGTTCCGAAAATTATCATTGATGTTTATTGCAGTCAATTAACACATGCGACTTGTGCGTTCTCATTGCTACCGAGTTGGACCATCTTGTAGGTGAAAATAGCACAGAGGTTAGTCTACTTAATCTATTCTTGTTCCCCTTCATGAATACGTGTTGTATTATTTTGTCTTAGTTTGTTTCATTAAAATATTACTTAAGAAAACGTTCTTTGCTTTAATAAATAAATCATGCATCATCTAAAGATTCAATTCTTTTTTCATATAAATGAAATACTTGCGTTTGCGAATTGATGATTCTACTCTGCGTTTAGATCAAAGATGAAGCAAAATCGGCTAGTTTTTCAAGACGGTTTGGCTAAGTTTTTAAAAATTCGGGCTTAGATTTACATTTGCAATTTAACTTCAATGTTTCTTTACCAATTCGATCTAATTTGGGCCTAATTCGGGCTTCAATTTGATTTCGGGTTCTAGTTGGGCCGGCCCTAAAATTAAGACAAGTCTGCACTGATGTGTTTCTCTTGGAAAACGGTTAAAGATGAGATCAATATGGCTCCGATTTAACCGTGGCTCTGCTGCAGACAAACGCAGCGAAAAGTTCGACTACGATGACTTCTGCTTGATGACGTTATCGCTCGCCTTTTTTGTTTTTCAGCAAGAAATAATCGATGCGGTTGACAAGGTTTGCTCGTTACTTCCTTCTCAATATGCTGAAGAATGCAAATCCCTCATCAACATGTACGGCCCAAAGTTGATCAAGGCTCTGATCGATCAAGTTCCTCCAGAGAAGCTCTGCTCAAGCATTGGCTTGTGTTCGTCTAAACTCCAAGAGAAGCTTCCAAGTTCCACCGTGAGAAATAATAATAATGTTTATAATCTGGATTTGAAAATTTGCGTGTTTGTTGCCGCTTCAAAAGTTTTATTTTTTTCACAAATACGTTATTTGGTGGCCCTTTATTTTTTTTTAAAACGCGATTTTCGCTTCGTTAAATCAAACCTCAAACAAACTGAGTAAGTCTTAAGATCTTCATGGAAGTCAAGATGTTAACCACGCCATATTCGCAGACGTCCGCGACTTGTTTCGTTTGCGAAATTGTCGTCGTTGAGATGGACAGGTTGCTTCTTCGGGACAAGACCCAGGTAAGTTGGTTTTGTCACGTGATTTTGCCGACACGCCCTAGCAGCGCAAGTCGCACTTGTTTAGACTGAAATCATCTACGAAACAAGGAAGCTGTGCGGCATTTTACCTGCACAATATCGACAAGAATGTGATTTTTTTGTTGATCAGTACACAACTAAAGTCATCAAGCTCCTGATGACAGTCGCCCAACCTCGGTTGGTCTGTGCTGAGCTCGGACTTTGCCCTAAAAAAGTAAGTTGCCCTAAGCTGAGCAAAACAAGTCTCTCATCATCAGTGACTCAACGTTTTTTTAGAACGTAGTTAAGCCTAAAGTGAATGGCGAACTCTGTGAACTCTGCAAGCTTGTCGCTGCTGGGCTTGATAGATTGTTAACCAACCAATCCACGCAGGTTCTTTGACATTGCTTATTATGTAATGTATTTAACTTTTTCGGTTAAACATTTTTTGTAAAAAATGGATTGATTTGAAATTATTGCTCGAAAAACTAGATTTGCCTGAAAAAAAGTTTAATTACTTTTCTTGCTGTTGAAAGTTAATTTTTAGAAGCAGCTGTTGAATTTTAGAAAATAATTTTGTAATTTAATTTTTAATTTTAATATATATAATGAAATTAAATTTTTTAAATGCAACGAATATTCGAACAAAATTAGAAATTATTTTTTTCTGGTACAAATAATGTATTTCCAGTTTCTAGCCAAATTTATAAATCAATCAGGGCATCTTGCGCCAGTACTTTTTTTTGTCTTTATGATGTATTTTCGATGTTTTAATTTTCTATTTGATATCAAAAGTTTTCCGTTCTTCGAAATCGATCTAATTGCAAAAACTTGATTGAGCCAGCGTGTTAAGTGATTGTTTGTATTTGTCACAAGCGACTGTCGTTGCAGACCGAAATCGAAACCGCCCTTGAAAAAGTTTGCACGTTGCTGCCGCATGACCTTTTGAGTGAATGCGACGATTTCATCAAGACTAATGGTCCGGCCATTTTGGAATTACTCGCGCAAGAAATAGCTCCCGCTCATATTTGTCCTGCTTTGGGACTTTGCGTGCAGGCAGAGGTAGGCACGCACTATTTAAAATTTATTTTTTGACAGCTTTGTGCATTTTGCCATGTGCTCTCAGAAGCAAAAGGAGTACTTGCGTGTTGTTCTGTTGTCGCAACTTTTACAATTGCGCAGGTGCCCACTTTTGTAAGCAGGTAAATTGGAAGAAGTTGAAATTAGTTCAAGGTGCGACCACTAGTAAAAGCTTCTTCTATGGGTTTGTCATCGCTAGATGGCGAGGTTAAGACAACACATGTGCCTTTTATTTTCTGTACATTAACATTGGTTTTTAAACAATCATAAGAAAGTAAAACACAAGTAATAGTTTGATCCAATTAGCGATGCTCTAATACAGTGGTTTTCAACCTTTTTGGTGGAGCGGAACCCCAATGAAACATTCCAGAGGCTTGAGGAGCCCCTGTGCGGTAATTTGATTGTCTTATGCCAGGGTGGTCCAACTTCTGCATTCTTGTGGGCCACTTTTCAAAATTATTCGAGTTTGCGGGCCGTAACCGGCTAAAAACACCTATTTGCGTCCCAAAATCAGGGTGTTCTCTAAAAAAAAAGGTCTTTCACTCGGAATCGGTCTCTGAAATTATTAATACAAACTGTAAAAAATTACATTTATTCTCGTAAAAAATTCAATGAGAAACTTGAGCCTAATGTTTCTTGCAAAACTCTTTAAGATTGGGTCGTGTTTTTGATAGACACACACGAAGTTCATCTTCCACAGACAACTTGCGGAACCCCTGAACTGTTCTGACGGAACCTTAGGGTTCCGCGGAACCCCGGTTGAAAACCGCTGCTCTAATAATTCATGAAACAACCAACATTAACATCCAGATGACTTGAAGACTGCTTTATCGAAGCAAAACGCAACAATCAATTTTGCTTTTACAGTTGAAAAACTCGGATGTATGCACGGTGTGTAAAGACGTGATCAAGTTCTTGGACATTGTCTTGGCCACGAACGCGACCAAAGAAGACATCGAAAAAGCGCTGGAAAGCATCTGCGAGCAAGTGCCGTCCGCGTTAAAGACGGAAGTGAGTTGGGAATGAAAGAACCAGCCGCATGTTTTTGTAACAAATTCATCCTTGCGTTCTCTTTACAGTGCGATGACTTCGTCGCGCAATACGCGCCCGAGATTATTGAACTCGCAGAACACATCTTCGATCCTGCTTATATCTGCGTGGTGAGTTGACCACGTGACGGTAGTCGACGCATTCTAAAAATCAGAAAAGTCATTTTCGTCTGACATGTCAAATTATGGTCGACCTAAATAGTCTGACATCTAGTCTCCAACAGCACCCTGGTTTGAAACCAACAGCTGTGTCCATTTTTGATCAGAAAACCCACTGCTTTATTTAAAATGGCGGCGGCTTTAATTTAAAAAAACGTTTATGGACAAATTTCTATGCGACTCTCTACCCTATGGAAGGTTCCTATCGAATTGACGCATATTGACATGCTAGTAATTGGATTCGTTTCAAGTGTTCGCTCGAGTGTCTTAGGCTGCCGTTTTTAATCGAAACTTCGCGGGCTTCTGCACGCACGCGCAAACAACTCGACCTTTGACCTTTTGCTTTGAAACCACAAAGCTCGTTTCGAACCTGTTTCGTTCCTGATCACACTCCCGGGGTTAACGTTCTTTTTTTCGATGCAGCATTTAGACTTGTGCGGGAATAGCGCGAAGAATCGACTAGTCGGAACCGATCCGTGCACTTACGGTCCCTCGTATTGGTGCCGGGATCAGCAATCCGCTGCCAGATGCAACGTAAGATCCCCTCTCTCTTTGCTTTGATTTAAGACGTAGCCGTACTGAGCTCTAAGCTCGACATCTGTCGGATAGCTCTATGTATTTCATTCCGACTTGCAAACAGCAGGACGCGAGTTCGATTCTGAGTCAACTTGGGTGATATCTGTTGTGCTTTTAGTAAATAGATCTACGCGATCAATTTCTAATAAGGTTTGCTGTTTTCCCACAATAAAAAGACTCCGCCTAAAACAGAAACAGCAACTAAGTCAATATCAATGTTAATATGAATAAAAGTGATTATAGTAAGAATGGTCAAGTCAATCAACAAGCAAGTGCCGACAGACCTGTTTCGTCCTTATTAGGACTCGTCTGAAGTGATTATGTCTCGCCATAAAGAAAGCCAACGTTGTTAAACAATAACACGCCGAGTGGTTTCTTGATCGAACGATGCGCGCCGCTCGATGAACGATCGGTTTGTGATTAGAAAGACACGAGTGGGATATACGAGGTCTAACGTATTTGCAAACCATAAAAATCTTTTGTTCATTTCCCAAGTTAAAGCTCGTTTCCACTATGAGCGTAGAATGGAGTATTCTTTGTTTCTTCTATTGATTTTTTTGCTTCGCTTAGCGCTCAAGCGCAAAAGAAGTAAAAAATCAATAAAACAACAAGAATGCTCCATTCCACACTCGTAGTAAAAACGGGTCTTATAGTCAGCCGTTCTTTTGTTGATGCACATAATACAAACTAGTGTTTTTTTTACAGCTTTAAGACTTAGAAACAGCATTTTTTAACTGTATATAATCAAATTTCAGGCACTGGAGCATTGTCGACTGCACGTATGGAATTAAACGCAGTTTATCTGCTTTTATACCTTATCCCAGTGTTATCATCGAATCAAAAGTTAATTTGCGATTTCTAACCGATATTCTAAAAAAAAACCGTGATTTCAATACGTTGTTATGAAGTATTTGTATGTTACGAGTTATTTCAGACGATTAACACCTCTACTTTTTTTGGAGGAAAAGGACGCTTTATCCAGTTTGCTAAATGTGCTTGTTGAGTACTCCTGAATTGTGAATTATGCAACATCATTGTAAATACCTTTGTTTTAACTCTTTCGGGTACAGTACTTTAATATTTTTAGTCACTTCTAGAGCATTCGTTTGTATGTTGTTGAGTTGTCACGTAAACGTTTATGTGCAGATAAATCTAATCAATAAAATGTTGGCACTCCGCCAAGTTCTTGTGGTTGTAGATGCTGATAACGTTTTTCTATCAATGCAAGGTTTGATTAAATCGCTTGTTTAGTCTTCATTCATCGCCAAACAACAAACAAATAAAACAGACCAAGAAAGAAAAGTACTTGGAAATTCAAACTGTTCTACCCTTCGTAGATACTACTATGGGGCCAGGGGCGCCGAAAACTGAGAAGGCAAGAGGCGCCCCTGGCACCTTTAGTGCATAAATAGTAGTATCTCCAAACGGTATAACAGTTTTGAATTTTTTAAATACGGAGCAAAGAGGACAGATAGTTCCCTTTTAAATTCGCAAAGAATCTTGTCAGACCTGTCTCTACCATTTATATAATCTCGAGAAAAATTAAATCCAACTGTTTATAAAATATTGATTTAAACAAGGGCTCACCGAACTCCGAAACGGTCACACGGCAAATAACAGCAGGCTAATATACGAGGGGCGTTCAGAAAGTAATGCAACCAGGTTTCTTTTCATGACATTAACTTTTGAAGGTGCACAAATCGTGCATCACAAGAAAGTATATAGTACGAGCATTTCATAGTTACTTCTCGATGTAATCTCCCGCTTTCCGAACCGCCTTTTCCCACCTTTTAATGAGTGCACATATTCCTTCATTGTAAAATTCTACAGGCTGCGTTTTTAACCACTTCCTAACAGCAGTTTTGACCTCTTCATTACTGGAGAAATGTCGCCCCCTCAAACTTTCTTTGAGGGGCCCAAACAAATAGAAGTCAGACGGTGCCAGGTCTGGCGAATATGGGGATGTGAAATTGTTGTCCAGTCAAATGAGCTGATGACCGCACGGGTTTTGAGGCTGGTGTGAGGCCTAGCGTTGTCATGTTGCAATAAAACCTTAGACATTTTTAAAGCAGGTCGAACTCTTCGTATTCTTGCTTTCAACTTTTTTAATGTATCGATGTAAACATCTGAATTGATTGCTGCTCTTTTGGACATGAAGTCTACCAGTATCACACCAATACTATCCAGAATACAGTCACCATCACTTTTCCTGCAGACTGCTGAGACTTAAACTTCTTCGAGCGTTGTGAGGTGGGATGGTGCCACTCCATTGATGCTCTTTTTGACTCTGGTTGGAAGTGGTAAACCCAAGTCTCATCTCCGGTCACTATTCGCCGTAAAAAATTTTGTTACTATGGCTATACTCCAGAAGTTCAGAACAAGCTTCTAGGCGGGATTGTTATGAATCTCTGAGCTGCTTTGCGATCCACCTTGCACACACTTTTGAATACCCCAGGGTATCCACAATCTTTACAGCACTCTCTGCACTTACTCCTACTGACTCAGCAAGCTGATTAATAGTGATGAGTCTGTTTTCCTTAATCAATGCATCTGTCTAATCAATGTTAGCAAAACTGTGAGCAGAAAATGGCCTACCACCTCTTAGCCTATCGCAAAGATCGCTTTTAGCAGGTTCTTCTTGTCCATCATTGATTCGCTCCACCCACCCTCGTCATTGCAGTCTATTGCACCGTCACCATATACTTGCTTTAACCTTCTGCTTATGTTCTGAGCTGTTTTTCCCTTTGACAGTAGAAATACAATAACAACTCTTTGTTTCTGCTGAGATTGCTTTGGGGCAATCATGCCAGTTTTACCTTCTAACGAAGAAGATATAGAGAGATTACTTAAGATTTGAATTGCAGATTGCAGTAATTCAAACTCTATTTTTTTACAAAATCTGTAAACTTTAGTTACTAATCTATAATCTGTAAAAGAATCAAATGTTAGTTAAATAAATGCTGCAAGAAATTAAATTAGTTGCATTACTTTCTGAACGCCCCTCGTAGCAATGAAACAAATTTGGAAAAAAAGACACCTTTTTTTGTTCGATAGACAGTTTGAACAAACGTAAATGTTAGTGTATTAAAAAAGAAATTACTAAAAATTTTAAAACAAAAAAAGTCATTACTTGAGTTAAAGGTAAAAATCTTGTTTAGTGAAAAGTAGAGAGCAAAGAAAAAACTTGCATTAGGACGGTTCAACCTTTTTGACTAAAAGGCCAAAAACATTTGCACATCAAGTAAATAAAACCCAGCGGCCAATTTTGCAGATCAAGATCTTTTTTTATACTCTTCACTCAGCTTTTAGCAAAAAGTTTTTTCCCATACACTAAAAATTAAATTTTAGAGTGCTTTTACAACAAAAAATACCGATTTTGCCCCTCCCGCCAAAAAACTTTTGAGCGCCCCTGAATAAGGCCTCAAAAACAGACTTTCAATCGATGTGACTAAAGGCAGCAAAAACTACGCATATAACAACTATTAACAAATCAATATCCGAGAGTTTATCACTGATTTCTATGTTCTTCATTTGACTTGTTAATTTTTTTGTGGATTTGGTTAACCTTAAGAATAATTAACCGAAAAATTTCTTGGGCTACTCCATAGCACAGCTTGTCCGGTCAAAACCACAATTGCAGGCAAAATAAAGATATTTACCGAAAAACCTTCAGTCACTATTTTCATTCTCGATCATTGTTAACGAATAAGTGGCACAGATTAACGACCAATAAAAAGGACAAAATCTATTCTTTCGGAGACGGATTTGCCTAAAAACTGAAAATTGCAGTGAAGTACCAGAACAACATCACCTTGGTTATCAATTGCAAAATTGACTCCCACATTTAAACAGTATTCGCTTGATACTTGTCTTTGAAAGCGGGGATTATATTATTAATGGTAAGCATGGCCCAGTAGGTAAAAGCGTCGTATTAGTCTTATCAGTCTCTGCTGTCCCCTTGTAAAAGATGTTTTAAGTGCCTTTCCTGTTCTTGGTAGTCTTAACAACAGTCTAAAAACCAAATAAAAATTCTACCGGACGCTAATAAACATCTTCAAAAGCAGATTGGGGGTAATCGCTTCACGGTTGCCCTAAAAATAACCCTCTGATGCTTTCCAACAAGTCAGGAAAATAAACAGAGATAAAAATAAATAGAGTGTAGAAAAAAAACCTGGTAAAACTTGGCTGGTTACTATGGCAATTTGGATGATTGATGTTTGTAGCAAAACAGCAATATACTAGTAGATTTCATAGTTACTTGAAAATATCAGTTGTAACAAAAACAACAGTTTTATGATTTTATTTGTACTGTACTATTCAATAAGGAAGAACTATTGAGTCTAATAAAATAGTCAAAAGATTGTAAAAAGTATACCTTTTCTCCACCATTATTGGAGATTGAGCGGTTGTAAAATTCGTCGTCGTCGTCCTTTGGAAGGGCATCCACTCCAGGTCAGACACAAACAGGACTGGGGTCGAGAGTTTATGCTTTTACTACTCCAGACTGCTGTACTGCTCGGATCCAATGCTGACAGTAGTGGTATTGAGCAAGTATTGAGTTTCGTCATCCAAAGACGTCCGACATTGTGCTCCATGTAGTGCCCGATGCATGGGGCACGCTATTAGAACATGGTTTTACAGTTAGTTTAAGGGCGCCGCACTCATACTTCGGTGAAGGAACGAGAGCCCATTTGTGCATAGACAAATGCAATCGTAACACCAATTTTCAGACGACTGAGCTTGACCCAGGTTGTTTGGGGCAAGCTCTGGTCTGGCTCTGGTCCTGGATATAAAAACACGGAGCCTGGATGCATTCTCACAATACTCCGTGTTCCATTTATAATTTGTCCACTGAGAAGCGCGGATGCCAAGTCCAGCAAGGTTGTTTAATGGATTCCGCGCACCTGGCACAAACAAGCGTTTAAATCTAAGTCTCTCTTGGCGAGCATCTGAGGACCCACTTAACAGATCATACAGAATATGATTAGGATTCAAGGATCCATGGTAAGCCAAGAAGAACGTCGTTCCGAGTCGGCGAGGCTCCGCTGCCTGGATGCCTGAGAGTATAGCTATGTAGTCCGTTAGAGTGGGACGCAGTGACTATGTGCAAGGCGTCATTCAAGACACTGTCTATGAGACGAGTGTGAGCGCTGCAACACCAGACTGGTGCGCAGTACTCATTTGTTGAATAGACCAGAGATAGGCCAGCTGTGCGCAGTGTTTTGGCACCAGCACTCCATCCTGAGCCTACAAGTCGCCTCAGCAGTGTGAAGCGCGAAGATAGTTTTTTGCGCAATGCCACTAGATGGTGATGAAACGTGAGCGATCTGTCCCGTTTTATCCCAAGATAAGAAGGGGTTGGACAGAACGGTAAAGCCTATTGGTGTAAATGTTAACGGTCATAAAATAGTCAACGTTTGCACACCTTTACCAACGCAACTGCAATCCCTACCCGTGTTTCCTCGTCCCGGTCTCTATGCTGGCAATTTCAACTGTCGCCATGTTGATTGAGGTTGCGACGATAACAGTGTGAACGGAGAATGCTTGCCTGGATGGGCAAGTATCAACAGTCTTGCCCATCTATGCAATGAAAAGAATCAAGATTCTTTTGGTCATTGGAACACCGGTACTAATCTAGATCAATTTGCGGCAATTGTAGGTCCTTACAGTCGCTTACCTGATTTACGTGTCTTTAAAAAAGTTTTCCAGGTCATGACATTGACCTTTGCGAATTACACCGCCAAGGTTTGCTTTGCAGTGCTAAGCATACCTGTTAAGCGATGGAATTTTTGCAAGGCAAAATGAAGTCACTACATTGCTTTGACAAACAAATTCACAAAGACTTTGTTGCAGCTGAATTTACCTGGTGTAGAATTACTAGGATTTTTACAACATCATCAGAAAAGCAGCCAAAAAGACTATCCTACGCAATCAACTAAACAGCGTGTTGGGAACCAGAGTGTGAAATCCTCTACACAACGTTCTTACTTCTTCTGCTGCAGTTTTATTCCCCAGACTTGAGAGGAAACGATTTTTCACACTCTATTTCAAAAGCACTGAGTATATTGAACGGCCTTATTTGTAGCTTATGACACTCTTTATTTGTGGCTTTCCGGTTTCAGCTGATGCTATTGCATCTCAGCTAATCAGAAATGGCAGGTACGAGTCTGTTGATTGCATGTCATCTCGACTTGTCTCTCAAGACTCAAAAGAGTCTAATTTTTGAAGAATCACAGCACTCAACTCAGTTAATATCGCTGAAAATTCTTCACAAAGATGATTACGGACACTTTATGACATCTAAAAACAGGTAAAACTACGGGCCCCGAGATTTCATCTATACAAACCTTATATAATCCATGCTGGAGCTGCTTTAAATTCCTATCTACGCGACTTCCTTTCTTCCTGCTAGCACCGACACAAATTCCTAAGATCTGGAGAAGTGCGCTTGTGATCGCAATCCCAAAGCCAATAAAGTCCAAAAAGAACCCAAAGAGTTATCGACTGATACTGTTTCCACGAAGGCTAACCAAATCCTTTATAAGCTTATTACGCCTACGTCGAATTTTACTACCTAGGGAGCATGTTGGGTTTCGACGTGCATAGTCGCTTGTGAATTAAATTGTTTTAAAAACACAGAACATTGAGGATTCTTTTGAGATTAAGAAGGTTGTTGCTATATTTTTCAATTCGACAGCGGCATACAGCACTGTTTGGCATAGTGGCCTCACTGCAAGCTACTGAAGCTTCTTCCGGATAAGCTCATGGTTATTGCACTGATATAAACTTATTTCTATTAGAATGGTTGTAAAGCTCGTACGGAACCGAATTTTTATCCTTACTTCGAGTGACAGCAAGCAAAGTAACAGGATCCGCTGTCTGAGAAAAAGCGTTCCTCAAGGATCGGTGTTTGCTCCCCCTCTTTTTTAACATCTATAAGGTACGATCTGTCTTCCACAATTTTCCGAAAGTTTGCTTATGCATGCAGTCCAGTATTATTTTACTCTTTTAGATATTGGAAAGACTTGACTCGACTAAAATACGTCTACACTTTAAGCGTATTTACAGACTTATAAGTTGAAGCTCAGTCACTTACAGGCAGCGATGACAGCCTTTCATTAAAATAACAGTCATAACATATTTCAAAATAAAACTAAACAGCTCGTTTACGTTTTGTTATTATCTTGTAGCAATGCGCAAAAAACTATCTTTGCCCATCACACTGCTTAGGCGACTACGGGTTCGCAATGGGATGCTGGTGCCAAAAAACAAATCCCTATTTCGGGCCTACTCAATAGCGGAATACTGCGCACAATGGCTGACGGGGAGCTGTTTTTTTACGGTGTGCGCTAAACTAAAGTATATACGTAATATCCTGGTAAATTATAGTCGAAGAGTCGGCAGCGTGGTCGAGTGGTTAAGACGTCGGGATTGTGATTGACATGGTCTTGGTTCAAAACCTATTCGCGCCATTTTGTTATGTCCTTGAGAAAGACACTTTACGGCAGTTTTCCTGATTGGCGGTCCTAGCAGGCAGTTCTAAATTTTATATCTCTGTAAAGCTAAAAAACCAAATAAAAAGTTTCAAGCAGATAACAACATCTTGGCATTACCGCAAGCACGTCGGAGTAATTGCTTACCTCATGTATCAGCGCCTCCGTCGCTTTCCTGCGAGTCAGAAGGATAAATGTAGAGATGAAATAAAAAAATGAAAATATAAACCAAAAAAAGGTTTTGGCGTTGTTACACCATGTGATCAGTGATAGCCTTACAAAAAGGGGGGCCTGATGCAAGAAAAGCAAGGGAGCCACTATTTGGCGTATTAAAAAAAGGTAGCTGAAGCCATTTTTACTGCATGAAAACAAAGTAATCTGTAAAAAAAAGGTCTTCAATTTAGGGGAGCCATTATTGAGTGATCCAAAACATGGAGCGACAAAGCGATCACTAAAATTTTTGATGTATTTTAGGGGGGGCTTGTTGCGGCCGGTCCATTCGCATCTTGTTAAAGCCTTCACTGCATGTAACTAAAATAAGTTTTTTTGGTCTTGATTTTAATTTATCACATTGTTATATATTTTAATTTAACTCCAACACCTTAAAAACAGCTCGCAGTCCGCCACTGACTGCGCACTAGTCTGGTGTCGCAATGTACATTCTAACTTCATAGATAGGCAGCCATATTTTTGAAAGGGCAATTCGAAAATACTCATTAATAAAAAAAATTCGTCCCTAAAAAGTAGTATTTTCTAAAAAAAGGTCTTTATTTCAATTTATTCTCGGATTTAATAATTTTCGTCTCTATATTTTTATTTTTATCTCTATATTTATTCTCCTGACTCGCAGGAAGAAAGCGATGGAGGCGCTATACATAGGGTAAGCAATTACCCCCACCTGCTTCCGGAGATACCAAAATATTGCTGTCCGCTTGTAATTTAATAGAGATATGACTGTAATTTAAAACTGCTTGCCAAAACCACCAAGCAGGGGAAAGTGCCGTAAAGTGTCGTTGAATGGCGTGAGTAGGTTTTGAACTAAAGCCGTATCGATCACGATCCCGGCGTTTTAACCACTCGACCACACTGCCGACAAACGTGTTCTCTAAAAAAAGTTCTTCTTTTTGGATTAGTGTCCGATTTCATAATTTTTGTCCTAAAACTCAAATGTTCTCTTAAAAAAAAAGTTTTCTTTTTAAATCTGTCTCGGATTTTATGATTTTTGTCTCTGAAATCTATTGATCTCGGAAAATAACAAGAAAAAAAAGAATCTACACATCGAATCAGTCTTTGATTTCTGGCGGGATTTTTGCCAAAATGGACGGAAGAGAGCCCTAAAAATCGGGACGTATGGTAAGTCTACTCCTAGACAGTGTCTTTAATGACGCTTTGCTCTGTGACGATTGTGAGGTTCGAACCAACTTTTTTATTTATCTTGCTTTTGTTCATCTTCATTTGTACCGTGTTTGTAATCGCCCTAAAGCCTTTTGTGTTCTTTCTATATATTTGCTGCACAAAGACTTAACAGACAGATTGGAAAGAAGACCGATTGAAAAGCGATGAAAATACAAGCTTGGAAGTTCAACATTGACTATTTGGTTTTGAGTGATAGAAGATAGGAATAGAACACGCAAGGCAGTAGCGGCCCTTTATAACAAAAACGCTACAGCGCTATGTCGCTGGATGCCTCGCCCACTCCAACGGACCACCTACACCAATATTTTCAAGCATTTAGCTAGGCGACGCTTTTTTTGGCTAACTGTACACTGTGGGCACCACAGGAAGCCCGAGGTCTGATGTTTTGGATGACAAAACTCGATGCTGGCTCAACACCATCACTGCCAGCATCTGATCTAGTTGGTACAGCAGCTTGGGATAGTTGAAAAATAAACTCTCGGACCCAATACTGTCTGTGTCAGACTCGTAATAGATACTCTACAAGAAAATAACGACCAGTGAAGAAATTCTTACTGTCACTCAGCAGGGTTTCCAATGGGGGTATACGTTATATATTTTGCGTTTTTAGTTTCACTAAATCATACAGTATGTTTTGCGGATAATTTTTTAAATATTTACTGACAAATGAACAAATGTGAATCTGATATAGACAAATAAAATAGCTTTATAACCGTTAACAGTGCATTTACAACTAGATAGACAGTTATTTGTTGACAGGCAGAGGCGACGACTACTAAAGTTTAAAAAGAAACGCTTTCCAAGTTTAAAATTGAAATCGTTCTATTTATAATTTTTTTACTTTTTCTTCAAAGGACAAAAGCACGGTACGGTATTTGCTAACCCTTAGTTTATATTAGCCTATTATTTCCTTGGTTTGTTTATACTTTTTTAAATAGCCTATTATTTGTTTAACTCTTAGTTTATATTAGCCTATTATTTCTTTGACCCTAAAATTTACCTTTCTCAAATCGACAGAATTGCACAATATACACAAACAAGTAATTTAATTTTCGTGTATATAAAGATTTTTAATCGTCTTTCTTTGAATCTGACTCTACCTTCTTGGTTTGGAAAAGCTGATCCGAAAAAAATTGATCAGTTCCGATTCAATCCTTTTTTCGGTACCGGTAATTGAAATCGGAAATTTTACGTTTGAGCGTCAAATCAGTTTTACTTTGCTGCCGCATTTGCGTCATTTCCGCTATAGAGTCTACAAACCTCTTGATAATTTTCCCTCAACAAATTTCCGGGACTTTTGCACGCGCGTTCGTTCGGACTAGCTTTCCGTTACACACAGTGCAAGTCTTCACATTCTTTATCAATCTGCTGGCCACGAGAAACGTAGAAGTCAATGAAAATTTCAAGCGAGCAGCAATATTTTGTACTTCCGAAAGCAAATAGGGGCAATCGCTTAAAAGTCCCGACGTTATCCTGCGAGTGAAGAGAATAAATAGAAGTGAAGGGAACGCACGTTATGGCAGCGATTTTTTCATGCTTGTTAAAGTTGCCATTTTTTTATCTTTTGGACAATAACAGACTGCTGAATGAGTTGCTCGTCAATGGTGACGTCACAGCTGTGGATTGGACAAGACGAAGTAAAACGAGTCGTAAAATATCTTTTCAATTAAGCGCACAGAAATGCTGATGTGAAAAAACAAAACGATTTGGTGGGATTAAAGGTTTTATTGTCGATGTGCTAACTGTACTCTCGTGTAAATTTAGCAAAACAAAAAAAAGTGCTAATGAAAAACCGCAGAATTTAAGTAGGTTTTACCTGCGATATCAATCTTGCTAAATAATACCAGTTGAAGTTTATTGTCTATCAACTTACTTAGTTTAATGATTACCACTCATACATTCACAAATAAGCTAAAAACAATGATCTATCGAATTTCTTTGTTTTACTTTAAGGCCTTGTCTACACTAGGCGTAGTTTCTCAGCATGAAAAGGTTTATTTATCTGATTTTTAAAGCCGCAGCTGGCGTAAAAATGTAATAAATAAACACTTTCACGCTGAAAAATTACGCATAGTGTAGATCAGGCCTAAAGCTCAAGTTAAAAATAACCGATGCAAAAATTCATAAACAAAATATTTACTTTATTTCTTTACTACAACATACAGTAAAATCATAATATAATAGACCGTTATTTTTAATAGATCTATCTGCTAAATTGGAAAAAATAAGTTTAAATGCTTTTGCAAAACTGGAATAGGTTATAAATCAAGAGCATTAAGCCACAATCAAACCCGGCAGTTGAACATGAAAAAACCCTCACCATTAGCCAGTTGTGGATTACAGAATTTCCATTATAGAATTAAAGAAAAAAGAAAATACATAAGTTAAATTTTTCGACGCAGGGTTCGAAAAACAAACGAAAATAATTAAGCTAAAATAAACAACCAAATTAAAACTAATTTTTTAAACCGATGAAATATCATACAAGGAATAAAAAAAAGAAGTTTATACATTAAACCTGAAACTTCTATTAACAGCAACAGTGAAAAAGTTAAATTATGTACAGGAATTAATTCTAAATAAACTACCATGGCCACGCGCTCACTGCCGGCCGGAGATTGCGTCATTGACCTCACCTCCTCCCCGGGCAGCGAGGCGGCCACGCCAAAAGCTTGCGCCCCAATGAATTAAATTCTTTTAAAAAATAAACTTTCTTAAAGTTGTATAAATACTGACGATGCTGTTAAATGTTAATACTTGAGAAAGCTCAATTGTAAGAAGCGAAAAACTAAAAAGAGAAAAAAAAACGAAGAACCATTCATGGTAATTTGAGATTTAAAGGTTAATAAAAACATAAGCCTTGTAAATAATCAATATCATTTTGAGCGTTTTAATCGGATAAAAATATAAACATTCTCAAAAGATTGTAAAACAATCAGCTAAGAAAACGAATAAAAGCCGGCTTATCATTTACTGGAACGTTCTAAAATCACGCGGAACTTACTGGGACCTTTGCAGACAATCCGATTGTCTGACATCGAGAGTCCCACCAGGCAAATGATTACAATTACAACAATCATGCATCAGTATATCCAAAGTCGCTACATAATAATTAAACAAGCTTCACTGTTGGATGCCGTTAGGATACAAGTTGATTGAATCTGTCAAAAAGCGAATATCGTTAAAACACGAAAACACGTTCTAATGCGAACAATGCAATAAGGACAGCGAAAGTGTTAGTCACGTGATCGTCTTTATGCAAGGTTATTCCGCGTTTTAGTTATTATCATGTTTGAACTTAGATATGACTTGTGCTTTAGAGTTTTATACTTTCCATTCAAGTTTAACGCATTCTCTACTTGTTCTCTTTAAAAAAATATACGAGGCGCTACAAAAAAAGAACAAAGTGTATAAAAGATGCCGAACTTCGTTTCGCTCAAAGAAACAGTAGCCGAACCATCTGCTTTGCTAAAGCTTTACAACTTAAGAACAAACTATTCGGTCGTGAATGAAACAGAAAAAAGCCAGCATAAATATTGCACTCGTGATGTGTTTTCAGTAAAAATCCAATAATTGATCGAAGATTGAGAATACTCAAGTGTCGATTGATGAGAAACGAGTGTTACTTTAAATACTCAAAGATTTAAAGTAACACTTAAAGCAAATTGCACGTCGATTTTCAAATAGCAGCAGTCTCACCTTCATTCGTTCATTCCTTCTTTCCTCCTTCTTCCTCCTCTTCTTCTTCGTGATCATCATAGTCATCAGTGCGACGGCGACCGTCAGACTCCTCTTCCTCACCCTAAGTATCACGAATCATTACATGAACCACAAGTTCATGACGAAAGGTCACACGGGTTAACATAGCCAGACTAGATTATTGAACTAGTAACACCATGTTTAAAGTTGCTACTAGTTGGTTCAATCATAACAGAGCTTTAGAAACCAGCAGCGACCCGAACATGATTTCATACATCGAGCTTTGGCTAATCATCAAGATTGGAAAGAGAAAATTTTGTTGTTAACCAATAAACATTCACACGCAAAAACGCAATTTTCAATCAGAGTGTGTCAGTCTGTAAAACACGGATATGATAATATTTGTGTATAATTTAAACCAGTGCTTCGCAGTCTTTTCGTGTCCGCAGAACACCTGGACCAAGGGGAAGACTCTTTTTTTTCAATTCTTCATTAAGTTTCCGACGCTTTCTTTTATCTGAGGCTTCATCTAGCATATTACATGAAAGGCTCAAATTTCAATATGTTCAATAACTTTCAAGAAATATAATGAAGATCTTTTTTTATCTTTACTAGATTTTTAACGGTTCGTTTACAAGAGAAATTTTAAAGTTTCGGATATCGTATATAAAACAAGTCTGAGAGGCAACGGATAGTTAAAAAAAGAAAAAGTCTGGCTTGGCGCAATGAGAATTATATTTGTTAAACTTTTTAGTGGCTACTTCAAAGAAACAATTCTTTTGCTCCTTTAAAGAATATGTTTGTCCGTTTTTCTGCGGTACACTGGTTGGGAGCAGTGTTTTTGAAACGTTTTTGTTTTCGAAAATTCTCAGCACAGTAAAGGTTTAAATTAGTTATGTCCAACCTGCGGCTCATTGCCTATCCCAATTTTCTTCATGTATTTTCAAACCTGTATCGCAACGTTTACGCGAGCTTGCTTCGTACATTTTTGAAACGGAAATCGGCAAATTAGAGGCTGATTCAAAGTGAAGACCTTTTTTTTTAGAAAACACTTGATTTTGGGAAGGAAAATCGACAAATTAAAATCTGATCCAAAACGAAGACATTTTTGCAGCCCAATATAAAATTTGGCCCATTATAAACCAGACTTCAGCTCAATATAAAATTTGGCCCATTATAAAACAAGATTGGACATCACTGGTTTAAGCTATCAAGTCGTGCTTTTAAACATTTTCCAGGCATTGGGACAGGTTGTAGGCAATTTTTTTACAGAAACCTGACAAAGTTTTCATAGATACAGAAAACAAACGCCCTCAAACCGTATTTTGATTACAAATCAGAAACAAAGACTTTTTTTGGGTCTCCTATTTACATCCAAAATTTCTTCAAAAAGTATTGACTATCAATTTCAACCGAAAATCTTTTTTGTCGTCAGCAACTTCTACAAAGTAGAGGTAATCAAAATTTAATTTTAGGGTACTTTCGATTTGGATTTTAATAACTTCCCGTTTTTGCGTTAAAACTTGATCGTCCTAAATACATAAGGTACGAAAAAAAGTACCAGCAGCTGATCATTAATAACCATAAGACGATAAAAATGTTGTGTCAGTTTTTATCCACAATAATTTCATACGCGAGTCTGTTGTTGCTTGGAGGGATCCTTTTTTTGCTTTATATTTTGATTTATGTATGACCAATTTCATATTCTAGAATCCCCCATTCGAAAATCTCATGTTAGTGGGTTGTGGCGAGTTTGACATTACGACCAACTGTTTTAACGTGGGCGGGGAAAAACTTTGCTTGGAAAAGATGAAATGTATCCTCAAATTATGATATTGAAAGTTTTTTCTTTTTTTATCGGCAAGGTTCCAGTGAATGAAGTGTTTTTGGGATCACGTGATGCGCGGCCCCGAAAAGAGACTTGGAAATGTGGCACGCTACGCGAAACAGATTGACAATAATTAGTCAAACGAACATCGCATTAGAACGAACATAAAATATTCAATAAACTTTGTAGCGTTTTTTTGCAAAGCTTAATCGAGTTGAGCAACGTTGGTTTTTTCATAGCTTCGGAGATTTTCTTTTTTTAAAAACAAAGCACCCACCTCAGCAGCAGCTTCGGTTGTCTTGGCCTGCTCTTGACTGACGTCATTCTTTCCAAGCTGCTCGTAGTAATCATCCAACTGTTCCAGCGTCGTCTTCAAGTAATCGGCCAGCTCGTCCCAGTGCTCTTCGGGAACTAAAAAAGCGACTTTCTTGTTACAAATTACATTCGGCAAAGCAATGAAGAAGTTTTTGGTATTTCAACGACGCAAAAAAAGTTAGAAAGGCAACAGCGCAGCGAAACTTTTAAAATTTATTTTAAAATTATAATCTCAAACTTGATTTGGCGTTTAACTGCTGAAAGAAACTTTTGAATGCAAGTGAAATTTATGACTGATTGTAAATCGTCCCGCTCTTCTGATTTTGATCTGCAATTTACTGCTTTTTTGTTCATGTTAACGACAAAGGTGCCGGCATTCTATGAAGATGCAAGTAAATGTTTCACGGGAAGTGCGAGATGGGCTTTATCAACCGCACGGGAAAGGATAAAAAACGAATCAGGAAGCTCTATATACGACATTTTTTTTTAGACACAGATACATAAAATTGCAAAAAGGAATTTCATTTATAACTAACCGCAGCATAAACTCTCGCGTTTGATCTCGGTCTGAATCAGCGAGCAAGATAGAGAGATTGAAGTGGGAAGTGGCCGTTTATTGCTTGAAGCGACAAACATAAATACTCGAGGCGTTTTAATTGTACTTTAAAATAAAACTAAAACAGTTTCATGGCACAGAAACTCTGAACTTTATTTTACTCGTTTACGGCCCAGGGGTGTGTTACGAGTGAGCGATGCGCCCCCTGCAACATGGTGTCTGGTCAACACCGTGAAGCAGCGGCTGACCGTTGGTGACACTACGACAGATTTCGCCGGCCCGAGAGTTAAACTCGCACCTGTCGCTTTGGAGCCAGCAATAATAACTCCGATGCAAACGAGCGGTAGAACTCTTAACGGTGAGCAATAGAAAAAAAGAGATTGATACGCAACACAGAATGTTCTCGTAGGTGCTTGATATGGAAAGTGAAGACTTTTTTTTATTATAATGTCTGTAGTTAGCGATCGTGGTAGCAAAGGTTTAAACATTGAAAACAACGAGAGGTTTCCGAGCTTTTTTTGAACCTCGGGCCGAATACTTGCATGAAAACTGATTGCGAGCGAGTGGGCTTGAAAATTCAACACTTGAACTCGTTTGGCCATGCGCGTTGAAAAAACTTATTAAAAGTGCTTAAAAGCCCACTCAAAATGTTTTTGTGACCCACAGTTTGGAAATCAGGAACCTAAGTTAACCTTTTGTAGAAGTAGATGAAAAGAAAAAGCTGAGCTGCACGTTTGATTTTTCCTCGAAACAAATATAAAGAGCAAATAAATATCATCACTTTTAGTTAGCTTAAGTCATATCTACGTAAAAAGCTAAAACTTATTACGGAAAACTTCAACAGAAGGTAAGATTAATCTCTTAAGAAAATTTGTATAGTTTAATCTTTGTATCTGTACTGTCACAGCTACGAAACGCCATCTAATACAAGAGATACGAACCATGAAAGAAATTAAATGGTTAAGTGTCTGAGCTTTTAATGCAACTGGACGTATTAGACCCTTTTTCAACCACGTGACTTGGCTGAAACTGTTGCCGCAGTGATCGCTCATCAATGAAATTCGATTGAATTAGAACTTAACTTATCAAAAGGTATTCAGAAGAGACGCTCGCACATTGCCGTGCATAGCGCTTTGAACTTGAAGCAAATCTTGAAAAACACAACTGCCACTTGTTGCAGATAAACTAAGCCAAAATTTTGATTTGAAAGCAAAATATTTGTTCATTCAAGTGTAGCATCTACATGAGTCCGCCGGTGTAACATGTCAGCAATGAAAACGAACTTGTTCGATCGCGTCAAGGTTGAATGGTTCAAGCTTCAACCTAAAAAAGCACCTTTAGAAAAGCGAAACATAAAGAGCTTTGTTGACGGTGCTTTTGAAAGAAGCCATTCAAAGCTGACGCGGTATTGACGTGAATGTTACGTAAGCTTTCAAAAAGTCGGTGTGTTCGTAAGGTAAACCGACATTTACTGCATAGTTAAAGTCGGAGACAGGGTTAAGGCTACAGTTAAATTGGAATTGCTGTCAAATCGTTCGCCATGCACAAAACATCGAAAATAGCTCCGAGTCTAAACAAGCGATTATGCTTGTGGTAAAAAAAATATTTGGTGCTGGGTTTCAACGCTTTCGTTCACGGCGAACTGTTAGTTACAGAAGCGAGGGAGAGACTCAGAAAGCGCGACTAAAGGTTGTCTACATGAAACTAACACGCATAAAATGACAAGAAAGTTCAGTTCAATATGAAAAGACACTGTGATTCTCATAACAAAAATGTATACTTGTCACCATCTTATTTGCATAAACAACAATCAAAAGATGGCCCAAACCATTCAAAGCGCCACAAAGCACGTTCGAAAAGCGGTTGGCTAAGAAATTAGTTACACACCCATATTTGCTTTTTCACACCGCCACAAACCGACGCCTTTACCGCGTAGACCAACAGCAAAGCAAAAGCCCGGTAAAAAAACTAACTATAAACTTGTGCTGTTTGTCTAGCATTCGATAATTTTTATCGATTATTATCTACCACTATGATTGAAGGTAAAACGGTTTGCTCTTACTAAAAGTTCATGAAAAAAACACATCTTTTACTTTGAAAACCGTGGTAAAAACACCTAATCCAAGCAGCACAAACTGCATTTATTCACACACCCCATTAAATCAATAAAATTTGACAAGCCTAGGAGTGTTTGCTGAGATGTAATGTACAAGGCAGAAAAAACATGTTAATAACAGTTTAATAAAACCCGGAAGTAACAAACTAATATAACCTTTTAGAGAAATTTCCTATTTAATCATTTTTTAGTCACGCAAAAGGAATGTTTCTTTCCTGCTAACTTGTTTAAGGGGCCACTAGTAGTGCCAAAGCGCAAATCGATCTCTCAGATTAAATCAAGTGTTTGTTGAAAAAGAAAAGCGGCCGTTTTGATGGTCTCAAAAGAGGTCATAACTCCAACTTTGGAAGATAGTGCAAACGCAACCAGGTACACAAAAAACAATATCAATGCGAGACCTACTTGTGATAGCTGAACGAAAGTTGCGGGTCTGCTCTGTCACTCTCAAAAACACGCCTCGCTGATTTTGACCGACGTCCAGAAAAAACTAAAAAAAAGTTTCCGGTAAGAAACTGGACACGGACGGGTATCCGGCACGTGATCGGATGTCTATTGCAACAATCTGTTCGCATCTTTTTGGCCCAGGATCAAAGTTGAAAGGTCGGATTGCGTACAGCAGAAGTTACGAATCTCGAAGTATAAACGATGGCGGGTCACGGGTGTCTTCGGTGTCTTCAGCGGCTGCCAAAATTCAAATCAGAAAAACATTTTTTTCTGGGTTTGATTTCAAGCACGCTAAAGGACGCAACTTCCACACGCACGCATTTACAAGGGCTTCAAGATGGATCACATGACCGAACGTAAGCAAATTACTTTCAGCTGTAAAGAAAATACGCTGAAAATCTCAATATTTTATTTTTTAAAAGCGAAGACTATCAGTTTGCAGAAGCAGAGGAATAATTTGCAAGCACAAACCGACTACTGTTGAAATGGAGACAATCGAATAAGTTTAATAACTCTGATTATGTTCACAGACATATGAAAAAAGAGGTGAACAATAGACCAATTAAAAAAACGTAGCACTTTAACAGAGACATTAAAGTCAACATTTAACTTGTCAAAACACGGCGTAGAGCAACACATTTCGCATAAGGTAGTTCCTGTCTGTGGCAATCTGTTCGATATCACTAAATACATTCTTGGGTCGCTATATTAAAAAATGCTCAAACACTAACCGACGAAGGTTAAAACGCAAGTTTAAGCACTGCAGCACTTTTAACTTCACCTGCTTGGAACGACGGTTTCCAATCACGTGTGAAGGGGGTAGTTCGGGCTGATCCACTTGATCTTGGCCATACTCCTCCAGAAGACTAGCCAAAGCGTCACGAAACTCCACCATGCCTGAGGACAAAAGACAGTAATCGTAACTACACAGTTAACATGTTAATTCAAGATTAAGTCAATGCAAAGTTATAATGGCAACTGCGGCTTTAATTTGATTGTTGCTTTGGTGATTCACGGCCTCGACACCCGGTTTTAAAATTAGAAATTTCATTTGACAAAAAATTGGTAAATCTTAAACAGATAGTAATATCTTGGTATTCCCGAAATCAGATCGAGAAATCGCTATACTTTGTGGTCCTTCCAATGATAAATAACAGATATTAAAAAGTTAAAATGACTGGATACCGTATTGTTTTGCTTTTATTGAAAGAACTAATAACTATTTGTCGCGTCCTTTCGACTCAAATACAATAATGGATTCTCGTAAAAGAAACGAAAGCGACAATTTTTACATCTGTTTTACACTCTGCGAACACTTTTCTTATCGAACGACAATTCGAGGTGTCAACAGCAATCAAACTGCTGTTTTAACATGTTTGCTGACAAAGCGATAAACTGTCGTGCTCAATGTTTTGATAAGAGCAATTTAGATTAACGATATATGACCGCTAAATGGCGACAAGGCATTCGACGTTTTTTGCGAAACCAAATCATTTTAAAGTCGCCTCGGGCGAGAGTTTCCAAACTTTTTTCTTTCCTTTACTTCAAACTTAATTCTACTGCCCTTTAAAAACTATGTAGAGCCTGCAAGCATAGTCGTCAAGCAACCCGTGACGTCATACAATATAACGTCGTAATCGGAAAATGTATAACCAAAAACAGTAATGTCATAATCTTTTACTTACACACTATAAATTTCGTACAAGCGTTATTGAAATAAACAGTGTTTCTCAAACTGTGTGCCGCGACACTGATCTGAGACGAGAAATTAGCAAGTAGTGCTACCGTATTTCTTTGGCTGCTATGACTTTGTTCAAACAATTACCTTAAAACACTAATTAACAACATTTTTTATTTATCTCTATATTTATCCTCCTGACTTGCAGGATAGCGACGGAGGCGCTAATAAATTACCCCGACCTGCTGCCGGAGATGCCAAGATATTGCTGTCCGCTTGAAATTTAATAGAGATAGGACTGAAATTTAGAGCTGCTTGCCAAGACCACTAAGCAGGGAAAATGTCATAAAGTGTCTTTCCCAAGGATACAACAGAATGGTGCGAGTAGGTTTTGAACCGAGACCATGTCGATCACAATCCCGGCGCTCTAACCACTCAACCACGCTGCCGACTGTGAACTGCCGAACATTGAAGCGACAGTGCAAAAAAAAATGTACCTGTACTACATGTCAAACTTTATCCATTAAAAAAATAAAAAGTTTGTCGATTGCTAATTTTCAAAAAGCGTACCGCATTTTTAGCGAATTTGTGCACATTTTATTTTTTAAAAAATCTTTTGGCCAACTTTAAACCTATTCTATACAAAAGTAGCTTTGACCGAGACGGATTACTGTAATTACATTTTTAAAGAAGTAGAAGCCTTAAAAAAAACTGTTTGCTTTGACTATACAGTGCTTATTTTCTACGATTCAAGATCCAGCCGCTTTGGTTGATTGAGGGCACTTAACTAAATAATGCTGGTCTGTAAAAGACGATGCTATTTTGTTTTGTTTTGGTTGTATTCTCATAAATACTTTTTTTTATACTTAAAACCAAAACAATGTGTGTTTTTGTACAAAACAATTTATAAAAGTGCGTATGTGGTAGGGAAGCTGCAGCAGTTTGGCGCTATCCGCAAAAAATTAACTAGGGCGCATTCCGTTTTTTTATCGCAAATTGTAATAATGCGGTAATACGGAAATGGCTTTTGGCAAAACTGAGTAAATTTTTCACTCGGGTTGTTTTGACCTGGTAAATGCTAAGCTTTTATAAATTAAAAAAAAAGAAATAGGTTTTCAGAAGCCAGTTGAAATAACGGATTCTTTTATCAATAACTTGTGCAGCAGGTGAAAAAAAGAATACTTCGAAAATTTCGGGTTTTAAAAAAGGAACTTAGAAAATAACTTGAAATTTTCTAGTCTAAAAGTTACGATTGAAGGGCGTAACGATAAATTAAGAGGTAGGTCATTTGTTAGCTGAATGCCAAAAAAAAGCTCTATTGCCGATACAAATGAAAGTTTGTCTGAGGTCATAAAACCTGCATGAAATTAATTTTTGCTTGATGACAAACACAAGCTTGTCATAGAATCATTTATCTGTTTTCAATTTATTGTACGAAAATTTGCCACCAACTTATCTTTATTTTCTAATGCGCCGCGATACACAAAAATATTTAGGACCGCTTAAATACAAATAGGCTGAAGTGACACGATAATTGAAATAAAAATTTATAAATCCCAAAAAAGGATAATCTCTTTAAAATAAAGCATTTAACAAATGTAAAAACAGTGCATGAAAATTGCATTAATTGTTGAGACTGCAAACGAACCCAAGGAAATAACCGGGCATGTCATGCTCAACCAAAAGTCACGACCATACTTGCCGCCCTACATCTGCGCAATCGCTTGCTAATCTGCTGACGATTTGGAAGTCACAGAAATAAAAAACAAATGAAAAAACTTTAAAGTAGGAACTTTTCAAGGAAAATTAAGCAGAATTTTACTTCGTATTGAAAACCCTAACCTAGGGCTTGGAGATTTGGATTGCATACTGTTTCTTTTAAAATTAGTTTCAGGAATTTAGATATTAGTAAATATACAATTAAAACTGACCTCCTCTATGTTAATATCTTGATAAGGTTAAATTCGCAATTAAATTCCCGTAAACAATTTTTGAAAAAAAACAAACAAAAGTCGTTACGATCGATGATGGGCTCTTTTTTTTTTGAACAAATAGAAAGTTGGCAGGATTTTAGTCTCTTTAAACTGTTCTGAAGGTGTACCGGATAAGAAGCGGTTAACTGATAAACAGAGTGAGTAAGCAGAACAAGTAGATCTTTTTACATTGAGGCAACACGAAGTTGTCTCAATCTAAACTACGGTATTACTTCGTATTGACGGCTCACTCTCAAATAAACCCAAGTACTTAAAGTTTTTTTTTATATACCACAATTTAGAATTAAATCTCTCTTGTGAACAGGTTATTTTGAAATAATGTAAAATGTTTACAATATTGATAAACAAATAATGAAATTCGGTAACTGTTATTAGATCAGGCCAGCTTTCAGAAAGCTATATCAGCAACAGGGAACATGTAACTTTTCTTTTAATAAGAAAACAAATGCTGGACTTTGTCTCGATGAAACGGTTTAATTGTAATATCTATTTCAACATACATGTCAAAGAGCTGTCAAAACGTTCAGATTTATTTAGCCAAGTAAATACTTGAAAAATTAGTCACCAATCGAACATTTCAACATATCTTGAAACAAATACTGCCATGGTAATGTAAATAGAGATAGCGGGGCAATTAATTAAAACTCAACTAGTTACATTAAAGACAATTTTAAAACACGATTAATTTATAAAATATCCAAGCAAATCTTTAACAATACACAACAGTGATACAAAACAAGGCTACCTTGAGCGGGTAAAGCAATTTGTGGGGGGTTCATTGGTCTTCCATCGGGAATAAACTGGAAAGCTTGTTGCTGCCTATTAGAAAATAACTGTGAAGTTTACAAATTAAACCATACCAATGTCAAAAAGTATCAAAATTGCCAAGACATAAGAATATAAATGCAATCAACAATATCACCGACCTGACCCTCAAGAATCTCCCGCGCTGATTTTCCTTCAGGTCAAGAAAATATCTCTTATTCTCGCGAATGATCCTGTCAGTCTTTAACGACGCACGGTAATCCTCCTGTTTCATAACACAAAGTTGAGATGTGAAGGAATATAAGTAGAAAATAAGGACCAATTAACTTTATCTTTATAGACAAAAAGAACCAGCTATGATTTAAGCAATTGTTGTTTTTAACTTTTTTAAGATTAGGGTAACTTTTCAAAACAAGTTTTTGCGGCGCGGCAGTGCGGTGCCGTCTTTTCAAGTAAAACTGTCACGAGTGAGGTTCAAAAAAGTTTTCACTACTTTTTCAGATCTTTCACAACTACTTTTTTCTTGAGCATCAACTAAAGGCCTTTTTTAGTCATGACTTCACCTTCAAACAAAAAAAGTTTTTCGGTCGCCCCCTATCTTCATAATTAGATTTTTTTTATGATCAAAGTGCTCAGTTTTCCATCAATTTTATAAAATTAGCTGTTTTAAATCTCAAGTCATAGCGTCTCGAAAATCTTGCAATCAAAATACAAAATTAAAATAATGCGTGGCGGTCGAAAAACACTGGTCTAAACACATATTTAAAGCTTGGAAAAAAAACAAGTGAAGTACAATGTGCTTTCAAAACTGTTTCTAAGTATTCTTCAAGAATCAAAGAGAACATTCGGAACAGCTGGGCGTAGGAATTGGATTATGGTGTGTCAACAAGCAAGATTGATTAACTCTTTGGTAAAATTTGAAATTTTTGATAATACTGTGAAACAATAATTGAAAATAATCAACAAGTATAAAAAAAAGTATTGGCGTATGGCTGTCGAATTGTTACTTCAGTTTTAAGCGTTTTTTTTTTTCAGTGTTATGATTTTAACAGGAATATTAAAGACACATAGCCATCTTGTCTCTAGTCTACTCGACAGCTGAGTACTGTGCGCCAGTCTGGTGTCGCAGTGCTCACACTCGCCTCATCGACAGTGTCTTGAACGACGCTTTGCGCATAGTTACTGGATGCCTGCGTCCCACTCCAACGGACCACCTACCTGTACTCTCAGGCATCCAGCCAGCTGAGCTTCGCCGAATGGGAGCGACACTCTCCTTGGCTCACCGTGGATCTATGGACCACGATCATATCTTGTATGGTCTTTTAAGTGGGTCCTCAGATACTCGCTAAGTGAGACTAAGATCCAGACGCCCGTTTGTGCCAGTTGCGCAGAATCTTTTGGACAACCTTGCCAGACTTGGCATCCGCGCTTCTGAATGGACAAATCACAAAAGGAACGCGGAGTACTGTAAAAATGCTTCCAGGCTCCGTGTTTTTGTGCCCGAGACCGGTGCCAGACCTGTTGGGATGGGCTTACCCCGAGCAGCTTGGGTTAAGCTCAACCATCTGCGGACTGGTGTTGGGCGATTCCATTCGTCCATGCACAAATGGGGTCTCGCTCCTTCACCGAATTGCGAGTGTGGCGCCTCTGAACAAACCGCAGACCATGTACTAACAGCGTGCCCTATACATCGGGTACCACATAGAGCACGAGGTCTGACGGTTTTGGATGACGAAACTCGATGCTGGCTTAATAACACCACTGCCAGCATCTGATTGAGGCAGTGCAACAGTCTGGGGTAGTAAAAAGGATAAACCCTCGGCCCCAGTCCTATTTGTGTCTGACCTGGAGTGGATGCCTTTCCAAACGACGACGACGATTAAAGACACAAATGGCTTTAAAATAGACATCAATAGCTGCATAAGCTCTTTCTGTATTGTCAAAAAGTTTTCATTTTATTAGTGATACCTGATAACATCTTAAATTGTTAGCCTTCATTATTGGTATTTATGTAATATCATTCAATAATTTTCTAAATTTTATGTGTTGAATTACTATAAAACCTTAATTAAAACTATCGCTCGATGTCTTGTCAAAGTCAACAAAAAGTTGAAATGTTCGGAACAATGAGCTAAAAATTAAATCCAAACTATAATCAAAGTTTTATTTTACTCATTTTATATCACAAAGAGTAAACCGAGTTGCCCAAACCGTAGGCAATACAATGCAAGGCAGGAAGTAGACACACTAACGATTAGACCAGGGGTGCCCAGCCTTTTGCTCGTCGCGGGCCAAATTTTCGTCTCTAAGTTTATCACGGGCCGCAATCGCCGAAACAATCGAAGTAATGTTGTCATGCAAGTTTGTACTAAAATTTCCGTTACTAAAAGAGGTGTTCTCTAAAAAAAAAAAGGAAAAAGTCTTCACTTTGACTCATCGAATTTTTTACAATTTTTGTCCCAAAAACTAATCGTTTTCTACAAAAAAAAGTCTTCGCTCTGATTGCGGACTTTATTTTGTCGCCGAATTAATGCTTTCCGAAAGCTTTTGAAGAACACTCCGGCATCTCTGGCGCAACCCAGATTGTGAAGGTTTAAATGCACTGCAATAATCCAACGTGATGGAATGTCTGATTGAAAATTCCTTCGCGGGCCGTGGGTTGGACAACCCTGGATCAGACTAACCACGTGATATTTTTCTAAATAATCTCAGGAAAATGATGTTTGTCTGTTGGGAATATGTTGTCTGTTAAAGACAAAAAACGAGTGATGCGGTTAATGATTTTTCGGTTTTAAATATATTACTAAGATTTCAACCCTTTACAATACAATATTTTATAGATTACTATCCAAACCTCTTACCAGCATTAGATTTTTTTACAAGCATTAGACAAACTAGTTTTTTATAAAACTATATTATCATGCACATAAGCGAGGAACTACTCAGTGGATCGAGTGAATAGAGCGTTTTACTTTCGAACGGTGGACTTGGTTTGATTCCCAGCTTAGGTAAAACTACGAACTTTAAAATTGGTATTCACAGCTTTAGCATTCTAGGAAAAGTGTGTCGAAATAACCGAATCGCTTGAAAAAACTTATTTTCAGGGAATTTTATTTGTTTCAATTTTAAGAAGCAGCTTCTATTGTTTTTTCGCTTATGCGTGATCCAAATTTGATTAAATTTCTTTAAATCTAGAAATGTTGATCCGTGAATTGATTACATCACTGGTTGCTGCACTACGTTTTCGCAAGAAATTTATTATGAAGGGACGGTATAATTAAAGTGATATAAAAAAATTCAAGTACTAAGCATAACTTTCAGCACATCTTAAAGAATTTCGTTTACTTAAATTTTGCTATCAATTTGATTAAACCAAAAAAGCAACTTACAGGTGGAGTATCAGGATTAGTTGGACCAAGTGAAGCATAATGATCGATAAAATCACCCAACACATTGCGGAATTCATTTGCCACAGGAATTGACAATGTAAGCCTGTTTTTATGACCACCAGGTGATACCTGAATCATAAATTAAAATTTACTTATAATTTAGTTAATAACTGCTAGTCTGCAAAAACAATTCAAGTAGGCAAACCCAGGTGAACAAATATACACAAACCTTTACAGCAAATAATAAAATGACTTAGTTAAAGTTTGACAAACTGCGGTTATAAATTCATTTGTTCTTAAAGAGTTTCTTAATTATTTACTTCTTATATTAATGTTATACAATGCTAGAGAGAATCTTTTTTCGAAATTACAACTTTGTTTTTTTTTAAATAGAAGAAAAAAGTAGCAACAAAACCTAGAAATAATTTTTTTTTAAAACAAATGCTATTAAAGCAACATAAAACGACAATATTGCTTCGTGGTTTGTGTTTTTATTACTTAAACACAGTTTCTTAATTGACCCCACATAGCAAAAATTAAAAAAACATAGTCATGAAAATTAAAAATATATGGGCAAATTATGACTCAAATCAAATTAATGAAAATTTAAAATAATCTAATAATTCTTCTTTGAACCATATTTTACACTATTGGTCACTGTAAAACTTTTACAAGAAAAATTAAAAATTTTACATGAAACAGTTGTTTTAAAATCTTAAAATGCGACATTTTTTAGCGCAAAATGTCAGGAACGTGGTAGAACTTTCAACAAAAAGCCAAGTGCCAATGCAGTTGAAAACATTTTTATTTAGATCAGGGTGGTCCAACTTCCGCACCCTTGTGGGCCACTTTTCAAAATTATTCGAGCTTGCGGGCCTCAGCCGGCTAGAAATACCTATTTTCGCCCCAACATCATAGCGTTCTTCAAAAAAAAAAAAAAAAAAAAAAAAGTCTTCACTTGGAATCGGTCTGAACCCTAGACTCTGTTCCATCAGCTCGCCATGCCTTGTTGTGATCGACAAGATTTTAATTGTGCAAAATTGTTCCGCGGGCCCGTAGTTGGACCACGCTGATTTAGATGTTAACGTTCGACTTTTCTCATTGTCAAAGCAAAACACAGTTTTGTATAAAAACAAACCTTAAAACTTTTAAAAGACTGTTACGGTACAAGGAAAGAAAAAAATACAAATTTAATTACATATTTAAATACATATAAAGGGACGAAACTTGGATCAATGTTTAACGATGGTTTTTGATTTTGTATTAAAAATGTTTCTTTAATCAATAATTTACGCCATTGTCAAAATGTGCTAAAATGTTAACATTTTTAATATCAATCTGGCAGCCCGGGTTGCCATTTTCAATTTTGTACCCATGGAATAGGAATCTACATATTTTCAACCGATCAAAAATCCCCAAATTTTTTTTCTGCTCATAAAAATTCTATCACTCAGCTTTTGGAGCGATCAAGGAGCACTCTATGTTAGTTGTCATGGCAAAATTTTTTTTAGCGACTTTTTAAGATGATAAACAAACCAATCTGTTTCTCATATTGCGTTTGCAAATGTACGGAAAATTAAATATGATTGAACTGTAAAGAGCTGAGTGATAATTTTTTGAGCAGAGAATAAAGTTTGGATTTTTAATAGATTGAAAATATGTAGATTACAATTCCATGGGTACAAAATTGGAAATTGCGTCCGGATTTTCGATTAAATGTTTGAAGACGTTTGTATCATTTTCGGAAAGTCTGGGATTGTGTTCTTTTATTCTGGCTTGGATTTTTTTGTCTGTCCAATGTAGCTATCGCCACAGCTACAAGTAATTTCGTACAGAACATTTGATCGACGATCCATTGATTGTTTATCCTCATAAGTAAAATATTTTTCAATGCTAAAAGTTGTTCCACAAGAATGAATTTAAAATTAGGATTTTTTGCTTTGAAAACTTTTTGTTCAGATAATTTGAAATTTGCTTGTCGAGAAAAGAATTTTGATATACGTTTTTTTGAAGTACAACGAAAATATTTTGAAATTCTTCATGAATTAATTTATAGTTACTAAGTCTGTAGATTTTAAATGCTCTGTCAAGTAATGTTAAAGCAAAGTTCTGTTTGTATTTATATGAAATATAGCTGTCCCATTTTGTGTATAATTCTGTGTGAGTTTGTTTCTTAAAAACGGTAGTTTTAAGATTGTTTTCAAGTTTTCGTAATATTAACATTCGGAAAGGGATGATTGTTTTCTTCTATTTTTTTAGTAGAAGTTCTTTTTACAAATTGAGTTAAATAAATTAAAAATAAAGTCAATTATAACATCTCATAAATGCATTTAAAAATGCAACATCTCAAAAATAATATGGCGCAACATGAATTTATATAAATATTAATTTAAGTATTCTAATATTTACAACAACAGACTTTAAACAAAAATCATAAAAACGACAATGATTATTTACCGAGTCAATACGATTAAACTATGATCTTTTTATTTGTAACTATGACCTACGATAACTGATAACTTGTCAAGCCTGTATTATTTTGTTGCAGAAAACAATATAACCGGTTTTTATGACATCAAAACAGTCCCTTGAATAACATGGCAGCAAATTAGTTAAAAACAATAAATTAAAATTTTGCTGCTGACAGCAACCACAACAATGTGAACATTACTAAAGTTTACCTCAGCAATTTTAATGAAACGACCACGACGGTTTTGTTTTACGTCCAAATAGAAGCGTTTGCTTTGTATAAACAACATCTTGGAAGCCAACTCTTCAGTATCGGTCTGTCGATAATAGTGGCGTTTGGGATCTATTTAAAACAATAACGTGGAAGCATTATATTATTCTTAATACCTACATTTAAATCAAGAAAACTAAAAGTTTTCAAGTTTTTTTTTTTTACAAACACAGCAAAATAACATTCACAATCATTATGAAAAGTCATACAAAGACCAGTCGGTATGGTAGGTTTAACTTAATAGCGCATTCTCTTTGGTCTAAACGTAAATTATTTTACTTGCTTAATACTCGTATATCAAAGTGTATCATGCGTTTCTGCACCCCATTTCTGCAACATGGGGAATAAGCAGAACAGTCATTTTTGTGTAACTGAAGCAGTAGCCATAATCTGTTAAGCAAACTGCTTCAAATTTTGCAGTTTTGGTAGTAATAAAAAAGTCTTTTTATGGCAAAGACAAGTGCAACAGTTATATAAACAAGGCTGACTCTGGTTCAACTGCCACAGCTCAACTGCAAAACTTTGAGTTGGGTAACTTCAATTCATCCATTTCAAGTTTTATCAGCTTGGTTGCGGGGTAGAAAATGTTTGCCACTTGATGGTAAAAACTTGGATTTTTTTATTTAATTTATGAATAGAATGCATGGTGATTGGATTTAAACCAAAACACACTTATATACGAGGAAGGAAGTACTCATAAAAATTGATAATAATAATAGCAACAGTACATGAGAAGGTTAATAGATGAAAACAGGCTACAAGGTTAATCCAGGAAAGTACACAAAAAATTAGTAGATGATGTTGGTAATAGAACGCAAATTAAACTTTTTCAAGTGAGTTTTGAAGGAGCTCAGAGTATCAGGCACAACAATAAGTGCTTCTGAAATATTTAAAATCACAGGTTATTTAAATATTTAAAATCACAGGTATTTAAAATCACAGGTTACATTTTGAAGAGGAATATTGAAACAGATCATTGAAATTAGATTCAATTAATTGTTACAAATTTTATGACTTAGAATTAATTCTAATTCAATACAACAATATTTTAAAGAGGCAATATTCAATTTGTGTGAAAGATAATAATAACTACTAAAAGGAATATTACATCGCTTTTGTACCAATTCAATTTTATCAATATATTGCTTTAAGTAAGTAGACCAAACTGGTGTGTTGTGTTCAAAGGTTGAAGATATCTCAAATAGGCTTTAAATAACAGCCAAACATTTGTGGTCTAGGAACAATTCTTACTCTTGTCAAGTTGTGCACTTCATTAATATAAAAGTTGATCAAATGACAGTTGATTTACTGTTCAAGTTTTTTATGATTGAACCATCACTTTATTGCTTCAAATCAAATTTATTAACATCAGAGAAAAACTGTGAAAACGTGATGCCATATTTTCTTATTATACAGTTTCAATAAACTGTTCTCCCTTGAGAACAGTGTACTCTTGGAAAAAACACTTATCAACAGCAGTACCTTGTCAGCTCTAAAAGCAAGTCAAGGTGATTGCTGGACAGTCACTCAAATTCAATGCCCCTTCTATTGTTTTGCAAATCTGAAAGGCTAAAGAGTTGAAAAGTCATAACCATACAATCAGGTCAAGGTATATCAAACATCAATGCTCAAATTTTCTCAAAAACTGTACAGTATAGTAAATCAAAGCTTGGTTGTCACCATATCTAATATACAACGTCATTTCTTTGGTGCCTTACATATTGTTTTATACCAAAACATTATGATTTTTTAAGTAAATGCCTTCTATACAACTATGAGGAGTTTGAGTTGTCTCAAATAGCACAGACAAAACAATTTTCAATATTGATCATTTAATCTTAGGCTAAAGATTCCACTTTATTTACAAAACTTACTTCCAAGTGCATCGCCTTCTCCACTGTTTTCTCTTCCAGCCATTGTCACTAATTATGCTTCTAACAACCAGCAATCTAAGATCATCCCTTAACCAATAACAAATTTAACAGCTTTACCAATACACCTCCACTCAAAAACACCTATTAAAAAGTATCAAGTAATAAGTAATTAAATAATATCAAATATTTATTTGAACTGCTAAAGACTAAACTTTATACTAACCATCACCCTCACACCAAAACTATTTTAGATAACTCTTGGTGAAATAGAATCACTTTTAGAAAAACAATAAAACAATCCTTTTTGCACAGATAAGGTGTAGAGAGTATAAGCAGATATGTTTATAATTGGTTGAGGTGAACACAATATTTTATAGGCAATTGAACTACAAGTTTTTCTTCAAATATTCAAAATAGGTAAAGCAATTCCCCATTTTAAATCTTTTTATAAATATTTATTGAAATTGCACAATTTGATAACTTTTAGAACTCTTTAAAAAATGTTTCAATAGATTCATTAATAAAAATACAAATTTAATAAATCAGGGTGGGTCAAAAGCCTGAGAAAATATAAATTTCCAGTGAGGTAGCTGCAAAAAATAGGCCCTACTACAGCAGCATGGCCTAGTGGATGTGAACCCCATATTGATGGTGAACATGAGCAATACAGTTGTGGTTCAACTTTTACATTCACCACTCCATTCTCATTCTGTTTTCTGCTAGGTGGCCTTAAGCAAAATATTACTCTGTAAAAACTAAAAACTAACTTTTTTCAACGAGACCACAACATGTTGATATTTTCAAAAGCAGATCAAGGAAACTGCTTCACATTTGTCTTTAGTGTCACACCTTTGACAATGTTGTGCAAATTAGAAAGATAAATTAAAATGATTTAGGAGTGAACCATTGCTCCCAAACCCAGATTATCATTATCTTAAAAAATACTTGGTCTAGAGTTGGGATTCTTAAATTGGTGAGCATGAAAGGTTCATCAGGGGGGTGCAAGCAACTGGCTACAAATTGAATTGATAAATGCAATGATGATTTCTTTTGTCTTCACATTGAATTTGGGATGAAAATGGAGATTTTGGATGCTGGTAGAAAGTAAAAATTTTTTTCTAGTTTTCACCTTGAATTCCAGACAAAAATGAAGAATTCGATGATAGCAATTGGGTTTTGTTTTTTGTTTGTGTTGCCAAGAGAGGCACAAGTTTTGTTTGGATAAAAAAAAGTGCATCTGAAAGAGTTTAAGAACCTCTGATCTAGAGCAACAATGCACAACTTGTGGCAAGTTATGCAAACTGTGCACATAGGTGACAAACTTATTACAAATTTAACCTACTCAAGTTTCTTTTGCTACAAATAACATTGTGCTCTAACCATGCTGCTTTGTATCATTTTTTGTTAAATTGATAATAGTTAGGCAAGTAAGTACTAAACCATTAAGACTAGCATAACTTAATGCTAAATAAGCATTTATTCATGAATTGATTCACAATTTACTCAGTAGACATGTACATGCTTCATGTACCAAACTTTTATTTTTTTACAAATGCATAATTTGATTATAATAATGTTCTAGTTAAGCACAAGTTATTTACAAGCACACCAAATTGATTTATTACTAACAAAGCAATTAGTTTATCTTTTTATACATAATAGATTATTAACTTCAAAGAAAACCTGTGTGAATTATCTCTAATACTGCATTTAAGACAAAGCATTGACAATGTTTTCAAGCAATAACTTAAAATTGTGTGCTATGACAGTTGATCAAGTGACACTTGATTGAAATGACAGTTGATAAAAAAAAGTATTTACTTTTGTATGTTTCTGCAATAAAGCAATCTTTTTGTTACTGTAAATTAGATTAATAAAAACAGAGGCCATCAGTGAAAAGACAGTTTATTTTTATTTTTTTATAGTTTTTTTGTTAATATAAAGGTCAGGGTTTTTTAACAAGGTTCTTGGGCAAAGCATTTTTAGGAGGGCAACAAATTGATTTCTTGTCATGGTTACATTTTGTTAGATGCCTATTGCTTGCATTTTTTGCAATCTTTCTACATTGTAGTCAGTTATTTAGGGGGGATTGTGCTGTGGCCCCACCCTTGCAGACCCTTTGCAGAAATCAGAGACAAATTCAAAATGAAGACCATTTTTTTAAAGATTATCAAGTTTTTGGGACAAAAAAAACAACAAAACTGGGTCAGATTCAAAGTGAAGACTTTTTTTTAGAGATCACTATGTTTTTGGGATGAAAAATTTACAAAAGTGGAACAGATTCAAAGTTATAAATTTTTTCTTTAATTATTTGATAAAGTGTCATTTTAATCAACTGTCAGGTCACATAAAATTGCATCACCATTCCAACATGTTACATGTTAGTATTACATAAAGCAATATTTGCAGCACGTTTTTTCGGTGCAACTAAAAAAATATTTTTTTTGATTTTATACAACTTACATTATAAGAAACTAGAATTATTTTCATCTTTGGTTAAGAGCTTGTGAAAAAAAATGATAATCCTCTTTGCTTTTTTTTTATTGATAAAAATACATTTCATTATTTTACAGCATGCATAAATGCTTTACATTCTGCCAAATTGTTGTTGTTGTCATATGAAAGATTATTCAATTCAGGTTAGACACAGAGAAGACTCAGGCTAAAAGCTAATCTTCTCATTATCCCAGACTGCTGTGCTGCATGATTCAAATGCTGGCAGTGACAATGGATTTCATTATTCAACTTGTATACCTCATATTCCATAGCATGCCTGATATACAGAATATGTGATTTGTTTGAAAATGCTGCACTTGCAATGTGATGAAGGAGCAAGAACCCACAAATGGAATCACTCAACACCATTTTGCAGGCAATTGAGCTTAACCAAAGTGATTTGGGTTTACAAGAATTTGGCACTCATCTTTAAACCTACAAAAAAATTTTTAGAAAGGAATGGAAGGGGCTGTTTCAACAGGGACTGCTTCCATAGACTTATTATTTCATACAAGCTTAATAAGTTCAAACCAAACCAATTCTTCAAATTGCCTTGCTTTTTCTATTTCTTAGGTTTATGCTTTAGCTTGGTCTCACATGAGTGTTTTTAATAGGGTAACAAAAGTCTATTAACTACAGTAATAATGAAGTTTTTTGTTCTTTGAATTTCGAAAAATCAATCAAGCCAGCATATCAACATGACTATTGATTGCAGAATTGTCCAAAAAATTAAAACAAGCCCTTATTTAAAAAAAAATATGCACTTGTGCCCAAAATTATTTATACCGTTGTCAATAATTCATTTTTAGTTAATCATTGGAAAAACATAATATTTTCAACCTATCACTTTGCACAAAAAATATATTAACCTAATGAAAGTATTTTAGCTATCATATGACTTAATGTATGATAGGTTAAAAATATAATGCTTTTCCAATAATTAACAAAATATGAATTATTGACAATGGTATAAATAATTTCAGGTGCAATAACATATCTCAGGTTTGAATAAATAATCAAAAAAGGGGCACTTAACTCTGTATATTGTGAAATTCGTATGACCAAGTTGTTCTGGGGCAAGCACATTTTAATGCTGATACTGATCCTTGAAATAAAATAACAGAGCCTGGATGTACTCTCACAATACTCCAAATTCCATTTATAATTTTCACTGGGCAGTATTGATGCCTAATTTTGTGAGTTTGTTTAATAGTTTTTACACAGCTGGCACATATGATATATGTAAACCATGCTGATAACCTATGCCATTAATTGCTTGTTTTATTTTTCAAAAAGTATGAATAACATGAAAAAAATCATAATTGGTTAAATTATTTTCTTTTGAGTTTATACACCATATTTTATAACAGCTACGAATTTTCTAATGTTATACAAAATATATTCTAACTCATAAATAGGCTAGGAGCAGTAACTAACTTTTGCAAAGAAACTTGTATGGGTTTTGAAAAAACTGTCTTTAATATATAAATAATATATATATTTTTGACACAATGAAATTAAAATCGCCTAGTTTATTTTGATTTAGATGAAGAGTAAGAAGATGAAGACAAAGTTATTTAATATTGAAAAAAAAGTTTTTGCCACAACAGTAAATTTTACTCAATAAAATAAGTTTTCATTTATTTTAAGGCAAGCAAAAAATTACAGGAAGATGAGAGAATTGTTCCTAACTCTGCCAATGCTTTGAAGATGATAAAAATTACTTTTGGCTTGTAATATATTTAACCAATAAAGAAATGCACACACATAGGTTATTTAAACTCCAACTATCAAGGCAAATGACACATTACCTTCAGAAAGAAACAAAGAATCATTTGATTTTGACCAATATCATATTGGTACTTAGCTGTTTACAATTGTGTTATGCTAATTTTTAACAGCCAGGACAATTATATTTCAATGCGATATGCAAATTAGAAAGTGTGCACTTAATCACATTTAACTTTTATAAAAGAATCAAAGAAGGATTAAAATAAAACCAGATAACAAAATATTTCATGTTTTATACAATCCAACATTTTTTTGAATATGAGTCTACTTAAACACAGCGTCGCTCCTGGACATGGTAGCAAAGAAATAAAAAAATCAAACTAACATTGTCAACAATTGTATCATGATTCATAGTTCAATCAGTGTATAAAAGAAATTTTTTTCATTTAATTGTTTTTATCCACAATCAGCTCAGAATTAATTCAATAGGGTAGATTGAAAATAATGAAGTAGAGACCAAACAAAATATGTTATTAGATGCAAAGTTGTGTATAATCAGTGTAACTTTAAAACAAAGTAGTGTAGCATGGTATGTGAAAAATCACATAAAACATCATAGGTGTAATTAAAATTGCAAACATGACTTTTAATAATAATAATAATAATAATAATAATAAACAATTTTCTATCCTGCTCAGGTAAATATTTACTTCAAAGAAGTGGTTGCATCAGAGCGGTAGTGGAATTATAAGTGTCAATAAAATAAATACTAGTTCAGGTTTGGCAGATACAAATAAAGACAGAAAACATGCAAAACATCAAAACTCCAGATGTACAAACATATACAAAAGTAAGAAAACAAAACATAAAAGTAAATATATACAAACTAAAGCTACAGTAGTACTAACATTCAATAAATATTACCTTATTTAAATACAATAAGTTATTTATGATTCTGATAAAAATTGTTCAAAAAAGAAAGTTTTAAGTTTAGTTTTAAAAACGGATTTTAATTTACAACTTCTGATATCATATGGAAGTTTATTCCAACAGCGGGGAGCATATTGACTAAAACATCTACTGTGGTATCTGGTTTTTTTCCGAAATCAGATGGAATTACTAACAAATATGGATCTTTGGTTTTTCTAGGATTGACATTTATGTTACAATTTATTGGAGACTGTGGTGCATTTCACGATAACAGCATTTGTAAATATTGAGGAGCAATATCATTCAAACAATTAAACACAGTGAGGCAAATTTTGTAATCTATTCTAAATTTTAAAAGCAATATGTGAGCTTTTATGTTATATGGTGTGATGTGTTGACTGTAACGTACATTATATACAAAACGTAAAGCACTATTTATTACACAGTCTAAATGTCGCAGTAAGGATTTTGGAAGATTAACAAATAACGAGGTACAATAATCAATTTTAGAAAATATTATTTGTTTTACAAAGAGTAATTTAACATCTTCATTTAAAAAATTTGCAATATGTTTCCAGGATTTAAGTTGTCTAATACAATATTGTTTAACTCTATTATCAAACTAATTAAAAACAAAACAGTTGTCTTAAAAAATAATTTCATGTTTTGCCATTAAGTAAAATATCACTGAAATTTAAGTTTAAAAAAATATCATGGAAATTTCATTTAAGATGAAGCAAAACCTGTATAAAAACTATAAAAAAAATTCTTTTCACTCATGCAATACACATTAGCATATTTTTTTCAAAATCCGCCTGTTAGCTAAAAAATATATCATTACACATTACTATTAACATTTAAATGAATTTTGGTAACACTTTTAAAATTACTTCCAACTATATACACTAGTCTAGGTGGCAAAAACTTAACAAACAAGAATTTGGCATGTAAACATTACATTTTATTTTGGTGAATATAAACCTTGTTTATTTTGGCTGGTAAGTTTGACCAATAATTAAACAATAGCACAAATTTTGTGTCTGATTTTGAGTGCATCACTACATTATATTAGAAAAAGACTTACATTCTATTTAGCCCAAATGTGGCAAAAAACATAGCTGACAAAATTCACTAGGATCTCTTTAAGAAATCACCATAAGCAATTTTTGTTTGTGCAACTAACTGGAATTCCCTGTGGTTACTATTGTTTCTTGAGAAATTCTTTTTCTCTTGGTTTCTTTTTTACTCCCTCCTGTTGCTGTAAAGAGGATTTCCTGGTTAGTTTCACTGACAAAATTCACTTATGGTGACTTCTTGAAGAGACCCATTCACTAAATCCCAACCACACTGCTAAAGCTGCCTTATACAATTTTTTCCAAGTCTATAAAAAATAGTTAATATTGAAAAAATTTACTTAAAACAACAAGATTGAGACAAATAATTTTTTAAAAAAGATTTAAAAATTGTCCATATCTTATTCAGGGTGTAATTGTAAACAATGTTGTAAAATTCCAACATTGTTTATAAAATTATTAATAAATTGCTAACATAATACTTTGTTGAATAATACATTTTAAAACTCTTTTTTTACATTTGTCATCTGTGAACAACTTTTTGAAACATGCCATAACTAATAGTCATTGATAAAAAACATAGTTGAATAACTAAAAGTTAATCTTTAATTTATTAATTTTTTGTTATTGTTTGTTCATTACTCAACCTAACAAACAAATACATGAAATTCAGGTGTTTTTTACTCTTTGCCATTATTGATCTTGCAGGCCTTATGGATTTCCTAAAATTAATAATGTAATTAAGCAACTTGGCAAATAGTGAATAAGAATCAAATATTACATATTTTTTGGATTTATATAATTGAGTTCTTCCTTAAGACCCAAAAAAATGAAACACCTTACAAAATACAAAAAAAATTACAATCTAAATTGTTCAAATTGTCTTTAATAAACATTTTGTTCTGTCCAAATATATATATGTAACAGAATAACGTATTTTAACATTTTTAAAACAGTAAAACAGGCCTATTTAATTTTATTTTGTAACTAATGAAAAAGTTGACCATTGATTGATAGATAGAAATTACGGTATCTTGTACAAATCTTAAAATATAATTTTGATTATATGAATAAATTAGTTTAGAATACAAAAGCTTTTTTTACTTGTTTTTTGGAATACTTTTAAAAGTAATCAATTCTTAACTAATTTTATGTAACCTATACAAAAAAATTCTTGAAGATGGATAGTACCTCAGATAAGATTCAGATCTTTTTAAGAAGTCACCCTAGGCGATTTTTGTTCGTGAAACTAACCCGGATTTTTTAAAGTTCCTATCGCTTCTTGAGAGATCCTTTTTATCTTGGTTCTTCCTTCTTTCTTCCATTCTGGTGCCAAAAGGGAGATTCTGTGTTACTAAGATTTTTTTAATGCCTTTTTGATCACTTTTTACAGAAACGAAATATAAACTAGTGCATTAAGAAAAAAACTTTTGAGTAAATTGCAATTGCTGTAGTTCTTTGGTTTACATTGGAGACCTTAAAATTAATTTGTATAACCGAGAACCACATAAATTCAACTATTAAAATGCAAAAGCAACGACAACAGTTAAGATTTACTAGCAGTAGACCTATTTGGTTTGGGATTACAACTTTTGAAAAGTCAACATCATTTTTTTAATTTCCGTTCACTATTCGCCGAGTTTAATTAATTACTTTTTAAAATGTTTGGAAATTTTTTGGGATCCCCGAAAGCCAGCGAACGAAACCCATTTTTTGCTATCGGTAATTTTACAAATCTACCAGTGGCGTAGCCGGCCAAAAATCTTGGAAGGAGCTGAATATTCGAACTTTTAATGAGTAACGGTACTTGGTTTGTGACACTAATTTAATAACTTAGCTCTTAAACCGCTAGCTTTTAGATTATAAAATCCACTTTTTTGAAAAAAGTTTGATATAAAACAAAATTACAACACATTAACAAATAGCACCGTAATTAAAAGTCCGTTCGTCGCTTCCCGCCAGCTAGGCACGTTATAACTCGATTGATCTTTCATTAATTTTTTCATAATGGCAATGAAGCACACACAAATCTGAGAAGAGATCTAAAGTCATTGTTGAACGTAACCCTGTCTTCACTAGTTTCATTCACAAAAAAGACCGCTTAGTCCCAACCGTTGTTGAGGGTAATGCCGTGATGATTTGGATGGCACTGAGCACTCTTGAGTAATCTTGAGCGCTGATAAAAAGCTCCAGCAAATATTCGTGGTTGAGTTCAGAGTTCAAAAATCTTCACAGGCTTACTTTGCTATCAAGATTATCCAACGAATACGAACGCTCCATCTCATCAATCTGGATTGGTTTGTTCGGAGGAAAGATTTACAACAAAACAAAAAACAAAAGCTTGAAAAAAATTTCCTGTTTTTGGAACGTCCCAGCAAAGAGATGTTACTTTGAGAACAGAACATCACAGTCTTAAAAATAAAAGTAATTATGTTTTTAATTTCTCTACTTTGAATAGCATATGCTGCCTCCAAGCTCGCTCACACATTTTAGCCAGTTTTTACGCTTTTGACGAAGTTTTTCGCAGCATAAGTTGCTTTTTTCTGGCAACCAGCATCTTGGTGGTCAACAGTCTTCTCAGTGAATTTCTTGAAGTCAATGTGTGATGGAGTCGCAAAGCTGCCTTTTCTCGTCCAGCTCCACAAAAACGCGCTTCACGACCAGCACCAATGATGATTTATGATTTTATTTTTATCAATGCAAATGATATTGATACACTAGTTGGAAAGCGGTTTTCTATAAAACAAATATTAAATAAATTAAACTTATCACGTAAACATATTGTCCACACACTTACCAAAGACGTTAGGCGGACGAGCCAATTAAGAATCAACAAGACTACTAAATTACTTTCAGTAGTAGCCAATGTCCAAAAGACTAATAATTGTCAGCAGCAAAAATCAATTAGAAATTCTGCTATTTTAAAATTCGATCTCTTTTCAATCACTCAGCGTATAATTATCGGTTCTAACAGAAAAAGAAACTCTTGTGAAATAAAAAGTGGCAAGCAGCTATTGCCCAATACAACGTGGCATCACTCGATGCCAAACAGCCACTTGAGGCATAAAAAGGCGGCTCTGATTATTCAGCACAAGAACAAAAGGCGCGTTGGTTCGAAATCCGTTAGCCATTACCAGCGTGTCAAACATTTACGTGTACAACCTAACACAATGCGTGTTTTTTTGACAAAAGCAGAGTTTCTGATATTTTCATGCTTTAGATGTGCTTGCTTTACAATGCTTATTTTGAACAAACCACCTTTACCAGAGAGTTGGCTGTAGACTGACCAACTGGAAAACCTGTCATCCTCAAGCCATGCTTTGAGAAATTTGCGACGATTTTGTCTAACAGTATCAAGAAGGGCCACGTTTTTTGGACCATTGTAGGTTAGAAGCCTATACCTCTCAGTATCAGTAAGCTGTGATTGATATTCAAGGACAAACTCAAGATCGTTTGTTTTCCCCATTTGTATGATTGTTGATGCAAGTGAATAGAAGTGTCGGTATTAAAAGTAGGTTTAATTAGTGTTTAAGCTTTGCCATCTAAATAAACTGCGCTATTCAAAACCAATACATATGCATGTTAGATAAACGTTGGAAACTCGGAACCTGGCAGTTATATTCATGAGCTCTGAACTTCACCTGAGCTAAAACTGATTGAACTGGAACACAAACAAAATTGGTTTTAATAGCGGAAACAAATGACCAAATACTGTATTAAAATTAGTTCTGCTGTGACCTAACAAAGGATGGTAGACTAGCAATTGAGCAAAAGTGATAAACTATAATTGCTTCTTCCTTTTTCTAATCCGCAGTCTAATGTTTATTATTAAATTATAGTTGCATTTTTATTATGTGACGGAGCAGAAATAAAAGAAAACTGAACTGAACTGAACTGAACTGATAACTATGTAGCAAGTCTGTGATCAACTGCTGTAATATCATACTGCTCGTAAATGCTACAAAATTATTAAGAGTCGCCTACAAAACTAAAAAAAATTTGGGTGCGCTCATGGCCCCTTTGGCGCCCTCGGCTACACCCATACAAGAGCCTATAGGGTCTGTATTAAAATAAGGCGTGGGAATGACCCGAACCGGATCCGTAAACCCGTATTAACTGTTATTATTTTTTGAACCCGAAAAAATAAAATTTTCTAAACCTGAACCACAGCTCACCCCGTAAAATTAAAATTTGCCAAACCTAAACCTGAACCAAAACTTATATTAAATAGATCCGGTCTGACACTTTGATTTTAACTATTTATTTATTTATCTAGGCTTAGATGCCTAGATGAATCATAATTATTTTGTACTTGAAGTTGCCACAATTTATTTTGTCATTTACCTGTTGTGTGGCAAAACAGAGACATCAAAAATGACTATCTTGGCAATAAATCAAAGCAAAAAATTGGTCATGTGAGCTGAATGAACAAAGCGCAATTTTCAATAGATCAGCGGTTCTCAAATTTTGGTGGTTTGTGGCCCCCTTTTTAGAGACACTCAAACACCAGTGACCCCCTGCTTAGAATATTGTCTCAAAAATCAAGTGTAGACCAAAACAAAAGGTCGTCACTTTGAAACTGTCTTTGATTTCTTTATTTTTTCCCAAAAGTTAAGTAAAGGCCAAAAAAATAACAAAGGCAATCACTTGGAAACTATCTCTAATTTTTCGAAGACTAAAAAAAGGCTTTCGGTTGTGGTTCCCGGTAAATGCCCCGTGGCTCTTTTGAGAACCCCTGCAATAGATAATATGCTAAAGTATTAAAGTCGAAGGTAACGAAACAAACTCATAAAGAAAAATTAGACTTTAAAACTATGATGATTTTTTAAACTTCGTTAAATAACTTATTGCAAGGATACACAACTTTTTTGTTTTTGCAGGCCATATTAGACCTACAGACAGGGGCGTATTCTCCATGCATGCAAGGCGTGCATTGCATGCCTAGAAATTTTATAAAAAAATAATTATATAAAAAAAATAAAAAAATAATCTTGAAAAAAATTCTCAAAGTATAAAAATTTTGATGATATTATGTTGATTATTTTTTTGATATAACAGCATAAATACGTTTTATCGATTTCAACTCGGATCATTCCGTACAACTTCAGCTAGAGCTTATCACTAAAATACAAAATAAAATTGGAAACACGCATGCAAAATCTAAGTTGCATTTTTTGACTCTGTTGCTAGAAGGAATTACGAGACCTACCGGTAGTTCTAAGAAATATTATAGATGCATATTCCATTGCAGACATTGTTTTATCCGAATATTTCTTTTCTTTTGCGAAATTTTTCTTAAATTAAAATTTAAATCTCCGATTATTCAGCAGTTTGATATCGTATCTATGCATGCAGTTTTGATATTGCATGCACTCCCATGTTTATAGAGCGTGACGTTGTTGAAGTTATTATTAAAATTGAGCTAAATTTTTAGACTGATGACGTCATCATTTCATCATTGCATGCCTGACCTGAAAAGTCACGGTACGCCACTGTCTACAGAGTTAGTTTTAATTGACTAGCACTAGTGAGTAATGATAAGTAGATGAAATTATGTATTAGGCGTACAAAATTATATGCTTTATTGATAATATACCGGTACCGTTTACTTTTACCGATTATAATTGAACAAAATGTCACCATTTTTTAATGATCGAATTCTAAGCTACTCTGCATTGTCTCAGTAAAGCTGCTAACAAAATGTAGGGATTGTAGGCTATAGTTAACAATTTGTTCTAAAGGTGAACCAAAGCGTCATGGTTATAATTGCATCGAAATAGGAAGAAATTTAAGCTAGAATTGTAACGGAATGACACGAATAGCTTTTTAACCATGGCCGTCTCATCTATACAGTGCTCTTTAACTACTTGACCACGGTGCTAACTTTTTATAACAAAATGCATTTAGAGACAAATATTTTTTTTCACTTATTTGAGAATAATACTTTATTTTTACCAAATTTTAAATTGGTAAACATTTTTACCATACTGATCAAATAAAGATTTTTAAACTAAATTGCGCACCTCTGGTTGGGGGGTGCTAAAATTTTTAGGACAGTTTTAAAGTTAGTAAAATATTGTAAAACATGTAACACTTTTATTGGTCATTCAGAAATTATAGAGAAAAAGACGAAAAGATTGATGCTAAGGGTTTGTAACAAGTTGTAATCAACATGGTCACCAGCCCCAAAAGTCGGCAGCGTGGTCTATTAAGAGCGCCGGGATTGTAATCAACATGGTCTCGGTTCAAAATCTACTCGCGCCATTCTGTTGTGTACTTGGAAAAGACACTTTATGGCACTTTCCCATGCTTGGTGGTCTTAGCGAGCAGATCTAAATTTCAGTCATATTTCCAAAAAAATAAGTAAATAATAAGATAAGTTGCAAATCAAACAAAATAAAAGTCACCTGTGGTGTTTTGTAGGGTACTTGTTTAGGTCCTCCTTTTTTCTTTTAAAAGTACAGTATATAAATGATTTGCTTTTAATCTCGAGTTTTGACATTATACTATTTGCAGCGACACTCTTTTATCGGCAGCCTGGTCGAGTGGTTAAAGCACCGGACTGATGATCAACATAGTCTCGATTCAAAACCTACTTGCGCCATTCTGTTGTGTCCTTGGGAAAGACACTTTACGGCGCTTTCCCCTGCTTGGTGGTCTTGACAAGCAGTTCTAAATTACAGTCATATCTCTACTAAATTACTAGCGGACAGCAATATCTTGGCATCTCCGGAAGCAGGTCGGGGTAATTGCTTACCCTATGTATAGCGCCTCCGTCGCTTTCCTGCGAGTCAGGAGGATAAATATAGAGATAAAATAAAATAATAAATAAAAATAATCATTTTATCAGATTTATCAGATGTATTAGAACATCTTACAAACGACGAATTAAAAAACTGCTCAGTGGTTTCGAGCAAACAAATTATCATTTAATTAGTTAAAAAAAGGTTAGAAAAGGTTTACGGACCTGGTGAGGTTTCTTTTTATGTGTAGTTTTTTTTTATTCACCTTGCTCGGTTGAGCTTAATTCCTATCTTGACTATCTTTGCCACCCATCATCATTACGCAGATTAGTCATGCACTGGCTATTCAACTTTTTAATTTGTTTAATTAGTTTTCTTGTGATATTAGATTCTTCTTTTTTTCCTTTCTAATTTTTTACATTTTAATTGATCAAGGTGTTGCGGCCATGCTTTTTACCATTTTGTACTTGTACTTTTTAATTATCTTATGCATGTTTTAACGTCTAATATTGTGCTGCTTCCTCATTTTCTTGATCTTTTCTTCTGTAATATTAATGATTTTTTGTGTGAAGTACTTCATAGTGATCGAGAATAAAAAAATGAAATAAATGAATGAAAATAAAATGAAATGAATTACGTAAAAATCAATTAATATAATTTTAATGATCATCCTCAAAAACATTGCCGCCAATTAATTGACCTAACTTTGAATAATAAATCATTAAACAGAGCAAAGAGGGTCAAAAATCTAGGTTTGTACGTTGTATCTCATAATATACAGTTATTCTTGCAGCTTGCGAGATACTCCAGGATTTTTTACAGGATACGCAATTACGTTACAACGGAAACTCTTGGCATGCTTTATCACAGTTTATAGCTAAATTCAATGTGGTACTATGATCTGGGAAACTGCATCTGAAATAATTCCAATGAAATCAAAATTAGATTAAATCAGATTCTAAGAAAACTAAGTTATTGCAAATATAACACATCTGTCGATTTTGTATACAAAGAGCACGATGTTTTTAAACAAGACGACATTTACTAAATGGAATCAGCAAAACTTATGCAAAAACTACCCTAACTAAACTTGAAGCTGTTTATACGCATAAAACAAGACAAGCTAGAAATTCAGGATATTTTCATTCCCGAGTGAATAAATCTATTACCAAAAATGGTACATCGTTTAGAGCGGTAATTGATGGCCTTACAAAGAAGAAGCCCGGTGCAAGAAAAATAAGGGGAACTACTTTTTAGTGTCCCAAAATTAAGTGATCTCTTAAAAAAAGATCATCACTTTCAATCAATGTCCAAAATTCTTATTTTTGTCCCAAAAATATAGTGATTTTAAAAAAAGTCATCACTTTCAATCGAGTACATTATCCCTACTTTTGTCTTAAAGTTAAAATGCCGACAGGGTGGGACACGTCATGGTGTTACTATGAAGATATAGAGTAATATTTTGCTTAGGCGGGTATTAGACATTTTTTTGGGGGGCCCGGTGCAGCCGCTTGGTACTAAAGCCATCACTGGTGGTTCTCAAGCTTTTTGGTTTCGTGGCACACTTTGCTAGCTTTCTACAAAATTTGCGCATACTTGGACCAGAATTTAGATCTTGATTTTCGTACCTAAAAAGTAGTGTTCTCCAAAAAAAAAAAGTCTTCACTTTGAATCTGTCTCGGATTTCTTGATTTTTATCCCTAAAAAGTATTCGGATTGCCGCAGAACACAGGTTGAAAAACATTGGTATAGAAGCTTATAATTATGAAATATAATTGATTAAAATTTGAAAAGCATGCGTCGGGTTTCCTTTAGAAAATATTACAAACGTCAATTTACCAGTATAAATTGATTTTTTTAGTGCTATTTATTGTGAAATTGTACGTTATCTTACCAAGTTTTATTGATGTATTGTTGACAATTATTGTAAAATTGTTATTTTGAGTTTGCTGTTAAATCTCCATTTTAACAAAACTGTTCTTTTTGTTTTGTTTGTTTTTCATCGCAATTTTTCAATTTATAATCACTTTTGTAAAAATGACTGATTTAAAAGTGCACAATTAGATTTTGCAAATGACTAAATCACAATATTTTTGACTGTAAAAGTCGGGTTGCAGTTTACTGACAATAAGTTAATCTATTTTATTCTTGCACTGAGGTTGGGTAAATCTTGTTGTGTACGGTATATAAAAAATTTTTGTCGCACTTTATAAAGCAAAATGTTTTTTGTTTTTTTTAAATAATAATGAATTTGCTTAGTTACAAAAGTAGTTTTAAAACTATTAAGTTGCATCCATTTAGCACTATTTACTATCAACGTAGGTATATGTTTAGCCACACGCTTTAACATTGTTATTTAATAACAAAAAAACATTGTTAATATCAAAAAACTTAAATTATTGTCAGTCACAGCATTTTCAAAATGAAATCTAGTATTTTACTGAACTCCATTTCCAAAGAAATAGTTTGTAATTTAAAGCTTACTGAAAATCAAAATCGTTTAAGAAAAGTCTGTCAAAAAGCACGAGTGGACTGTATGAAGCAAAAAGCACCTTACAAAAACACAAAAACAAAGATCGACTGCATGCTGAACACCAAAATGGCTTGTGTGATGGCTGCAACAACAAAAAATTAAAAAAACAGTTTCACAATCAAAAGTTTTTCAAGCAATCCCGATGAGCTCTGAAAAAACCACAGATAGCAGACTTGGAGTGTCACGTGATCGCATTTCGACGGCGTCGAGTAACGAGGCAGGACGGAAGAGTTGGCGTGGTCGGCATCTTTCGTACGCTACGTTACCGCTGTAGTGATTTTCCACACAAAACAGCAGGCAATGACGTCACATCAATGAGTGTTGAAGCACAGCAAAAAAAAACAAGAAACAAAGTTGTTAGTAGTTTTTACAACACAAACAAAATTAATGTCGGCAAAAGATTAAATTAAATGCATTTTTTTGACTGAAAAATGTTTCTGAAGTATTTGTGGATAATTGTATTTCACTAAACTTAAATTTTAGCCCAGGTTTTAACATATTTGAAGAAAAATTAAATTTGGTTTGAAGAAAACTTTTTAAACTCGAACAGCTCATATTAATCAATTTTTAAATTTAGGTTTGAAAAGGGTAAGTTAACAAATTTATCGCCTGTTCAATCAGATAAAAATCGATATTTCACCGACTTTAAAACAAGCTATCTACACTAAAGTTCAAACTAAGTTTTTTACAGTAACAAAAAAATTAAGTATTAACTACCATCAAAATTAGTGATACTATATTTAGATTAGTGAATAGTTATTTCTACAACACTTTGATGAAAACGTGTAGAATGTCACATTGCAGTGACATTGCTTCATGATTGCGTCATGAGATACATTCACCATTCTCAAGCAGATTATTGAGTTTAAAACTACTCAAGCTGTTCACAGCATTAACACAACTACACGCATAACCAGAAGCAATCATTAGTCAAACAGCTGAATATTAAAGAAAAGGTTCAACTCTTATCGTTAAGAATGGACATTTTTTTATTTTTTTAATAGTACACTCACATTGAAATCGCGCGACACACATAAAAATTCTTTAAAGTTTAAGACATAGATCAAAAACACACATGTCATTTTATGTTGAAAAATGCTTTTTTGTTGAACCAAAACTTTGCTCGCAAAATAATTTTTTTAATGCTTCAATTTGAAACTTAAAGAAAGTTGTTTAAAACTATCAAATTAATTTCAAAGTTGATAAACTGATTTAAAAAATTTTTACAGAAAGCATTTAAACTATTTTTAGAATTTATTGAACAAGTATAATATTGTAATAAGAAAAAAAATTCAAAGGTTTTGAAGGAAAAGTTTAGCTAATTACAATTGAAGCTGTTTGATTTAAGTTGTTTTGACAATATCTGATGCTAACATTACAATGGCACGACTAGTTATCAAGTTCCAACAATATATCAATCTTTATCACTAATTAAGTGTTTTTGGTAAACGCTTCACTTAAAAGCAGAGACAGCCTGACAACAAATACGGTAAGTCTCCATGAAGGACTGAAACCAATCTGCTTCAATAAAACAAGTTAAAATTTTTAATGTCTCCTTGTTTTTCTTTCTTTGCGCCACTTTCGCATTGCATTTTTTTTCCGGCCAGTTTTGACGTCCCCACCCCGTTTTCCCCGACTATATCTAGTCACCTTTTGCCAGCATCCAGCAATCGGTAATCCGTCTTCACCCTGAAATGTAAAATAGCAACTTGAAGACGAGTAAAATTTTATATTTACAAGTGTATTGAGTATATTCGCTTTTTTTCCCACGCAACAAAGTTAAATTGACAACTGTATGGCCCAGAGAAAAAAAGCGTGCCGTTTCAATGATCAACATGTTCTGTGTTCGATTCCGACTCTTCTGTGGCAATCGTATCGTCAGAAAAAACACTACAGGACTTTCTCTGTTTTGAAGTTTTTAAGGAGTCGTTCTAAATTTTGTTCATAAATCACTGTGTAAATAACTTATAAACCAAATAAAAACTTTCAACCGCACAGCAACAATCCGGTTTCTTTGAAAAAGGCTTGCGAAAGTACTTGACGTTGCTTTAAGCAACCTCTTCGTTGCCTTTTCTACAAGCATATGTAGAATTTTTAATTTAATCAGTACAATTTAAAGTTTGCCAACACGGCTCTGTAAGTAAAGAAAAAAAATTAAATTGCTAAATCACTACTTCTTTACTGTAAGCTGTAATGGCAGGAGATTTTGCTTTTCCTGTTAGGGATACCATGCCAAAGAGTTTTGCAAAAATTACAAGATGGAAACTTCAAACTTTGGAAGACTGTGGTCATTAGCTGTGACAGAAAAGCAGTTTAAAAAGAAGTCTTTTAAAAAACCTTGCTTAAAGGTTACACTGCAAAATTATGACAGGTCATTTAGAAAAATTTTTATGCTTTATTGGGCGTCGCGCAGATTAAAAAGGATCACATTCATGTACTTGGCAAAAATATTTGTTCGAAAAGTATTTTTCAAATCAGTCAACCTTGTCAAGGTTGGGACGCTGGTAGTTAATTTGCAACTTGGCTCATTTCTGCTTTTTGTCTGATCTCTACTGAGTGAATCCCTTGCTTCTTCTGGAAAGAAAAGACTTATTTCTTGCTTATCAAAAAAATCAATCTTTCTGTTTACCCATATGGATAATCACATTACTGCGTCTTGGGGCGATATAGACTCAAACTCAAGACCACAAACACGTAAGTGGACTTCTGAAATTCGTCCCAAACCTATCATTAAACATCCAATATCTGTTTTACATAACCACTCAAACACAAGGTGCATTTAAAATGCTCCCAAATCACAATAAAGAATTACAACAGCTCCTGGTGTTGCACACTTTACAACACTTTTAACCATAAAACGCAATCAACTACTACATCTACACAAAAAACAAACACAACATCACCAAAAACTTTTTCAAAGTTCTTCAACTCAATGCAAATGATATACGCAACAAACAAAGGAATTACTATTCACTAAAAATACACAAGCGGATGTCATAACAATGCAAAAATCAAAATTGAATAAGTCCCGCAAAGGCCAAGCATTCTTCACTTCACACCAATCAGAACAGATAGCACTTAAAAAAAAAGCAATATAAGTTCTTTACAACTTGAAACACCAAACACCTCGTCCATTAAACTACGAATCGTCAAAATCCACCTTCCTGCATCACAGAAAATATGCTTTGCAAACATGTACATTCTACCCAACTATCACAAACAGAAGAGGACTCAATTATATCCCAAACATTCGCAATAACAACAAATCTTACAAACACAACCATCGTAGCAGATATCAATGCTCACTCGCCATTATGTACTTGTCTTCCGAAAATCGTACAGGAGAATTAATTGAAGATATCCTGCTTAATTCCAATTACATCGTATTAAAGACAAATATTTCAATACCTCTACCACCAAATCAAACGCAACATCGTACTTCACCAGATATCATTACAGCTATAACAGACTTGCATGATTGAACTAGATGACAGACCAACCACTGCTTCACATCAAATTACTTACACTTGCTCACCGCTCTCAGCATACATCTGTAGACCAAAACTGCTTCCTCTTACATCACTAAAACAATAACAAACTACTAAAAAGCCAACTGGACATCATTCAAAGAACATGTTAAAGATCTCATTTCCAGAGTCCCACAACTGTACATGAGGCAAACAAACACTTTGTCAAAGAAATACTGAATGCCAACAGACGTCTCATTCCAAAGGAAAATCACAACAACACAAATCCCACTTACCAGCCCGTGCATATTCGCAAGTTCATCCAACACCGTACTCACACTTGCAAACAAAACAGATCGGACCCACAAATCATTACTCTTAAAGATCACACAAAAAAAAGCAAAGTATGAACACCGAAAAAACACCTGGAAAAAACATCTTGACAAAATTGATCACAAACACAATTTACACCCCCTTTGAGGCACATAATAAAACTATCCGACCAAAAATCTCCGAAACAACAAAACAGAAGCATCTGCTTCGGAAATAAAACAGACATCACCGACATAGTTAAAACATAAGCTTTTAATAAACAATCCACAAACGTTAAGCGAAAAATCAGCAGACACGTAAACCATTGATCAAGAACCTTTCCTAAACCCTGATAAAATACTACTTACCGCTACTCAAGTGCAATTAGCCATCTGAAACATCACAAAAAACAATTCCACTGGACCCGATAGTATAAGCATCAAACATCTTAAACAGCTAGGGCCATTTGCTATCAAATACCTCACAAACATCTACAACATTGCTTTTAACATTTACACAATACTACATCTTTGGAAACGTGCCACAACCATCCCTATTCCAAAACCAAGCAAAGACCATAACATTGGCCCAAATTACCAACCCATATCACTTTTATCACATATTGATAAGACACTAGAGAAAACATTATTTCCATAATAACAAAAAACAATCTAGTCACCTCTTATCAATATGGATTTAAACATAAACACTCAAGACACAGCGCTTTGCACAACATCTGCCATCAAATCACAACAAGTATGCACTCAATACAACCATACACTCTCTAAACTAGAACCAATGAACACTGTAGTACCACAATCTGTCTCCACCATTATTGAAGATTTACCCTCTGATGTTATACTTCCCGCAAAAGACGTACAAATCGCAACATATGCCGCTGACATAACAACCACAGCATCTAACACCAAACATCATAAGGTCTAATAACTCATTCAGCCATATCTTGACAAAATTCTATTTTTTTCTTTTAATTTTTAAAAAATTGAGACGGTTTTAATCAAGGCTATTTACAAAGACAAATTTTACTGGCGAGGCCGCAATATCTGTTGTGATGTTTCAAGTCAGTTCTTTTAAAAATGCCTCAGCTTAAATTTCAGGCGTTGATTAAAGCAAAATTAAAACCAATATAAAATAAAATTAAAACAAGTTGATAATGGAATGAGTTATAATTCCGAAACGTCCTTAAATAAGTTATGTTTCAAAATATATTCGCTATACTTTTTATTCTAAAATTAGGTAAGGGTTCCAAATTTTATGTTCCAAAAACCAATATAGTTTTTACTCATCATGGATACCCATCAATGTTAAAGCTCAACAAACAATAAGCAAGTTTAGACCAATAATAAAAACAAGGTCGAAATTAAATAGATCAAAGAATTTGATTAAAAAAAGGTCAAACAATTAAATATTTTGCAAAAAGACATGATTTAAAAAGAAATGGATAAAACGTCTGGATAAAAAAGGATTCCAAAGTTTGCATCATATGACATCCCACCTTAATAATATGCATAAAGAGAAAAGTATTTTCTGAATTTGATATTAATAGAATTTGATTTTTTGTAAAAGCGATAGTTATCGTACGATTTCATCACAATCTGGGAAAGTGAAACCATCTCGTCCATCCAATCCGGGAGCTCCAATGTCACCCTTGCTTCCTTTTCGTCCTCTTTTGCCCTTTTTTCCATCCTGGAGCAGAGAGAAAAAGTAGAAAAGAAAAAAAGTTAAAAGCGCAAGAAAAAAAGTGAAAAACCGAAGCAAGAGAGCTCAACTTTGTCCGTCATTGACAGTCACGACACGACAATAGATATGCAGCGACGCCGTCGGTACCGACAACTGTCGGCTTTCACAAGCGGCGCGCGATTTACTGATGCAACAAGCAGGTAGCGAGCGATGCAACGAGAGCTTGAAAACATGAAAGATTTCAACGAAGCAGCAAAGAACAAGACACTCATGAGCAATCGTCACGTGACAATGGAATGATTGTATTGGCAGTCTCCATGCTTGGTGCAGAAACAAATCAACCAAATAAGCAAACTTTTTCTACATAACCTCCCTTCAAAAACATCAGCAACCTGTTTTACAGCTAGTTCTTATTGGGTAACCTAAAATTTGTTTCTAAATTTTGTAATTGTTCAGTTGATTATTTTATAATTTAAAACATTTCTACACCAACAAGACAAGGTTTAACCAGCGGAATTTTTTTTTTGACAAAATTCTCCTAAGATTTATTTGCTGAGGCGATCTATGACTAATTCATGATAACATAAATTCTTAAAAGTCAATGTAAATATTGAACAACTTGATTTTGAGAGGAAAACCATGGAACACAAACAGCTAAACACAATTAGAAACTATTTCCAATATATAAACTTCAGCAATGCCACACTACGCAAAAAAACTTTTTTTTAATTTAGATAATCACTTAACCTGAATTAAGCTAATCAAATCTTTAGAGGTAGGCAATGAACAAAAGTGACATCAACAAGATGTCATGACCTTTATTGCGACTATGCTGTCTGTGGCCTAATCTGTAAATAAGCAAAATTAATAGTCTAAAACTGTGTATAAAGTTGTGGCTTATTTTTATGTTTTTTAAGTGTTTATATTTGATAGCGCTTATGAGCAAAATGGACACCCCTGATACATTGTGAAAAAGTAGCTTTTACAAAAATATTTTTGCTTGTTTTAAAAATAAATCTTGGGATCCAAAAAGTATATTTTTTAAAAAACTAAATTATCAATTGATTAATACATTAATATAATAGCTACAGTTAGTAAATTTGCAGAAATTGAGGTCTTTATCGACCACTTACCAAGGGGCAAGGGGCATCAAGACCGGGGGCTCCCATGTCTCCTTTCGCACCCTTGTAACCACGTCTCCCCCTTCTACCTTTCATTCCTTTCTGTATGAGGCCAAACCAAGCAATCGGTTAGTGACAAGCAAACATATACAAATGATGTTACAGTACGAAATTAGAAGCATTTGCACTCGAAGCAAAAACAAACGGCATAAAAACTAGGCGTGGCATGTGCAAATTGCTACAAGTAGCAAAAATTGAACAAAATTGAAAAATAGGGTTTTAAAGTGTTATACAATAGCCATAAATATTATTTGAAAGCGTATGTAAAACAATACAGTTTATATGCCAGTAAAAATAATTGTCTAATTCGGTGTATTCCAACTTTTTTGAATATATTCTCCCCTTGGTTAATTTTAAAATTTTTTATCCCTCCCCATGATAAATCAAATAACCCTTACGGGTGGAACTATTTATGTTAAGTAATTATTTTTTCTGAGAAGTCAAGTAAACCAAAAAAAAAATTATCGATTGGATTTTTCACCAAATCGTATAAAGGGAAGACCTTTTTTTGGTCTTCACTGATTGTCTTCACCGGAAAAAATAATCATAGCAAGGTCAAATCAAGGCTTGTTTTTAAATAGCCTGTCGCATAGTACATTCTTTAAAGCATAAATTCCTCTTCTAAACTCAGAAAATTGCTCTCTGGGGAGAAATTCTCCCCGGTTTGGAAATTGCTTTATCAACAAGCCGGTGTGGTCGGCAGTTACCCTCTAAGAAAACTATAGACTGCGCAAAGATTTTTTTCAGCGAGCATGAATAATTACAAGCTGCGCCAGCAAATGTTTATCAATTGCAAAATAAATTTGCTTTATAAAAGTAGATACTTTTTTTGGTCTTTCGTTGATATCGACATGAGGAATGTGGAGATCTTTTCTTTTTCTTTTTTTGGTCTTCACTTCAATTGCAGCCTGAATTTTTTGAATAAGCTCTATAAGGAACTTAATTCTGCACCTCAAATTCAATTGAAGACCAAAAAAGGTCTTTATTTTGATTGCAGCGTGATATTTTTCAATTAAGCTTCTAAACCTCCAAATTCCGCGAGTCAAATGTAATGTAAAATTAAAAAGCTTTCGCTTTTATTCATGAAGCAAATTCATCTTGAGATTGAAATCACTTATAACAATTCCAAAATAAATACGGCCACGGCAATTTTAAGCTGTATAAAAATAAAATCACTTTGGTATGTTTTTAATGCGCAAGACCGGGATTTCATTGCGCAAATGATCTCAAGGCATTGCGCACTCTAGAGGGAACACTGGTGATCAGCCCTTGCTTGCATTATACTGTTTATGTCACCGAACATTCGATTAAATTTACTATATCCAGTGTTGAAATCATTGTCGGACTTACGTCAGACCAGGTTTTTGTTTAGCTTTTATATAGTATTATAGCTTTTCTATGTTGCAGTTGAAAAAAACTGGGACCTGGGCCTAAAAAAGTCAAAAAACAGCAATGAGTTAGAGCTTGAAAAAGAGTACAACAATAGATGTCGGATTCATCGCCATAATATAGATTCTATGTTGGGAAAAAGCCGATTTTTAAATTAAATACGTACAAGTCAGAAAAACGCTCAGCCTCAAGTTGTGGTCGAAAAGGGCAACATATTCAGACGGCCACACCAAGTTTTTTACAGTAGCAATCAAGCAAGCTGCTTGAAAAAATTTTCTGACACGTTTTAGCACAGCAGCCACATTACTAAAGTGTCGCTTTTCTCCTCAAAATACCATGCAATGCAACGAAATTGAAATCATTAATACACGTGATATGTTGTAATCATAACAACGAGCACACTATTAAAACTATTGACCAGGAAAATACTGAAACAGGGGCGGGCAAACATTTGATGCTGCTGGTCATTTTTTTTAAATTTGAACAAAAGGAATGGACAGACGCAGAAAACTCATTTTGTTTTACCTATTTTTTTGAGATTTAGCACAAAGCAAAGTGATTAAATAAACTAAGAATTAAGAGGATTTCTCTAGTGTTCCGGAATATTTGCCCACCGCTGTGTTGATGTTTATCAAACTCAGCTTATAAAAACAACAAGAAAACTCATTAAAAAAGTTTTTCGAACAGCTTGAATTGTAAAGCTACAATCTTGAATCAACAAAAATTTAAATTTTAAAAATCTCTTTCCAAAATTAAGTCATCACAATTTTTTATAACTTAAATAAACTTTAATAATCAAAAGTTGTTTCTAAAAAACATAGTTGATAACATACCCTTCCTGCCGAGCCTTTGCTGCCAGTATCACCCTAAAACCATTTTTTTAGTCAATAACAGATGCATTACAAGAATAATTACAAACAAAACTTACTTTTGGACCGACAATTCCTGGTAGTCCCTAAATAAACAAATCATTATAAACAAGTTTTTTTTTTTTGAGATAAGAACACATCATCAAAGTACATTTGTGAAAACCAACACGATGCATTACCATGATATTTAACTTACTTGCTCTCCCTTTTGACCCATCAGACCCTAAAACAAATTAATACTTTATGACAATTAAACATTCAAAGATTTAGCTTCAAGTATTTAAACAGAATTTTCTGCTTAACATTTTTACCTTTAATGTAGAGCAATGGTGGACGCAGTGCTTATTAACAATAATTTTTCATTCCACACTTAGACAATAAAATGTCTAGCACCACTAATTTAGCCTGTAGGCTAAGTTGTACATCTTGTAGTCTTTTTTTGTTTTGACAAAGAATAGTTTATCTACGGCTAATGTAAATAGTTTTAATAATATCCAAACTAAGGGCTATCACCATGAAGGGCCTGCTTACCGGATGTCCGGTTAAACCAATTTCTCCTTTCGGCCCTGGTGGCCCGCTGAAGCCCTGTAAAAAAATTTTACCGTTTGTACCAATATAATTTTTTTTCTTGAAGACAATCAATAAAAAACGACAGCTTTTCGTTAAAATTATTTCAATATTTTCTTTTACTATCATTGATTACAACAAATATATAATAGCCTGGTTGGCAGCGTGACTATGACTTGTTCAATGATTGACACAGTATCGGTTCGAATCCTGTTGTGCTCTTTGACTAAGCAATTTACGTCACTTTCGTGTCCTTTGGCTTTCTTAACCAAAGTTAATAAAAATAGGAAGTTAAGAAACATTTTTTAAAAGTCTTAAGGTTCACATATAAACGTCTGAACCAAAATGTTGCCCATGCGACTGTTTTTATTGGACAAATCAGTTTCTTAACTTCTTATTTTGTAAATAGTAGATACTCGTAAACCATAAAAATTTAGTTGTTCAATAATGTCTCGACATTTCCGAAAACAAGTCAGAGCAATCGCCTAGCGGTAACTCGGAGCCCGACGCATCTACCATTTTCTTTTATTCAGGGAGATGACTAACAGATGTGATAAAAGTTATTAAGCTTATTGTTTAACTTATGAGAGAAATTTAAGTGCCAAAACAATAGAAAAACTGCCAAATTTTTAAAAAATTTGGTTTATAACGATTTAACTACTTACCGTTGGACCGATGTCGCCTTTGTTGCCCTAAAAAATAAAAAATAAAAAACAAACAGTTTATATAAACACACTTTCCCTTTTTTTTCAGAAAAAGTTTAATATGTTGAAAAAAATTTGTTGCTTTTTTCCAATCAAACTCATTTTTTTCAACCAACGACAAATTCGATCAAGTAGTTTTGAGCAGGCTGTTTTTCTTTCTGTTAAAACCAGCCAAACGTAAACGTAATTTAAACACCCAGCAGCAGAAACAACCACGTCAAATTTACTTTCATAAATTTGAATCATAACCAATGGTGTACCGAGGATTTTTGAAGGAGGCTTCATACAACCACAATCAAATATGCTGAGACATACGATATTTTCGAAGTGGTAAACCAGGACGTTCGTTAAAAGACAAAAAATTGTCCCAAAAAAAGTCTTCACTTTGGATCTGTCTCAAATTTCTTGATTTTCGTAGCTAAAAATTAGTGTTCTCTGAAAAAAAGTCTTCAATTGGAGTCTGTCTCTGATTTCTTGTATTAGTGATCTCCATGGGAAAGGGTAATGGCACAATGCCTCCTCCCCCTAAATACGCTACTAATCATAACTATAAATTTTTACTCGTTGAAAAAAAAATTTAACGAATTTAGATTGCGATGAAAATAAAACTATTAAAAATATCAAACTATTTACAAACTTTTCATTACAAATTGAGTGTTACGACTTCATACCTAATACTTATAGGCAAAATAACAAATAGTCATTTAATGTTTCTCAACCATAGTATGCTTTGAGAATAGGTAAAAAAGTGAAAGCTTTCAATTTTGAAAATTTTTGAAACATATCCAAGTAAAAATTATAAATCTTAATAATAAATGTTCTCACTTTTTAACATTTTGTCAATATTTACAGCTTAGATTAAAAACCCACTTCTTTAGAAATAGCGAAAAAATAGTGAAAAACTGCAAAAAAAGATTGCTATGATTTGGATCATGTATCGAATAAACCCTAAAGGTTGTGTTTGATATATGACAAATCAGGTTTCTTCAAGAAACGACCGTAAGCGATTTTGTTAGTAAAACTAAACAGAAATCCGTCTATGGTTATTATAACTGTATCTGCCAGGGGAAAAGCGGGGCAATCGCTCCAAGTCTCAAAAATTTGGGCAAAATCAGACATTTAAGGGCAGTGACAAGGAATCGTGTGGGCAAGATTTAAGGTAAAGACTTTTATTTTGTTTTCACCCTAAATTTTAGACAAATTTTCTCACATCCGTAAAGTTGTAAAAAATCAAAATTCGGGCAAAGGTCACAAAATTTGAGGAAAACTGTATTGCTTTCCCAAAATTTTTTGGTTGGTACGCCTTTGGCGGTTATTATCGTTTCTTAAAAAGATCCCTTTTTCTTGGTTTCTTTTTTATCCCTCTTGGTGCTGTAGAGAGATTTTCGGTTAGTTTCACCAACAAAAAACAGCTACGGCCCTTTTTACGGTCGCTTCTTAAAGAGATCCGAGTTATTAAGCATCGAACACAACTTTCAAAGCATATTTGATACATGAACCAAAAAATTTGATCAGTTTATAATAACCTAATTAGCCTACATTGTTTTGATAAATATGCGGCGGATTAGTATCCTCACAAGAATAATAAATCTAACTAGATGCAATATTATTAAACCAAAAAATTTTTTTCCTCGGCTCTAAAAATTACAGTAAGGTGGTCAAGTTTCCTAAACTTCGAAAAAAAATAATTTAGAAGTTTTGTGGTACAGATAACTAGTCTTACGCACCCTCATTTTTTCACCACATTATTAAACCAAGATTATTTACAAAATATCACCAATAAAGCAACCACCCAGGATCAGCACCACTTTTTGTACCTTTGCCCCCGGTATTCCATGTGTTCCAGGAAACCCTGGAATTCCATCTAGACCGGGTGGTCCCTAGAAGTAGGAGCAAAGGAAAGATTGAAAGATTATCCGACAAAAATTATAGTTCTGAAGTGGCATGTCGATTACGGATACAAAGAAAAGTTGTCTTAAAAACAGCGGCCAATTCATGCTGCGCATACAACCATAATGGCCTCCACATGCACATTGGACAAGATAGATCAATATTCAATTTCAATAGTGATCAACAAATCTGAACTTAACCATTTTCAAACTTTGATAGATTGCATTGATCTCTAACTAAGCTTTTTGGCCAATGCTGCAATTGATAAGCCTAAGTTTTCCCAATCTTCTAGTAAGCTTTCCCTCCCTTCACACAACTCTAACTTTTCTTTTCTTTTAGTGTTTTATTAATATTTTCCAGTTAACTTCATTGAAAACCTATCATAATTCACCAAGAATATATAGGCCAAATTCATTGTTAATATCACCCAGGCAACTTACAGCTCCAATCACTTCTTTGAGAGTCTATTCTCTGCGAAACGAAACTGGTCTCCTTACTAAAACTCCTTTATCTAATTGATATGCCAAGATTTTCAACCTTTTTTTTTTAAAGCATGAAATAATAAGCAGATGGTGTTGCATTCTTTCAAACCTAATCTTATATTTTGTCTTTGTAAATCAGTTCATAACCAGTGTATGAAGTTACTTGACTTCGTAATACACAATGTCGTCAAATGTCCTTTTTTCCGTCTTTTTAGTTTTATTATTGGATGCCAAACTATTCGTCCCTTGATCTTTTGGTCATTTTGTTTTTTGATTACTTAACTATCTGTACATTTTTTCTTTCCTCGTCTTTTTTTATTTCAATCCTTCTCCTACCCCATTTACAATTTTTAAGTTAGGTAAGATTTCTTTTTGCGTTTTTTTTCCAGTCACTCCTATTAACCCGTTAGCGCCGAGACCTAATACCAATGAACCAAACTTTGTTTAATTAATATATGATGTGGTAAAAGGTATGAATAAGAGAAAAGCACAACAAAAGTAATTTATTACAGTAACTAAAGCGTTGGTGCCAGGAAATGAATGCAAATACATAATTTTATACATGTATCTGCCGGGTGTTCTCATACGAGGACACTAAATTTTTGGTTGTTTTTATTCAGCTAGTAAATAGCTTATTTGCAAATATTTATGACAAATGAGTAAAAATATTCTACATTTATACCATAGAATGACTATATGACTTAAACAGAAATTAAAACTCGCAATAACATAACTTTAAAAATATCACCTGAATATGCTCTCAGTTGGGCTGTATTTAATAAATTATTTAGTTGCTTTACAGTTGAAAAATTTGAAATATTTTGTGACAGATATCAAGAATAGATTGAAGCTATTGGCTCAAAAAATGTTAAACTGTAAATAGGCACAATGACTGACAGTTATGTGAAAAATTTTATGCTGTCCTTATATGAGGATATCCTGCGTTAACGGGTTAACTTCCTTGCTCCTTCTACTATGCCTTCCTTTCAAGCTGCTGCTACTTCGCTTCTACTTCATTGGCTTCATCATTTCCACTCTTCAATTTTTATCATGTTTATTCTTCGCTGCTGTTTATATTGAAAGTTAGACCGATTTAATCTAGCAAAACAAATGGTAAATTTTTATTATTACCGGTAATCCCAAACGTCCGATGTCACCCTTTTCTCCTTTTTCTCCCCTTTGACCGGGCACTCCCTAAAAATCAATAACAAACACCCGTCAAAAACAGATCCTTCGACTGAAGAAAAAAGTACACTTCAGTTTGAAACAACATTCTAAAAATTAGCGATTATTTTAAGTAACTTTTGAACAAGAAACATTATATTTGTTTTCGCTTCAAAGACCTCACTTTTTCGTTTCGCAGTACAATAAACTGATGTATTTTCTTTCTTTAAAATCATATACGCACAGTTCATGACCATGATTGATATACGCAGTTTAGCGATCGTCATCAACGTACTCACAGTTCGAATTCGACTCTACTCTCTTCGTTCTGTTCTGTTCTTGGGAAAAATATTTTATGGTATTTTCCTCTGCTTGGCTTCTTTGCAAACAGTTTTAAACACAAATCATATAAAATGAATAAAAAAGTTTTGTACTGGACAACAACGTCTTGGCATCTCCAAAAGTAGGTCTGAGTAATTGCTTGACGGTTGGTCTAAGTTAAAAATTCCCATAATGGTCTTGCAATTCAGGAGAAAAATAGATGAAATGAAACAAAACAAAAATTTTAAACTACCATTCTTTTATGCTAATTCCCTAATAAATGATCCAAAAGTTCACTGATTAATTTAGTAAAAGAAAATAACAAGTAATTTATTGGAACTTAATATACCTATATATGAGCCATATATGGTTCTTGAAACAAGTACACTATAAACTTACATCTACTCCTGAAAGTCCCATCGGTCCCATCGGTCCTATCGGTCCAGGAGGTCCCGGCGGTCCATTAACCTACAATAGTAAAAAAATATCATTTGTTCAAAACTTTATAAAAATTTTCATTAGTTATAGTTCTTTTTTAAAAATCTGTAAAAAGATTTTTTTACACATTTGATTGTCCAAAAATTGTTCAACGCAAAGTCGAAAAACATACTATGAGTTGAAAATTAACAAGGGCAGTAAAGAAAAGACAAAAGAGAGTTTTAAATATTTAGTCAATTCTTATAAATTTAAGAAGATTTTACCGAATTTTGTTCAATAATCACTGAAAAATGCGATCTATGTAATGGATTACAGTCACATGCACAACAGCGCCCGAAGTGAAGCAGACAGAGAATTTTTTGTGTTCAAGAGAGGTGTACAGTGGAGTCATTATAACAACAACACGTGACTTGACTTTAAAGAAGCATTTCGCTGTAGTCTTTTATTTAATTCTAATAATGTAATAATAAAAAAATTTTTCCAGGTGGCCATTTTTTAAAACGTATATTAATTCACAACGTATTTAATTCACAATTCACAAGTACAAGCTTAATATTCATTGAAAGTTTTAAAAATGTAATTTCAAAGCATTCTATGGATGAAAAATTAGTACTTTTATAAACCGAAGGGAATTATAAAAATAACTTTTAATCTAAGGAATTGAAAACAACAGGTTTTTAAGTATCGCTACGCAATTCTTTTGTTAGTGTTACATGAAAAATGTTTTGTTTCAAACATTTTTTCACTTTAACTAAAAATCTATCACACATAAAGTATGACTGAAAAAAAACATAAAACAAAAATAATGAAAAGCATACCAACTAAAAATAATACAAACATATCAAACTGAAAATAACCAAAGACAATAGTTATCTTAATTTCACCACTTTAGTTGAAAATGCAAAACAGAAAAAAAAGAATAAATTTTTCTGCAAAAGCTTTCTGGCAGATCCAAGACTTCCCGCGGCAGAAATGCTTAATTTGTAATGCGAGCAACATAAAAATTGAAAATAAATGTAAAAGACGCAATTTTTTATGATTCCTTTAAATTTTTTTCAAGATGTTTGACTAATTTTTTCTTTCGAATTTTAGAAAACGATTTTACTGTCAAACATACCTGAGCTAAGAAATCAGCCTGGAGGACTATATTTTTAGTTAACTGATATCCAGGGGCAGTGCCAATTTTTTTTTCTATACCCCTCCGAAAAAACAGTTTGGAAGTAGAGATAAATATTTGGTACCGGTAGCGCGGCCAAGTGGTTAAGAACGGCCTATTGATGGCGAACGTGATCAACAATGTCGCAGTTCAAAACCCACTTTTGGTAAAGACACTTTACGGCATTTTCCCCTGCTTGGTGGTCTTGGGAAGTGACTTCAAATTTGACATTTCTCTAATAAAACTAAAAAGCAAATGAAAAAATCCCAACTTGACAGCAATATCTCGCATCTCCGGAAGCAGGTCAAATTAATTGCTTGACAGTTGCTCTATGTATGACGCCTTCCTGCGAATCAGAAGAATGAATATTAGGATGTATCATATTTTCAACATTTTTAATTAAGATGCCTGGAGTCACAAGTAGTGGGGGTTTCGTAAAAACTGGAAATCAAACTAGTGGGGTAACAACTCGACATCAAAAAATTTCTCATGGTTATGACGTCATAAAGATGTAACATACAACGGTTAAAATTCTAGCTTTATTGTTTTTAACGTATCTCGAAAAACGCTTGCCGTAAAGCGTTAAAATTTTTATCAAAATGTGTAGAAGGGCATTTAATACTGTGACGCTTAATTTTCCTATAACCACTTATTGACAGCTTTATCTGCAACAATAACAAGTTGTTTGAAAAAACAGATTTTTTGCATATTCTTAATTATATTGTAACGAATTGGTTGAGTTATTCGAAAAATTTTTGGTTTTCATTTTCGTAAAATATCAGATGCAACAATATCTATTGTTATTTTCATCCAAAGCTTAATTTAAACCGAAAGCTTGCACGGCACAATTATTTGGGATCAAGGAAAAGTTTTAACATAATGTTTTTGAGATCTAATATTTGGAAATCTTTGCATCGATTACAGGGCATGATATTTCTCTAAAATTTTAATGCAATAGTTCACTACTTTTACAGAAAAAACAACTTGCACACACAAACTGAAACTTTTGAAAATCCACCAGATTTTGAGTATTGAAAAGAGCTGTTTTAAAGATGTTATTGCCTTGCGGGAGAAAGGTGGTCTCCACATTGTGAGTAAAAAAAGGTGGAGACGAAGCTCAAAGATTTGACAAACAGATGCAATTTAGCAAAAAAAGGGTAGTGTGACAAGGAGGTAGTGAAATTGCAGAAGAATAAATGAAGAATCTGTTTAATATGTATTCAAAAAAGTCTTTCCCAACAAACGTTTTGTAAAAGGGTATCTAAATTGATGCAATATTGGCTAAGGGGTATTGAGTCATTAAAATCGAGGACCATCGTTCTTTGTGGTAACGCAGTAAGAATACTGGTTGGCTAGCTCTGCAATCGGTCACAACTTATAACTGAAAAACAATTTGCTGACACAAATTGCAAGTTTTGAATAAAACCCAGTTTGAATAACCCTCTACAACAAAGTTTGTCGTAAAGACTTTTTTGTCTTTACATATTCTAAACAAGGTTTTACCTTCAACATCAAGAGAAGACCAAAAAAAGGTCCTTAGTTGTTACACATTGTCAAATAAACTAATACCTCATAATAAACACAAACGTATTATCAACGTTTAGGCCGCATGAAAGCGGGAAAAAAGCTAGCCACTTGTTGATTACGCCGACCTATTCCCTTTAAATTTTTTAAGATAAATAAATTTCTTTTAGTGGGTTTATAGATTTACTAATATCAGATCTCAGAAACCTTGTGGTAAAAGTTTCTTGTAGTCTCACGTAATCCTGCCATGCAATGTGAGTTCTAAAGTAAACTGTCAAAATAAAAACTTTAATTTTCAGAATCTGTTTTTTACAAGCTTGTTTGTTGAGCGTAACTTTACAATCATCAGAAATAGCAGACTTATATCGACAGATAAAACAGACTCTTTATTTATTCTTCTGCAATTTCACTACCTCCTCGTCACAATACCTTTTTTTTGCTAAATTGCATCTATTTGTCAAACCTTTAAGCTTCGTCTCCACCTTTTTTTACTCACGATGTACTCTTTCTCCCGCGAGACCTTTCTCCCGCAAGACAATAACATCTTTAAAACAGCTCTTTTCAATACTCAAAATCTGGTGGGTTTTCAAAAGTTTCAGTTTGTGTGTGCAAATTGTTTGTTCTGTAAAAGTAATGAACTATTGCATTAAAATTTTAGGGAAACATAACGCCCTGTAATTGATGCAAAGATTTCCAAATATTAGATCTCGAAAACATTATGTTAAAACTTTTCCTTGATCCCAAATAATTGTGCCGTGCAAGCTTTCGGTTTAAATTAAGCTTTGGATGAAAATAACAATAGATATTGTTGCATCTGATATTTTACAAAAATGAAAACCAAAAATTTTTCGATTAACTCAACCAATTCGTTACAATATAATTAAGAATATGCAAAAAATCTGTTTTTTCAAACAACTTGTTATTGTTGCAGATAAAGCTGTCACATGTATTAAGTTGTCATAGGAAGTTGACCCTTCTGGACATTTAGATAACAATTTCAACGCTTCACGACAAGCGTTTTTCGAGATACGCTAAATACGCTAAAATTGGAATTTTAGCTGTCCCGTGCCACATCTTTATGACATCATAATCATCGGGAATTTTGGGTGTCGAGTTTTTACCCAATACCCCACCACTTGAGAACCCAGGCATTTTGAATTTTAAAAATGTAAAAATATAAAAAATATAAAACAACCTAATACATATAGACATGAAAATAAAAAAAATTCTTTGTAGTAATTTAAAGGCTAATACGTGTTTTTTTCCTAATGAAAGGGAAGTAATGATCAAAAAAAGGCTTTATTTTGGTAGGAAAAGATTATTATTGCCTTCAATAAAAACTAAAAACTCTTTAGTCTTTTGAAGGAAAAATATCGGGTTTGTTCTATTGTCTTTGGAAAAAATATAATCTATTAATTAGTTTAATTCTGATTGGGGGTCAAAGTGCAGGGAGCCAGAGTGGTCGCCCCCAGTGTTGATATAATTTTCTAAAAAAAATGCAACGACGAAAAAACTTTCAAATTTCTTACCGATACAGCAAAATTTTTCCCAAACCAAAAATGGTCTTTAGAAACTCTGGCAAAACTTGATAAAAAAGAAACGATGAAAACGTAGCTTCATTTGTTTCGCACGAAATGACGATGAATCAAAAATTTCAGTATTAAAAAACCAAGAAGCATTAGTCAGGTGTTAATGACAAGTTTATGGTAATGATAGAATGTAAAGCATACGTTAGCCGGGTCACAAAGCACATTTGTTCTACAACATCCAAATAAACCCCAAAAGCAAAAACAATTGGTTTTTTTTTCAGCGATAAATTTCCTTCCACATAACTTTAAAAAATTAGGCATAAGTTGGTAAATAAGAAACACAAGTATGTTTTTCAGTCAAGTGTTAAAAAAAAAGTTTTTGATGAACCTTTTGATGAACGTTCTCGCTCAAAAGCAGTAAAAAAGTTATTAAGTCACAAGAAAAAGAATTTACAAAAAGCAAATCCAAGTAATAAGGAAAAATATAAAAAGCCTTGTGAAAGTCCAAAAATTTACAATTTGTGCTTGGCCATGAGTAGTCAAGAAAAGAGTCATGACAACAAAGCAACCCGTCTACGTCACACTGAAACTACAAGAACATTCCAAACACTGTTCGCAAATCAGTGTTGGTGACGACAATGACTGGTTAATTGATCTACAAGCAGCAACACAACACGACGAAAGGTACGCACATATAATAAGTTTCCCGCTGATTCATTGGCGATGCATGGACAACCCTGCTGAAAACGTCATAAAATTTATAGTTAAATCGACAGTATATTCAAAATGATTCCTGTTCTACGACAACTTGTTGCTATTTTGTCGCTGAATTTTATTTGTTGTTTGTGTTTTTTATGCTTTTGACAATTTAAGACGGTCACGTATCCATTTAAAACTGTAAAAAACTTTGTAATATATATGAAAAAGCATGCAACTTACGTTTGTTCCGTTTGTTCCGGGTATTCCTGGTACCCCATTCATTCCGGGTATGCCTGGCTTTCCAGGAGAACCGGGTTCCCCTTTTTGTCCGGTTTTTCCAGGCTCGCCCTTTAGATTTAAGACAAAAATGTGATGATGTTTTCAGTTTTTGAACTTTCTCTTAATCATGTATAAACGGAACAAACTATTTTATTCTTTTAACTTACAATTGGTCCTTGGGATCCTCTAACTCCTGTTTCGCCTTTTGCTCCTGAAACTCCCTACAAAAAATTAATTTTTTGCGTTGAAATTATTTGAAAATATCTTAAACGCGAATGTTAAACGTAAAACAATAAAAACCAATAAAAAAGAACTGTATTGTGGAACTAAAAACCTGAAAAAAACTTCAAAAAATCAATAATTTTAGAGACCTTAATTCGACTTTCAAGCCTTCTTACAACAAAATTTTTTTTCCATTTTAAGAAACAATTATTAAATTTACTTTGTATAAAAATAGGCGATCAAACGTTTATCGAATAAAAAAAATTAAGTTTATTTTTTTGGCAGTTTTTAAACTTTAACAATAGAAATATTTCCGGTGTAACAACGATCTAATATTAATGAAGTAAACAAACAAAACAGACTGATTTTATAAAACTTAATTTTTTTAAAGCATTTGTGTGACCGATCGGTACCGAAGTGGTACCAGCGTTTGGCTCCAGATCCAGTCATAGCAAAAATTTTGTAATAATTTAATATAGTAGCTACCCACTAAACATTCGCAGAGTTTTGTGTGTTATTAGTGTGTTCTACAGTATATCGGTCTCTGGTTTCATTATCGAAGGTAAAAGGCAAAAGCAATATTTACTCACTGGTGGTCCAATTGCACCACGATAACCTATTTCTCCTGTTTTACCCAAGCTTCCCTTTTCTCCCTAAAAACAATCATTAAAAAATCAAACTGAAGTACAAAAAAGAATCGTTTGATGAGTAATTCTATTTAAATCGAACCTTTTGCCCGGGGTTTCCGATCTCGCCCTGTGAAAACAAAAAAAGTTTATTGCAAAAAGAAAAAAAAAGTGCAAACAACTTTTTTCAAAGATTTGAAATGACAATAAAAAAAAAAGTTAGTTATTTGCATAAAATAAAGGTGGTTAAGTCAAAAGGAAAGCAATAAAAGTATTTACATTCTAAATTCTTAGACGGAATTGTCACCATAGAGTTGAGCAACTCTAAACAATGTATGTATCAAATATGACCAGTTTGAAATTAAACGGCGACCCTCCTTTCACAGTCAGATATCGAATTTACTTACGGAAGCTCGTTGTAAAAGGTAAAGCAAAAAACTTTTTATGTGTTTTTGAATAAATTCTTTGTTGTACAGAATTTAAAAATAACCAATGGAATGGATGAAACCATAAATCTTTCAGTTTTTGGTAGTCTTTAAAAAGACTTTTTTTATGAGACTTTTTTCGGCCAATTTTATTAGAGGAAATCGTTGGGAAATGACGAGCTACATGAAAACCGTGATTTATATAGAATTGCAAGACATCGAAAATAATGGCGTTTTTGATTGGTTATAGAAAAAGAGCACGCAATTGGCTGCGCGCTCACTTGCGCCGCAAGTGAGAAAGCTTCAGTCCATAGACCAACACTTTTTGGCAACAAAGAAAGGGTTCCAAGAGGCTCTGTGAAAGGGTCAAGCCTAACTCGAAAAAAACGATTGATGTAAGAGTAAAAAAGAAACAAAACTTGTTGCTTTAAGAGATAAAAAGAGAAAAAAACCGCGCAAATTGTTCTCGCCGGCCCAAAGCGGGCCTAAAATTCTTTTGAATTTTTTTTAATTTGTGAAGATACTCAAGAAGAGCATAGTTTCTTTTGAACCAACTACTTTCTCTCTAAAATTAACTCTGTTTCTCCCTGAAACTAACTCTCACTCCAATCGGTTTTTCTTCGAATTAGACTCGACCCTGTGAAAGTGACTTCGAGTGTTGCCAGATGCAAAAACGATCGTCCCACAGCTAAAATTGAAAATTAGTCAATATCGAATTTTTCCGCGCAAAATTTAATACCTAGCAAATGTTGACCAATAGCCGATTCCGAAATAGATGCATTTTGAGTAGATTTATATTGACGTTTAAAAAAATCTTTTTGAGGTTTAACTTGATTTTTAATAAATTTTGGAACGTATTGTTGCATTCATTCTTCCAGTCGCTGGGACTTTTTACCTATGTACACACTATCACAGTGGCACAAGTATTTGTATACAAAATTTTTTCGCTTATGAGCAGGCAAAACATCCTTTTGAAAACAAGATTAGCATCTTTTTTAAAAAGAAAATTTTTCGAACTATCGTCTTTGCATCTGGCAACGCTCGAAGCTACCTTCATAGAGCCTCTTGGAACCCTTTCTTTGTCACCAAAAGTGTTCGTCTATTGACTGAAGCTTTCTCGCTTGCGGCAAAAGTGAGCGCGCAACCAATCGCGTGCTTTCTTTTTTCAACCAATCAGAGACGGCATTATTTTCGATGTCTTGCAATTCTATATAAACCACGGTTTTCATGCAGCTCGTCATTTGCCAACGATTTCCTCAGACAAAATTGGCCGAAAGAAGTCTCAGGAAAAACAGCCTTTTTAAAGACTGTCAAAAACTGAAAAAGTTATGGTACCGTTCATACCATTGCTTCTTTGCGTACCATGTGTTTTTTTTCAAAAATATAATCATCAAATTTACTAGCTACAACTTTTATCAACATACTTTCTTTCCTGCAGACCCTGGGACACCAGGTAATCCTGGAGGACCAGGAGGACCAACAAGAGAGTTTTCGTTGAATGTATCCTGTTAAAATAAAGAAAAAAATGAAAAACTTTCGAAATAATTTTATTTTTTGATTAAAAAGATTCTGATTACAATGAGCAAAACTACTGTTAGTACATTAGTGTTAATCTAAGGAAAACATTTAAAAGAAAATAAAAATCAAAGTTTAGTACTACTGTAATTTACTCTAAATAAATAACTTTTGTGCAATACAAATTAGTCTACCAGAACTTCCAACGTAATGGTTGTTTTTTCTAAAAAGAATTAACTTGTTTGTTCAATTTTGACAAAACGACCACAAATAACTTTTAAAAAAATAATTTTATAAGAATAAAAATTTTTTGCTTTTGAACATAAAACAAATTTTTCGTTTCTGTTACTTCAGCCATAAATACGAGTCAATTACCATATTAAATATTAAAGTGAAAATTAAAGCTCACCACGGTAAAAATGTTAGTATGCAAACTACTCTTATAATCAAACAAACTTTATCAATTGGTAATGTAACGACCAGAAAAACATACAAGTTGTTGTTACGATTGTAGAGCTATAATCGGGCATGAGAAGTGGTGAATTATAATCGCAAAAACAAGCGAACACTTTGTTCTTGTCAAAAGAAAAAAAAAAGAAAAAGAAAAAAAGAAGAACACTACATAATCAACTAGACAAAAAACAAACAAGATCAAAAAGCTTGAAGTGAATGAACAGCCAAAATCAAGCAGAAGCGATGTAGCTACGGCGCATTCAAAGCGATATGAAAACCACTCGCAGAAAAGCGATAACGTCACAATTAGGTCACCCTCAAATCTACGAACAGTTAAATCATAAACCTTACAACTTCAGGTAAGCGTTTTGGCTTTCTACCAACACAAATTATTTCTATGTCCGCTAATAACAGGAGGGGAGTTAGCAAAGCTAGCGCAAAAGCAATGAAAGCGAAACGACAAAAAGCTATTTGCTTCAAAGCGGTACAAATCACAGCAAACACCGATTGGTTCCGACACACAGCGGCAAACAGAAAAAATACCATCAAAAGGCCGCTGCTTATGTGAGCCAAGTTGGAATGAGAGGGGGGAAATCGATTTGATGTCTGCGTCAAAGTTAAATAAGAATAACTATTACAGACATTATAATGCGATGACAGAAGTACTGTAAATTCTTTCTTTCAAAGAACTTGCTTCCGTATCTCAAAACAAGCACTTTCAACCCTAATAAGCTAGATATTTGTGTTAATCAATTCCTTTACAAATTCCAAAAACGCTATTTCAATGAATCAATGACTTTTGTGTATTGCTTAATGATTTCGGGGCTCTTTTGCTTCCAAAGAATCACTTGTCAGAAAACTTTTGGCGAAGTTGAATTAAAAAACTTACTGACAACATTGACAGCAGCAAAACAAAAGCCCAACCACTATTTTCATTATCTTTCATTTTACGCCGAAGCGTGCCACGAGTTCGCGGGGTCAATTTCGCAACATTACCCAAAGTGACGCAACCACTTCAATACTTTGATCAGGGGTCGGCAGCACTGTTTCATATTTTCACGTCTCCGGAAACCGAACAATACCTTCCGCACCGAAGACCGGATGGCAGAGCGCTCGCTCAACCGCGCAGTTGGAAAAAATGTCATTTTACAAACCCGGCGTCGTGTCGTAAAAAAGTATCAGTTCAAAATCATCCCCATATCAATAACGCTCCGTCAACTTATTATTTTTCGTAATGCATTGCAAGTTATTTATAACACAATGTTTCTATGATAATTTGCATAGTTTTATAAGTTAATAAAACATAGTTGTAGGTTTTTTGTGCTTAGCAACGTTTTCTAAGGCGCGTCTTGAACTCACAACCTAATGGTCGCTAAAAAAGGGTTTTACTTTTGGACAGACAAGTGTTTTTCGATCATTGGTCTTTAGCGATTTTTGGCCTTGCACTCTGCAAAAATATGTCATTAAATGATTGTGATAATTTAAAATTGTTAGAATTAGTTAAATAATCCACTTAGTTTAATTGCTTTTTGGAAATTATTTTTTGGAAAAACTTAGCTTAATTACACCAAACTACCGGTTTGAAATCAGTTAAAAATCTTTATTGAATTGTCCGCACTAAAAGATGGAGGAGCACTGCACAATCTGGTTTTAATACCAAGTTTTAAACAAGCACTTTCAAGTAAGAAAACCTTGTTTTGTGTTTGACTTATTTGTATTAGCCTATAATTTTTGTTACAAAGTGGAGTTTATGAATCAAGCCTGCAGTTTTATCAACCTTTTTATGCCAAAAAACGATTTTTATTGAAGGGAATTTCAAAGTAAAAAAAAAAGATGCTTATCGTGATCATCTGTTTATTCTCTCGACTCACAGGATAATGGCGGGGGCGTAATCTGCGACAATCAAGCAACAACTTTCATTTTCGGGATTATAAAGATATTCCAGTCCAGTTATTTAATTAGTTTTTTCAGCTTTAATGATGATACGACTAAAATTTAAAGTTGCTTTGAAACATCGCAAAGTGCGCATAAAATGTTTTTTCCAAGGACACAACAGCTTGACGAGGCGAAGAGTCGAACCGAGACCGAGTCGATCGCGATTAAAACGACGCTTTTCCACCCTCTTCCACGCAGCCATTCGTAAAACGTAGGATGCTTCAAGGCCAAAAAAGCGTACCGGAACAAGAAACAAAGCAAATTATTGTCTTAAAATGGAAAAATGTTTATGTTTTTGAAAGATTCCCAACATTTTTAACTCTTTAATGTTAAAAATTTTTACTGTATTCTATGTTTATGCTCTTAAATTGAGATTTCATTGGAGTGTTATACCATAGCAAATATCATAAGAAAAAATATTTGTTTGAACAATTGCACAAAACACCAGAAAAAAGTTGAGTTCCTACCATCATGGGAATGGCGCGCCCTGGTTCCCCCTAAAAATTATATAAATTAGTTCATGGAGGGTAAAATTAGAAATTATTTAAAAAACTCTAATTTCTTCTCTTAATTAGAGCTTTTAATATTATGCATAAAATACTAGAATCCTGCATAAATTAATATATTAGCAGAAATTTCAAATTAACCGACTGTGATTTCCAGAATACAAACGAACTTGATCGGATGAATCATAAGCGCTTTAGGCAACTCCACCAATGTAAATGAAGTTTTAGATTAATTATGGTAAATTAAGATTACAACCAACAAAATTGAAAAGACGTTTCACAAAGCAAACCAAAATAACAAGTGGTCACCTTTGCTCCAGGTTCTCCGGGAGGGCCCATGGCACCTTTCATTCCGATTAAACCAGGCAACCCGGAATAACCTATATCTCCCTTCTCTCCCTGGAATTTTCACAATGAGAAAACTTAATAAAAAAACTTGTTGGTCATTCATTAGTGTAAGACACACGAGTTAATTTGTGTAGTTAATTAGGCAAGAATTTAGTCCTTAAAGCATAAATCTGAAATCCACATTAAGGGAAGCAAATATCATAAATTCACAGTAGTTTATTGATTTATTTATGCTTTTTGAATTCTCCCTTAACCATTATATCAATAAAAATTTTTTAATAACCATGAGCACAATCAAACAAAGATTAAGAAAGGAAAGCTAAAATATGGCATAAGCCGTAAAAAACATGCAGAAGATTACTAAATAAAGAAATATGGGTACAAAAGCTTGACGATAAAAAAATTAAAAAAAGTTAAAAATACGAAGCAATGCAAAATGACGATCACTATCACCTTTGCTCCTGTAGAACCTTTTATCTGTAAAACAAAGAAACTCACTTCAACCTTTTTGTACGATTTTATTCACCTACAATATAATCTACACAATATCAATAAATAATTTCCAAAAATCAATAAAGCTTCTTACGCTATCTCCTGGAACACCTGGAGGTCCAGGAGGGCCAGGAGGACCAGGAGGACCAACTGGACCTGGTGGTCCGGCAATCGACATCCCCTAAAAAACGTGAATGAAAATTCGGTGAAAAAAATTCAAACGGGGACTTACCCTTCTGGATATGTCGTCGGGTCTGGCGTCAACAACTTGGAGTCGTGGAGCGACATACTGAAAAAAACAAAACGGAAATTCTTATTCATAATTTCGTGAAAGCTGCCAGATTCAAGTAGAAGCTGGAAGCTGCGTTGAATGAAAAGCCGCAAAACATATTTGCTTGCTGCACACCTAAATACATGCAAGACAAACAACAACACAGATTTTCACCAGCCAAATATTCTAATAAAGCTGCTCTTTGTTTTACATTAAAAAATAGAAAAAAATATTTAGTCGCAAGCAGGTTATAAAAAACTAGCTGAGTACTGCTATAATGTATTTGATTTATGACCATGAGTCTTAATACAGCTTAAAATTTACATTTTCTATGACTTTTTCGAATAATAAAATTGCTGTTAAATAGAACTCGAATCAAAATTATAAAATTAAAATCGCGTATTGGTTACTATATCCGAGTCAAAATCAGCTGCAGACGGCGTTTGTTATTTCGAAAAGTAGTACGTTAAAAATAAAACTCGACAAAATTACTTCAACTTTTCCAACACATTAAAACAAGTTTTTTTTAGGTGATGGCCTCAATGCACGCTTTTTTAAGTTGACGAAGACATTCCGGTATTACAGACACCCTAACAAAATCAACTTTGTTATTTATCGTTTTGAATCTGCACCTTCACTACGTAGATCATATTTCGGCACGGTTTACATTGACCACTTTTAAGTATCTTATGATCAAGAATCGTATACAATTAGTAAATAGAACTGTTTCTTTGGTTACAACCACCCAAACAAAGCAACCAAAAGTTTTTAAAGAATCCTAGCTTATATTCTAAAATGTTTCATTTTCTTTTGCTTTTTCAAAACTATCTAATTAAAACTTTCAAAATAACATAACATATTATCTAGAAACAGTTTTCTTTGTTCTCTACTAAGCAATATCGCCATATACTATATATTTAGGTCAGTGCTTCTCAACCTTTTTTTGGGGCGGCCCAAACCTTAGGCGCAAATAAACAGCAAAGCTTAGGCGACCCAATCTTTTTTACAGGCTTTATTGCAAGCATAAAAATCTCTATTTTCGTCCCAAAAACGTAGTGATCTTTAAAAAAAGGGAGTGTCTCCGCTTTTAAAAAAAGGGAGTGTCTCCGCTTTTAAAAAAAGGGAGTGTCTCCGCTTTTAAAAAAAGGGGGTGTCTCCGCTTTTAATCGGTCTTGGATTTCTTAATTTTCGTATCCAAAAAGTAGTGATTTAACTTTTACACAACTATAGTCGTCGGCGACCCAATCAAATTAAATATTTTTGGGTCGCGACCCAGGGGTCGAGAAGCACTGATTTAGGTTTTTATATGTCAAATGTATAAAGTTTGGTAACCCTTTTTAATTATCTAAAATAAATTCAAATGAGTTAATACTTAATTTGAAATTTGTTAAAAAATAAGTTTAAGATTGAAATTCACTGCAATGAAATAGGATTAGTTATTTAAATGCTACAGGTTAACCGAAACACAGGTGGTAAACAAAATCAATTGAAACATATTGATTAAAATGTTAATATAAGGCGAGAAAATTCTGCTAAATTAAAACGAGAACATATTTAGTTATATTATCAACTTCTTTTTTAGACAACAAAACAAAACTATGATATCACCACATTACAACATTTCAGAGCAAAACAATTTCCAAAAATTGACGCTGAAGCACAAAACTTGTGATCTTGACTCTGAGAGTGAAAGGGCGAATGTAATAGGTACAAGATATAAAAGATACCAGAGAGAATTACTACAGGAAAATTAGAAAAACAGGCAGTAAAACTTTCGTTTGAATCGACAACCGTATCAATATGCCTGATACAAATTTTTGAACCTTTCAATGGGTTTGCACCCAACAATTTGCAATATTTTTTTAGCCTTACTTAGTTTACAACGAAATATCAAAGACCCCGCAATCACACGCGAACAAACTGACGTCACTGAACGCAGGCTTGCGATGTCTAAGCTCGACAAAGCCCGAGTAGTTTCAGAAATGCAACCCAAGCGACTTTTAATCCAGAACGCCGCTATCCAAAAAGAAATAATATCTCAGACAGCCGGCTAATCTGCGTGTTTACGTTTGTTCATCAATGCCAGTCAATAGGGAGCGGTAAGGTCACACGGTGAGCCACCGTGATTTTGACGTCATTAGACTCGCATCACTAGAACCAATTGACCGTGACGTGAACTTGAGTGATTGCAAAGCACGATTCGCAAATCTCTGTTGCAGACTGTAGAAATGCTTCGCAGTTTGAATTGAATGAAAATAAAAAATGAATTTCAAAACGCTCGGCTCTTGCTCCATGCGATGCAAAGTAAAAATTGTTTCCACTAACTATTCAAAGTGTGTTTTTAAATCAGCATTTTTCATGTCAAAAACTTTTTAGAGCGAAGTAAGAAAAATAAGATGAGTAAAAAGAAAAGCAATTTGATGCAGACCAACAACATCGGTATTGAAAACAACCTTTAATTACTGGGTAAAAACAATTCATTAAATAGGGACCTTAAAATCAGGTCAAAGTTTACAAACGTCAAACAATTTTTAGTCTTTTTGGTGCCAGGTATTTGACAAATTAGAAAAAGTATTTATATCGATTTTAGGAAAACTTTTGAAGAAAGCTCCCATAAAAATAAACGTCTGATTAAAAGGAGCAACAGGTTTTTTAGTTCACTTCTGTCAGTGAGTTTTGTAACTTAACAATTTATCAATAAAAACACATTGAGAGAAAATTTTTATCCAAACAAAATGTAGAAGCGAATAAAACTTTAAACGTTCAAACTGGCAAGCTATCGATATTTTTTTATCTAAACACAGCCCTTCGCTAGAACAATTAGCAAAAAAACTACTCCAGGCCGCTACGGCATGATAAAGATATTGGTAAACAAAAAGCAAAACAACACAATAAAAACATAACGCCACACAAGCACACTTGCGGCATGCTTTTTGAAGCGAAAAGTAACCTTAGCTGGAGAAAAGCCGCTATTAAGATTGCCCCTCTTATTTTCCTGGGTGGGAAACAAATCCTCTCTGTCCATGGGTCCAGTCTGTTGCATGCAAACGATTGTTAATTCGATAAGCAAGGGTGTTGTCAAACAGCAAATAAAATCGTTTCCGATCGAACCAATTCATATTGTTTGTAAAGCAAATTGAAATCAGTGAAAGTTTATTTATGTAAGCAAAACATGTTTTTGTTATACTAAAAAAAAAAAAATGGATCAAGTAAACTTTACGCCCGACTGGGCGTATTCTTTACTTAATCGTAATCGTTTAATTTTTAGCTAAAAAAAATTAGGGTTAGGGTTTTAGGATTAGGGCCAGGATCAGGGTTAGCTAACTCCAACCCTAAACTCACTATTTTTTTAAACCGGGCGTATTCTTTGCCTGTTCACTAATCCGGGCGTATAGTTTACTTGATCAAAAAATTTCGAGAAACGGTTATGTTATTTTTACCTGTGGAGTAGGATAACGTATTCCAGGTTCCCCTTTGCTCCCTTTTAGACCAGGAAGACCGGGAAATCCCTGAAAAATTATGTGATAAAAAATATTTAGGAGAATGGAGTTGTTTAGGATAACACAAAATGAAACAATAAGTTTGCAAAAAGTTACGATTATCAAAACTTTTTCAAGATAAATTATATTTTCTAGCAAGTTATTTTTCCTTAAACTTAAGATTGTTTCTGCTTTTAAATGAAAAAGTGGCCTAAAAAAGCTTGGGTTTGAACTCTTATATCTCCTTACGAACTAGTTTGAAATAAGGTTGATTAAAGTAAAGAGCTCAGTATGAAATCAGCGCTAAGATAGTATATATCATTGGACGTCATTCTGTATGGCAACATATCCTCATAATGCATGTTGTTATTAGTTTTGCAGAAACTTTTATTTTACCGAAAATTTGAACCTATGATCTGATATTGCAATTAATATGGCAATGATAGAGCGTTCTTTTATGAAAGTGATTACCAAGCTTAAATCAAGCACTTGTTTTCTCAAACTATAATCACGCAATATTAAAAGCGGGATTTAATTGCTTACGATTAAAAAAGCAAAAATATAATTAATTGACTTTAAATCAACAATATTAATTTTATTCCAAACAAGCAGAACATCAAAACAATAAATTAAACAGGATGTGCAAGCAATTACTCCAAAACACAGCACACGAATTTTGCTTACTCTTTCTCCTTTCGTTCCTCTCGGTCCTGGTTCCCCCTATAAAAGTTAAATAATTTTTCACAGCGACAGTGAAAGCAAGTACGTATTTGTTCCATTAAAACCAATCAACCGGAACCGTAATTTTAATCTCAACTTGGATTAATTATTGCAAATCATATACAACTTAATTTTTTTTTCGAGAAAAAATCAAAAATAAAGATTATTCAAAGATACCAGAAAAACTACTGTATTTTTGTTAAATATTAAATTTGCCTAAACTTATGCAATACACAGCAAGCTAACTCATTACTAAAAACAAAATCTTATTGCTCCTATAAAAATGGACCAAAACAAAGGTAATGTTGTGTGTTTTGTAAGTTCATTTGCTTCACTATGAATACACCTAATAGGCTTTGACTCTGTTCGTTTTTCTACATTGACATAAAAAATTCACAATCAGGAACTGCAAAAAAATTAAAATTAGCAAAAATTTTTAACAGATGTTCTATCGCTTATAATGACCTTCACAAACAATCTCATTATTACATTGTATCAAGTAGGGCTCGAACAAGACGAAAATAAACGAAAAACTTTAAAAATAGGTTTTCAATTCACTTGAAAAGTTTTAAAAAAGATTTTAACCACAGTATAATGAAAACGTTTAGAAATGCCTGTGGCAGATTTTTCATTTTTTATCACTTTAAATATTAGGAGATAAAAACTACTTATCAATCTGATTAAAAATATTTTAAAAAATGGAGTTTTTATACCAAAATTTTTTTACAAAGAGTTATTTTTTTAAAGAATTTAATCTATCGAGATTAGATTGTGATTGTATGCATTAAATCAAATTAGCTCTGTCAACAACAAGCTTAAATTAATTTCACAAAATAAATTAAAAAAAAAAAGTGTCAAAAACTCATCTATACAAATTTTTTAAAAATTAATGATGGGTAACTTTTGTTGATCCAGATATTTAACATTTAGTTTATGGAATAAACTTCATATTTAATTAAAAAACGAAAAAATTCACGTAAAAGTTGTACAAATCTTCAATAATAGCCAAATAGATGATCTAAACACAATATTTTTATCTATTGAATCAAAACGTCTCTTTTATAAAAACAAAGCTTACCGGAATGCCATCGAATCCATTGGCTCCACCAACTCCCTAAAATTTCAAAAAAATAAAGTTTTTTAAACTTTGGAGCGCTTTGTTTATTGTTTTTAATTGGAAACATTGATTTGAGTTTAAAAAATAAAAATAAAAAAACTTACTGGTTTTCCTGTCAATCCAATCGGACCCTGTAAGAAAAAACAAAAGAAAGTTAAACTATCAAACTCGTATTATGGTGGTAAAGAAAAGAAAAACACAAGATGGCAATGGTAAAATAATTGCTCATTTTTTTTTTTTTTTTTGGTTTCACGGACCGGATAGCCGGGAAATCCCCTTGTTCCTTTGTTTCCCTGAAAAAAAAAAGTAAATTATAATTATACACTGCCAAATTTTAAAAACATTGTTCAATAAATTAGTCGTTAAGTAAAAGTGCAGTTGAAAATTGTTGGGAAAACCTTGAAAATATTACTGTATAATATTAGTTGCTTTCATTAACGTTGCAACGCTCTGGACAATTACAATCCCTACATCTTCGTTTTTGGTTTTTATTGACAGGTTTCTATCTCATAAGAAATTTTAAATAACAATGAAAAACGAACTAGGCTGCATGAAGATATTTTGATTAGTCGGCAGCGTGGCACAATGATTAAAAGTGACTTGTTGTTGGCAGACGGGATCAATACGACTGCAGTTCAAAATCTACTTGCGTCATTGTGTTGTGTCTTTCGAAAAGAGAAACTTTATTTGGTGATCTTTGAAAGCACCTCTGAGTTTCAGTTACATCTCTAAATAAAACCTTGAAAACCAAATGAAAATCCCAACTGGAAAGCAATATCTTGGCATCTTCGAAAGCAGGCGGGTAATCGCTTGACGGCTGCTCTAAATATAGCGCCTCCGACGCTTTCCTGCGGATCAGGAGGATAAATATGGAGATAAAAATTTAAGAAATCATTTATGATTCTTCTCAGAATTTCACCTAATCGTTGCCAACTTTTTATAAATATTAACAAACTTACTGAAAATGGTGTTAACCCTTTGAACGTCAATGTACCAATTTTGGTACATCGCCAATTCATGACTGAAATGCAAATGAGCCAATTTTGGTACATACCTTTTTAGAAGAATTTTTTAATGCTTGATAAAATAATTATTATAAGTTATCAAGGAAAAAAACTAAATTGCAATATGTGCAGTGGTTTTTCTTTGGTTAGAAAATATTTTTATGTAACACACATATACTCGTATACACGAAAATTAAAGGGACGTTCAAAGGGTTAAAATTGAGTTAAAAGTGTGTTCAACACAGCCTTTTTGGAACAATATTGATTGAATAAAACTTACTTTAGGCCCTGTTCGTCCTGGAAGACCTATTGGCCCCTACAAAAAAATAGGTCAAAAAAATTTACTTCTTTATTGATTGGTATAGACACAGGGGTGTCCAACCCGTGACTATCTGGCCGTCGTTACGATTTTGAGTGGTCCGCGCGGTAGTTTTCGAAATGGTTTAAACTAAATAGAGAAAAAGTGCTTTCGAAGATTTCAATCAAACAGCGAAACGTATTCGGACAAGAGCGAAAATCTTTTTTGTTAAAAGCTAAAGACCAAAGAAAGTCTTTCGCCGCGTGCTTTATTTACTTGGCCGACGATATATTTGTTAAGCCAAAATGACCCTTGGCTTGAAAAGGCTGGACACTCCTAATAAAGGAGAACACGAAAACAAACTAAATTATAAATTATAGCAACGTCATAAATACATGCGGCAAGCGATTTTTCTAGGAACCACATGCTCTATCCCACAGCACTACGAACATTCACCACCCCAATATTAAAATTTATATCTCATCAAGCAATTGTGCAATTTCAAAAAAGAAAAGTAAAGAAAGTTTCTATTTCAAATTGATCAAAGAGCACCAGTTTTTGATTATTTAAGAACAAGAAAATTAAAAACACACGTGTCCAAATAAAACAGGCAACAGAGAACTTTAAAAAATTTAATGGTCGTTTTACGTATCTACCAACTGTTAGATCTAGACCATTGTCTCAGTTTCCCTTTTTTTTTTATAAAAGTGGTTGAAACTCACCATCCACTAGATGTTGCTCAACGAACGTTGTCATGACAACGGAACGAGTAGTCGTTATCTTCCGACTTTGAATGAAGATAATGTGAAATTGAATTATCAAAATAAACCAAACTTGCCTTTACCATTTGCCATCTTGTGTTTTTGCACAAAAGTAAAATAAACTTTTAACAAAACTTAATAAATTATTAGCTAGTATTAATAATATAAGCATATACTGTACGTAATTTAGAACTTAGGCCCCTTTCCAGAGGCTCTCAACACCTGTGACCCCTTGCCAATTAGTAAAAATATTGTTCCGAAAGACTGGTGAAGACTAAAAAATGTCATCACTTTGAAACTGTCTCCGATTTCTTCATTTTCGTCCCAAAAGACTAGTGAAGACGAAAAAAAGATCATCACTTGGAAATTGTCTCTGATTTCCTTATGTTTGTTCAAAAAGACTAGTAAAGTCTAAAAAAGAAAAGGTCTTCAGCAAAGGCTTCTCCTCGTGGCCCCCCGGAAAATACCTCGAGGGCCCGATTGAGAAACCCTGATCTAGATCGTACAAGTAAATTTGAGTTCACGGCAAGTAAATTTTTAGAAATATTAATAGGTTTTCAAAGAAAAGATACGCCTTTTTGTAAACTTTACGGAAGCTAAATTGATTTCACTTGGTAATTCCTAAAAAAAGCATAGAAAATCAGATAAAAAATAAATTAAAAATTAATTTCGAAAAACTAAAAAAGTTGCAAGCAGCATGGTGACGTCATGCTTCCATTAACTGATCAAACGCATGCTTTATGAGTATTGGTGTTAGATTTTTTGTGATCGATCGCAGAAAATTAATCGAACGTTTTATTTTGAAACAAACTTTATTTACGATGACTTGATCAGGAATCAACCGACGTTAACAGCTCAATTCGATGTGCCTTTATATTTTCACGTTTCACATACTTCAGATGAAAAAGCAGTCTATGAATGGCTTGCACCGGGAATTGAACCCGAGAAAAATGTGTTGTTCATTACTTAGCAGCGAAAAATATAATTATTTAAAAATAGAAACTGACAACAGTTGAGATAACTCTCCAGTTGCTGAAAGCTTTCTAAATAATGCAAGCAGCAGCAATTAAAGCAATGATAGCAAGTATGAACGTTTGTGAAGTCACTGTTAATGTTTGGGGAATTTAGCATTGCTACGCATGCGTCATGCAAAATGGTGCGATTACATCTCGAACCTGATAGCGTGCAAAACTAAAAACAAGCATGCACGAGTAGATCGACAATAACTACCGGAAATCCGTTTTTCCCCGGACGACCCTGAAATCCGAACAGCCACGTGATTTACACAAGATAACAAGCGCGAAAACGCGAAGCGCTCGCAAATTAGTTTGATGCAAGTCTTAAATAAGTATTTATTTACTTTGCTTGAGCTTACTTCACAGATAATGTCAATTTCAAAGGCTTAAAGCAATGTTGATTGAAATGGTTAAACGCTTTTTAATAACAATCGTAAACAATACTTTTTAAATGTTTATTGTGGCAAATATTAAATAAATTTAAAAATTGTTTTGAAAGTGGAAAAAAAATTAAGACACTTTATGAAACATGGGGTTCCGTAATCTGACACAAAAGAAATCGCGAGAATGAATTAGACTTTTGATATTAATATTCAAGTATTAGACTAATAAAGTGCAAGAAAAGTAGATTATACTATTTACTATTGCGATTTACATAATGATCTAAAATGGGTTACATTTAAGCGTTGTCGAACAAACCACTTATGAAATAGGTGAAAAAGTTTTTAACATAAAAAACTAAGAGCCTCCTAATTGATTTAAATCCGAAAGGCAATTATCACGCTATTATCTTGATCTTGGACAAATTTTGTAATTATCTAATTTGGTGAATAAAAAAAACTTACTTATCAGTTGGATTTATTTCTTAATTATTATTAGGGGGTTCGATGGAAAAAACAGGTGTAGAAGTGTCAACACTTTTTTTTAATTTGAACAGGTGGCAAAAGTGGAAAGTCAAAAACAAATTTTTCTTCAAGGGTATTAATTGAAGTTTTACATAACAACAAAAAAAGCTTTGTTAAAATTGATAGGATATAATGTTTACACTTAATACAGATCCTTTTTTCCCAGACGCCAATGTCTAAACAATTTAAAATAAAATTGTTTATTTTTCAAAGCGATTTCTTTATTCCAGTTACGGTACGTTGTTGAACCGTAAACTACTTGATAAAATTGCACTTTCAAACCTAAGCGCTTGTTATGGGCTAAATAACCAGTAAAAACATTGATTAGTCTATAATTTGAATTGGCACTTGGTTCATGAAATCAATCTTTTAACTCGAGAATATAGTGTGTGGTCTTTGTACTTTCTTTCTTGTCTTTGTTCTTCCTATCCTTCGTACATTAAAAAAGATTTTGCCTTGAAAATAAAAAAAATGGCCGCGAACGCCACTTTTTAACATTTCCAAAAGGCGTAAGTTTTAAAATTACGTTTTATGCCAGGGGCGGCTCACACGTCGATCGCGACGTCTTAACTGGTCGATTGCTTTTGATTTTGAGTGAACTAGAATGTTTTAGTTCAGGGTTGACCAAACTACGGCCTATTTTTGTAGTGAAGACTCTTTTTTTTGGAGTATTTCATTTTGGGCTCGAAAAACAAGAAATCCAAGATAGATTCAAAGTAAAGACTTTTTTTTTAAATCAATAATTTTTAAGATCGCTTTTTCGCAGTGGTTGATCGCAAGTTCTTAATGGATTTAAGGTCGATCAAGCGGCCAGACAAGTTATCCACCTCTGTTTTATACAGGGTGATTCAGCCAAGTGTAGACGGATTTTAAAGGTGGCTGTAGAAACCCTGGGAATAAGGACTGCGGATCCCATTGCACTCTCAGGTGACTTATTGTGTTGACTAATTAATGGATTGTTTTTTCAGAAACATTGATGTTAATGTTATTGATGTTGCTATGGGCACTATAACTGTAGCTGTTCGGAAGTTGTTTGAGTCGGGGTGAACCCCTGGCAAAGTGTGCACACTATTGAGGGGTCGTGTGGGCAGATCTGGTGTTTCTAAGGCTCTGAAACGTTTAAAAGAGACGGGCTTAGCCCTCCCAAAGGTGGGGAGTACTCCAAGGTTGCAGGGTCGGGCACCAAAATTCATTGAAAACGCCGGGGAGAAAGTCGGGAGGAATCCCGGGAGAAGCGTGGGAAAATTGGTTTCGGCCACTAGTGTGAGCTGTGGGGCAATGCAGAATGTTCTTAGGGATGATCTGGGTCTGTACCCTTTCGAAAAAACAGAAGCTCAGTTGCTGTCGCGGGTTTCAAGGGCCAAAGGGCTGCAGAGGACCGGGCTTCGTTTGGAAGGGTTTGGAGATGGCACGCAGTCTCCGGTTCTGTAAACTAATGAGAGGTTGTTTACAGTCCGGGCCGTGCACGGTCATCAGGGTGGCTGGGCTTATGCAGTGAGTGAACAGGGAGTCCCGTTGAATGGCAGGCTTGCGTTCCGGGGACAGAGGCCGGCTTCTATCATGGTCTGGGCCGCGGTGGCTTCAGCTGGGGAGAGGGCCCCCTCTTCTTCATTGGGGAGGGGTTTTGAGTGAATCATCGCGTGTGTCTGGAGCTGTTGGGGCAAGGGTTGGTGCCCTCAGTGCACACAGCGTTCGAGGAAGTGGAATTACCCTCCAGCAGGACGGAGCCCCATCCCATACCGCCAATCTTGTCCAAGAATGGTAAGGAATATGGCAGGGTTTTGGCCGAAGAAATTGTGGCCTCCTTCCTCTCCAGATTTAAACTCTTTGGACTTCGCCATTTGGAGTATTCAGGAGAGTAAATCCTGCTCTTGCGGTTACCGGGGTGTCGGGGCTCTGGGGCGTGGATTGGGGACTTGTTGGGATGGGATTTCGGGAGAAACCGCGCGTGCCTCATGAAGGCGGGTTCCTGGCGGATTGTGGGGGTGGAGGGAGGGTGTATCAAAAAATATATGTTGATTTTATTTCCTTGGTCTATTTTTATGTTTTCCTGAAAATTGCTTTTCATTTTTCTTCTGTTAATGTATTTATATTTCATTAAATATTTGTCTACACTTGGCTCAATCACCCTGTGCAAATGCGCTGCGAAAATCGACTCGTATTTCTTTTGCAATGCGATCACGTGATATTTTTCAGCAACATTAGTTTAATTTTCGTTAGATAAACCGAAATACATTAGTTTAAGAAGAGAAAGCATTATCGACACAACGTAAAACACAACAGTAACGCGCAATAAACTTGCAGCATTTTCCAGCTGGTAGAAAAACACAGCCTGACCAACTGGTTGCAAAGTGGGCCGCGACAAACTGTTACTGTACGAGTCAGTCCATTCATTGCTTTTCATCTGAAGATATAAAAGCTCCGCAGCTGAGCTTAGCGCTTTAAAAGAAAACTGAACTCCGATTAGAAACTCTGAGAACAACTCACCTGTCGACCTGTAACATAAAAGAAAAAGATTTTATCTTCGAGATGATGTGTAATTATTTGTTTAATGTAATACTCTTGGATACCCAGAAAAAAATGATTTTGTTGGAAAAGAAAACATCTAAACATTTTGTGACGGAAAAAAAGAGAATTCATCTTTAGAATGAGATTGACATGGAAAAAACTGAGATAAGTTGAAAAAATAATATGAAGAATTAGAATACATTAAAAAGTAATGGATTCCACGTGTTACGCGGTAACAATAAAATAGAGTAAGATAAAAGTTTTGAGAATAAAAAGCAAAGCCAATACATTGTGAAGCATAGATTTTTAAAGGAAGTTTAAAAATTTTAATGCACTTTATCATTATCTAATTATGGAAAAAGATTATCTAAATTTTATGCTACGAAAAAAGTTTTATTTATAACCCAGGTTTTATTAATGGTTTAATAATTTTAGTTTGAGTCAAGTAAAACATAAAATAAAACCTACCTCTGCGTCCTCTTCTTCCTTGATTACCTAAAAAGATAAAATATTGTAAAATTGCACGGGTCGCAAAAACTTTTTATTTACTAAAGGTTTTTACCATTTTTACCCTAGGGCTAGGCCAACCCAATCTTGGCACAGCCGACGATTTTTTTGTATGTTTCCGCGGCCCGGATTCCGTGTAGAGGACAAATAGCAGTGTTTTCAGTGTCTCATCACAGATGCTGTTTCCCCACATATGTACAACAGTTTTTTTGATTTTCAAGAAAACGTAATTTTGGCCTAACTGTCTATGAAATTACGCCCTTTGTTAAAGGTAAACGCTTTTGGGTAACTTAAGCCATTCCACAATGTATAACATCGACTATAATTCCAATGCATCGGTTTCGAAAAATTTAATCTCAACAAACTAAAACATACTTTTTTTAATTGAGACTAATTTTCAACTAAGAAGCAGAAGCCACACAAATAAAAAAAGTTTTCGAACTATTCAATAATAAACTCCAAAATAAATAAATAATGTTCTCGTTTATTTTTTTTTAATCTACCACGCGTAGTCATTAACGTATTGATATAAAAAAGCAAGCAAATTCAGCGCTTTCAAAAGTTAAAGAAAACAAAACCACACTTATATCTCAACGTAGATTTTGAATGCGGTATATTTACAAATCAATAAACGAAGTTAAATGAACAAACTAATTTTAAAATCATCGATGGGTGGCGCAGTTTGGGCAGTCTTGAATTACACCCTCTAATCCCGCTCTGTTTAGCCTGGCATGTTATTTCAAAAAATGAGCCAAAGCTTGTCATTTAAAAAACTTTAAATAATCGTAAGTGCTGTGTCGCTTCTCTGCAATAGTACCTTGCTTTGAAGTTTAAACAGAGAGCAGCGACAAACCTTATCATTAAGTCTGTCTTTTTTGGCTCCTTTCGATAAGACTTTCATGGTGTGTTGAAAACGCAAAAACTCAAAGAGTCCCCCTTACAGCTGAAAAATGACAAAAGTAACAGTCACGAAAACAAACACTAAAGATAAAGTATCGCGTCATCTCCAAAATAATCCAGCATTAAAAGCTCATTCGTGTCACCGGAACCGATCTAGTACCCGAAGTCGCTTGAGGTTTGATGCAATGCGGAACTAGAGATAACTTTCAATGTCGGCGTGCCACGTGTTTAACGTAAGATTACGTCATGAGATGTGGATTTTAAATTCTGGAAGTTACCTGTCTCAGCTCGATGTTTTAAGCTTGATTTATTTATACATTTCTTCAAAGCACATCCGACTAAATACGTGTTTAGTAAAAGCGCACTTGTTAAATACTGTAAAATCTACAACGCAGCATTCGTAGAACATGGAAGTAATTCATAAGTACAAGTAATTGTAGCCCTGTAAGGTTAAAAGAAATTGTTTGAATTTCATGTAAAATGGCAACCAGAGTCAAAAAATAACCCAACCTCTTATACTAATGACGATAATGTTTGATTAAGATCCCAGTTTAAAAAAAAAAAAAAAAAAAAAGAAAACGTTGCGGTAAACGCTTACCCTATATTAAGTTTAAATTTAGTCATAAATCACCTTTTATCTTATATACAGCTCTAATTTTAACAATTAATCAATCTATCTTTTCATGCCGTGTAAAATTTGCTTCCTAAAGTTGTACCGAACGTCGTAAATGTAGAACGAATAGTCACGAAAAATGACATTACGTCAAAATACAAGTATAACTTCAGTAAAAACTGTATCATGTTATAGTTGAACACGAGGAATTCACAATCGAGCTCTAACAAGAGCGAAACTCGTGTCTGGTGCTTCTCATTTTCAGCAGCTCGATTTGTATCGTGTTAGTTAGATTCTATTTTACATTAAATAACTTTCATTTTCTGCCGTCAAAACAACAATTTAACAGGGTGAAATATGTACCAACTTGAAAATCAATTTATTATAACTTGATGAATGCTTTGATCAAAAAGCATTATTTGTTTGAATTGAAAGCTCATTTCATTTGTCTTCGATATTAGCGCCACGTTATTGCGGCAAAGTTGAAAAATCAAGCTATGAAGGTGATATGAGTATCAGTTTCAGTTAGCTTTGATTCAAAGTTACTTTTTACGATATTGCAAGAATGACGAAAAATTGCTCGAAAAGTACTGCAATTTATCGCAATCACTGAATCTTGAAGCGATAAAATTTCTTTGATCGTAACTGAGTCGATTTGAAGCGAAAGATGCTCGATATTACGAAATTGCTATTTTACATTAGATTGGTTGAAAGGTTAACGACCTGAGCGTTAATTGGTCAATTCATTCAAGGGCGTAGATGAACTGCAAGCGAATAACTCAAAAAACACGTTCGGTAAACTCCATGGAAAAGAAAACAGCAACTTCTTTAATAAGCTTATTTGGTAAACACGTGTGTCACATTTTTGAACGTTTTATGATGGCTTATGATTAGCTTAGAAGTATTAGACTAGTCATTGATGATTTACAAAGCACTTATTGAGCAGGAAAAGCATCTCAGTAAAAAGCTATTACAGTCCCACGGGTGATCTTAGGGCTCGTTTCCACTACGAGCGTCGACGAGATTTTTCTTTGTTTGTTTTATTGATTCTTTTAGTTCTTTCCGCGCTTAAGCGCTAAGAGAAGCAAAAAAATCAATAAGAGAAACAAAGTATACTCCCGTCAGCGCTCATAGAGGAAACGAGCGCTAACTCGACAATGGAACTGGTACAAGTTGTAGCTAAACAGACCAACTGATCAAAAACGGTTTATGAAGCGCTTAATTCGATTTTTATTTTGGAAGCAATTACCTCCCTGAAACCATTCGCTAGATTGAGGTCAACAATTTTTCGTAAGGATAACAGAAATTAGTTTGTATACGTTCAAGTCTCTATTGCTTTACATATTTATATCAATGATAGCAAGACAATTCAACTTAGGCCTTTGTCCACAAGATTTGCAAGATGACCATGCACCACATGACACATCGAGTGACACAATAAGATTTTGATTTTACAATAAATTGTTGAAGAAATTTCTTCCAAATCCGACAGTTAACAAAAGCTTGCAAAAGCAGGCGCCAATATCAAGACTTCAAATAAAACTGAAAACAGACGTCGGCAGCAAACGATATCTATTTTCAATAACAGAAACATTTATTACGTAAATACAGTACATTAATAAGAATCCCATGTTATTTTATATTTTATGCTTAATAAAATAATTTCTTTTCAACACAATAAAATCAAAATTTGCTGTTGTTTTTTTTGAAAATGATGCTTCGTCAACTTTGATTAAATCATTAATCCGTTCTTTACCGCTTTCCGCAATTAAATTGAGTGATGATCGTTTCTTAATTATTGTTATGATCAAAATCGCATTTCTATTCTTTTTTTAGTAAGCAATAAAATTAACAAATAATATTCTTCATTTGATTTGTGTTGAATTGATATTTGAGAAGGAATTGTCAGCAAAGAAATCCCTAAACTCAAGAAGCCATGAGGTCATGAGAAAAGCAATTAACAAAATCTACCAAGAATACTCTAGTGCCATAATGAATTAGTTTGGGTTGCATTTCTCTCCGGATTCGAAAAATTGAAAGGAAAAGTACCGAACTTAAAATTTCCCAAGAGATCGAAGAAGCATAAGTGTGCAAAGGTTGGCAAATAGGCTGGCTATTCACAAAAAAGTTTTTCTATCTATTTAAAATCTTTCAGTTAAACTTCTGTTGATATGAATAAAAACTGAAAAAAAAGCCAATTGTAGTCTGCTGCGAGGTTTTAATTCCGGTTTGTTACGTTGAAAAAGCTTTAGTTTGACACTGATTTCGAAGAGCCTCTAAATTTTTGAATCAACGCTTTCGAGAAGATAAGCAGGCATTTTATGAAAACCTAAATGTAGAATTTGCAAAGAATTAGAATTTTTTCAGCTTTTGCTGTAGTTGCATTTCTTTCTCGGCGCAGGAGGCGCAGGTTCGATTCCAGGAGTGGCCGAACCCACCACTGTGTTGCCAACCGCTTGCGACCGTTTTGTTTCACAATCGCGATGTTACAGAAAAAGGCGCCGCGAACTCGTCACTCGCTTCGGCGAATGAAACAAATATAATGAAAGGTTTGGATTTTGGATTGGTACTTACTAAACCAGCGCAATTTCAAGCACAAAAACTTGCACAAGCACAAACACGAACGTAAATTAGAGACGCCTTTCACAAATTGTTTTGGCGGCGTGTGCGTATTTCTGGGCAATGTAAAAAAACGAATTTTCCGTTATACATATCTTTCATCTTACAACGACCAATAAATTAAAATGGAATTCGAATTAGTTTCAAACAATTCATATTATAAGGATAAACACGAAAAATAAAATTTCTGACAAATTGCTTGAACATTTAAAATACCCGCCTACGTAATGCTTTAAAAAACATTATTCTGGAAAAATAGGATTTAGGGAAAATATTATTCTGGAATTTAAAAAATCGAAGTTGTGAAAAATGTGACGTTGTTGTTAAACGTTTTCTTTTTCAAATTGACAAATGGTTTGTTTTTCTAGCTATTATCACCCAAACCAGGCTGTCATGAACATGGTGTTTATATAATGGCCTGACAAACAACTGAAAAGATACTATTTTATCTACGCATTCATGAAATATAAACTATCGTTAAATTTAATACCCAAACCACAGAAAACTATCTCTTAGCTATAAGTTGCCATTAATTATTTATGGTTATTATAGTACATAACTCTTACTACTTCAATATCCTCAATTCATTCAGCTGATACAAAATAAACGGAAGCAAAAGTTTTTCAAAAAATACTTTACAAAACAAAAACATTTTGAGATTATCTTTAAGAGTCAATTCATTGGAAATTGGCAATGCTTGGCAGTTTGATGCTAACGCTTTAGCTTGAGACACGACAAAGCTATTTAGGACGTATAGGACTCAAAAAGATGAATCATTCTGGTAATTAACATGTACAACGATGTCTGGAGACTGAACAACAAAACTGCGTTTTGTTTTGTAAAAAGAAATGAATCGAAAGAGTTAAAAATACCACTCAAAACATCTTATTCTTATCGAGACAATTATCTAATTATCTGGTGTCGGCGGCTACAATTGTTGACCCAAAGAAAAAGCGGGACTTCCATTTAAAATGTACCAGTTTCACTACAGCCTTCAAACACTTTAAATATGATCTTGATCAATCGCAAGTCGAAGAAGTATTTTCACATAAAAGCAAAAGGACAAGTCTTTAATTCAATAAAACAAGTATCAGAAAAAAACTTGCGTCATCGAATACAAACACAGGCATGTTTAAAAATGTATTGGTATCGTTTGTCACACCAGAACATCTTTTCAATGGGTTCGTATATAGAATTGTTGCAAAATAGGAATAGCAATTTAAAAGTCCTGATGAAAAACTTTCTTCCAAAATATGATTAGCCAACAACAAAAGAACGTTCGTTTTGCAAACTTTGAGCTGTTTAAAACATCACAAGCTAACACAGTTTAAAGCTATACTTGTTTAAAGACCACACGTATTCTGTAAACACATCACTCCCGATTGATTACTTCGGTAACGAATAAATCGCTTTGCGACAAGCTCCGACATTAAATCGATCATTCGCTTGTCAAAATATATCGACTTTAGTTTAAAAATGTTTCAATAAGAAAACTCCTAGTCTGATTTTTTTTTTAAGGGGCGAATTGATGAAACAAGATGAAATAGTATTTACAATGGTTTAAGCGAAGATTTCTTTCTTTTGACGACTTGACAACTGAACATAACATTTCTATTTCAAACGAACGAACGCGTTAAGATTTACGCGAAGTCCTAATGGACTTTAATTTCGCTTTAATGTGTTTTTGTTGTTGTACGGGATCCGTCAAAGAATATAAATTGTTTGTTTGAGGCCAAAGCACAATCGTCCAGCGATATTTTTCTTGGCCTTTTCTAAGCGATTCGCGGAAGGCGAACCCAACTTTGCGGGAACGACCCGGAATGGAAGCTGTCAACATGTTGCGAAAACATTACTTTGAAAGTTAGCTTAGCGCACACAAGTATTAGGCGGGGCGAAGTTCATTGAAGGGACGTCGTTCGGCACGCGAGCACGTGACAGACGACGTAGCGATTTCGCGAGTTCGAAAATAGAAGCCGTCTTAAAAAGATGCTCGACAACGCAAGCGCGTTGTAAATTAATAAGCGATCACGACCGACACATGGCTTTTATTACATCACATATTTGAGACCTTTCACCTCATATCGGATTGCCGAGCAATAAATCCGTTTCGGATAGAGTAAATAGAAAACGCCTTTGACCGAAACTTGAATAATCACAGGTGTGGTATGGACGGTGCTTTCTAAAGGGCAAGTAACGTGATAAAACTATGCGAGGTTGTTTGATGCAACTCAAGATCATGGTGATCTACACAAGATAAGTTACTTTTATTTAAAGAACTGATGAAAACTATTACTTTAAAATTACAAAAATATTATAAAAAATAACTTATTTCAATTATACGATTGTATTGTTCAGATTTTGAGAAACTTCTGTTATTGTTTTACCTATAAAAAAATATAAATACAATTTCAAAAAACAATAACAAAGTAAAAACTTGCTAAACCTGCAGAATTGCTACATTTCGGCTTTACAAAAGTCCAAAAATAAAAAGTCCCAAGGTACAATATGTTTTCAACGACTTAGTTACGACTAAAAGAAATTACAAAAATACAATGCATTACATATATTACAGAAAACGTTTCTATTTGTCATTATGACAAGCAACGACAAAGGTAAAGTGTCAAATTTACTACAGAGTAACCATCAGCTGATTGCTACATCTTGACAATTAATTAAATCACTTAAGGTTATACAAAGTAGGCAACTGAAAAAACATCGCACAAATTGTTGAAAAATCTTCGTCGAATTTTTTTGCGGGAATTATCTGCGATATACACCAACGTTGCAATGAATACTGGAGTTTTTTCCAAACAGACTTCGAAAAAACATGTCTAGCAATAACATAGCATGATGAAATGAACCAGCATTTCTTAACCTGGGGGGCACAACCCCCGTGAGGGTCTCCAAGTATTTTAATGAGAGCTGCAACAATACATTAAAGAATATTTTTAAAATCTATACCTACAGTAAACAGAGCGGAAGGGTATCGCAGGCTATAATCCCAAAAAATCCTAAATCCTAAAAAACTCATAAAGCACAAAAGCCCTCAAAAGGTTGAGAAATACTGAATTAAGCTTTTAGTATCTTATATTGTCTAACAATGAGATATGCCTTTTGCAATACACCTTCGACAAATAACAGTTTAAAAGAAAAACGTCCAAAATGAAAAAAAATTATTCTATTTCATCTTTTTAAACATTATTGACTTGCCAACGACGCGATTATTACTATAATGGTGCCGGTTTAGTATGTGGCCTACCTTTCGAAAAGGTAGGCCACATACGATTCACATTTGAAAGGTAGGCCACATACTAAACCGGCACCACTATAAATTAGTGCAAGAAATCAGTAACAGCTCATGCAACGTTTCTTAACCTGGGCCAAACCAACCCCTGTTGATAAGTTTCTTAATTTTGAAGTAAACCATTTGCGACAATTGAAAAAACACTGAAGTTCAAGTTTACTGCGAAGAATTTTTTATTTACTAAATGTCAAAACTGGCTGCAAAGTGAACAGCACAAGTATTCATCAATTCCGACAACCAAAACACAAATTGTCCGTTTGTGGTTTTGAAGTTTAATTGTGATCACGATTTTGTGTTTGCAATAATTTCGCATTGGAAGTAAATCGGATAGTCTTGTTTGATAAAAAGGTAAAATATGCAAAAAAGTTTAAGAACTACTGAGCTATTGTCTTAAAATGTTTTAAAATTTGAGCTTGTTAATTATTGAATTGTGTCGGTCACGTTATCTTTTCTTGTTGCCATCCAATGTAAAGTTAAACTTAAAAAGTTTTCTAATCAAATCTAACGATGTCATGATTGGATGAACAGCTGCATATGTCATGACACGACGTGATCAGCAGTTCAAAGAACTTCGTTGGGTTGCGTTACTTAAGTACATTTTCTTTTTTTTTGATATGAAAGCACACCGCAAAGCAAAAAACTTGATACAAAACTTTATGCAAAAAATTGTATAAAAAAACTTTTTAAAAGTAAAAAAATTAAGTTCAAGGTATTCAAAGCAATTATATTTTTTCAAGGTTTAACAAGGCAAATTTTCATTAACTTCCACAAATTTTTAGGATAATGCCGTAAAACTTTTTTTAAACCATCGAATTTATTACAATAAAAGCAACTGCCAAGCAAGTTGTTGGTCTCACGAGAAAGGACTTCATTGCAGTTTTCCGTTTGTTTGTTGTCGTACGCCTTATTAAAGTCAAAGTCACGGAGATAAAAAGATGAAAAACAAACAGACTTTAGTGTAGCAATATCTTCTCAACTAAGGACTGGTAAACTTCTGTATTAATTGCTTTAAACTTATTTTTAGTTGTAAATAAAAGCCCAAGTGTTACCCCACGAATCTTAAACATAGCAAATTATATCTTTACGATCCACAATACAATAGCCAATTAAAGTAAAAAAAAACAATTAATACATCGATTAATTAAAGAATAACTGCGGCAGCCGGATTAAAGGAGTAATTAAGTCTACCTTTTAGTTCCGCAACGGGCCCTATATACCACGCGGCCCCCAAGAAAGCATTCACCAGTCCGACAGTTCGTCCACTAATTTCTTAATTAAATTAGTTAAAAATGGTACAGAGTAACTTTTTTTTTTTTTGTTCTTTTGCGAAACAAAAGTAGTAATAATTACCAAAAACTTTAAATTTGTTTAAGCGCGTCACAGTTTGCGATGCTCTTCTGTGTGACATTGGTCTGCCCAATTTTACTCAGTCCAAACACGGTTGCAGCAATAGCGAATCGTTGGTACTTCGCAGCAACTGTGCTAGATTGTACCGGCAGGTGATCGAAACCACACTTCCCGCGTCAGAAAAAAAAAATGCTGACTACGTCGACTGTACCAATAATCGCAAACAAAACAAATCCCACGATTTCAACGATTAAAAAACTTTTTTGGTGAAGATGCGGTGTTAATATTAAAGCGTTATGGATAATTTGTTAATGGAAATCAACTATAAAGCAGCTATGCATTCAAAATTATAAATTCTGAACAAAGAGTTTAAATAACGTATTGACAGATTAATATTTTTATAACTTAATAAAATTTTAATTGAATTATCCACGAGCCGACCACCATCGAAGATTTAATAATGTTCAAATTCGGTGTCAAGTCAATTGCTACCTTGCATCGAGCGTTTTGGTGTAGTTATACTGTTCAAATGTTTTTCAAAATCACATAAAAAATAATGTAGATTGATAGAATAAAAGACCCAATATTATGGTTATCGTTTTATTTGATTCTAACATTTTGAGTACAGTATTTTATTCATTGTCAAAAAATGCATTTTTTAAAAATTTTAACGTAAAAGGCAGAAATTACTAAAAAACGTATTATTGCGTGATAAAGAATACTGTATTCGTTTGACGAAATGGGTCTTAAATAAAATTTACTGTTTTTAGCTTTTTTTTTAAAGACTGTTTTAGGATTGTAGAAAACCGAGAAAGCACAGATGGTATAGCTTGAGGCAGCTGGTGACAATTAGATTTCTACAAACTAATTATTTCTCAAGAAATTTTTTATAGAAGCCATATAAACCCATCAACAGACACTGGTACAAACTCGGTCTTTGAATTTTAAATCGTCCCTTTATTTCGGCAAAACACGTTTTTTACTTTCGCTGGAAACTTCAATAGACGTCGACGTCGTAAATGGTCGTAAAATTTAATCTAAATCAAAAGTCTATCAAATTTTCATGTCGAGGTGTTAAGACAATAGTCGTAAAGCGTCACCTCATCAACAACCAGCATCGGGCTTTTGCAACCTGAAGAATGTAGCAAAAAGTTCTGATGCGCCGACAGCGGTTTTAAACGCAACTATTAAAAGCGCTTTTGTTTAACGCGGGGTCAGCGTTGGCGGCCCCTTTAAAGCTCTTCGTTGGTTGTCACGTGGCTTAAGTGTAAAACAAAACTAAGGAATAATAATTTGCACCTTTGTTCAGAGTTAGAAGGTTTTTAAATTGGTTATTTTGAACCAAAAAGACGTTTAAACAACAGTTCCTGGAAACAACAACAATCGAAAAAATCAAGTTGTGAAATATAGCGTCAATGGGTTAGAAACGGCCTTGCGTCAGCACAACACTTACTAAAAAACAAATAACAATGTTGCCAAAAAGAATTCGGGCAACTAGTAGGATTAATCTCGAAAACGTGATAAATGACCTAATCCGTTCAACACAAAAATTCTCCGCGCTACGTATTACTTCAACCATTCAGCACTTTATGACGAAACCCGATGCATCTTGACTATCGTCAAAAAAACTGCAACATAACACTGCTGCAATTCAGCAGTTGATGGGCACCTCCGGCATGTATACGTCACGGAGTGGTAGAGTCTTCAAAATAAAATTAAAAGTCTTCAAAATGAAACTAACTAATATTTTCGTGACACTCAATGTAAACAAACCTTCAGTACGAGGTGTAAGTATCGATAACAAGAGGCAGGAAGCAATTAATTCTTTGTCAAGGAGCTGCGACCGATGTCACACTTATAGATGAGACTGGCTTATCGGGATAAACGAAAAAATTACTGTTCAGAAAACAAACTTTTTCAAACAATTTTCACTTTGCATTTTTTAATTATCGTGATCATTTTACTACAGCTGCTAATCGATTTCTTAATTGTTTCTCTATCAAAGGCTGTTTAGATGGCTGATTGTCATTCTTTTAACTATTGCTATTTTGTTTCTGCTTTAACAAGTTAATAGGTTTATTTATTTTTTTGTTTGTAAACAAACAATCTTATAATGGTCTGTGCAACTAAGAAAAACTTCGAGTTTTCCCATACGAGATAATTTTAATAATGAGCGATAAAAATGTTTGAAAAAAACTTAACGATAAGGATTTGGAGCATACTCAACTATCAACAGCACCTGATTATAAACGTAAATTTTTTTCTTGTGTGTGTTTGAAGAATTATAACACAAAGAACATTTTAAACTTGAATCAAATAAATAAGAATTGGTTTGAGTGACAGCTATGTCTTACATAAAACAGCAATTTCAAAAGGAAAATTGGTGGCCACACGAGTTACATAAAAAGAATTTTGAAAGATCTAACTAAAGTAGACTATATTTTCATGTCTGTAAAAAAATTAATCTTACCATACAGCGTGACTAAAAGTTGTTCTCTCTTTTATCAATCCTAGTTCACAAGAATTATCGTCCTATATGCATATATTAAAAAGTATTACTGATAACTGCTACTTAAGCAATAAAACATTGCAATAAAAATTACCTTGCAGAAACTACATCATACAAATGCAATAAATAAATCCATATACGCTAATCAGTCTTATAAAAACAAAGCAACAGGCCTATTGTAAATCTTAATCGCAAGATATAGTACTGGTACCTTTTTAATTCAGCTTTTTACTGGCATAATTGTAAAATAGAAGTTCAGTGATTAATTGTACACAATTACCTCAAAAAACTTTTGAATCAAAAAGTAAAATATTAACTATTTCTTGTGAGCAATTCGATTATTTGATTTCAATGAATTTCAACAACATAAGAGGATTTTTGGTTTGGGATATCCATCTATTAAATTGTAACTATAGGTGGACATACTTTACTGCAACATGTAAGGGTGCCTTATGAAAACAGCCTTACAGCGAAGTATGGTTTTTGAAGTTGGTTTTTGATGAAAGTAAATGAATAGGATTCTGACAAGTGATGACAAATTACTTATTATTACGCTGCTAAGCAGTCGATTGTTTTCTACATTGTACTTTGCTTACAGCATCAAACGATTCCGACAACCTTTTTACCGCTCCAAACACCATGGCGTTGGTCGAGCCTTACTTAAGAAAAAGTTTGCTGAGTGGGAAGGCGGCAGAGCGAGCTTAAAAAGTATTTTTTCTATTCTTCCTCTACTTGTAAGCATCTCAATGTTTCAAAACCGATCTATTCAGGCAAAGAAGCGAATAGAACGCCCGGCTGTACCACTCTGTGTAATGTCTCTTCGTTCTGTTAACTGGCGCAGGCTATGTTCGATAAGCACTTTTAATTTTGGCCATCAGTAAGAAAACCTTTACAATTAGGGTTGGGAAAACGCTTTTTATTCAGCGACCTTATCGTATGTCAGTTGAAAACAATTAAAAAGCAAGCAAAATTAGATGATGCCAACAAGAGAAGCGGTCATTATTTACTTATCGTCCAACCAGCTCGTTTTTAAAACAAAGACATTTTACAAACCGTTAGGCGATCATCGTTTAATGTTATTGCGTTGTCGAATAGTACATTTTAAAGTGCAGAAGGTGTATATCCACATTAAAGAAAAATAAATAAAATAACTTTAAAAAAAAAAAAATTGTATGTACCTTTGGGTCCCGGCGGACAATTACAATCACCACTTGAACGTCGGAATCGAGTTGAAATAGATTTGTCCTGAAAATTAAAAAAATTCATTTCAAATTAGACTAAAAAATCGTAAAAAATTCGACTTGACCATGTTTTGACTCTTAGTCATAATTTACTTAGCTGGAAAAATAAAATTTCTAAGATCGAATTTTAAAATAACGTTCGGTAATATTAATCTACTTGAATTGGAATGACAGTGAAGTAAAGTCTGGTTTTATTAAACATCTTTCAAACATAATTTCATTTAAATAAATATATATCTCCAAATTATTTTGTTGAACATTTTTTTGACAAAGTACTTCACTTCTGGTGCAACAATAATTGATCATTTTATAACTTTTTAATAAAATAGATTCTCAGACTCCCAGGGCTTACAGAAAGAATGCTTTTGAAGAAAAAAAGTCGTAAATGGCTTGAAAAATCATTTCTGTTTTGTTGATTACCTCGGCAACTTAAATGCATCAAAAACTTCGAACAATTGCATCATTGCTTAGACATTGTAAGACCAAGCCTTCGCCGAGACAAACCAATCATTTGTGACCAATTGAAAGCAGATCAAAGTGAAAAGTGGGCATTTTGCCCTCTTGAAAACTTCTAATGGTACTTTTTTAACTAACACTTAAAGCCACTTCAAAATCAAATAAGTAAAGTAAACAATCAAGCTACCTTAAGTCAGCCGTCAGTATCAACAATTTGAGTCGAAAAGTGAATATATTTTTGAGAGTTTAGTTTGACATTTGGCTGAAAAAAGGAATTACAACCTGTTCTATATTTGAATTGTCCTTTGAAATCCAAGCTAAACAATTCAAGGTGACAAAAATTTTTTACCATATTTCACCACGACATTTTAATTGTCCAACAAATACACTTGATTCAGTTTAAAAAAGCTCAAGTTTTCAGGCAACTCAATAAAATGGCAATAAAATGTGAGAGCGCTCTTCAAAGAAAAATGCAAATAAACTGAGGCAATTCAAAGGTTCAAACTTAAACTTCACTTTGTTTGTTTAAGCCAAGTTTTACATTTGTAAACGATTATTTTTGTTTGATATCCACTTGAATTGTCTTTCTAAGTTTTAGTTTTGTGTTAGTGTATACGTAAATAATAAAATAAAGAATCGTCAAAGGAAAAAATACACAGAAAATATCTAAGCATAATATAAAAAACCAAAAGATCAAAAAAAATTGCTTTTTTATTAAAAAAAATGCTGATTTTGGGGAGATACCAAAACAAAACCAAAGAGAAATACTGTGATAACATTTCATAATAACGTCATAATGAGGTTGATGGTTGAGTAAGGGCTTGTTTTCACTACGAGCATGGAATGGTGTATTCTTTGTTTCTCTTATTGATTTTTTTGCTTCCCTTAGAGCAGCGTTTCTCAAACCATGGGTCGCGACCCAAATGTGGGTCGCCAAGGCTACGCGGAATGGTCGCAAAAACTTGTAAATTATCGCACGTAAAAGAAAAAGAACTGCGCACACAAGATTTTAAAGGTGAAAACCCTTTTTTTAAGAAAACATTACGAGTTTAAGACGATAATCTAGAAATCAGAGTCAGATTCAAGTTGAAGACCTTTTTTTTCTTTTTTTTTAGAGAGCACCTTGTTTATGGGACGAAAAGTAAAAAATCGGAGACTGAATTCAAGTGATGACCTTTTATTTTTAGAGATCACTATGATTTTGGGAGAAAAAGGGAAATACGAGATCAAAGCCATATTTTTTTAGAGAACATCCAGTTTTGGAAATCCTTACCTCGGGCCCCTAACTTTGAATATTCACCACTGTACATAACACCTTCGTGTTGTTTCATTATGTGCTCACTCAAATTTATTTGGGCCGCAGTCATATTTGTAGTTCGTTGTTTTTAGCAATTTTGGGTCGCAGAAAAAAAGGTTTGAGAAACGCTGCCTTAGACCTTAAGCGCGAAAAGAAATAAACCAATATCCATAACCCATAAAACAAACAAAGAATACTCCAGTCCACGCTCTTAATGGAAACGGGCCTCAAGAAAGGTGCAGAATTGTAATTTCACAACATAGTGATTGTGAAGCAAACACCCTTGCATTTTAGCAAACAAAAAAGTAAAAGGAACTTTGGATTGATAACAGCGGCTCAAAAACGATTGGAAGCAAAATCAGTAGGGAAATTATAATTTATAAAATACGTTATTCAGACAATATATAAAGGTATTTTCATTTAAAAATATAAATTATATCAATGTTGGTCTACCGGTACTTTTCAGTATGGAAAAAATTAGGCCTCGTTTATTGTTCGCCGTTTCTGACCTTGCAGGCTTTGAGGATTCAAAAAAGAAAACGGCGAATAGTGAAGAGATTTAAAAAATTTTTTCTACCCACCTTAGAAGTGAATTCTAAACTCGAAAGTCGGGACTCGAGATCGGTCACGATCGAAGTCAGCTGATGGAGGTCGCGTTTTTGGGACTCGATGAGATATTGGTACTGTGAGCAATTGCTCTTGAAGGTCGCTTTGGTGTCTTCAAGTTCTTTTATTCTCAGGAGCAGAGTGCTGAAGGAGAAACCCCAGATAATGCAGAAGGAAAACAACCCTAAACCTAAAACCAGCACGCTGCATGCGTTGCAAGTAACGAAAAACGTTTTTGCTTTCTGATGATGATATGATTCGCACATTAAAGGGTTTAGGTCATGGTTTTGGTCAGTTTTTTCCTGTTTAACTGTTTTCGCGGAAGCGCCGTTGCTTTGCCCTTTACGCTCGTTATCCTTCTCCATTGTAGACTTTAAGCGAAAATTGTGGATGAGCCTTTTTTAAAGCTAAATGAAAACAATTTCCAGCGTGTTCCAAAACTTTTGTGTTTGCTCTTTTTATTATTGAAAAATTAATTAAAACAAATTCTGTTAAAAATATGTTGGTAAATATTTATTTAATCTGTGTATATAAAATCATATATCTAAAATGCTTAGCAATCGCATTTTATACAAAACATCTGGTAAAAAAACTTTTAATTTTTTCTCTAAGTTACAGCCATCGGTCTAGTGACACCAGCGAAAAGACAGAGCCAAGAAAAACAAAAATGATTGCGTCAGAGATTTGATGTCAACTTTAACTGACCTACGAAATGATAAGATTATTGAGGTTACGTTTTATCACCTGATTGTAGAATTTTGTTTCGGACAGCTATCATTTTATGGACGGAAAAATTAAATTGCCAAAGATTGAATCACGCAATCGAGATTTAAAACAATCGGTGTGAAATGCGCCCTAGAAAAACCAAAAAAACTTAAAAGAAAATTACCCAACTTTAGGCAATTCAAATTGACCTATTAGCTTTTTTCGAGTTTACGTCTGCCAATAGTATCTCGAAAAACTTTCAACCTTTAAAGCTTAAAGTTCTTTTTTTGCCAGCTAGTAACTTTTAAAAGACGGCGTTCTATGAAACTCAAACACTTAATAATCTAGCCATAACTTTATAAGCGAAGCCTCTTTAAACCTTGTCCTGTCGGGTTGTTGCTGTCAATCTGTCTGTCTGCGCGGCAAGAAACGACGATCGTTTCTTGCGAGCACTGACGCAACATGGAGCGTTTTTCTCGCGCCGAAGCAAAAGCGTTTTTCAGCAACATCTTGACGGCACGCTACATTGGCAAGCGTCAAATAACCAGCTGACCTATTTTAACCTTTTTCTAAAATCACCATTGCTTGTAAGTAAATATGATTGTAAAAGCCAATTCGAAATTTCATGGACTGTTTGTCAAGTTACTGTTACGTTTAATAGTTTGTTTTAGGGTGGCATTTACTCAACGGGCGTTTATTAAATTACTTAACCAAAAGACCTACGGTATGAAGTTAGTAAAATGGTGTAGAATTTTTTAGGTAACTTAACCACTTTGTTTTAAACATTAACCGAATTTCCTGGTCGCAAACACAATTTTAAAAACTCTTTTTTACCGTTGTAACAAAACCAAAAAAGCATTTTCAAATCAACGAAAATAATATTAGGCTGATGATCAGTCGATGTTGATAATAAGAACGAATATGATATTCAAGGCATGTTCAAACAAAGGTTTTTTGTTATGCCACTACAAAATAAAGCGACTTTCTCTTTAATTCGGATTGTTATTTTTGCTTTGCTTCCATTGAGGTATTTAATACCGTTTAAAAAATAGCCTTAACTTTTCTATTTTCAAGTTTGCTATTTAAGCAAGCTATTTATCATACAGCTAAAACGAAAACTGCTCTCACAACTTTGTACTGTCGCGGTCTATAAAAAAGCACCTTTATTGAAGACAAATAGAAAGATTGGAATTAAATAAGTTTAAAACTGAAATTACAACCTCGTTGACAGTCGGGTTAAAAATAAGGGGTTCGCAGAGACTAGCTGTGTTTTTCAAAAACTTTTACAATTTTGATTCAACTATTTTAACATCAACTTTACTAAAGTTGTGTCACTTTTTGTGTTAAAGCGGTGATTCTAACCTTTTTTTGCCGTGTACCCCTGAATTGTTGCTGCAAAATCCGTCGCAAAATCTCAAATTTTTTTAGTGCTTTTTGCTATGGAAATGGTAAAATATAGAAAAGAATTATAACAAGATAAAAAGTTTTTGAAAGATTTATTACAAAGTTATTAGATTTAATTTTTTATTGCCATTATTTCATCACAAAATAATCATCGTTATTTGTGATCATCTTACGCACTATTGTATCGTCCTGATTTGCAGAACATTAGAGAAGTTTTATTTGAGGCCATCAAGAACGATTACCTTAAAATTTGATTTTTTTTTAAAGTAAAGTTTCGGTAAAGGGGTTGTTCTCTTCAACCAGACAACAATTGTGAAAAGCAGCTATAGTGAATTCAGCATACTTCATTTTATTACACAAACATTAAAAAATTATTTATAAAGACGAACGTTTTCGACTTACTTCAGCCCTCATCAGGTTTCTACAATTTTAGCAATGTTAATTACTTAAGTTTTATTTTACATTCATTTATTTTAACTTACATTAAATAATTTTTTAATATTTGTGTAATAAAATGAAGAATGTTGACTTGATTACAGCTGCTTTTCATAATTGTTGTCTTTGTTTTTGTTTTTGAAGATGCCATTATGTTAAGGCCCAGCCGAAGCTGTTTGATTATACTACAATAAATTCTAAAATTGCTGTTTAAAACAGCCAAGCAAAGAAAAGTGACATTAACGTGACTTATTTCATGACTACTATACCCGACGATGCTGGACTCAAAGTTAGACCAATTATTACCTATTACAACGGGGCTCTGTTTCTGACGGCTTTCTGTGCACTTATATGTATACTCAGCCATACTTGATGTTTAATTAACCAAAACCGCATACTTAACTTAAGTATTTTGATTAGTGGTAATTATTGCTCTTCAATAACTAGTGTCAAATGAACAAAAAAGCATTCATCTTTTGCATTTAAATAGAGTCATTGTAATTCAGCTGCATTGTCTTTACGGCTGCTGTTTTTTTCTGGCACTACAATAGAAATTGTCGAATCAAATTATCTTTAGTTGGTCAGTTCCAATTAAAAACTAAAGATGCATGATTTTAAATTAGAACAAAAAAGCAAGTTTTAAGTCATAAATTTCACCGCAGCCGTACCAGCAAAAAAATTGGGGGGGCAATACAGTTTTTCCCAAATTTTGTGACTTCCGTCCGAATCTTGATTTTTTAGTACTTTGCGAATATGAAAAAAAATTTGGTCGAAAATTTAGGGTGAACACAAAAGAAAAAGGTCTTCATTTTAAACTTGTCTTTGATTTCTCGATTTCTGTCTCCAAAACATAGTCATCTCTAAAAAAATAAAAAAAGTCTTCACCTTAAAATCTTAAAAATTTTTTTTTAATCCAGTGTTTATTTTCGATGAACAAAAAATTTGTTTCGCGCACGTGATTTTTGTCGCCGCCCGAAAAATTCTGATTTTGCCCAAATTTTGGAAATTTGAAGGGGTAATTGCCCTCTTGCCCCTCGGCAGGTACAGCTATGCATTTTATGACAAAAATTCAAAGGTCTACATGGTCACCAGCCGAGAATTACTGTATTGTTAATACATGAGACGATAATTAGTTTTGACTCTTTTTTCTCGAGGATACTGCTATCACATTTTGATTCAATAAAATAATAATTAAAATTTAACGAAAAAAAAAGAAACAGATTAACGATAAGGCTTGCGCGGTAAAAAGTTTAGCGAACCCTAATTTAAGGTAATATTAATATTTAGTTCATTAAAATCCAACAATTTTTTGCCTTATTTTTAAAACTTCTGCAAGAGAATGGCGAATACAAAAAAGTGTTTCGTAAAGGCTGCCATCATGTAACATAATTGGAGTTATAGGTGAAAAGTTTCAGTAAATTCTGAATTTGCATTATACATAGGCTTATCATACTTCCCGATTTTGGCGGAACAGTCCCGATTTTTAGGGCTTTGTCCCGGGCAGTTTACCAGAAATTCTGCCAGAAATCCAAGGCAGATTTTAAGGGAAAACCTCATTTTTTTAAAGAACATTACTTTTTAGGGACGAAAATCATGAAATCCGAGAATGAGTTAAAGTGAAGACTTTTTTTCACAGAATTCTACTTTTTTTCTGTTAAAAAGAGTCCCAGTTTGCCCTTTCGGAAATATGGTATGCCTAACTATACAGTAGTAATTCACAAAACTTAATGGGTTTATATATTCGGAAAGAAACATTGACAATACCGTTGGATATTAATTGCTCCAAATGCTTAATGTATTAATCCAAAACCTTTTCAAAATCTGTAAATGGTTTGCATATAAACGAAGAAAAAACTTTGTTTTATCGACCTAACCAACAAAAAGTTTTTTGAACCACCTTGCCAACATTTTAATTTGTCCGATCAATATGAACTCATTTGATTTGTCATTGGCTTATTAAAAACAAGACCTTATCCATACGCAACAGATGTCTATATTTTAAACTACATTAATGAACAAGATCGTTGAAATTAAACAATACGAACCAATCCATATCGTCAAAAATTAGCCGTTACCAGCATATCGTGAAAAATCGAAGTTGATTATTTGACAATGTAAGCAGCTGATACCTGAGTTTTTAAATTGTATTTTAAACTGTAAGCGGGAAAAAATTATTTCATGGGATTTTTCTTACGAACAGTATGCTAGAAGTTATTACAATTCGATCAAATCATATGTAGCCTACCAATGTACAGAGCAACTCATTCTTTTGCATAATTATGCAATTGAGACATCATAAATTTAAATCAACCATTAGTTTACAATAACACGGTCATTTGAAAAGGTTTAAAAAAATAGTAATTGGCTGAAAATAACAAAATACGGGTGGTGGCGCTAAGCGCTCCTCCAACAGTCTGGCTCCCTGACGGCTTTTGTACACAGCCTTTCTTAATGATCATTCTTTCTATACCATTGTTTTTCATGACAGTGCTCTTCTACTCAACCATTCTCAATGGCCATACTCTTTCTAAAAAATTTAATGATGGCGTCATACGCGTTTTATTCGCTGTTTTTTCTAAGGAAGCAAAAAAATACCAAAGCAATTTTCCTCTCTTTGCTATCGCAGCGAGAAAAAACCCCAGAGCATTTTCTCTCAAATATCAAGCAGATCACGATGGAAACGTTTCTTATGTCACGGTGTCTATTTAAATACATTTTGTCTAAAATATCGATATGTTATTTTGGGCGTTTCCAGTGGCGTTCTCAGAAAATTCTTATGAGTGGGGTTTTGCGAGTCGAAAACACGTTTGCTAACAGGTAAATTAAAGTGAAGACTTTTTTTTGGGTTTCAATTTTTTCATACTCTAATTCTTTTTTGAGTGGTCTACATAATTCTTCATGGGGGTTTGACATCAAACCTTTCCTTTGCTTATGCCTATGGGCATTTCTATCAAGTTTTAGGTTTAAAAATTGCAGACAGAAACTCTTTTAGATTCAAAATACTTTGCAGGAATACAAAAAACCCTCATATAGTTGTTTATTCATAATTCAAAAAAATATTCTTTATTTAGTCAATCTGAAGTATAACTGTTTTTATATCACTAAAAACATTGAATTAAAAACATTAAGAAAATGTTTAACAAGAATTAAATAAAAGTTTAAACTAAAATTAAAACACACTTAATGTCAAAACGAAAAACAAGTATCAGTAATGATTTTAACAAGGAATCTGAAAATAACTTTTACTACTTGACAAAGAAACAACTGATAAAACTAAAAGCTAACAGAATGTAAAATAAAAGAAAAATGAAAAAAATTAGCGCTTGAAGAAGAACAATCACCACATTTTGTATTCAATGTTTGCGGCGTTTTGCGAAGAAGAAGCAAAACGCGGCAAACAATGCATACAAAATGTGGCGATCGGTCAAATACATACGTAGTTCAACCACGTAAAGCGGTAAAAATATCAATGAATAAACGCAAAACAAGGTTGCGTTTTTAATTGCAATTCTAAGCTAGGTTTATATCCACCGTTGGGGAAGTAGGGGTCTACACCTCCTAATTGTTTCTAGTATATGGGTAAATTTGAAATAATTTATTCACTTTGCAGGATCCGCATAAACACAACCGAGAGGTCCTTGAAAAAACGGAGCCAGAAAACTGTATGAAGACCAAAAAAAAACGTTTTATTAAAAAAGAATGTTTTCATAACCTGAATGTGGTTTTTAAAGAAGTGAAGACCTTTTTGTTTGGTCTTGACCTGGTTTTCTATGTTTGATTCTATTTTGCCCCGATGTGTCCTTCCATGTCTAGCGTTTTGAGGATAAGTCTGTTCTAATCACATTGCACAAGTCGACTTCAGTGATGAATACTTCTCAAAAACATAAAAGAAAAGCATTCTATTTCGACTCTTTAGTACAGGGATTCCTTGAACTTTTAGACACGCTCCCTTTTTTTACGCAAACAAAACCCATACCTCCTTTAACGACACAAGCGAAAAACAAAACGCAAGCCTTATCACCATATTATCCATTTTCGTCCAAAAAAAGTGAAGACTACAAAAAAGATCTTCACTTTCCATCAGCGTCAAAAATCTCTATATCATCTCAAATTCATGGTGAAGATTAAGAAAATTACCGTTGCAGCTATTAATTCATATTTCAGTCAGTTGGATACGCCCCCCCTCATGAACCTCTCACATCCCCCAGTTTAAAAACCCGAGCTTTAGTAATAGATGAGTAATCACATTCAACCCAGCGTTTCTCAAACCGTGAGTCGTGACCCAAAAGTTGGTCACCAAGACGAAACGGATGACTTGTGGAAAAGTTTTGATTATAATTAGCATTAGTGTTACCAACATCAACACTAAAATAATTATATGGAATGTAACGAGATAAGATTTAAACTAAAAAATTGCATCTTTTCCAATTACACAAAAATAGTTTTATTTTTTTCCTTATAGTTAATGAATCAAAATTTTAAAAAGTAAGAGAACAACTTTTTTATAACTTCTTTAGCAATTTGGCTATAAGTGAACGTAAAAAAAAATTTTTTATACACTTTCTGTTTTAGTATTGCAGTACGTTATCACCCAATACCGGAGTTTGTAATAAAAGTGAAAAATTTCTTCTCTAGTTTTTCAGAACTCTTGTACTATATCTTATAATTTTCTTTGTACCGTTAGTTTAAATATTGCCTTTTATCATTTTGTTTATAAATGGATATCGGTGAACTGGTTTACCAGACAGATTCAGACATGAAAATCCACTGGCCGATGAATTTCTCGTAATGTAGAAATATATTATTCACAAATACATCCACTGACTTAGGATTTACGATAAATCGCAATGGATGCCAGACTAATAGCAAGAAACCAGATCTTTCTTCTGCAGCGCCAGCAAGTCGCTTTTATTATGAGTCAACCCGCCAATGACGTCATCTTCGCTTTCTCATAAAGGATACTTTTGCTTGACGTCATCATCATCTAGATTCTAGAAAAACGAAAGAACGTTTGTAGGGTTGCACTTCAAAAGCAGGTTTGCGAAATCAGGCCTGTTATGTTTTCAATTTTCACTGGTTTCTGTTGACGTGTTTTTGAAAATAAAAATTATTTGATCGTTTAATTTTCGCTAACGTTTTTACAGTAGCTGTCGTTCAAATTTGGACGGCAAAGTTTGTAAGTCGAGCCAGGCTGATAAGTGAATGTTCAATGATTTAACTCAGAAGTCGTCGTCGCAGTCTTCTTATGGCCTCTTTGCTTCTTTCTATTATTAGCAGAGCCTTCATTGTAAGTAAGTGACGTGACTACACTAAGGTGTTTGTCGTTGTGTGTCTTTGCCAAGGGCACAACGGAAATCACTAAGGTAAACCAATAAACAAATCAGAATGTTATCACACTGAGCCATTTGCCGAAAACTAAACGATTCCCAAATAATGCGCTCCAACGTTTTCAGGTGTGTGTCTAAGCATGTTGACAGACACATGACCAACTAAATACAAAACTATGCTTATTCTACGCCGAATGAGTGTGCGTGGTCCATATCCGCAGTAATGCGTCTGGCAACACGCTACTTACGTAGACAGTACTGCTGCAATGGCGGTAAGGCAAAACTAAGTCAAATTCGGCCATCCCTGGAATCGAACCTAAATCTCTGCAAAAGAGGCAGAAAACCAAACCAAAAGACTAAACTTTATAATTCCTCTCGGAAATGTGCCAATATATTTTTTCCTAATTACTTCAAAGGTGTGCTGCCGGCACAAAAGGATTGAGACCGACTGATTTCGATGAACGCTGAAAACTTTACTTTATGTTATTTATTTTATCCTCTTGACTCGCAGGGAAGCGACAGAGGCTAATACATAGAGTAAGCGATTACCTCGTCCAGCTTTCGGAGATGTCAAAATATTCCTGTCCGCTTGCAATTTAATAGAGATATGACTAAAATTTTGAACTGCTTGCCAAGACTACCAAGCGGAAAAAGTGCCATAAAGTGTCTTTCCCAAGGACTCAACAGAATAACGCGAGCAGGTTTTGAACCGAGACCATGTTGATCATAAGCACGGCGCTTTCACCACTCGATCACGCTGCCACAATAAATAATTAAAATAAAAAGGTTAGAACCGCCGCCTTAGTCGTTGTCCCCCAACTCAGAAAAATAAATAAAAAATGATGAAATGAACCTTAATATTACGTCCTAGCTTGCTGCTTTTTGCAAATTTTTGCATTTTTAAAAAAGTTTTTTTGCCCGAAACATAAAAAGCAAATCAAATAGTTAACATTTTTCCGATTTTTGTCGCCGTTTTAAAAAATTTTAGAAACAACCGTGAATAGAAAGTATAAAGCGAAACAACCATATTGTGCTCTGAAGTTTTCTTTCAGACATTTGGATTAAGTTACGCAGTAATGTCAGGCTGATGACCGAAAATCGGCATTTTTATCGCCATCATCATAATTTTTTTCTAGTTTTATTTCTTTAATCGACTCATGCCGGTGTTCACTTTTCCACTTCTTTTTTTTTTTTTTTTTATTTAAAATTGAAAAATGTTTAGTACCGTTATCAGGAAAAGTTGGGCACATTTATGGACTGTTAAAATAAGTATCGTATTTTATTGCTGAAAAAATGCTACTACACTTTAAAAGTGCTACTCATGATAGTATAAGTTCCAGAGATAATTATTTAAACGATCACTTGTGCTGATCAGCATTCTCCCTTTGTTTTTGCTTTTATAAAATTTTATGAGGACTCATAGCATTTTTGCCTTGTGGTTGGTGAAGACGAGACTGAATCTCGGTTTGTAATAATTCAACGTGAACCTCTCAAATAAAGCGACGTATCACATGGTAAACACGTACATTTTGTCGATGTTCGACTTCAGGGCCTTTGTAGTTCTTATTCGGTAAACATTTCTGTTGTAAGACTCGTAATTTTCCGATTGGAAGCGTTTTCGCAAAGTTATTTCCAGTCGACGAGCGTCGGTGTATTTCGCGTTTTGACAGGTTGATAAAATCGTAGACACTCACCCACGATTTGATCTCCGACATTGCTGCATGCCTTTTTCTTATAGGTTTTCATCTTATAATGTTGAACAGCTGAGTAAACTTCCTAAGTCGGTTGTTCTTCGCATTCTCGAGATTTGACGAAAACGAAAAAGAACAACATGTAAAGTTCAAATAATAATAGCTCATCCATTGCAGCATGTATATTTATCTTAAATATTAACCTGCCTGCTGCTGCGCTTAAAAACTCGGGTTTAATAAAAATAACTTGCAAGATTTACTTATCAATCGTTGAAAGAAATGTGCATAATAACAAAATCGTAAAGTACCAAACATACCCAAAAAATTTTTATCACGTAATAAACAAATTAACTTGTGGAGCCATGGGCTTCGTACAAAGAGCTTTGAGAAAACTATTCAAAAACAGTGTTTATCTGAGGCTGTCCAAGGGGCCTCAAAAGCTTTGCCTGTTTCGAAAACCTTTTGTACATTTTGGGTGGCGGTCTGCCAATAATTTCAAATCTATTTTCTGACATAAACTTTTTTTGTAATACAATAAAACAATAAAATTGAAGTACTATTAATATAAAAAGAAATTTTGACATTTCAATTTCTTACAAGTAATAAAAAAGTGCAATATTGAAAAACAAAGGATAACCTAATTTTATATCAAAATTTCAATTGGATGTTCACAGTGTATGTGTATTACTCCTACTTGTTCCAGAGGTAAATTAGATCGTTGCTAAAAGTTTCCAATAAATAAAAGTACTGTATGTTTGCTTTTATCACAAGATAAATGAACAATTTTGACGTACATTTGTGTTTTTTGGATTGGTCCTAAATTTGCCTTTTTTTATATTAGATATAGACTATGAATAACAGTATCTGTAGTTTTACTTGGCCAAAAAAGCGTAACTTAGCTTTACTCTGCACGGCTTGCATAAAATTCAAAGTTCTTTACTTGTTAGTAAGGATTGTCAACTTCCATTGTTTTATTAATTGGATAATCAAACAATCAGACAGCGAAACAAAATTTTGTTTTTTAAATCATAACTTTCTTTCATTCCCAAAAATGTATATGAAATATTTTGTAAAAATTATTAAGCCTTTCTTTTGCGCATTTTTATAGATTGGTCTAGGATTTGTGCCTATGATACTGAAGATTAACAATCGAGAAACTATTTTGAGATAACAAAATCATTTTTATAATACGATAAACTTTTTAATCGAGATAGTGCCAGACACAGTTGCTCCAAATTTTCTTTCAATATTGTACAATTTTGATCCAAATCTTTACCAAATTTATTCGTGTTGCTGAACTTTATTAAATTTTAAAAAGCACAAAAATCGGTCCCTAATCCAACATTTAGTATTTCTTTCATGTTTAAAAGCAATAGTTTTTTCAACTAAGATTCACGCTTTTCAAAAAATTCAACATCAATTTTTTTTAAAACATTAAATTAATATTATTGCTAATTCTTTGTTTTTTGCTTTTATTGTGTAGAATATTTTTTAATAGAACAAAAACGTCAGTAAGTTGTTTACATAAATGGTCCCTATCAGTCAAATTTTTGGTGATCCGCAGAAAAAATTAGAGTTGAAACAAATCCACCACATGAAGAACTCGAATCAATCCAAATTCAACAATCAGTGATAGCTTTAATACGGCGCGAACAAAGCGCTGCACCTGAACCCCTTAAAAAAGTCACAAAGTGCCCCCTAAGCAAAATATTGCTCTATTTATTCATAGTAGCACTATGATGGAGGCTCCCCTGTCTGCATCTTAACTTTAGGACGAAAGCAGGGATAAAGTACTCAATCGAAAGTAAGACCTTTTTTTTAGAGACACTATATTTTAAGGGAGGAAAATGGAAATTTTCGACATTGATTTAAATTAATGATCTTTTTTTTGAGATACTATATTTTTGGGGAGTTAAATAGAAATTTTCGTCTTTAACTGAAAGTGATGATCTTCTAAAGATCATTATATTTTTTTTGGGAACAAAAAACTTGAAAAAAGCCCCCCTTATTCTTTTTGCACCGGGCCCCCTTTTGTAAGACCACCACTGTCAACAACCTTTGAGTTATATCAAATAGTCTTTTTATCCGACGTCATTTTAAAAGGGTAAGATTGTTAAGACCTTTATTTTTAGTCTATCAGTTTTTTCTTGATTTTTCAACAATTTTACATCTCGGTTTTATCTTTATTTTAGCGTCACAGTAATTTTTTTCTAATGGTCGGCCAAATAACAGATTACAGTCTACATTTAGTGTCCATGAAGTTCGAAAGGTCAGCGACCACTGGCTTACATCATATGGTTATAATTAATTAATTCAAAGCAAACCGTTCATTATACTCGTTATATACGCCGGAACGTGTAACAAGTTTGCGACGCCCGTTCCAGCGACATTGCGCGTGAGCAACACGCCCATTTTTAGTAGTGGCGTGGCAGCGATACTTTATCAGATTTGGCCGGCCCAGAAATTGAATCGAGGGTTCCGGCGCAGGAGCCAGAACGCTAACCACGTGACTTACAGCACAGTGTATGTTTTACGAAGATAATCGATCAGGATATTTTTGTAGATTGAATGTTACTTAAAAATCGTTCGACGTGGTAAAAATTTTCGTTTTTCAGTAGAAGCAAAAGCCTAAGGCGCAAGGCTAAGCAATATATAAACCAAATTTCTTATGCTAACTGACACTTAAAACAAAACTTAAGTAATTCATAATTTTTTTAATCAAAGCTCTTATCAGTTATATTAAATTACTTTCAAAATATAGTTTCGCCAAAGAGGATGTTTTCTTCAACGACACAACACCTGCAAAAAGCAGCCATAAAGGATTCAGCATTTTTCATATTTTATTAAACAAACATTTAAGAAATATTACAGTACGAAAACAAACATTTTTGGCTTAATTAAGCCCTCATCAGGTTTTTACAATTTTTAGGAATGTTAACTTTAAATTTACATACACAAACACAAAAAAATAAAACACAGGCTGTACTTATGATAGGCTAAATTGAAATTGAAACAAATGTAGGACTAAGTGATACAACGTCAATTTCAAATTATGATTTCATAGAAAAAAATATTACGATTAAAAGATATGTAATAAATAATAATGTAGCGCTCCATTTACGTATATTTGTCGATTCAAATTTGGACCTAACTTTTCTATGAGTAGAACTTTGTAAATTTTGGAGTGAAATTCTAATTTACATTTACGTATTATTACAAAATTATTTTTATTAAACTGATTATTAAAACGCTTTTTACACAATAAAATATGACCTTTAACTCCACTATCGTGTAGACCAGGGGTTCTTAAACTTTTTGGCGTCTCTCTTTCTTCATGCAAACAAAACTAGTGTCCCTAACCCCTTGACGATACCAGAAAAACCCAAGCCCTATGAACATATTCTCCTTTTTTGTCCAAAATTAAAGGTGTAGACTAAAAAAAAGTCTTCTATTTGATTTGAAACGTCCTAAGTCGGGTTAATTTATCAATTTTTCGGGCTCCCTGGGTCGTACAGCTTGCCTATCACATTAAGAAATCTAACAGCATTGAACAAAACAATATCTATAAAACATACTGTAAATAATCATTGTCATACCTTCATTTTTTCCATTTATTTTATGTTAACGCAGCTATCTATTCAGTTTTCATCCAGTTGTTTGCGCCCCACTTATAAACTTTTCACGCCTTCCAATTTAAGAACCCTTATAGCATACTATACCAATATACCAATTGCATATCAAATACGGTATACAAAAAAAATTTCGAAGCATATTTGGGGATGGTGTAGAAAAATTGTTAAAAGATTGAAAGTGCGGAAGAATTATATCAAAAAACAATAAAGGATAGCCATTATTCAAAAACAACTTTTTTGACTTAATAACTTCCGTGTCAAATAAAAAATCAGAAGAACAAATACGTTTGGCTTGATTTCAAAAAATTAAATTAATCCAAACTTTCCATTTAGTGGGACACAATGCGTTAAAATTTATAATTAAATCGGTGTTTATAGGTTTTCTATATACCCAAGCATCAATGCCTGTTTCATTAAGCCTAATTTCAAGATCAAGAAATGGTATAGTTTCAAAAGAGAGCTGTGCTGCTAAATTAATGCTGTTATGTTGCGGATATAGCAAATCGAGAAATTTAATACAATGATCAGAATTATAAATTACAAGAAAAATGTTTTGAAAGTATCTTAAATACAATTTTGAATGAACATCTGATTGTTTTCCTAATGACTTGTTTACTGTGTAAGCAAAAAAAAAAAATTAGAATAAGTCGGAGCCAGTGGAGAACCTATTCTTTAACGTTAACTTTATATCAGTTTCTTTTCGCTGTAGTAGGCCTATAGGGCCGACAAATATTTTAAAACCTTTTAGTTTTATAAAACTAAGCTTCATGTAAATAGGTATAAAACCTAAACGTCAATTTAATATTTCGATTAAATAGACATGATTTTAGTTTGTCATGCCCACATTACCTAGTTTTGACAAAGTTTATTAGAAAGGCAATAAAATATAATCTCGTTCGTACCAGTTCAGTTTTTCTTTACTTCAAGTTCTTATAAACATTCTTCTAAATATATAATATAATGATTTTGTTTGAAAAAATAAAATATTGTCTTGCAAATACCGTGTTTCCACAAAAATAAGACTGGTCTTATATATATTTTCAATTCGAAATTTACACTAGGGCTAATTTTCGTGGCATCTCTTATTTTGATATATAAAGAAAGGAAGTTACAAAGTAAAAATTAAGAGATTTCTAAATAAATAGAAATTACAAAAAACTATCTACATTTACTTATCATTAACATGTTTTTTTATTCACAAACTCGTTAAAAACAACTTATTCGAAAACAATCATATGATCATCCTCTGGAATGTCTTGCAAGTGATCGGGTTTCTACATTCCAGCGGAGTTCTCGTTTAACTCAATTTCCAGCAGAATTTTCGCACCTACTCTCTCACGTCAAATTCTTCTCCTGCCCGTTGGAAAATTCCGCGTGGCTCGTTTTGCGTACGCACATTGATAATGATCTCATAATGAGCTGAAATGACGTGTTGCGTCGAAGAATGTGATTGGCTTTTAGGAAAGTTTTGTCGTCACCAGTCAACTAGGGCTTGTTTTAAAAGTAGAGCTTACATTAAAATCATCTTCAAAAATCACGCTAGGTTTTATTATCCGGGAAACACGGTAAATTGATGGAAATTATTGCTTGCGAAATTTACGCAGGTTTCTGAGATTTTCTAAATGATTTTTAGTAATATACTGAAAAACATTTTCTACAAGCTTGTTTATCGAGAAAAGTAATAAAAAATAGCTAAACCAATTTTATGTTGCATAATGACCACCAAAGTCATTGTGATGGCAACAATCTGCTACCGGAGGGTGGATTTGAGTTCGTTCTCAAACCGGATAAATTTGAAATAGTGTTACCGATGGCTTTTCCACATAGGTAGCTCCGTTTCCAAGCGCTATATTACAAAGATAGACAGTCCAAACTCGCGACATGCTTCGGCGAGTCTAATAAAATTTTGTTTTTTCGTACATATTGCAGAATAAGGTCCTTTTCAGATATCTTAGAAATGAATTTTGTAGCCTTTAAATCAGGGGTGGGCAAACTACGGCCCGCGGCCCGCAAAGGTTTTAAACAAATACTTCAATAAAGCTATCAATTGTTTTTTGTCTTGCGATGGATAAATTTATTTATAAAATCGGTCAACTTTCAATTTAATATAGAAAATAAAAGTTAAAAATTTAAAACCAACTGTATCATTACGAAAAATCGATTTCGATCTATAAAAGTCATTATCAGTTTCTTATTCAAATAGAATCTATTTGAATAATCTATTTGAATTGATTCTATTTGAATAAGAAACTGATAATGACCTTTATAGGTCGAAATCGATTTTTCGTAATGATACAGTTGGTTTTAAATTTTTAACTTTTATTTTCTATATTAAATTGAAAGTTGACCGATTTTATGAATAAATTTATGCATCGCAATTTGATCAGTTAAATAAAATCGTCATTGTAACTTTACTGGAAAAAGGGTAATAGATTCTGATAAAAGACTGTAACATTGTTTTTTGTCTTCAACCAAGTTTTTGGTCGTTGCTTTTAGCGATCGCTGATTTTTAGAAACCAAGAAATCCGAAGCAGAATCAAAGTGAAGACCTTTTTTTAGAAGTCACTTTATTTTGGACTTGAAAACTCAAAAATCGGATGCAGAATCAAAGTAAAAGTTTTTATTTTTAAGAGATCACTTCTTTTTGAGCTCAAAAATTTAAAAATCCGAGTCAGAATCAAAATAAAAACTTTTTTTAGAGATCACTATAGTGCGGCACGCAAATAAATTAACTTCCAAATGCGGCCCGCGAGCTAAAAAGTTCGCCCACCCCTGCTTTAAATCGTTTTTCTGTTGTTTTTCGCAGTCTAATCTTTTATTTAAGCGGCACCTGATGTTAACAACTGCGTCACAATGTTTGACATTTGCTGGGATAATAAACTTAAATATACTTCCCTACAATTCGATTTCAGTTAAACGCTTTTATATCAAAATAATTACCTTATGAACACCTGCAGCGAACATCTTGTAAAATAGAAAATTTCACTAGATCAACATTATAACGCCTGAGCTTCTTACTTGCTTTCCGGGGCTGGCTTCTTTCATTTTCAAAAGCCGAACAAGACCTTACAAAGTATAAAAGGATGAATTAAAACTGAAAACAGAGCAGTTTCATCGTTTACTAACACCTTTAATCCGCTTTACAAAAGGCTCGTGGCGGTAACGAGATCGATGTCAAAACTTCGCATTGTTCGCTCTACTCCGCGGCACGTGCGATGCAAAGCGAAATTCATGACGAACTTCGTGTTGACCTTTGTGTGGGCTGCTTATTGAACCGTGGAAATAACGGGTCTATTGTTCTCCTTTCAAGGATGAAAAGTTTTTTCTGAAAATTATTCAGCATTTACGTCTTGAAGTTTATTTTTTATAGCTCCATGGGTGTGAACCTTTTTTTGCAACCAAATATTAAACAAAAATCATTGATGAAGCTTAGGGAATACGATTTTAATAAAGACTAAAAAAGGTCATCACTTGAAAAACAAATTTACTACTTTTAATCAAACGTTTATTTACCAGTTGAAAGGCTGGGTGAATAATTGGCAGCACAAATAAATCAAACTGCGACCGATTTTTGTTTGCAACCCAGAGGTTGAAAAGCATCCAATTATATCTTTTTAATACCAGAGGTGAGCGGCGTAAGCCGCAATAATAGTGACAAAAAGTCAAGCGCAAGTTTGATAAAAAATCTTTTAAATTCCAAAACAAAATTATTGCCACTAGATGTCACTAAGAGGTACAATAAAAATACCGGCGTTTGAGCATATGTCTTTGTCTTTGTTTCAGTCTATTTCGTTTGAGCATTAGGATTTGCTTCTTCCTTTTCTTGATCTTTTTAATATTTATGAGTTATTGTGTTAAACTGTTTCATAATAATTAAGAATAAAATGAAATTAATGAATGCATGAATGTCCAATTGCCGTTGAGCTTTGCAGCTGTGAAGGTTTTCTTTAGAATTTGCAGTATACGAATATAAAATAAAAATGTTTAACTGAAACTAGAAATGGAAATAAAAGATCGCATGGTGTGGAAACTTGTTTTAAAGATTTTCAAAGTGAAAGTACGGTGAAAAACTGATTTAAAAATCAAAATTCTGATTTTCCATTTAAGATTTCAAAACGTTTAAAGCAAACTTGTAATTTTGGCTAACTTAATAGCTTTAATAACATTTTCAAGATTGTAATTCTAAATCTAAACCTTTTTAAAACTTCCTTTTCCACCTAAAATTTTTCTGAAATGAAATAGCCCCAATTAGTCACGCCAACGCAAGAGCCTGGTTATCATTTTTTGTTTTGTGTTTACCTGTGATGTAGTCGAGTCCGAAAACGTCGAGACCGAGACCCGATAATTTTCCTAGACCAAGAGCGAGATTGAGATCAGCAAATTTCGAGACCTAAGGTTCGAGACCGAGACCAGAACAATCGAGACAGAGACCGAAAAAATGTACAAAAATTTAGTCATTTTAATTATTCCGAAAACAGTAATTTTTTTTAAAAAATGATCTAAGATTATATTTTATATAAACAAGCATCTCCAACATGTTGAAAAGAGCTTGGCTTTGTGTGATTGCATCATTAAACAATTCGCTTTAAAAAAAATCCTTAACTAGAGCAGAAGAAAGCCGAAACACTCAAGGCATGCTGGTTAACTATGTTGAAAATAGCAGAATATTTGTTGAAAATTTTTATTTTAAAACTCAAAAATACTGAAGGTATGGTCATCACGGTAATGGTTGAAACTTCGTTCAAATATTTAATTAGCTCGGCTATCTGTGTTGGCGTGTTGCAGTTGTTGGATTTGTTGGCTATGTTTGGTTTACATAGAATAGAATTTGTTTAATTAATCATTTCAAAAAAATCAAAAATAACGACGAATTATGCAAAGTAAAAACTGTTTGTGACTCGCTGGTCTTTCTTTTGGTATTATCCCTGCTTATTTTCTGTGTATCTTTTGGTAGGTATGGTAGTTTTTAGGATTTTAAGACACTTACCCCCTGGACACTTACCCCGTGGTCACACCCCCCTCCCAGTCATATACCCCCGGGGACTTATCCCTGGTCACATTCTAACCACTTATTCCCTGGTATATTACCAAAATAAAAACGATACGAGGGGGTATATGACCAGAAGTTAAGTGAAGGAGGATAAGTGACCAGAGGCTAAGTGACCTGATACCATTTTTAGGACGTTGTCTTTTTCAAGCTCGTCATATTAACACTTTTTAGTTTAACTTTAAAGCAATTCAGTATTCTGCTTAAGCAATTAGATTCATACAGTGACGTATACAGAAATTTATTATGGGGGGCGGTTGAGAGCCAAAAACTCGATCACTATATTCCGTGATGTCTTTTACAAAAGAGAGGCCTGGTGAAACAAAAAAAAAGAGCCACTTTTAAAGACTCACTTAAAAAAATTATTTATTTATTTTTAATAGTATCATTTTATCTTTATTTTTATTCTTCTGACTCCCTGACTCACAGGAAATTGTCGGAGGCGCTATACATAAAGCAACTGTCCAACTATTACATTGACCTGCTACCGGAGAAGGCGAGATTTTGCTGTCTGATTGAAATTTTTATTTTGTTTTTTAACTTATATTTGGAGGTATGATCAAAATTTAGAACTGCTCGCTAAGACCGCCAAGCAGGGGAAATTGCCGTGAAGTGTTTTTCCAAGGACACAAGAGAATGGCGAGAGAAGGTCGCGACGACGTCGATCGCGTTCGCAGTCAATCACGGCGCCCTTTTAACCACTAAACCACGCTGCCGACGAATGTAAAATATAATTGAAGACCTTTTTGGCTCTTCACTTTTTTCAAAACCTAATTTTCTTTTAATTGAAAAAAATCTTCACTTCATTTTAACAATTTTTGAGCTGTCTTAGTGTTACTATGTACCTTTGACCATCAATTTTCATGGGGTTCTTTTAATCCCCAACCCTCCCCCTTCCGTGCATACGTCTATTGGTTTATAGATCACAACTTTTTAACCGGTTCTTAAGCGTCCTGGGCAAGGTGGTTGAAAGTTTACAGCAGTGCTTCTTAACCTTTTTCTTTGCTAGCTCGCCTTTGAAATCAGCAACCAATTCTTGCACCCCTTTTAGAATTGGTTAAATAAAAAAATCTTTGTTATTAAAATTTTAAACAAGTAACTGACAACATAATAACACAATACTAAAGCGTGAGTGAGTTTTACATTAGCAAAAAAGTAAATAACAGTATTACATTACATCAGGAAGCAATGCTTTCTGTTTTCAGATCGATATTTTTTCCTTTCCACAACTATGTTCATGGGAGTTAGGTAAGACTGAAGGAGTGAGATCCCGAGTAGAGGAGGCCAAAATGGGTTTCTTGCGAAAAGTCAGAGGATTATCCTTACTCGACAAGGTTAAAAGCACTGACATATGTCAATCTCTCAACATCGAACCGCTACTACTCCGCATAGAACGATCGCGACTGTGCTGGTATGGCCATGTGACACGAATGTCCCATGAACAAACAGCAAAGCAATATGTTGTTGGATGAACAAACTGGATTGGATGAACATGTCCCATGAACAAACTGGATGCTCTTCAGAGTGGCAAAAAGCCTAGAGGGCGACCCAGAACTTACTGGCGGAATTATGCTGAAGACCTGGTTTGGTCGCGTCGTTGAATTCACCGGCGTAATTGCCGCAAGTTGCAAAAGATCGGGATGCTTGGAGATCCCAGCTCGAGCTGCCCCCGCAACCCCAAATGGCAAGCGAGCAAAAGGAAATATACTGAATTAATTCAATGTTTTACCTGAAAATGATGATGATGATAATGTGCCTTAGTGACGTTTTCGCTGTTGTCTCAGTGACATAGAGCTAACCAACCTTGATAATTCAGTAACCACGCTTCCCCGGTTAAGAACCCCTGGTTACACCGTGATTGTGATCAAATAACATCGGTTCAAAACCTACTTGCGCCATTCTGTTGTTTCGCTGGTAAAAACAATTTATGGCACATTTCCCTTGCTTGGCGGTCTTGGCGAGCAATCCTAAATTTCAGTCGTATCTCTTTAGAAAACTAAACAAATCAAAATAAAAAAGTTTTGACCGGAACAACAATATCTTGGCATCTTCGGAAGCAGGTCGGGGTGATTGCTTGTCGTAAGTATAGCGCCTCCGACGCTTTTCTGCGAGACAATAAGATGAGTATAAAGATGAAAAGAAAACAAATAAATAAATAAACAAACTATAGGGGTGGGCAAATGTTGTGATGAGAGGGTCACCAACTCTAAGTTTTTATAAAACATCGCTGGCTATAATTAATAAGATATTGTGTTCAAATTATTGCTAACATAAATTTCGTTACAACAAGAATTTGTTCGCTTTATTTAAGAAAAAAATACGTAGGATCAAAGTGGGAAGACTTTTTTAAGGGGGAAGAGTTCGATCCAAGTTTACATGCAAGATAGTTCGAAATAATCATTAAAATTTAAGTAAAAATCATAAAAAAGTTTTATGACGGCAATACTGTGCGGATTGGGGCAAGAGTGTGAGTACTAACATTCAAAGCATTACCAGACTTGTTTGTTGCCGAAAGAAAAAAAAAAAAATTTTTTTTATCGGATTATCTTGATTATCTTGTAACAGATGTGGCCCTGATCACAAAAGAAACTTCATTGGAATACATATAAGAAAGTTGCAAAATTATATATTTGTTTGACTCTAAGCTTTTTACCACTTCAAATTGCGGCAAAGCTGTCAGTTGAGGGTCGTTCTTAACCAAATTGCAAAATTCATCACAATAACATGAAGTAACAAACATGTTCGGGAATGTCCGGTTTCGAGACCAAGTTAAAAAACACGACACCGAGACCACGTTACCTCGAGACCGAGATCACATTACCTTGAGACCGAGACCACATTACCTCGAGACCGAGGCCACATTACCTTGAGACCGAGACCACATTACCTCGAGATCGACACCACATTACTTCGAGACCGAGACCGATACCACCAGCTAGTGATGGCTTTAATAGGGTGCGAACGGAGAGGCCGCACCAGGCCTCCTAAAACACATCAAAAAGTGGCCCTCCTACACAAAATATTGTTCTATTTCTTTATAGTAGCACCAGGACGTCGATGGCTTGTCAAAAATAAAGACTTTTATTTTTATTTTTTATTTTTTTAGAGATAATTTTGTTTTGATACACTAAAAAGTGGCTACCACTGTGACAATGACCTTTTTTAAGAGATTGCTTTGCCTTAAAACACTAAAATAGTGGTCCCCCTTACTTTTCTTACACCGGGCCTTCCTTTTTGTAAGGCCATCACTGCCACCAGCAAAAGGTTGAAACCGAGACGAGACCGAGACCACAAAAAATTGGTTTCGAGACCTTCATCACTGATGTTTATGTTAAATTATAAAAGGCTAGAACCAAACAGGTGTAAAACAATGAACAAATTTTATTCCTCAGCCTTATAGACAAGAGAAAAATTTCCGCTTTTGGTCAGTTTTCGAACTCTTTTTTAATCGTGATTGGTCATCATTAATCTTTTACATATCGATTAAATTAAATCGCTGTTAATCACATACATGTTTTGATTCAAAACTGAAATAAAGGCTTTAAAATATAATAAAAAAACTTGGATTCCACCCTACCCCTAAGTTTTTAAAACCTTTAAATCTTGTTTGTAACCAAACAGACTATTGTAAACACGAAAAAAGTTGATTATTTATATCGTTTTTGGTGTCTCTCGTCACCATAATAGTATCCTTTCGATAAAAAATTCAATTTTTTATCAAAGGATTACTGGTTCACAACTCAGCATGATCACGGGGTATATTCTTGAAAAATAGCGGATAAGGAAGGTTATAAAATAAAACTATGCCATTTTAATTTATCCCAATATTCAACATCTAAAAGCAGAATAAGGTAAATTATACTTAAATAATGTATATAAGAAGCATCAATTTACATTAAAAAGCAAGGCTAGGTTACTTGATTTTTTGTAGAGCAGAAGCAAAATGCTTTTTCACCACGAATATTTTTCTGGTGCATAGCATTTGCAAGAAAAAAAAAGAATTCGGTATTACAAGTTTTATATCAAATAGCAAACAACCATTGAAACTTCTTAGTGAATTAGATTTTGTGAAAACTGAACAGAGTCATTCGGCTCAACATTAAAAGGCCAAACTTCTCGTGTAAATCGCATTGTTTTTGTTTACACGAGGTCTTTAGAAGAGTCTTTATTCACTACCGTAGAGTCTTCAGGTTGAACTTGTATGCTAAGGGTTCAATAGCACAAACACAGTAACAACTGGTTGAGGTTGTGGAGATGATCTTCTGCATGTTTACCGCCGACTAGAATTTTCTTCAAATGAATAGCGACATCTGGAAGGTCGTGAGTTATGTCGTCCTCTATCTTTGAAAATTCAGAAGCTGAAGAAATCTTAAAAGGTGAAACATTTTGCAGCAGTAGTCTACGACGAATACTTAAAGAACTTTAGCTTAATTTTCTTGTAAGCATCCGCTAAATTGATTTCTGTAAATCCGAACCTGCCGCCTAATTTTCGCATCAAATTCTCCGGTAACGGGAGCGGGTGGTTGTGGACTTCCAACTAAGGATTAATGGAAGCAGAATGATCTCCGCAAATACAAAGAATTGCACCTAAATCATTTTTTTCTTTTTTTTTGCGCACATTAACGATAGGAGACCACAGTTATTGAATTGGCTGGTTTCCAAATACTATACCGATGCTTGTTTTAACGCTCGGGTTAAATCAGTGTGATGCAAAAAGTAAAGACCTTGGTTTACAAAAAGCCGGCTAGACTTCAGCTTGAATTTCACTTCCAATTCAAAATGTATACTTGAAAAAGTCTTTTTGCCTGTGATAAAGTTTATTCAAGTCGGCATCTTTGTTTGTGTGACCATTTCGGTCGTAGGCTTTATCGGTTACAGGCTTGTCCCACTTCCCAGCATTTTTCTCCTCAAAATACAATACATTCAATACATAATGCGCTTTGTTTTTTTGTTTTTGTTCTACATAGTTTATGTGTTCGTGATTTTACTGGTTATTTCTATTCTTGTAATTTTAATATAATTCCAAAATAATTTCCAAACGACAAGTGAAAGATGGGCAAGTGACAGTCACCCTTATCCTATCGAACTACTGCGTCTCATTTTTATCGGTGCAGGTTATTTATAACGCTCAGGGTTTTGCTGCTTCTTTCTTTTTTGCGTTATACTAGTTTTGTGTTTGAATTGTTACTTGTAGACTGAAATACATGTAAAAGGTACTTATGGTGAGTTAGTTTAATCTACTTTACGGACAAAACGTAAAGGCGATTTATTTTATAAGTTCAATTTCACTCATATAGGCTCGTTTCTAAAGCGCCATAGTTGCGTTAAAACTAAACCATTTTTTGACGTTAAGAATTTTTTTATCTCAATTTCACTAAATTTTGAGTTTTTTGATCAAATAACATAATTTTTTAAGTTGGCAAGCGGTCGCTTAGCTGGCTTCGGCATCTCTATGCATACCACTTTTACCTTTCTGTTTCACTTTTAAAGATATCACACATGCTATATAAACTTAAACGAACCGTCTTTAAAGGACCGTCTTTAATTTGACAGTTAAACGAAGGCTAAAAATAAAAAAAAAGTTCAATTCTAGGCTGGCCCGGCCCTAAGCGCGACTGCTTCTACTTGCCGCTTTAATTTTACAAAAGTGTAAATATGCTAAACACTCAAATAATTATTTTTTGTAACTGGAAGTACATGAAAGTCGCATAGAAGCTGGCAAAGCCCCTCAATTTGCCCCATTTTGTTTTACAACGACGTATTTAACCTCTGCAGATGCAAACATCAGCAAACGCTTCTCGCAAGAATGCAATTGTTAATTATGGTGACACAAAATAAGTTTTTGTCTTTAGCGTTACGTCTGAATAAAAGCAGCAGTATGTTTTTGATGAAAAAAAAACTTAAAATTTTTTTGAATAAAAGCTAATTTTGCATTTAAGTACAAACTATAAATAATTGTTTGTTAGATATTGCTTATAGAATATAAAATTCTTATTTTTTCCAGTTGGCAACTTGTCATTTAAAAATATTGATGCATATATTAAATGATCTGTTCCAATAAAGCCTTTGAAACAGGCATCAAACTATTTTGATTCCGGTTCCGAAGCTCTTCAATATCGTAGCTCCAGCTCCGGCTCGTATACACTTACATTAACATAGTAATACAGTGGTTTAAGCGTTTGGCGGCGTTTCAACATTTAGTAAATTTCACTAAATTTTTGTTATAAATCAATGAATTTATATAAATATTCGAAATCGCTGAGTCTCAGAGGGTTGTGGCGAATCAAACCCAGATCTAAATTTGAACAATTCGAAACAATTTATCAATCTCAAACGCAGTCACAATAACTTTATAAAACGGACAATCGCAGCGTCAAAAGAAGAGAGCAAACAAGAAATCGAATGAAGTGCGAACTCGAAGAAAGAGAAAGAAAAAGCTATAAAATTATTGTTGGTTCCTTTCGGATATAAATCAATAAAGAAAAATTGTATTTGAAGAAGAGACATTTTTAATTTAAAATATAAAATATATTCTGTTTGTGTTTTTTTTTATTCGCTTTTTACAGTTAATATAAAGTAATTTTAAAATTTTGTATTTAATCTGCAATAATTAAGTCCGAAAAATAACATTCTTTTTGTGACAGACTAGGACTTTTTTTGAAGTTTTTAGAAATATATGTCGCATTGAACTTGCGCTTCGAAAATGTTGAAATTATTACTGTGCAAAAAAATTGTTTATAAACAGAGAAGCAATGATTAAGAGTAAGCATATCCAAAAAACATGAAAGCATTACATTGCTCCAAAAGAAAATACAAAAAAAAGACAGAATTCAGTTAATACAAAAAAGTACATGTACTAGGATATATAAAGCTTTTTGGATCAAATAAGGGTCATGTGAAACTAATATTGCATTTTTAAGCTAAGAATTTTCTTTTTGAACAGCATTACAATTTAAGCGATAGTAAAATATTGTCATTCCTTCATCTGCTGATCGCAGCAGTTGAGTTTTATATGACATTTGATTGTGTCCACATTTTGTACATGTTCGTTCTATTACAGGACCAACATCTTTGTCAAGTTCTTTTGCCGTTGAAATGGCATCATCTTCTACTTCATTTGAAAGAACTTCTGTTTTTGAAAACAGCATACCTTCCATTATACCATTTTCATTTTATATCCACATCTATATTTAGTATTATTATTACCAACAGAAAGAGGTAATATCACTCCACAAAGTGGGCAAAATGCAGGAATCGTAGCGAATTCAACAAGGCTCATATTAATTTAATATTAGTAATAAAAAAATTCTATAATACAATGTAAATCTTAGTCAAATAGAATTTTTTTCTAATGATTTATAACCGAAAGGAACCAACAATAATAATTTTATAGCTTCTTTTTCTTTCTCTTTCTTCCAGTTCGCACTTTATTCGATTTCTTGTTGTTTGCTCTCTTCTTTTGACGCTTCGATTGTCCGGTTTTATAAAGTTGTTGCGACTGCGTTTGAGATTGATAATTGTTTCGAATTGTTCAAATTTAGATCGGGGTTTGATTCGCCACAGGGGTACAGCATTTGCTGATTTACTTTAACGTTTTCTGGTTGTTTTCGTTCTTGATACAAAAGTCAGTTAATTAATTCTCTACCTACCTGTTACTCAGCGATTGGAAATCATTTGCTATACAATCAAAAGCGTGCTTAAAGCAAAGGGAAGAGAGAAATTTATTTTTTACGATTCAATATAAATACATCAATGATCACGAAACAATAATAGTAAAAATTATAATAAAGAAGAGGAAGAAAAATACTGTATGCGGAGACTGCAAAGTGACCAAAAAAAATTAGTCTTCAAGCTGAGCAGCCACCAATTAATAAAAATTATGAAAATAAATGTGTGCTAGAGCAATAAGAAAAAAATGGACCACTATAGATATAAGTTTAATTAAAATATTAATGGATTTAAAAACAAGAATTTAAGATATAACGTTTGTACATATTGTACATATAACCAAAATTATATAAAGAGTAACAATTTTTTTACAAGGGCTATGGAGCTAGCAATAAAATGTATTAATATAACTCCAGCTCCAACATTTTTAAAATGATTGACTCCAGCTCCAGCTCCAGCTCCTAACCATAAAATTTTCTTAGCGCCAGCCCCAGCCCCGCAGCGCTGCTTAAAACTTCCGAAATTTGTTTCCGTCATTGTCCATAAAGTTTTGTTACGCTGACGAAACGTAATTTCGTTTTATTGGTTTGCTTTTCTTACGCATTTTGACAACCTTTTATAAATTAGATTTTTTAACTGGTAACAAATATCAGTTTAAGAATCCATTCTAGTGTAACTTTTTGAAAGAAGCTAGACAAAAACGTTCAAAATTGATAAAACAACCATTTTCGGGCTACTTATTTCAACAAAAGAGTTTTTTAATGGACCTTTGATATTTATAACTTTTAAAAAATTTGTACCAGCAAAAAATCTTTGGTAAACTTAGTAGTGTAAATATCGGAGCCGGAGCTATTTTTCAAACAACTGGCTTCCGCTCCGGCTTCGCTTGAATTCTACGCGGAACTCGAGATCCGACTCCGACTCCAAACCCTGTTTCCAATTAAAAAGTACTTTTTAAAAGAAACAATCATAAAACTTAAAAGCGCTAGTTAAAAAGATCAATAGATCCTTGCTGGAATTGCCGTAAAATATTTATTTCTTGGACAAAAATCTATTATCTTTTGGAAGATATTAAAAAATCCCAAATGTCTTGTTGTTTATTGTAACTGTCGCGGCGCATTTCAGCGGTAAGTCTACTGATTGCGCTCGGCAATGCATAAAATTATTCTAAAGCAATCCTGTAAGTTTTTGCAGCAGCATTCCAATAAATTATATTTTATATCAATAAATTATATTAAAAACGCTAAAGCTGAAACTGTTCGTAGTCAAAATTTAGGCCTGATGCCCAAATTTAAGGCAGGTAACCAATTCTGACACCGATAAATTAGTTTATTTTTTAAAAAAAGGCAGGTGCAAAAACTGGCCATCGATTGATGACTTAGTGAAAATCGGACTGCAGATCATCCTTTCATTATTTGTGTTACAAGACGTCGGAATCGTTAAACTCAAAGCGACCGTCAAACGATTGCTCCAACTTGCTTTCGGAGATGCAAATATATTACCGTCTGTTGAAAATTTGTTTTTTTTGTAGTTCTTGTTTAGGGATAAGACTGAAATATCAAATTGTTTAGGGCTATTTGCTTAAACGGCGAAGGAGAGAAAACTGCAGTAAGGAGTCTGTCACAGTTTATTAGCAATAATTTTAACTTCACAAAGCTATACGGTAGTTTATTTTCTGTTTTAGAATAATTTTAAGTTTTATCATGACGAAATACTCTCATGGCCAAGTAATAACTGCATAGTCGGTAAAGCTCCCACTTACCTTACTTAACTTAAAAAGATTTTTTGTGGAACAAAATTTTAAAATTGCCTGAAATGTCGCTATAGACGTGGCCATCTATATAGACAAAACTCTTTGATAAAAGAGGGAGTAGCTTCGAAAAAGGCTGTTTAGGAAACCTCTAACGTTTTCGTGTAGCTCTCATCAGGAGAAATCGCTACAATGAGTAAAGAACTGAAAATTCGAAATTTTATTGCATAAGATATTATCGTTTCGCCGAGTAAGAAATTATACTTAAGCGCAGTTGATTTAGAAGCACCTGCCACCAAACGGTTGAAAAGTAAAAATTGTCGTTTCGTGTTATCGTTTCGAGTTAGAAATGAAACAATTTTTATTGGACGGAATTTGGATGTTTAACTTGGCAAATTACAGTTGTAATTTGAAGTCTGAAAAAGAATAAAATTAAAACCAATATAGATAATAGTTATGTTGATAATTTAAGCCTGTCAACGAACTCTTTTTGACGGCACAATGCAGGTTTGCTTAAGGTTATGTGGATGGATTCTAATACAGCAAGATGAAGTTCAGATCTGGCTTTGGATAGAATTGAAAATTGATCATCATTGTAGTGAAGGGCGTAATTTGGATATTTCAGAAGATGAATGCCAATAGCTGAATCATAAATAGGTGTGGAAGAGTTTATTTTACTTTTTCGCGTTGGCTGAATTTTTTCTTGATTGGTTTTGTTGCGGATAGTTTTCGGGACATGTTGGCGGATTCTGTCCTGCAGACGTTGAGAAGTTCTGCCACTGGTAAATATATTAGATGGAACTCGTTTGGTCTAAAGACACGCAAAACTAACCTGATCGCAACTTTAACACACCGTGCATTCAAAATCTGCTCAAAATCTTCCCTCCAACAAGAACTGGACACTATTCGATCTTTATTTCTTAAAAACAATTACCCAGAGTCGGTGATCAATGCAAGAATTTCAAAAAAAATCCTGCAGTTTCAAAAACATCCGATAGAAGGTCCTCAGCGATGCCCCGTTTACTTAAAGTTACCGTGGATTGGTGAAACTTCTGTTATATTTGAAAAGAAAATTAAGAGTAACATTCTAAATTGTTTTTCAACAGTTCAACCGCGAGTTATTTTCTCCATCCAACGAATTCTTCCTGCAATTCACAAAGACGTTCTGCCTGCTTCTCAACAAAGCACGAACTTCTCAACGTCTGCACGACAGAATCCGCCAACATGTCCCGAAAACTATCCGCAACAAAACCAATCAAGAAAAAATTCAGCCAACGCGAAAAAGTAAAATAAACTCTTTGTCACGCTACTGTTTCAATTATTATCAAATAGAATCATTGCGCCTTTCTAAATTAAATGTTTAAATAGAAAATTTGCCATTTTCTTAATTGGGCATCGGCAGGAGCCGGTTTAGAAAGCGCTGCTGTTGAGAACCGAGCGATTGTTGTTGTTTTATCGCATTAACGTTGACGCGGTTATGTAATTTGTATCTGTGACTAACTGCCAGTGTCCTTCCATTGTCGCTGTTGCCCTGGTCCGCTGTTTTGATTATAGAGTAACGCTCGTGAAGTGACTCTGTTCCCATTGTTGAGAAAGAATGAGTACAGAGTGTTCCTTCGCACGTGGTCGCTAAAAAGATTTATATATATATATAGGGCAGCAGCGAGATGAGATGATTCAGATTCAGATGCAGATTCAGATTCTAGATGTTAGTGCTTTGACGAACGTATTTTGTGTATAATTTAGTGTGTCAATTGTATCTGTCATGACTGCAAGTTGGCATTAAGCTTTGGCGGGAAAATTTATAAATTCATAATATTCTCTTGCGGCTCTGTAAATTCTGTTAGGCAATTTGTGAAGTATTTAATCTATTTGTAAATCGTATCATCCTGTATATAATTTTGGCGCATGTTTTTATTTTCATTTAATCGTTACGTCTTCGTTTCTCTAATATAATTATTTCATAATATAATACGTGCCTGTCTATCTAGTTCGCTGGGGCCCGCCAGTTCAATACTCGTATAAGCTTCATTCAACAGGCAAGTGATTTTCTGCGAAATTCACGTAGGGTTCTCCTCTAGTATCTTATTGTTATTCGGGTTAGCAAAATAAAAGTACTAGGTAGGAAGAGCGCGACACTCTTCCACACCTATTTGTGATTCGGCTATTGGCACTCATCTTCTGAAATATCCAAATTGCGCCCTTCACTACAATGATGATCAATTTTCAATTCTATCCAAAGCCAGATCTGAACTTCATCTTGCTGTATTAGAATCCATCCACATAACCTTAAGCAAACCTGCATTGTGCCGTCAAAAAGAGTTCGTTGACAGGCTTAAATTATCAACATAACTATTATCTATAATGGTTTTAATTTTATTTTTCAGACTTCAAATTACAACTGTAATTTGCCAAGTTAAACATCCAAATTCCGTCCAATAAAAATTGTTCCATTTCTAAAGGCCCGTTTCCACTACGAACGTGGAAAAGAGCATTTTTTCTCTCTTTTATTGATCTTCGATTGAAGCGAGCGGTTAAAATTGAAGCGAGCGCAAAAAAAAAGCAATAAAACAAACAAAGAATGCTTTTTTCTACGCTCGTAGTGGAAACGGGGCTTAACTCAAAACGATAACACGAAACGACAATTTTTACTTTTCAACCGCTTGGTGGCAGGTGCTTCTAAATCAACTTATAATTTCTTACTCGGCGAAACGCTTTTGTATAATTTCTTACTCGGCGAAACGATAATATCTTATGCAATAAAATTTCAAATTTTCAGTTCTTTACTCATTGTAGCAATTTCTCCTGATGAGAGCTACACGAAAACGTTAGAGTCTTACTTAACTTATTTGTAAGCTGTTTTGGATTGTTTTGAATGTTTTTTTTCTAACCAGACATCTAATGACGTAATACGTTCTTGTCTTCATTCTCCGATTGGTTGTTTCTCTGTACCGAACGTGAACTCTGTTCTAACAGTTACTGGCAAATTTGAGTGCACCCTACAGTGGTGTAGCGTCACGTGACGTGACTTTATATAAGCGGGCGCTTGGTTTGCATAATTATTCCAATGTGTCCATTCCAGATTCGGTTCCAGTGTTCAGTGTTTGTTTCGGTGTCGATTCCAGCGTGTTGATTAACAAGTGTTGAAATTGCTTTGCGCCAGTGTTTTCGGAGATTAATTCTATAGAGATAGAAATTGTTATTTTTGTATCGGACGAATTTAAATTCTAGCGCTGGAATCGCTTTGAAGTTTGGCAGTCGGTGGGAGAAAAGTTTTCGTCAATTGTTAGTTTTGTGGATTTTAAAAAAAGCCGGAATAAATAAAAAATAGACCCAGCTTTACTTCAGCGCAGATATTTTGATTACTTTGTTCAACTGATCCTTTTGAATTTTCAAATAAAGTTTGTGACAGAGTCTATCCCAAAAACACAATAAAATAACGAGGCCAAAAAAAGGTCTTTACTACCCATATAAAGTAATAATGGGCGGCAGCAATTCCGTTCCAAGTTTTTTTGGGTTGTGGTGGAAAAAGCTTGAAAAACACTGATCTTATATTGTACTGTAGATACTTAAACAAAGGTTAATGAATTCTGGAATAAGCTTAAATGCCAACTAGCAGTATAATGCGATATCACCAAAGTCAGAATTGCTTGTAAGTCTACAAATTTTACTGCACTTATATCATTTAAAAAAACCGAAATGTTTTGAACTTTAATTTTTCAGTGAATTTAAGCGGAAAGTTTTAATTGTAAACAAAAAACTTTAATTATTCCCACGATTGCTGAGTTTTATTTTCTGAATGATTAAAATTACTTCTGGTCTCGTAAAAATTATCAGGTAAATGAGTAATTTGTGCTTATTTAGGCAAAAACACCAAGTACAACCACAATCTTGTCCCTTTTGATTAATTATTTTAGCAAAACAGCTGGCAAATACGGCAAAGTATCTTGGTTCGTCTTTAGCGGGTAATCCCCCATAGCGTCACAGCAGCAATGGTGGCATCTTGGGCGAGGTGACGTAAGAATTACTTCGTCTAAACATGCGAAAGAGACAGTCAGTGAGACGAAAAATAGCTTTAATCAAAATTCCCACAACTTCGTCGCGAAAGCGTTTAGGATAGCTTTGGTGTTCAGATCTTTAAGAGAAAGGGACAAAAAAGTAGAAATTGTTATTTCAAACATTTTATCTTATTTTTGGTGCTAACATGTCAAAGCACATCCATATATGTTTTTGAAGTTAACGTTAAATACAAGGCATCGTGCGGCATAATAAAATACTTCATATTTTTTGATTGAACGAGCGGGCGAGGTTTTTTCAAAGATCCGTTTACGTAAACGAAAAATCAAGAAAAAGATTTAACTAAATGTTTACTTTAAATTGACATTTGGTAGGCAAGCATTTACAAATGTTTTACAGCAACGGCAAACAAGAAATATTTAGTACACGCTTATCTATACGTCATGGATCAAAATCTACGTGCTACTTGCAAAGCCTGAGGGAAAAACACTAAAAAGATACAAAGTGAGGTTACAAAAAAGCTGTTAAAAGTAACGTCTGAAACATCGCTTTCATTGCGTAGAAAAGCAAAAGACTTTTCATAAAAGACGTGATCAATTTGGTGTTTCAACTATTTGCTTCTCATTTCTTTGCTCAATGCAATTCAACAGCAAATAATTATCATGACCAAAAAATAATTTTGATGGTTTTTTTGTAGCATAAGAATGGCAAGACTTCTTACGCTGCTGACCAAAAAGATTTTTGAACGTAATAAACTTAATAAACGGCTTGCAAATTTAACAAACAGCCGCCAAAAGGTTTTCCAACCAAAGATTTTTTCGAAATTACCATAACCTCAAAACAACGCACTAACAACTAAAAGCAATAGTTTGGAGGGGTAAAACATCTAGGAAATGAGGTGCAGTTTGCATTCTTGGCGTGGTAGATTTTTTTGACCAGATCTTAAGAGATAGTGAATATTTTTGCAGAATATTTTTGCATTTAAGAGATTTTGAATATTTTTGTAGTGAATATTGTCATTCAATCAAAAAAATTGCTACGGAACAAACGCCTACTACAGTGGAACAACAGGTTTTATTTGTCCCGTTTACTCCTTTCGCTGATTGTAATGAAGTGGTTCCCTCATCATTTCTGTTTCATCAGCTTTTTTGATCTTGGACTTAGGTCATAGGTCGTCAAATATTGGATCTCGATCTCAAATGGAGTCGCCTGCTGCTAAAATTTTTCTTCAATCTTGTTGCTCACTTTTAATAAAATTGGCAGAATGAAAGAGCATATAAACACGATTTTGGAAATGGCTTTTTTAATCAATATTTTACGATTTAATTCAGATGAGAAAACTTTTATTTTGTAAGCAAATTTTTTCCAAATTTTTTCGGACGGGCCGAATGCAGACCCAAAACCCATTTTATTAGCTTTTAATTATCCAGCTGAAAAAATTCTATCAAATTAGATCATATTTAGGTTAAGATAAATTCTTTGGTGGGTCGAATTAATGAGTAAAAGGGATCAGATTTGGCCCGGCGGCTATCCTTGCCCATGTCAGTAATAGTTTATACCAGTGTTGACCTAATCAGGATAGTTTCAGTATCTCTTCTCTGAGCGATAATGTTTTTTGGATTTCTTGGTTGCAACTGGTCAGAAGCTTTTACCTTTTAGAAAATCGGGGTCGCTTTAAAAAGCTTGGAAACTACTGACTTAGACTAAACTTGGGTTACTCATTTACATTTTTCCCATTTTTTTCTTAATGTCGATGTCTTAAAACAATGTTTTCTAACTTGCATGAACTGCTAACTCACTTAAGTCTTAGATTCATACGAACGGGTTCGTCACCTTCTTCCGAAATAGACGATTATTACATCAGAGACTATAATGTACCTTTGAAAATATCTATATCCAGAAAATCAACTGAAGATCAAAATTAAAAAACAGCAACGAAAGTATGCCGGATTTCAATCTTTCAAGATGCGCAACATGCATTCGACTGCGGTCACCACGTAGTCCGGGCCTTACTTGACAAAAACGTTCATCCGCAGCATATTGCAAAACCTTGTAGTTTGAAAATGATGGACCAGGACGTCGCGCGCATCAATTTGAAACTTTTGTCTTAAAGTATTCGAGTAAATAGCGGCTTATTGAAATCCGCATCAAAAGTTGCAAAACAATGAATATATGAATGTCGCATGCGACTGCTTGCTATTTTTTCACGTGTTACACTAATTCAGTAGAAAAAATTCATTGTTTCAATCAGAAAACGGAGCGTGCAATATAACTGTTGCGCCATTAATCAAAGAATTTATAGCCATAGATTTTCTGTAATTTTACAGAAATAAGAAAGCACAATTGTATTTTGTCGTATTATTTTTGTATTAAGGATGACAATAATAAAAACAGATTTTTGCTCATGATAATGATCCGACTTAGCAAATAGATAAGATTTTTATCGTAAATTGATAAAATTTGCCGAGCAAAAATAAACTTCCGTTTTATATTTTTGGTCTGATTGGATCAAAACAAGTAATTACATGTTTAAACATTGAGCTTAATTAAATTACCGATGCTTTTTCAGCTAATAGTTGTTTTTAACACTGATCATCATCTTCGCATGATCGTGTTAACCATGTTACAGCTTTCTGTTTGAAGGAAGACACAATTGCAACCTACTTGACCTCATTTGAAAATTTGTCGCAAGTACTTTTCCCAATAGCAAAATAAAAATTACTCTGGTCAAACTTTTCCAGGTGTGACAACTTCTCAGTCGCGGCACGCTTATAACCCTTAAGTTTAATTTTTCGTATACACTTTGTACACAACGACGAACAAAGTAAAAGTTTTTTTTATGTCCTCAAGCAAGGCTGCCCAAACCGCGAGAAGCCTTTTAGTGCGGCCCGGCAGGAAATTTTTAATCAGATGCTGAATTATCTTGAATTAGCGCAGCTTCTCTGAACCAAACAAATGGTGCGCAGATAACTCAGAATTCAATTATTTTTGTGTCAGTAAAACGTTTTTTGCTTTGTTTACAAAAACAGCACGTAGAGTCAAAGTGATGACCTTTTTTGTCTTCAACTAAATTTGTGGTTTAAATTCTATTTACCCTGGAAGTTAATTCGAAATAATCGTAAAAATCAATGTGACCAAAATAAATTTATCGCTTTGACTTTTAACGTAAATTTTTCGAAGAAATTTCCATGACAACTTGAATTCGACATTATTTTGATTACTGCACCGATTGCGGGCCGGGGTAAACTTGCAGAAGAATATTTGACCCGAAATGAATAAAAGGTTGGGCACCCCTGTCCAAAAGCAACCCTCATTTACTGGCTAAAGAGAAACAGCATAACCCGTTTACATCCAGTGCCCTACATGTAGAACTCCTATTAAATGCGCATTAAAACTTTTTGCGTCAACATATTAAAATTTTTCAATCTGACATGAAATGTAGAGTAATTTCGTTTTATATATAAGACGCCAGTCACAAACGGTAGCAAAATAGCAGAAAAAAGCGTTTATTTATATGAGCGTTTTAGTTATTTTCACAGTGATTTATGGGTTTAAATGGTTTAATAAAAACTACCTCCATGATAATTCTAGAAAAAAAGAGTGAAGAGTGCTACATAGATGTTGATTTTGGTTTTTGTTTGAGGCAAAACCGATTTTGCAAATTTTTAAAGTTTATAATAAGCAAATTATTAGGTATAGCTTCTTTATTATCACAATGAGAGCGATTGCTATGTAATAATCACTATCATATAGGCAAGGCAATTTGTGTCAAAAATGAAAAGAATTGACACAACGAGAAATTATTGAAATGTCAAAATTGCATAGTGCTTTGAATATTTTTAGAAAAAATGAAAGCTTTTTGTTTTTACGGAAGTAAAAATAAAAACGCAACTTCTTCAACTTTGAGCAGAATCTTGACTGAGAACGATACTCTGTCACATGAGGATGAAGATGGTCAAATTAAAATTACCATACTTTCTCACATTGTTGCTCCCGGTAATGTCGCCGACGAAGACAGCGACGGTGAAGACGGCTCAGGAACAATAAATAATTTACCGGGAAGTATACCGCTAACCTGTCAAGTTCGATCAGGAAAAGAGCATAACCACGGAAGATGATGTTGAACCGACAAAAGTAAAACTGAGAAAGAAAGAAAAAAAACTAAAGGGTCAACACTGACTTGGTTAAAAGCTCCTTAATTACCTGCTGATGCTCAAACGGATAAAATTATATTTGTGCCTGATTTCGTACGTGCTAGAATGCTTGGCACTTGCACTAAAATATAAACTGGCAGGGATGATTTGGAGGTTTATTGCAGTTTCGCAGGTTTATATTGAAAGGTACTTAATCCTGAGTAAATGATGTACGAATCACCCCACCAAGGCATGCGGAGCTGACCTCAAAAACATTAGCACGACATTCGCTTTGATTGTCTTGAGCACTGCGTTCTTCTTCAAGACAAGCAGAGATACTGAGCACTTTACCATGCCAAACAAACAACGAGGTTTGAGAAATGTACTGACACTAGTCTTCAAGTATTTTAAACAGTATCATTCAGTAAGACGCTATTCGGTATCGCACCTGCCGCATAAAAGCTTCGAGATAAATATAAAAACAAAGCAAACGCATTGTATATATATCTGACATTTGCAACGCTTGCGAAGAAAGGAGAAAAGTACGAAAAGCAAAAGACGAGATCACGTAATAAACGCTAGTTAATGGTTGTGTCTGCCGTCCTACGTGCAGGACGGAACGTATTTTTAAATCTAAAACGAAAAAATTGAAGAAAAATGCTGTTAATATGTTGCTTGGACCTAAATAGCATCAATTTATAAAATGCAGCAAACAAATTCACAATTTGCAACCCTTCGCATGATGGGTTAACACTGTTTGTTCCGAGGAAATACCAAGTTAAGTCTCTAAACAGATAAAACCTCGACCCCAATCTTGTTTTTCGATGATTCACAGTGAATACGATCATCACGTCTATACGAAAACGACGACAAGAAAAAACGAAGGTTTTTGCAATGGGATAGCCATGTAATGTTGGTGTACTCTTTCAACTTCTAGTTGAAAGCAAGTGAGACAATGCCATGTTAAACCAGAGTATTGACAGGCTATGTTGGGTTTTACCAAAAACACTCGTATTAATATTAAAAAGACAATTAAACAATTTTTATTTACTGAATAAACTTGGTTGTATATTTAGCTTGTTTTTGAATGTTTTGTAAATCTTAAATCAAGAAAGACATGGATCGACCAAAATTGAAATACAATTACGCAGGCGTTAAAAATTAAAAAGAAAATTTATTTATGCTAATGCGATTACAGTATAAAGTCAATAGACAGCCAGCAGCAAATTTTCGAAATTATTTTAAACTTAACAAAATCTGACAGCAGCAAACGATTTTAAGAAAAAGTCTTACGTTTTTGCGTCATGCAAATTTAGATAGCGTAAACAATGTTGTATCGCGTAATGCTGAAGAATTTTGATTTATTTTGATCTGTACACAATACTTTTCTCTTTTTCAAAATAGAAACTTATTCATCTCTTTCGTTTGTTTGCTTCGTGTCAGAAAAGTTTTTTTTCTCGGGAAAACTGTAGAACGTGAAAGTTTGCTAAAAATTTTGTGATAGTAAAAGCAGTTTAAAAAATGTTTACGCCGATAGGCTGCTTCGAAACTTGAAAAACAACATTGAATATTTCTATTTTTTAGATGATTGTCAAAAAGAATTTCTGTATTAATAATAACCTAAATGAGATAAAATTCTAGCTGCTTCTATCTGCTTTTCGTAATGCCTTTATCTCCATTATTTCGAAATAATGGGTGGAGTTGTCTGTATTGTATTGCATTACTGGCTCGCTGAATATCAGCAGAGAAGCTGTAGATTGTTTCGATTTCCGGAAAGTGGTTTCCGAACTTATCATCTTTCTACTAGGATTAACGATATAGCGCTCCCCAGTTAGAAACATGTTACCTACTTAACTTCGTTGTTTGATGACATGCACATAAGATTTTGTTTTGAGAAATCGAAACAGAATTCGTTCGGAAATGATGTCGCTTTGGATGTGAAATTAAGCAATTCTCTCTACATCAAAACTGATTTATTGATTCAATTTAACTTTTATTCCAACGCAAATGATAGAAATTGCCCGGCAGGGTCTTTTGAACCTTAAACAACTCCCTCAAAAAACTGGAAATGAGACCCAGAAAACCAGCTAAAGACGAAAAAAGTTATCACTGTTTGAATGTACATTTCTAACAAATAAAGACCTTTTTCTTATCTTTATATACAGTAGTTTTGTAGTTAAGTTTGCGTTAGATGAGGGTGATTTTAAACCAAGATAGTGCGCTTTTCGTTTGACATGTGAGCTCCCCGGGAAGTTGGGACTGGATGGAAAAATGGGGCTCCCGAATTGGGACTACTGTACATTATCAGCAATTGAATGTGCTGCGAGCTGGAAATCAATAATTCAGTAGCTAATAATCAAATTTTTGTTTTTTTGTTTTCACTCGCAAGCATTGCATAATGTAGAAACCCCCAATCGTTTAAAATCAAAGCACAGCATTGAAGAAGTTAAGCGAGGTTTTCTTTTTCAGAAACGATGATTACACCACTTTTTCGACAGCCAACTTGGAATTCAACAAAGCTTGGAATTGAGCTTGAGCGACAAAGTCAGATTCTTTATTTTTTTGCAATCAAATCAATCATCTTTATCAACCTGCAGTTGCATTACAGTTTTTGTTTTTTTCGTGGACTAATGTTTTGAATATTTTACGTCATTAAATGGTATTTTCTTGTAACAAAAAAAATTGTAAGTGACCTAATTTTATATCATGGAGTAATTTTTGCAATTTGGTTGTATAGAGCAAAGCTTCTCAAACTGTGGGTCGCGACCTCACATGGGGTTGCGTTAAAAAAATTTAGGATCCCAAAACAAATTGGGTTTTTGTGCTTTTGAAATTGGTTTTTTACAATAATATTTGTTGACAATCAAAAACTAGAAAAAGTAAAATGTCATTACACCATTGTTGCATCATAAAGTAGTAAGGTGGCGTGATCAGAAGGTGAGTCTTGCGACGTAATCAAGAGAACAGCAAGAAACAAAAGCAAAAAAAATTACTTACTGAGTCTAAAGCCAAGATTGATTTTTATAGATGAATGCGAAAAAAATTAAGTTATTTGTTTTGATAAGGTAGCTATAAAATGTAAGTAATTTTTCTATCTTATTAAATGTGCTCGATAATATTTATTAAATAAAGTTTGTTTTTGTAAGTTTGTTCATTCGCTTTAGGTTACTATTTTCATTTCTCGTTGTCATTACATGGTTTTTCATGCACACGCGTGGTTTTCCATAGGAAAAAATTGACCTAAAATTAGCCTACACATATTGGGGTCGCACAAAAATTTATTTTTTAAAGTGGGGTTGCAGAACAAAAAGTTTGAGAAACCCTGGTATAGAGCAAGGTCTCAAACTTCCATAAATGCCAAAATAGAAAAGTGCTTTAACATAACAATTGCAACATACCGCATAGAAAAAGATTTTCAGCTTAACCCTCACCAGGTACCATGGGATCAATATGACCCCAGGTGTACAAAAAATCTCACAATGGTGTACAAAAAATCTCATAATTTAAATCTCATAGTCAAGCCATGTATTTGTCACATAGTGATGTATCAAGATATTCTTGATGTTCATCACACTTTTTGCTAACAATTATTAAAGTTATTTTTGCTAACAATTTTTTTTTATTTTTTTGAATATTTCTATATGCTTATTTTTAAATACAATGTATTCATACAAAAAGTGATTGTATCATTTAATTTTATTTATAAATACCAAAATAAACGATTTGTTCCTTATTTACATTTATTTTGAAAGATCCAATATAAAAAAGAAAATTTTTATAAATTTTTTAAAAAAACAACAACAAATTTTCATTTTTTCCTTATATGGTTTACATTAATATTTAATCCTAATAAAAATATTTTTTAGCTAATTTCTTATATTTTTTAGTTAAATAAAAGACTACTGCATACCTAGCAATATTCTATTTAATTTTTAAAATTGGGGTCATATTGACCCCATGGTACCAAAATGTAAGTTTTTCATGGTACCTGGTGAGGGTTAAATCGGAACCCACAAAATACAGTGGCGACAAAAAGTTTAGATACACCTAATTGTTTTTTCTTTATTCGATCATAACTTTATTCAAAATTGATATAGAAAGTTCTAAATTATAAATTTGAATTCAGCATGAAAAATCTTTTGAAAGATGTTAATTAATGATAAATTTATTGCAACTTAATTATTTTATTAATTAATGAATTTAAAACTATGTATTTTGATGCGGCAAAAAATTTAGATATACCTAATTTTTTTTTTTTATTCAATTATAATTTTATTCAAAATTGGGGTAGTGAGTTCTAACTAACAAATTTGAATTCAGCATAAAAAATAGAACATATATTCATAAAAATAGACCAATTAACTTATCAATCAAAATGATTGTCCAAACTTATTGTATAACACCTAATTTTTGGCAAAACAATATTATCTTATTTTACCAACAATTAGGTGACGATAAGTTTAGATACGCAAAATAAAATTGCTAAAATCATTTGTTATTTCAAACAAAAACGTTAACTGGCAAAGGTTTTAGTTTGGAAAAAAGGTATTTTAATATTTTAAATACATCTTAGATGTGTAAACAGCCCAGCATTTCACCAAAAAATCTCCTGGGTATAACAATAAACTACATCCGGTTGTGAACTTATCTTCGATAAATTGGGACGAATGAGGAAACCCTGTCACAACTTCCTCCAGATCACCCTTGGGCAAGGTGTAGCACCTGTGAGCCTCCCTAAACATGGGTTACTAAAAAAAAATAATAAAGAAAAAAACAATTTAATTTTTCTTATATTATACTTTGATTGATAAAATTTAGTTGAAATTGTTAGAAATTAACTTACAGGTTGATGGCATGATGCTTCATTTCTATGCTCAATTAACATTACTTTGGTGTTCTGTTTATGATTGTTTACTACTTGTTTTGTGCATATTGTGTGGGTGTTCAAGGTCAGCGACCATGCATTTTTAAATAATTACTCTTGTAAACTTTAGTTGGCGCATGTTTCAACGTATATTGTTTTGTCCCTCCTTTTGTTTCGACCACTTGTGCATTTTTATATGATTATCTGCTGTGTAATGGACGAAAAAATAAAACCTTGATTGATTGATTGATTGATTGATTGAACAAGGCATGCCTGACCTTGAAGGATTGTCCTACAGACAAATCCAAAAGAAAATGCAGTGTAGTCTTAAAGCTGTACAAACTGCAATTCACAACTACAAAGAGCTGGAAGCTCTAAAGATAAAGAAAAGTGCGGTAGATCAAGAATAACTATGCCAAAGGAAGAAGAATTGTTCATCGCTAGTCTTCATGTGATAGAAGATTAACAGCTGTTGACATTAAAAAACATATCGAAAGCGATTATGATGCCAAATTGTCTGTTTCCACAGAGAAAAACATTTTGAAACGTTATGGCTTGAATGGTCGAGTGGCAAGAAAGAAGCCTTTCATTTCTTTAAAGAACAGACTGAAACGTTTGCAATTGGCCAAATCTCGTATCAATTGGACCATCAAAAATTGGTCCAGGATCTTTTGGAATGATGAATCAAGGTTCTATAAGCTGGGATCTGAAGGCAGAATTTACATCAAATGCAGAATGGCAAAGAATTAAAGCTTCAATGCTTGAAGCGTCCAGTCAAAGTAGGCGGAGGTTCAATCAATGTATGGGGTGATTTTTCAATGCATGGCAAGGGGCCGATTCATGAAATCAATGGCATTGTGGACCAAACCATTTATAAAAATGTGATAAAGATGTTCTTCTACCTTATTCAGAAGAATATTTGCCATTGAACTGGATCTTCATGCAAGATAATGATCCAAAGCACAAGGCAAAATTTGTTACGAAATTTTTTGAAGACGAAAAAGTGAATTTATTAACATGGCTACCCCAATCCCCAGATTTAAATACATTGGAAAATGTTTGGGGGACGTAGGAAGAACTTTAAAAACCAAGAATGCAAGTCTCTTGAAAAACTGTATGAAAATGTACAAAAATTTTGGTATAGTTTTCCAAAGAAAAAAATTAAAAAATACATCTCAACTATGCCAAAAAGATGTCAGCAAGTGATTAAAAACAAAGGATATCATTCTAAATATCAATAAAATATGTTATGTTTAATAATTTATTTGACTAATTATTAAAAAAATTACGTGTATCTAAACTTTTTGTCGAATCAAATTACATAGGTTTTAATTTATTAATTAATAAAATAATTAAGGAGGTATGCATTGAAAAGAAGAGGGATGAAAGTAAGTAGGTCAAAGACCGAATATCTGTGCATAAATGGAAGAAATGACGAAGAAACAGAAAAGATGGAGGATACAAAAGTGCCAAGAGTAGAGGAATTATTTAGGATCAACGGTGCAAGAAAGTGGTAGTTGTGAGAGGGAGGTAAAGAAGAGAGTGCAGGCAGGATGGAACGGATGGACAAAGTATCGGGAGTAATCTGCGACAAAAGGTTACCAGCTAGAGTAAAAAGAAAAGTGTACAGTTCAGTGGTGAGACTAGCAATGGTGTATGGACTTGAGACGGTGGCGGTCACAAAGAAACGAGTGAAAGAGATGGAAGTCGCAGAGATAAAAATGTTGAGGTTTGCTATGGGAGTAACGAGAAAAGACAAGATTAGAAACGAGTACAACAGGGGTACAGTTAAGGTAGAACGGTTAGGAATGAAGATAAGGGAGGGCAGGCTGAGGTGGTATGGATATATCATGAGGGGATCAAGACTATGTAGGAATAAGGATAATGGAAATGGAGTTACCGGAAAAGAGGAAAAGAGGGAGACCAAAGAGAAGATTTTTAGATGTAGTAAAAGAAGATATGGGGGAACTTGGTGCGAAGGAGACGGATGTTGAAGACAGGACGGTTTGGAGAAAGATGATACGCTGTGGCTACCCCTGATTGAAGGGAAAGGCCAAAAGAAGAAGAAGAATTAATAAAATAATTAAGTTGCAATAAATTTATCATTAATTAACATCTTTCAAAAAATTTTTTCATGCTGAATTCAAATTTATAATTTAGAAATTTCTATACCAATTTTGAATAAAGTTATGATCGAATAAAGAAAAAACAATTAGGTGTATCTAAACTTTTTGTCGCCACTGTATCTGTAAATATAAGTAAAAGTCACCAGAAACCCAAAAAAAGGGATTATCAACTGGAAACTAAAGATAGGTCATCACTGCTTCATTATTTATTTTGCCGAAAACGTCGCTTAACAAGTAAATAATCTGCTTTATTCATAAAATTTTTCTCCAGTGATAATATTGATGAGTCTGTTTCAATCATAAAATTTGACGTTTTACAACTGTACAAACAAATCAGTTTTTACGAATCGTGAAATTCAAATAAAGTAACAGGAAGAAAAATTAACAACTTCAATGACAGGAAGTTTGCGAGGATTCTATTTCCATGGACCAAGTTTTTAAATTATTCTATTTGGTTTGCAATATTCTGGTTTTTGCTACGGCTTTAAAATAAACTTTACAGACGCTGTTCGACAATGATCTTGTTTAATTGGTTTACTTATGTTTAGTCACTTTTAGGCTCAATTACATTTGAACAGCAAAAAGTTGAAGCGGTCAATATTTACTAATTTGCTTTTATGTTTTTTTTTATTTTTTACTGTTTATAAAAGGTTCGTTTACTCTTTTTATTGTAAGAGCTGTTTTAATTTTTTGTTTGCTGATTGTACGTCATATACGAAACAATTCATCTTTGTTAAAAGCTTTGAGCTGTATTTTACTGCGTGATGGCGCTAAAACTAATATTTGCTTCATAAAAAAAATTTATAGATGTGTCAATATGTTATTGAACTCTTCAAATAAGATTGTTAAATTTTCATGTAATTTTGTAATAGAAAATGCTTCCTTTCCTCGGGCAAAACCTACTTTTGAATAATAATCAGCAATCGAAACATAAATGAAGCATTTAATATTATTAACGTCATGCAAAAATCCAGTTACACATTGAAGTTTGAAGGTGTATTTTTTGAGTCGATATTTTAGCAGGTTTACGTGAGCTTGTTAAAAAGAGAAGAAAATTTCTCGATTTGTTTATCGATGACGCAGGTGAACTAATTCCGGTCAAAGAGTCAAGTGATTTCTGACTTTACTTGTTCAGTGGGAAACACACACCGACCTTGAACTGCGGTTTGACGTGTTGATCGGGTCAAAATTCATTCGACTGTTTTGAGAAACTCGAGAAGTGGATTATGTTGCGGTGACATCACATACACATCTGCAAGCAGTGCTGCAGCAGTCAAGAGAAATTTTTGTTTTGTGATGTAATCAGTGACGTCTTTGCAGTTACGTTTTCGTCTTGATTGCCGAGCTGTTGACAAAAAGTTAATTAGATGCTTTCTTTTCATCACTAACTATATGCTGACGGTTAATTATAGCTTGTGTTGATTTATTTATATCAACCCGACAAAAAATTTTTTTTAGGACGCTTAACCTCAATAAAAGCTGTCAGATTTTGCAAGATATATATTATTAAAGTTAATTGATGACAACCTTTTCCGACTTTTTCAACCATTTTTAAGATTAAAATAAAACCTGTGTACCTTTCAATTAGGCCTAAAAATGGCTATAAAGTGTTAAAATGGTCAGCAGTTTAATCATTTAGATGTTCTCGCCAATGAGTTATTTGGGAATCTCGAAAACCTTTCTTGAACCCTCTGTGGTGTATGAATCTCTGGATAATAGTAATTTGCATGAAAAATATCAATATTTATATGATGGGTCGTCAGGTTATATTTTGCGTTGCGTGAAAAGATTTTATGAAAAATGAAAGTAGTAGAAGAAACAAAAAAACAATAACACGTAAAAATTAATTTTTTTTAAAGGAAACTTGTTTTTTGTACTTTGTGAAATAATTAATCGTTCGATTAAGCTTCATTGCAAAAACGACTTTTGGGAGGAGGGCATTTAAGTTCAAAAAGAAACCTAAAGTAGCTATTGTATTATTAATTAAGAAATGTATAAGACAATTTAAATAAATTTTACCACTATTTTAAAGTGAATGTTTTGTACCTAACAGTCAATAATTTGTCAAAGCCTTAACCGCTGATTTAGCTGCTTTCTTACATTGAAACATACCAGATATTTGTGAGGTTTATCTTCGCAGCACTGAGTCTGGGTAATACAGCGACTTGTCTTGGTATTGTTATACCAAGACAAGGAAAATAGTTGGTGAGACTGAATCAGTCTGGCCCGCGCTGGGAATCGAAACCCAGATCTTTCACTGTGAAGTTAAAATTTTTTAATTTTTTCTTTTTTAATTATTTTGTTTGGAAAATTGTTTCAAAGTTAAGTTGTTCTCAAACTTGTTTTTCACATTCAAAAGTTTTTATTTATAAAATAAACCAGTTAAAAACAATTTCATAATTGAAGCTCTAAAAAACATTTTACAAACATTTTTTAGCTCGTAAAAGTTTCCTTCATTGGTTTTAGACGAGCTTGTGTTCACTGTAAACAACAAGAATCGTGTTTTGTTACATCGAACCATTTCGAAATCACCAGGCGGTCATCAAATTTTAAATGTTACAGAAAGTCTTGTAAATCTGTCGTCAACAGACTGCATTGAGCTATTCTGACCAGTAATGTCATAGATAACTTGTTTTGCTCAAAATTGTTGGTCTTGCCAACCTTTAAATATGTCATAGGTAGATTAAAGTGAATCAGAAATAATGATTTTGTGAAGCATGCTATTTTTTTACATTGTTTATAGCTTTACCTATTCATTATTTTAAGTTTTAAGACCGAAGAAGCTTGGGCAAAACATTGATTCTAAATGAAAAAAAAATCTTATTTGATCTAAAAAATCTGTTTATTATGCAAGACACAAGTAAGCTATATACGGGCAACTAAAAAATTTTGTTATTAAAGAAATCAAATAGTTTAAGTTGATAAATCAGGACGTATTTTATAGCAGGCTGGAGCAATACAATATTGAAAGCTTATTCGAGGTTTTTCATGCACAAAACATGCCTAACTAAGCCACATCATGTTTTGAAGTCATTGATTTTGTAAATCTTAAGAAGATATTGTGATCACCTATAAAAAAAAATTACCATCCAAACAGACCTAAAAATTAAGCACAGCTGAATTTCTATTTTTGTCTGCCAAAAAAAGTTATCACTTTCAATCAATGTCCAAAATTATTATTTTTGTCCCAAAAACGTTTGGCATGAGCAATTGTATACTTGCTCCCCGCTTCCAGCCCCATTGACAAAAAGCACATTAAAATTTTTCTAAGACAATGTTTAAAAAATAAGCACAATCTTAGAAATTTTAAAATTAAGCTAAAAACGCAAATTTTAAAAATGAACAATCAAAAAAAATATTAAAAAAAGTATTGCAACATTACCAACAAAAAATTGGAATTCTTTGCGATAAAAAATTGAAGCAATTTAATTTTAATAATCCTGAGTCAAATTATATCTTTTTATTCTTCTTCTTTCACCAGTTTGGTTTGTTAGAGGCGCGGAAGCAACTGCTCAAAATCAAGCCGTCAGATATTACAACCTTTTATTAGGATGTTTATTTCAACGGATTGTATTCTCAAACGATTCCGACCGCGACTCCCAACATGTTTTTAACCAACTTTGGTCTTTTTCAATTATTTTACATCAGCAGTGACAAAATTAAATTAAGGAAAAAGTTTAAAACCCTCCTGTTTTTTTTTCTAATTGCAACGCTTGGCCGTGTAATGTTGATTAAAACCTGATTTAAAGGGAAAATTTACGTCCAAACCTTAAATCACATTTTTGAAGACTGGCAATTACTGACTTGTGTTCAATAAGCTTGAAAAAATCGTGTTTGAACTTTTATTGAATCGTCTGAATCCTTTTTGAACTCCCCCAAAATTACCTTAACTTATGGTTGTCTGTTGTTAATTGATAAAGGAAAAAGATATTTAACGCTAATTTTCTGCTTAAAAATCTGTCCTTTTGGAAGCTGGTTGAAGGTTAATGCGAACCAAAGCTTGACGATAAAATAAAAGTTATTATTATTTTTCTCGAAGCGGTAATAAAGCGCAAGGTTAAAAGTGTAGCCACTATACCTTGTGTCACAGAAGGGTGTCAAACTCATTTGGGGCAACGGGCCGCATTAGCAAAACTCTGTTGAGCGCAGGCTCGACCTAAATCGAAACTGGAGGTTTTGTCTTCCATAGAAAACAAGCCTGCGACGGAAAAAGTAGGATGAGTTGAGTCACTAAGTTGCGGCCAACGAATTGGATCACGGTGGGCCGGATTTGGTCCAAGGGCCGCCAATCTTACATCCCTGCTGTAAGAAGCACGCGAATAAAGGCCAAGACAAGTTAAGATCAACCCCGATTCATTGATAAGGTTGGTTAGGAGAACACCACTAGTTTTCCAAATTGATTGACAGATTTCACGAAGACTGGTTGCCATGAATCATTTCGACTTCGGAAAAAGTAAAGTTTTTTGTCACGGTTAAGTTAAAAACGAGTAAACTATAGGTTCAACAAAACAATTGTTTATAACGTCTTTAATCGAATATACTGGCAACTTCTTTTATTTCTTTTTATATCAAATGTTTTCCCACGCAAAAATGACGCTGAAACTAAGTCTAGAAATTTAAGGAAATTCACACCATTTTTGATGAATTCAACAAGAAACACTCGACACACATTTACTTTGTTTACATCCAGTCCCCGTTACACGCAAACTATTTATAAATATGCACATCCGGAAATAATCAGTTGTTATGCTTGATTGATATTATGACCTCGAATTACCTTTGAACTCGTGATAAGGTTCATCGTTATTTCGAGAGATTTTCTTCTTAACACAATGAAAATCACTTCTTTGGTTTTCAAATTTCTCTATGTCTTAAAGGTGAGATTTGAAAGCTACAAGAAATTTTGCTTTTAAAGTTAAATAATTCTAAACAAGCAGGTCAATAATGTGATTGTATCCAGCCGCTTAAGAATTCAAAATTATTTCGTTTCTTCCAACGAAACGTAAACAAAGTTGGTTTCTCATATAGGCCCTGCGAGAACATAAGTAAAATAGCGTTGTTCACGTGATTTGATTTAAAACAAACTGAATCACTGAGACTGTAACTCTTGCTCCTGAATAAAATCAAAAGAACTCTCTCAAAAAAGGATATCGTTCCTTCGCGCTATAAAGGTTGTTGACATCAACAATTCTCCCAAGTTCTCCTACTTGATTCTGTTGCTTTACGACAAATTTCTTGCGATCGATAAACAAAAGCGCTTAAAATAAAGTCTTCAGACGCGGATGTGATTTGTAAATTAAGCAACTTTAAAGAGATAATTCTTTTTAAACAAAAAAGAAATTCATAAAATTGTTACCTGCTCTAGCATTTACTTTCCACTTTTAATGAAAATTTTAGTTTTTAATTTTTTCTTTAACTTTTAAAAGAACGTTTCTTTTAACGTTAAAAATAAAAACTATTGGCCAGATAATTTTATTTCCCTACCTAAATTTAAATTGACTATAAAATTATTATTTACAGCTTAATAAGCAAAAAAAATAAACAAAGTACAACGACATTGAGTTTAACATAAAACGGTATAATTAACGTAGTTAATTATGCGGCTGACTTGACCAAAAAGACTAGAATCTTCTCTCCTGTCTAAGCTCATTGAATCGCACATTACGACAAGTTGTTGCAAAGATCCTATTGCCGACGCGGAGAACAAAGCTTCCTGCACAAGTTGCAATCAACAGTTTGTCAGGAATGTCTGATTAATCTATAAGGCGGTAGCAATGAGGATTTTAGGCTAAACACAAGCTAAAAAAATGAAAAGAATTTCTGATGACATCATACCGGAATTCTAAAGCTGTTGTATCTACAGAAGATGATGAAAGATGAAAAGAATGATTACTGTAAGGATAAGCGGTCTTTAGCATTTGTAACATCGCCGATGTTTTTGTAGTTTCGGATCCATAACGCTTTTTTCCAAAAATTTTTTAGGTAGCGATACAATACACACAACTACTTGGCAAAGTCATGTAAAAATTAAAAAAGGGGTTTTTAACAAACAAGGTTTTCTATTTGTCAACAAGGCGAGAATTGCGGTAAAGTTTTGGAATATTTAAATTGCTTTTCGCTTAAAAACCCCTAAACTAGTGACATACTGTACTTTAGCTCTTCTAAATAACCAATCAAATTGCTATTTTAACCGGCTTGAAAACACCGCTACCACGGTTGTTTGTAAAGAAAGTAGGTAGATTCTTTGCAATACATCACTGCAAATTAATTTTCGTGAAATCTAACTTTAAAATAGTTCCATGTTATTTAAAGTATCATAGGTTTTGGGACAGAAGTATGGCGTAAGAAGATTCAAAAAAATCTAATCAAGCCACATTTAAAAGCGCGTGAACCAAAAGACTTAAAAATAAAACAAACGTTTCTTAAAGATTTACATTCAGAAAATTTGATGACGACTAATTTATTGCGTAATCTTATCGAAAGAAAGCCTAATACAGCCGCTGTGGTCTAATGTTGGTCTTGATTCTCTCAATTACGACATGTTTTAAACAAATCAGAAACTAACATTCTAACGTAGGAAGGCCAACGCTGCGTTGGATCAAATCTATCAAGATTATTTTTACTTTTTCTTTCGAAAAGCAAAAAGTCAGAAGCCAACGAACTTTTTAATTAAGCTGACGATGACTCACGTCACTTGACTGAAGTTTCCATTATTAAAATCGTATTTTGAATGGTTTATATGAAAAAAATCATTCTATAATATCGGAAAAACCGGTTTTTAAATAAAAATGTCTAAAAAGCTTAATGACCAAAAAAAGTACTTTATGAAAAAAAGCAATTAATTTTCAAAAAATTTCAAAAATTGACTAGACAAATAAACGAAAAAAATTTGTTTCTGAATCAACCGATTTAATACATAATCCGTAAAAACAGGTATTTCAAAACCTCAGACAAATTTCTGACGTCAAGTGTAAGTTATTTACAATTCACAATTACAAAATCAGCACTGTGGCGTAATTTACTGCAGTTACACTCGGAGCAATGGCAATTACTTGACTGAATTAAACTGTTATCCTTTGCGTTATCAAAGACTTCTTTACTTATTTCATTTTTTACAAAGCTAATTCGTTTAAGCTTTGGGTTTTCATCCCTTTGTTTACCAAGAGAACATTATTAAAAGCAGCTTGAAGCTTGTTAAAAACAAAACAATTTGATAATTGGCGATTAAAGGAACGTTAATGAAATCTCCACAATCACGCTAGCTGACAATGATGAACAAAAGTTTTCGCAATTATCACTGAACAAAAAGTAAACGTAGCAACCAGGTCCTTCTAAGTTTTTTTTAATGATAAATATAGGAACTACAGGAACATTAAAAGCATCCGTTTTGCCGCTTTTATTGCTTCAAATACCATGCAAAAAACTGCCAAAAACGTGCCACTTTTAAGAGTTTGCAACCCCATAAAGAACTTACAAAATCGAACTCAACAGCTACCGCTTTGATCAGATAACTGTACTGCTGATGTTAATTAGTTTACCAAAAAACACATTAATACGAAAAGGTGGGTACTTTATCATTTCAATGATTTTGATGATATTGTTTAAATTGTAAAAGAGTTAAAAACGATTCCCCAGTCACCTATAAGCAATGACCGTAACGTTTGCAATAGTCGTTTAATTTTAAAGTTTAAAACAAATAATAACAACAAGGAGATTTTTTGAAATATTTAACGCCGATAGAAGCATATTCATAAGCTGTTACTCACTGCTTGGTTTTATTAAATGGAATAATAAAAATACTATTGGTTTAATTCAAACCAATTCAGTCACCTATGCTTTTGGTAATTTCAGAACAAACAATATCAGGTTCTCATTGAGAAAACGGTAAGCTTTAATTATAAGACATTGACTGGTGATTTTGATTTTTTGATAAAAAACCTGTTCGATTGTGTAAAAATAGAAACCTTACTAAAACGAGTTTTTTTGCGGCGATGAGTTTGCTACAACTTAAAAAATCAATCCTTTAAATCTACAAATAAGCTTGCACGAGTGTTTTTTGAAGTGGTTAGTGTATTTCTTCATTCAACGTCATTAATTTCAGGTCACATCATATCACCATTTATGAAAGAGTCGTTTGGTCAGAAACAACAAGACTTCAATCAAATGAAATTTAAATAAATTTTTTATGAAATAACTCAACGAAATACAATTTCTTAATGATTAAGTTCTTGCCTTGACAATTTGCTTAGTTTGTGCTGAGTCTGATTCCCCGTCCAGTCGAAAACGCGTTTACTGACGGGAGCTAAATGCGTTTTTAAAAGTCACACGTAACATTGGGCAGACGATTATATTGATTTTAAATAAAGAAAACATCTAAAGCCGAGGTGCCCCACTTTTACTCATTGCTGGTTAAATTTTGGCCGCAAAGCATATTGAGAGCCGCATTCGCTTCAGTAATCAAATTAAATACCTTTTTTTTTGTCTTTACTTTAATTTTAACCTGATATTTTTGAATCAAACTCTTTCATAACTAGAATTCAAGCCAAAAATTTAGTTGAAAACTTAAAAAAAAAGGACATCGTTTTAATCTTTCATGTTTTTTTCCTCAATAAAGCGAATAAACTCTTACTGGGACAAAAAGAATTACACTCGGAGTTTTCTGCGCGCCGCTGATATTTTGAATCATGACACATTATAAATCTAACCATAAAACAATTTTTGCGAGGCACTACAGCAATGAGATATCTTGCTACAAACGCAAATTCAACAAAACGTTTTAACGATGCCTTGCTTATGGTTAGACATAGTCATCAGTTTATTTTGCCATCAAACAACATTACCAAGTACAAAATAAAAAAATCAAACCAAAAAAAAATTACACAGTAAATAATAAATAAAATAGAAACAGAATAGCATTAAAATGTTGTTTGACAACGGGGAAGCTGCAAAAGGACCTCCTCGGTCTTGGGCTTAAGCAGTCACCCTTCAAAGATCCCATTAGTCTTGGTATTGTTCTTGGAAAATACGAAACCAAATACCTTTTTACAAATTCTTTGCTGCTCACGTAAAGCAGGCTGTTAATTTTGTTTAGAGTGACAACTCAACTTTAGTCGCTTGGCCACTTTCTCAATTAGGACTCGTTTCCACTAGAAGCGTGGAATGGAGCATTCTCTCTTTGTTTTATTGATTTTTTTGCTTCGCTTAGCGCTCGCTTAGATTTTAAGCGCGGAAAGATGAATAAAAGAAACAGAGAATGCTGCATTCTACGCTCGTAGTGAAAACGAGCCTTTATACATTATCGATAAACGCTTAAAACTTTTTCTTATTTGAATTTCAGTACAACTTCGAGTTATATAAAGCGTCGCCGCCAAGTTTTTGATCAGAGCATAATTTCGCTTATGTTCGTCAAAAAGAAGAAAGTTATCAATAGTGTTTAGAGACAATTATATATCAGTTATCAGCATACGTATACAGTTCTGATTCTAAAAAATAAGCTTAAATAATGCACTTTCGTTAAAATTAGCAATTCGGCAGAAATAAGAAACTGTATGCTCACAGTGCAATCAATGTTGATAAAGCCAACTGCATATGCTGTTTAGCAATGTTTACTGTTATTGTACAAACAAACGCAAAACACTTTATCAAGTTTGATGTCAATTTCTAAAAATGAAACTATAAATCATGGTTCCCGCTTTCAAAAATGTTAATTATAAAGTTTTGATAAGATTATCAAAGGCTATCTGCACTAGACTTAAAAAACAAAAACGTACTCGTTTGACACTGTTTTAATTTTCACTTTATCAGTTCAATAACTAACTCAGGTTGTGACACTTACACCAGAATATTGAACAAGATTAATAAGACACTTGTAAAAATGAATAAACTTCGGACAGATGAAAGACATTGTAAAATGTTCGTATTATTTGTTTTTTATTTAGCCGAATGAAAATAAATTTTTTAGCGAAGAAAGTCAATGTAAAGTAGATATTCAAAAATTTCAATCAAGAAAAAGAAAAATTATATTAAATTTATCTCGCGGTTGTCAAATAGTCGCCATTTTATTATTGTTTGTTTTATATGTGTTGTAGAGTTAATTAAAATTTAAACTACGTTAAGTTTATTTATTTATTTACACTTATTTATTCCAACAAAACGATGAAGACACAAATTGGAATAATGTCAAGCGTTTTTATTCTCAGTTTGTCAGGTAAGCATGACAGAAAGTTATGTTTGATCGGCTTCAAAAACTATATTAATAAAATCACGGCTTTAACCAAACACGCCTATCGAATCTCAAAATAGCTCAATGTAATAATAGTCTGATTCGCGACCAGAAGGATGCGAGTTCGCTGCTTAATCTACCTGAGCGATTTTTATTCTCCCGAGTTGGGCTTGACCGTGCACTTAAAAAATGCACGACAAATTTCTCAATTGAATCACGCTGTTTACAAACAATGGGGATTCCTCTTTAAACAGAAAGCAGCATATAGGGCCATAATGGCGATACGAGGATGAAATTTCAAAGGTTTTATAATTTAATCAAGTGATGTTACTCGGCGTTTATTTATTGCGCGAGAGCTCGATTCATTGTCGGCTTTTTCAGTATTTTTATCAGTCTCGAAAGGGCTTAATCTTATACTTAATAGGGCTATAAATTAATTTTGAGTTCTTGAAAACATGGCCGACCGCTTTTTAAGTAGTTAACTGTTCATAGTAACTCTCTATTGTCATGTATTTTTAAAAATCGATGTTAATGTAACTTTTGCTTGTATTTCACCTAATTACAGGTGGTCTAAGAGTTTAGATATTTCTATGAATTTGTGACAATATGAATATATTCATCGTTTCGATTATGCCGAAAGTTGCTAGTGGTCGCCAACCTTTTGAACTTCATGGACCACTAAATGTATAATTTTTAATTTGGCGGACCACTAATATGAATTTAGAAAAAAAACTACTCGAAAGACTAAAAAATGGTCTTTGCTTTTAAAATTACTCTTTTTTCATGTCCAAGATCAAAAATTGCTCGAAAATCAAGACAAGACGAAGAACTGGTCTTCGCTTTTAAAATGACCCCGAATATAGTGGTCTTCGCTCATAGATATAACTCGAAGGTTTTGGGTTCAAGCCTTCAACCGGTGGACTTGTTACAACTCTGGTATTTTTGCGGACCACCAGAATTTTTCCGCTGACCACCTGTTGGCGACCACTGTAATAAACAATACGAGAATTGGGTGATTCTACCTTTGACCAGATACTGACGAAAAACAAGAACTCATAGTCCATGATAAAACGTGTTAAAACGCAATGTAAGCCCCAAATAAGGGGCGTTTTTTATTACTTTTTTGATGGTTTTCAAACAATGATTCTCTCAAATACCCAAAGAAAAGAGCAGCAACAAAATACTTGTTATGTTAATAAAAAAAAAATTTTTGATTCATCCGAACAAAACTTGTACAAAAGATTCTGATCGCCGCTTTATAAAAAAACAATGCAAAAAATGGCAAATTTAAGATTAATTATTTTAATTCAATTGCTCGCCATCGAAAATTGAAGTCATTTATTGGCCCTCACCACGCGACTACTACTTCCCGTTTCCTGCTTTATCGACAAAGCTTAAAAAAATTACAAATTACTTGTGGCCTTTGTTTGAACAAGTTGACACCAGAAAACTTTGTACCTTTTGACACTTGCATTTCATGTTTTGAGACTGATTGTCGGACAAAACGATGAAAGTTTGTCCAAAACAGAGTTAACCGGAAAGAATATATCTGTGTCTAGTGGCGCAAACCCAAGAAGAAAGTTAAAAAGAAAATTTTTTAAAATAGTTATAGCAATTTCAGCAATAAAGCTAACAAAAGTTGCCAAATGTACAAGGTGTCCATAAATTATCACTACAACTTCAAAATTTGCCATAAATCCATTTTTGACGTTATTTTAGTACAGATTGTGCATTAGAAAAGACAAACACTTCGAGTTTTTTGTCTAATTATGCTTTTTTGCCTTTTTGCTGTATTTTTTAAATTATTTACTTATTTTTTTGTCTTTTTTCAGATTCTTGCATTCCTTAAAATGAGCGCTTCCCAGGAAAAGGCCCAGCGCGTGTCTTCATTAATAAAGACGAAATTAGAAAGTTAGTTCGGACGTTTCTCTGGACTTGGGTTGTTTGATTTTGTCTTTATAAACAAAGACACGCACTGGGCTTTTTCCTGGAGAGTGCTTGTTTTAAGGAATGCAAGAATCTGCAAGAAGACAAAAAATAAATAAATAATTAAAAAAATACAGCAAAAAAACAAAAAGGCAAAAAAAGCATAATTAAATAAAAACTCGAAGTGTTTGTCTTTCCTTTTGCACAAACTGTACAAAAATAACCACAAAAAATGGATTTAAGGAAAATTTTGAAGTTGTAGAGATAATTTATGGACACCCTGTATTTCCCCACCTCCAGGGGTTTGCTTCGCTGTCGGCATCGGTTTCTTTTCAGTAAAACTGCATCCATGAACAAAGTGAATTATCGCGAATCAGAACTTGTTCGCTGTTTTTAGCTTGGACTTCTTCAGCATCGTCAATCAACCGTGACATGGATGACGCTTGTTACAGGGACGGAATGTGTCATTACGGCGGGAGGTGCGACGACGACGGGCTCTGTCGATGCATGTTTGATTGTAACCCGACTTCGTGGCCGACAACTTTGTACTGTGGTCCAAAGGTAATTTTATGCAAGAGGATGCTCTGGAAAGTTATTTCTTTGATATTTTTGTTAATACGAACTGCGTTGGTATCAGTGTAAAACCCAACTCATTAGGAGCATTGCTATGACAATGAAAAATATGTTTCGCTTCTCAGGATTTTTGTTTGTTGAGTTATAGTCGATTTTCTTGAATCTGCTAATTATCTTCTGCTTTAATGTACTGGAAGTTATTTGTTGTTTTATCGTTTTGTTTAAAGCCGAACAACTGCTTGAAACTACGCTGACAGTTTAGTTTGTTGTCGTAGTGTTTTTTCATTTTACTTCAAGCCATTCAAAAATTTTTAACTTCTTGTTTTTCTGCAGACAGGCGGGAGGAGAAAAATTTATCATAATTTATGTTTACTCTTGGCTCACGCTTGCGAAATACAAAGTGACATTCCTGTAATCAAGTACAACGCTAAAACACAAAAATGCGAAGGTAGAAATAAATAAAAGTTTCTGATTTCCATAGTTAAACAATATCAATTTTTTTCTTTTTTTAAAAAATGGTTAACTTCAAATTTACTGTAAAAATTTCATAAAAGTGTATTTTGCATTAAAAATTTAATTTCGGAAATTATTAAACGACGTGCACATTATCTAATTCCAATATAATATTTACTCTTTTTCGAACAAAAAATCTATTGTTCAATACAATCAGCAATAAGAAATTGATTGTTTTTACAAATTTGCTATACGTAAATTAATTAATAAAAGCAGTCAAAGTTCAATGGGCCAAATATTTACAGTAATAAAGAAATTAAAAACTAAAACTAACCAACTCATAAAAAAATCAAAATTTAAAAATTTGACCACTTTAATCAGTTAATAAAATTGTCAATTTGACTTTGCTTAAAAGGGTAATAGATTTTTATTAAAAGACTTTTAACATTTTACAAGTTTGAAAATTATTATTATTTTAAAAGTGAGCGCCATGCTTTAAAAAAATTAAGTTTTGGTTTTTAATATGTTATCTTTTTATAGTAATCTTGATAGTGCAAGATGTAATGATTAAAATCATTGAAATATGAATAAGAATATAGTCGGGGTATTGTAATTTTTCATTGCTTTCAGATGAAATTCCTCCCTTAGACAAACTTTGTGAAACTCCGCAAGATTTCATGGGGCTCTGCGGAGGTACTTTGGCTGTAGACGGAAATCTTGGGTCTGGAGTTTGCTTACTGGATACAAAATACAATCAAAAAAGATGCCAGTGAGTAAAAAACATTGTTCTTGATTCTTTAAACATTACGATTTGATTAATTGTATTTAAAATTACCTTAGGCAATATTTTTAATTTATTTTTTAAAAGATTACTAAAAATTCTAAAACCGAATTCATTCATCCATAAAGCTACTTAAGAGATTTGATTTTGCTTTGAAGTCACCCGCTAGAATATTTAAACTTTTCGCTTATGACAACTTGGGACACTTTATAAACTAGCACACGCCTATATTTGAACATGAAATCGACAATTTACAGTATTAACGTAAGAATTGTACAAACACCAATGTAATAATCCATTTTAAACTAAACAGAATGTTTTTTTTTTATTAGCTGTCCCGCTGATAGAGTCGGAACAGGTTGCCAGATTAAAGCAATTCTTTCGGAGTTAAATAGCGAAAACACGAGAAACAATCAAACAGTCGCGGCAGACTACACAGAGGCAAAAATCGCAATGTACATTTCTGTCGTTTTTTTAATAGCGGTGGTGGTTGGCTATTTCCTATTCCGATGGTAAGAAAAATATTTTGAAACTTTTTTGTGTTGTAGCTAAAGTTTAGACTTTACACCTTCTATTTCGGCTGCTTTCAATTATTAGATTGATGAATAAGCGTAAACTGGACTTTGTTAGATTTTAGCTGAAGCAATAGTTTATAATTCAATGTTCTTATTTAAAAAATTGCGTGCGCCAATGTTCAAAAATGATATTGTTTGTGCATTTTTTTGTAGTGACATCACAAGTTAAAAATTTTTCATCTGCATCCTTTTGTGAAATTCTTTGTCGTTTTAAAGTTAAAATTTAGATTATTTTGTACTATTATGACATCATAGTGCAAGCTGCAGGTGCTGTTCGTTTTCGCTTGACTGGTTAAGAAAAAAAATTCGGATCTGCAATGTTTAAATCTGCGCAAATGCGCTTTTTATTGAAAAAACGTTTATCAAAACACGAAGTTGTTTTTTGAAACAGGTTTAAAGTCAAGTTTTCCAACCGGAACTCTTGCTGTTTTGATCAGGAAAATCATGCGTCATCATGCGGAAAACTTGACGTGAAAGAAACGGCGATGAAAAAAAAAGAATTAGACTCAAGATCATCTCACATAGTGACGGCAAGTTCTGAAAAACTCTTGAAAGAAAACGAAAACCAAAAACTTCTTCCTGTCACACGACGGGAACGTCTGAGTGCCAGATCTTTTGAGTTCTCCTCTGATCCAAAATCGAGAGATGGAGAAGACAAGAAAGAATTTTTATCAGAAAATAATCTTCATAAAGAACATAACCTTGACCACGAAAATAACAATAATAGGACTGAAAATGAAAAGCTCGATCGTAAAACTGAATGCAATATAAAAGATGTTTAAGGACAAACTTTTTGGATTGTATAACTCGATTATTGATATACGAATTTAAATTTAGATAAAATTGATGCTACAGTATTAAAATGAAGCCAAAAAAAAGGTTATTACTTCTTGTATACACCAACCAATTCTGTAAGTTCCAAAGAACAAGATTTTTAGCTTTTTATTTGGTTTGTTTTACCAATGAAACTTTAACAGTCCAACCTAGAACATATTTCATACGACATTTGGGTTTATCATTTCCCGGACTTTTTATTAGCCCGGGATTTTCCGGGAAAAAATTTAACTTTTCGGGAAATTCTAGGATCCCAGAATTGAAAAATATAACGACGAGATGGCAAAATGTCACACAATTTTGTCTGAAAATTTTTCCGGAGGACTGAAAAAAAAAGGTCGTCATTTACAATCAGTTTTCAATTTCTCCATTTTCGAACAAATGGCAGGTAATCACTAATAAAAAAAAAAAAAAAAAAGAAAAGGTCTGCACTTACAATTAGTATCCAATTTCTTCATTTTTGTCAAAAAAAAAATCTTCAACTGCAATCTGAAGTCTTTGCGCAGATCGCGATCGACCGACATATTAAGCACCCCTGCTTTAAATCATTACTTTTAACTCAAATGCAATAAACCGGGATTTCAGAGAAGTTTGTCCGGGATCCCGAAAATTTAAAACTTAAAAATCGTCTGGGATCCGGAACATGAAGCCCATACGAAATGTGTATAAGAAAAAGTTATTTTATCGTTCGTTTGTTTTACCTAACTGTGCTAAAGCGTGTGTTATTTTCTAAGAAAGAAATGATATTCCTGAAGTCACGTACTGTTTTATTTAAAACGTAGACATTTTCAATTCTTAAAATTAAGAAAGTTTCTTCGAAAGGATAATTAGAGGCGTTACAATAAGCAAAGCAGCAATTAAAAAGATACTTCAATCCATCGTAATTGTGCCAATTAAAATTTCGCTTTTTTTAATCGTTCTGTTTCTGTCAATTATAGAGTTGTGCATAATTTTTTTATTATGTTTTGTTTCTTAATTTTTTAAGTGTTGGTTATCAAGCGCCTAACTTAAATGTAAATAGCGAGCAAGTTGTTTTTTTTGCTGCTTTTTTGTTTAGTTTGATATTTTTATGATAGCTGGTCTATTCTATCGTTTTGTGCTGTTTGCTATTTAATAAACGTTCTGTTGAAAACAGAACCTGTTATATTCGAAAAGTTAAAAAACTTGTTTTATTTGAAGCATGACTTAAATGTGTTAATAAAAAATATTTAATTCTATAATCCCATCACAATGCTTCGCTTCACGCATCGCTGATTTTTTGAGATTTACCGCAAAATTTAATCCTATTTTTTCGCGTACATAAAATTTCAACAGTCTGAGACTTTTAAGTTGCACGTTGCATAAATGTTAAATGCTAAAATTCCTTGAATGCATACAATTCAGCAACTGAAATTTCATCTTTAAAAAAAGCTTATATTTTCTTATTCTTAAATCAGATTTTTATTTTAAGATTAAGCCGAGAAATCTTAATCTGTAATTCTTGCTTTCAATAAAAATAAATTGTAAGCAAACATAAAATTAATTTTCTAGAATCTAAAATACCTAGGAAAGTTCAAAAACTGTTTTAGCAACTGTAAAAAAATTTAAAGTTTTATTTAGGCAATCTTAAGTGGTAGTCAGTACTTTCCTGTTATCGCCCCACCATCTATTGTAAGTAATTTTTTAGTGAAACTAACCCGGAATCCCCAAACAAGTTTCTTTTTTATTTTATCCTAGTGTTGTAGGGGGAATTCCGGGTTAGTTTCACCAAAAAAAAAATTACTCGCAATAGATGGTGGGGCGATAACAGGAAAGTACCAGGTAGCCGAATAACCATAGGCATTGGAATCGTGATTTTAATAGGACCTCCCCTATGACCAGGCTATTCTATCAATTAAGTGAGCTAACCCCTACCAGTTATGCTGTTTTCAATTTATCATCTATTTCAGCGGTTCCCAAACTTTTTTTTCACGGCGCCCTTTGAAAATTTAACAATACTCGCGGCGCCGTAATGAAAAAAAGGTCTTCAGTTCAATTACTTCTTTGAGTAATCTTTTTTTCTCCGAAACTCATAGTGTTTTTTTTAAAAAAAAAAAAGTCTTCACTTCGATTTCATATCTGATTTCCCTATTTTTCTCTCAAAATCAGGGTGTTCTTTAAAAAAAAAAAGGTCTTTAATCAGAATCGTTCTCTGAAGAAACATCTGCAACGGATTCAAAACTGTATGTGCTGTTTTCGAGTGGGGACTGCCTCATTCGCCTCACCCAATATCCACCACTGCTCACACGGCTTTCATTCCGCGCACACTAAGGAAGCTCTTAGAGGGAACGTTGCTGCTAGCAACTTTCACACTGCAATTATTGTGAGAAAAGCAGTAAGTACAACAACTTTCGCATACCTTCGCGGCGCCCCTGACAAAGTCTCGCGGCGCACAGTTTGGGAACCACTGATCTACGAGGGTCAGTCAATAAGTAATGAGACTTTTTTAATAACTCAAGTTTGCAATGACTGGTAATCAAAAAATGCTTTTTTATTTTTCAACATAGTCTCCCTCCTTTGCAACACACTTGTTCCATCTTGATATTAGATTGTCTATTCCTTTGGCATAGAATTCCGTGGACTGGGTCCTTAGCCAGTTGCTCACAGCAGCCTTCACTTCTTCATCAGTCTGGAAGTGAATTCTCCTCATACTCTCTTTGAGTGGGCCGAAGAGGTGAAAATCAGATGGTGCAAGGTCTGGGCTGTAGGGTGGGTGTGTTAGAAGTTTCCAGCCTAAATCTTCAATGCTCTGATGCTCTGGAAGCCATCAGGCGCTGCATTTTGTGATCATCCGTTAACATCTTTGGAACCCAGCGACAGCTGACTTTTGAAAAACGCAGCTTCTCACGCACAATTGCGTACACTGTGCCATGGGAGATGTCCAAGTTTGTAGCAATTTCATCTAAAGTGACCCTTCTATCAGATTTGATCAGGTCTTCAACTGCCTGTACTGCTTCTGGGGTAGAGACATCCACAGGTCTTCCACTTCTCAGATCATCAGTAATGCTTTCGCGTCCATCTTTGAATGCTTGCACCCATTTGTAGAAGTTTGCTCTAGACATACAGGAAGGACCATATTGTCTTTGCATTCTAGACAGAATCTCACATGATTTTACACTCTCTGCCAACAGAAATCTGATGACTCCTCTTTGTTCCAAGCATGAGCTGTTTCCTAGCCTAGTAGTCATTTCAATTTATCGTCACACCTACAGTAATCTGAAAATAAACAAGTTTTGTTGTAAATAAGATGACAACTCCATTCATAATCATCACATAAAATTTCAGTTGCATAACTCCAAGAACACCAAAGTAATTGAGAAAGTCTCATTACTTATTGACTGACCCTCGTATTTGATATTTCTTTAAATTTTTGTTTTGGCCAATTTTTTGCACTTACAAGCAGTCATACACGTGGAAAAAAGCTAATTAAATCAAAAGTCAATGTTTAATTTCAGTTTTCAGTTTAATTAAGGCTTTTGAGCAAGGATTCCACGATCAACAAATTAATTTTCACAACTAGCAGTAATAATAAATAAACCATTTTTTCAAGAGCTAAACTCTTTCGGTACATATCAAATAGTCCTGGTTACGGAAAACTGATGACATTAATTTTTTAACAGTTAAAACGATAAACGTTAAAACATTTGTTATGACGCTGAAGGCCCCGTCAACCTAATTTTTTTGGCATCCTAAATCCGGTGAAAATCTCTTTTAGTCATTACAGCAATAAACAAACGTTGCAATCTTGCCTTAAAACAAAGTTTCATCATTACTATCAAACAAGTTTGATTTTTAGATTAATATTTTATTTATTTTATTTTTATTTTATCTCCATATTTATCCTCCTGACTCGCAGGAAAGCAACGGAGGCGTTAATACATGGGGTAAGCAATTACCCCCCTAACGTCAACTTATAATAATTATAATAAAATAAAACGTCAACTTAAGATGAAGACTGAAACCTCTTCAAGCGTTAAATCGAACATCTTTAATGCAGTCCACCAACCCTTAAACAGTTTTATTTTTACTTGATTAACATTGTTTTATATCATACAATTTTTTTTCCTTGTATAAGTAAGTAGTATTCTTGTACAAAACCGAATTGTGTTCATTTAAAATTAAGTTTCTTTTTCTCTGGAGTTACACCTTAAGAAAGAAAAATTGCTGAAACAATACCACTAAACATTTGAAAAAATCTTTTGTTATCATTTCTTTGGAAATAATTTTGCGAGAATTTAAGCTCAAAGATTTACAACATTATTAAAAAGATCGCTTATGAAGAAGACTACATTGTGTGGACGAAAAGCAGATATTACTGAGCTTTCATCGAAGTGTTCGTCTAAAACCGCTTAACAAGTTATAAGAAAATGAGATAAAATTATCGCGATACCGTTAACAACATTGGTTTGATATTGTTTAAAAAAATCTTGAAAAAAATTTTTTACCAGCAAAATCTTCAATCAAAATAAAACTCCTTTCAAAAGCATCTTTTAGTTTTCAAAAGATTAAACCTGTGATTTGTTCGGCAAGTTTTTTCTTCATGTCAGATCAAAATGAAAACAAAAATTCAAAAAGTAATAATTTTTGTTCAGAAGTTTTTGGCTTCCAGCCCAAAATGAGCTCGCTCAATTGAATCCACAGCAATAAAATGCGTTATTTGTTAGAAGAGAATCGCAAGAAAGTATAGAGCTTAGTATAAAATTTCTTCTTCGGCAAACTTTATGTTATTTATATACCTCAATTTTGCATGGAATGGCTATTTCAAGTTCTCGTTTTTATTTTCATTCATAGATGGAACCAGGTGTTAGTTGACAGTCTAGTGGCAGCTAAGGAGCGGCAGGGTTGGAAGGGTAGAATGGAAGTGCTTGATCATTCCCAATGACCACGGTTTAGACCAGGGATGTCCAACCTGCAGCCAGCGGACCGCATTGTGGCCCACTTAAAGTTTTTACTTGGCCACTGCTTGCTTAAATTTTTGGCTTTATTTTCATAGCTGTAACCCAGGTTTCTCAAAACTGTGTTCTGCAAGGTTACTTTTTCGACAAAAATTGAGAAACCAGAGTAAGCTTTACTGTAAAAACCATTTTTTTTAGAGATCACTACGTTTTTGAGTGAAAAATCGAGAAACCAGAGTTAGATTCAAAGTGAAGATCAGGGATGCGGACTCGGAATCGAAACTCGGGACCCATTAATTTGATAGCTAGATTGAAACTTGAAATCGACAAAAAATAGCAAATCCCGCGAGTCCGATATCTAGATTTCATGTAGGTTCGATGATTTGAAGACTTCGCAGATTATTGTTATCAATACTTATTAAGAAAAAAAAGCTAAACCTTGAATGAAACATGAAAGAGAAGTTAAAATATAATTTTCTTCATGTTATTCCTCTTCACTATTCTAAATTTTATAACTATTTTTTACTATGTTGTGGTCAAGGTTGTCACGTTTTTGCAATACCGAATGTTCAAACAGGGACGCCGGAAAGCCATTTTGTCAAGGGGGGCACAATTTTTAAAAATAAATCTTTTTTTAAAAAAGCATTTTTTAAAAAGTTTATGGAGTTGCCATTTCGTATTGCAACCGTTTTCAGCGAAAAAATCTAGTAATGGCTAAAAAAATTATCACTTTCAATCAGTGTGCAAAATTTCCATTTTTATTCCAAATTTTAGGTGAAGACTAAAAAAAAGTCATCACTTTCAATCGAGTCCATAATCGCTACTTTTATCCTAAATTTAACATGCAGACTATAAACAAATAATAGCATTCACCTTCCACCGATCTGATATTTTGATCGATTTTCTATAATTGTAAGGGCAAATCGAAATCAATGCTTATCTATCTGCGCACCAGTAGACTATATTCCTTTTTTGAAAAGGGCTGGGGGCAATTTAAAAGGATCAAAAAGGCAAGGGTAATTGATCCCTGACTTGCCACTTTCGGGCGCCCTTGGTGTTTAATACTTGTACAGAACAAAAATACTGCCAGTTAGATTTTTTTCAACTTATCTCAGTTCTTGGCTGGCTTCTTCCATAAAAGTCAAAGTGACAAATCTTAGTATTAGACAGGGATACGGACTCGGGACTCGGACTCACTTCAAAATTTTGACGAGCCACATCATTGGTGAAGACCTTTTTCTAAAGATCACTACATTTCTGAGACGAAAATCGAGAAACCAGATTCAGATTTAAAATGAAGACTATTTTTAAAGATCACCAAATTTTTGAGACGAAGATTGAGAAAATGGAGTCAGATTCAAAGTGAAGATCTTTTTGCGGCTCGCCGAGTATAAGAAAATTTATAAGTTGGCCCATTATGAAAAAAGGTTGAACATCCCTGTTTAGATTATCAACGTTACAATTGGTGCCATTCATGAATAAAAACCCAATTTATTTGATTTTTATGTTAATTATTCTTGAATTGCAAAACAAAATAGCCTGACTTAAAAAAAATTGATATTTCCTCACTTCTATTTTGTTTTTTTATGGTTTTTATATGTTTTTTTCGTGTAACACAAAAGAAATTTTTAAAAAGGTCTTAATTTTTATTTGATTCTATGTACAATTACAAAAGTATCATGTTAACTTAAAAGTAAGACCCGAGTACAGTTCAAGTTTTTCTCTTAAACGATAAAATATTTTTTTTTGCGACATCTAGTAATTATTTTAATTAAGTTGTACGACCACTAGAAGTACAATAAATGATTATTTTCTGATGGTCAAATTTTTACGCTCAAGACAAATGATAGTCCTGGCAAAGTCATCATATAAAAGAAAAAATAGAATCATTTATCTTACAAGCATCTGCCAACAAACAATACAGCTAAACACGTGAGCCTGCCTTGTTTACTTTCTTTAGTAGGTTTAGATCTTTTTGGCTTTAGAGCTTTCAGTGTCAGGCAGCTTATATTTATTCAATTTCGTTTTTTTAGTTTCATCCCTTCAGTATGAATCATAAGTTCCTTGCCTCTATCAACCAGTGTTATAATATATATTTCAAAGAATTGATTTATTCTCTTTAAAATAATTCTATTTTCTTTTATTCTCTTTAAATTAAATCAATTTAAATTATTCATTAAAACGGAAAACTTCGCAATCCGTAAGCGAACCTTTCTGGTTTGAAAAACGAATAGCTTCAGATACCCAGAAATCACACAAAAAGCTTATCAATTGTTAAGTGTCGCTTGCATAAACGCAGTGATTTTTAAACTTTTCTAAGGAATGGCACATATTTTGTACACAAAAAATTGCAATTCACTACATCAAACGAACATTTCATAAAAAGTACTTTTTGACTACATTTTTCTTGTAAAAGTCAAATGTAGATCTTACTTTAAATCAAAGGCCAAAAAGTACTTTAGGAGAACATTAGTCCCATGAAAGACCACTAAAAACCGGAAAAAGTAGTTATTTACTACTCCTATTATTTGCCAGTTAAAAACTGAAACAAAGAAGTTCGGCCTTTGGTAAAGAACAACGAGAGCTAACAGTGTATTTTTCAGAGTTCACTAATTGGCCTTATAACCGTTTTAACAAAACTATGGCATGGAAATACGCATAAAATTAGTTTCACTTCTCCCTAAGGACACAGAAGAAATTGAATTAATGAAGAAACTTTAGAAAACAGGGACAAACAGTATCACATTGAAAGAGTACTACAAAATTTTTATACCAACTTACTTGTCATGTAAATAAAATTTTGAACATTTCAAGTCTGCTGCTTTATGTAAAATGAGATATACCATGGCACAATGGCCATACCCACGAAATAAGGTAAAAATCATCAGGGAAGAAAAAAGCCATTTTCAGAATTTCTATCCCTTGTTGTTGTGTATTTGCATAGTAAAATGAAAAATTTTTTTTCGAAAGGAGCACCTTTAATCTCAGCAAATGTTAAACGTTATTTTTTAAATTTACGTTTGAGAGTAGTACTTTACATCGTAATCATATGCTTTACAATTGTAAATGAAATTATGGAGCGTTAGAAGTAAAATATTGAATTTTTCAAGATACTTTTTTGATTTTTAAGGAAACATAAACTTTCAAAACGAAGCAATGCTACTGTGTTGCTTTGGTTTTTTAAAAAAGCAAATATAACCGGCATAGCCGTACCTGCCGGGAGGGCAGGGGGCAATTTCCCCCCCAAGTTTCTAAGATTTGGGCAAAATTAAATTTTTCGGGCAGTGAGAAGAAAATATTTGGGCAAAACCATAATTATTCGGGCAGCGATACAAAAAATTTGGGCAAAGTCAGGAAATTAGGGAGGTAATGATGATGAACTGCAAAAAATAATGACCAAATTTAGGTGAAGACCTTTTTTTTTTTTTTAGAGATCACCATGATTTTAGGACCAAATTGGTTTTTCGTCTGTGAATCATAGACAATTTTTTTGTCATATCCGTAATGTACTATAAAATCATGATTTGGCAAATGTCACAAAATTTGGGCAAAACTTCATTTCCCCCCCAAATTTTTTTGGGCTGGTACGGCTATGATAACCGGGGTAGGTAGTCTTTTATTACACAGGGGGCTTTTCGAAAATTCTTACATTTACGGGGATCTCACAAGGTCTTCGCTGACTGCAATAACAGAAAAGGTCTTCACTTTGCATTGAAGTTCAAAATTTGCTTTTTGGCTGTGACGGCTAAAAAAAGCTTTCGTTTGCGCCAAGCGTCTGAAGTGGGTATCTGCTTTTTATTTTGATAAAAGTAAAATCAACAGCATAATAAATATTCGCATAACTTTGCTTGGAGCAAAATACCAGAAAGAACAAGAATAATAATAAATATGAGGTTATCTTAAATTTTATCAATCTAAATTTTTTTAAAGCAAGCATAGTTTCATTGTGACAGTCTTTATTTTAACATGGATTACACGTTTCATAGAATAACTAGCGGTTTTGCAAAACAATTTTTCCTCGTCGAATAGTTTATTTTATGTTAATATTTCGTCGCAACATCTAGTGGACAAATTTCGGCCTTGATTATGGGAATTGTTAGCACAAAAGCAGGAATTTGTTTAAGATTGGCTTTTGGAAAAAGTTTAATCCGCGATGAGTTAAGATGACGTCACAATGACCCGACCCGTCACAATTACAAATTATTTGCGACAACAAAACCGTAATTTTCTGTCTGAGTAAAAAGTAATTAGAAGAACACGAAACAAAGTTTTGCTCAAAATTGCAAAGCCATTGAAAAAATTTTTAGGAAAAGAAAAAATAAGAGCTTAGTAATTAAAGTTGGAAAGTTAATTGCTTTTTTTTTAGATTAAAATTACCCGATTACGAGCTTTCGAAATTACTTAAAATAACTTTTCTTCACTTCAATTTAATAAGTTTGGCAATTTCGATCTCATTTTTTTAGAGAAGCCTATGGTCGGTCATCATTTAATGACCACTCATTGGGATCGTCCGAGCGGGTAGGAGCGCCATATTGATGGCGAACGTGGTCGATATCGTCTCGATTCAAAACCTACTCGCGTCATTACGATGTGTCCTTGGAAAGGCACTTTCCCCTGCTTGGCGGTCTTAGTGAGCAGAACTAAATTTCAGTCATCTTACTGCATAAAAAGTGAAAAAGCAAATAAAAAATTTCAACCTGACAATACTATATCTCGACATATCCGGGATCAGGTCGGGGTAATTGCTTGATGGTTTTTTACAGTTTAACGCCTCCAAGGGTCTAGGACAACTGGCCACAACCCCACTGGCCGCAGTCTAACTAATTAGTCGGCTGCGGCCAGTTGGCCCATTCAGCGCTTCCGACGTGATCTGGGGGTTAGAAAGATAAATAGAGGTGAAAATAATGCTGAAATAATCAGACACATCAGAGTTTGTGGCAATTTCTATTTGTGTTTTGACAATGTAAATATAATAACATAATTTTTGTGTCGCAGCAACGGTGGCGTCAGCCTTTCTAGTTACTCTGTCAAACGTTTTTCGAACGATCTTTTTACTAATCAAAATCAAGTAAGAGCTGAAAAAAATCTTGACCTTAACTTGAAGAACAAAAACGTGTTCATCCATACAAAAATTTAAAAAAACCTACAAGAAAGTATTTCTTAAACTAGTTCAATTTTTGAATTTAAGCTGTAGCGTCGCCATTGCGTCATAAGCAAAATATGATGCAACAATTTAAAGCAGAGGTCATTAAACTGCTGGTTGCGGGTCACATGCGGTTAGCGAAGGTAACTTTTCCGACTCATCACATGCTGCTTTGAAAAAGCTATGATTCATATCAATCAAAACTTTAGTTGTTGTGTTATGAAGTAATGCGATACTTTTATTTTTTCATTCATACTTTACAACAGCGTGGTCCAACTACAGGCCCGCGGAACAATTTTGCACAATTCAAGTCTTGTCGATCATAAGTAGCGGCAATCTTCTATAACAGCGTGGTCCAACTACGGGCTCGCGGGCCGCATGCCGCATATCAATTTTGCACAAGTCTTGTCGATCAGAAGCAGCAGCCGTAATTTTTTTTTGGAGAACGCTATGATTTTGCGCCAAAATAGGAATTTTGGAGACCGATTCCAAGTGAAGACCTTTTTTTTTTTTAGAGAACACCTGATTTTGGAACGAAAATAGGAATTTTGCAAACCGATTCCAAGTGAAGACCTTTTTTTTTTTTTTTTTTTAGAGAACACCCTGATTTTGGAACGAAAATAGGAATTTTTAGCCGACTGAGGCCCGCAAACTCGAATAATTTTGAAAAGTGGCCCACAAGAGTGCAGAAGTTGGACCACCCTGCTTTACAATATGTCTGAGGCTCCAAAAATTGGGTGTTGCGACATCCTGGCGCGTAGTTTAAATCTTTAAAAACTGCTTCCAAAAATACTTTTTAGCCTTGATTTTCAGTGATAAATTTGCTTCTGTCTTTTCCGTTTGTTGTTTGGATATTTCTACAATTTTCAGAAGACAACGACAACAATTATTTTTGAAGACCCCAAAAACTGACGACATTGTCAATAGTACCAGACAAAGTCACTGTTTTGATCTTTAGGACCTCGTCAGTGCTGTGTTGACCAGTACTTGTTAAGGCTATATAAATAGCCTAAAAAAATTTAACCTTTGCGGTATCTACACTTGGTACAGTCAAGGCTAAATTTGTACGGTGCCAACAAGCCGGATCTCTAGTGAAATGGAAGTGGATATTCCAGCTCACTACGACCAAAGAACCTTGCCGCAGTCATCTACAAAATTAAAAAAAAACAATTCACAAAATTAAAAAAGCTTGCTTCATGACAAAGCAAACGTAGATCACATGACAAGACCACGATCATAAATCACCGCTTTTCCATCATTTTTGTATCACGGAGCCCTTGAAGTAATTTCTCAACTTTTGCAAAAATTCTTTTACGTATCTTAAATACAATATAAATCAGCGGAAAATACTTAAATTTCATAGAACACGTTTTAAGAAACTCTAGGGATTTGCAGAATCGTAGTTGAAGTAGGCTGCCATAAATTCCCTTCTATTCAAATGAAATTTACCTCTTTACCAGTCTTAGGTAATACAGGCTGTTGAGGTTTTTTAAAACATTTTTACTGGCTTTGTAATATAATGTGTTGCTCTAAGTTTTTCATCGAGCTCTTTTCTGTCAGTCTTGCCGCTTCTATTATAAATTTTCTTGCAAAAGGTATCGCTTGAAAAAATAAAAGAACCTTTTTTTAACTTGAGAGCTGTTGATCACAAGTGTTTCGGAAAGTAACTTTTCTTTTAGTAAGTCTGAGGTAGAGTGTCAGATAAAGTACCTGTTGATGTGTAGCTTGGTAATGATGCATGTTAATTAAAAGTAAGTAGTTTTTCAATCCCACAAAAAGTTTTAACATTTCTTTAAATAGCAGACATTTACGAAATAAACTCTCATATATCTCACACGAAGCTAATGTTTAAAGTATTTAATTATGAGTTTTAAAACAAGTAGCCTACTAGTGGTAACTAGTAATTGCATTACGTACAAATTTGGTTTATATGTTTTCAAATTATTATCAGGAAAACTACTTTTATAAAATAGCTTGAATATACCTCATAGCCAGTGATGGATTTAATAGGGGGCAAACGTAACGACCACGCAAGACCCCCATAAAACCGTCACAAATGTGGCTTTTTTGTTTAAAAAACCTAAAAAACTAGTTCAAATAAAGGGAAGAGCTTTTTTTGGTCTTGAACCTTGGTTGTCTTGCAATCGGCCCTTTCCTGACGTTCTAATTTCGTAATTAGTTATTGTTTCTGATAAAGTTATTATTTTTTTTGTTCGAGCTCAGACCATTTAAATTTGATTAGGTTTGTACTATTTGGTTAAAATCCCATTGTGTTTGCTTTACATTATTGTATTGTAGCACTATGTGAGCTAATTAGAAAAGCATTGATATTGCGAGGACTACGAAATGCATCAATGTCACTGATGTCAAATCCTTCGTTGTTAATTGCCGCGTGCTTATTTATTTATGTTCGGAGGGGCTGCTCTACGCTGCTATTTTGTAGAAGGGATTCCACGTTCTTTAAATGGCCCAGTAAAGTGGTTCTTAGTTAATTGAAATACAGTTCTTATTATAGTTTTGAACTTCCGTCAAAATTCCTACGCTCTGTGGACCTGCGATTTGTGCTGATATCATTTGAATAAAGGTTACATTTTATTTAAATCTGGTTTGGCAAATTATAGTTAGGAGCCAGGATTGAACAGAATCATGCAACGATCTCTCCAGAAGATTTCCTTAACGTAGAAAATAACCTTTGTAATCAAGAGAACGATTTAATTCGGTGTCGGCAGTAAACTCAGCACCACATAGCTCCTGACGGTCTCGAAGTTCCGTTGAAAACATCATTTTTGACAAAAACCATTATTTTTGATTGACGAATCTTATGATAAGATCGTTAGTTTTGACGTGGTTCCGAGACTGCGTCAACAGCAAACCTTATTTAGATATTAAATTAAACTTTATTTAAAAATATCTATCGCATTTAAAAGACAAATATATAGCATGAAAAAAAGCAAAGACCAAATAGAAAAAACTCTTCACTTCATTTTAACTATTATTTTTTTTTTTTGAAGGGAATCTTAAAAAGCGGCACCACTTTTTTTTTCTTGCAAGAGTTCCCTTTTGTAAAGCCACTACTGCTCAATTTCAGCAAACTTGTTATAGTTATTGTACTAGTTTGAATTTTTACGTTTTCCAAAGCATCACTAATAAATTAGTTTTTGTTAATACAATAGCTTGTTTAAAAACATAATGTCAAATCGTATTTTAAAGATAATATTATTATTAATTGCTTCGTTGGCAGCTGTCATTGTCATTTTTATCAGCAGCTCACATGGTCGGCAGCGTGATTGACAGGTTTAAAGCACCGTGATTGATGGCGAACGTGATGGAGACGGTTGCGATTTAAAACCCAATTTTCTCGTTGTTTTACCAGCGATTGAGGAGGAAAAATATAAATGAAAAATAAATAAATTTTATGTCTGTTGGATGTTAGCGCTAAAGACTATACAGTGGTGACTTTAATACGGTATAAATGGTGTGGGCGCACAAGGCCCCCTAAAAAACGTCAAAAAGTGGCTCCCCCTGAGCAAGATATTGCTAAAATTCTCCATAGTAGCATTGTAACGGCGGCATCCTTAAAGTGATGACCTTTTTCTTTTTATTTTCTTGAGATAACTTTGTGTAAATACACTAAAAAGTGGCCCCCCTAAAATGATAAACTTTTTTTAGAGATTACTTTGTTTTGGAGCACTAAAAAATGGCCTCCCCTAAAATGATGACTTTTTTTAGAGATCACTTTGTTTCAGAACACTAAAAAGTGCCCCTCTACTTTTCTTGCACCAGGCATCCCTTTTTGTAAAGCCGTCATTGAGTGTATATGTTAAAAAAACAATAACAATCTTTATGATGTTTAGGAGGAAAAAAAAGTCTTTTTTGAAGCTTTAAAAAGAAAAACAAAAATACTTCCGTGAAAATAATTCTAGTATTAAAAGAAAAATGTTTGTTAAAACTCATTTTCGAAAAGAATGAAAACTTTCAACATGGGTAAAAGCAAAAGTAAGACCCCAAACTCATTGTACGTCAGTCTCATTTGAAACTTTACCAAGATTGTTATTTCCATAAAATGGCACTTTAAAACTCTTAAATTGTTTGATTTCTTTTACTTTTTACACTTGTTTTACCAATGTTCGTTAATTTTGTATGAACAATTGAGATATGAAGCAAAGTCAAAAAAAGAATCTTAATCACATGACAGAAAAACTGACTAGAAGGCAGATATTGCTATAAACAAAAACTGATAATTACCGTAATGGGGTTTACATAGTAGAATTTACTTTCTTGTTGTACTGACATGATGACGTAAAAACGTAACCCTTAAACAACCTTTTACCCCGATTGTGATTACTTGCACCGGCTAAGATCAAAAGAAATGTTAATAGTTGAAAAAGAAAAGTGACTTTTTGTCGTTTCTTGTTTTCAATGTCTTGTCACGATTTGAAATGCGAACTCAAAAATTAAAACTGTTTGGCTTTGGGTTAAGTGGTAATTACGTAAGTCACTCAGGCAGAGCAACTACTTAATATCGCAGATCTTACAACAACTAAACCTTTTCAAACTTATTGTGAAAAGTGCAAAACATAGATACAAAAAAACAGCCAATGAATAAAAGTGATTTTCAAGAGTTTGAAATTTAAAGCGGTGAACTAAAAGTTCTCCCGTTAATATTCTTAGTAAAAAAATAGGTAAAATATTCTTTCCTAACCCATGCACTTGCTATCTCAAAAACAAATTTTCCGAATTATTTTTGGATAAAATGAATAACCAATGCAAATTTGTTATCAGAAAATTGTCTAGAAGTTAAATCATTTCTTAAATGCACCACAGTGATGTGCGTTTTTGATTATTCACCAAATTTTATAATAAAGTGTCATACAGAAGCTAAGGTTTAAGCTGGCCATATATTTGTAAGTCCCAACACTAATTTAAGTTTTCTTGAAAAGATTAATATTTAGAAATGTTATTGTTAATTCAACAACAATGAAATAATTATATCGAACTTTTTTTCTTGCAGTTACCGCTATTTTTTTTATTTTTTAAAGTAATATGTACGTAATACAATAAAGTGAATTTAGAAATGTACAAAAATTTAAATTGACAGTATTTTGGTTGCTAATACTTTTAAATGTTTAAAAGCAACCTTAAAATTTCTTGTTCGTACAAAAATAAAAGAGCATCACTAAATTATCGTTTAACAGCTTTTATGCTAAGTTTACGTTAGACACTTAGTAATTTCTATAATAAATTTAAAACCAGCATGGCAGTGTCATATAGGTTTATAACCAGACTTGATCCCTGCCCGAACCCAAAATATTATTTGAAACCAAAACCCGGCTCGAATTTGAAATTACTAAAGCCATCAAATATCAATCACAATAAGACCTAAATTAGGCCTGAATTGTTTTTAAAAATTAAGTTCTAACCATCTGGTTTCAACCAAAACTCGAATTCATTTAGAAACTGGGCGCAATTCCAACTTTGTATCAGAAAAAGTTTTTTGAAGGCGCGTTTACAGCCGTTTACAGTACTTTTTTCTTTCAGCGCGATTTTGGTTTGTTTTATTGACGCTCAAATTAAATTTTTGAGCGTCAATAAAACAAACCAAAATCGCGCTGAAAGAAAAAAGTACTGTAAACGGCTGTAAACGCGCCTTGAGACGGCTTTTAGGATAAAAAAGCAACTTTTGTTTAAATACGTAAATAAATTTTGTTTTTTACCCCAATTTCTACTATTTCTCGGCCAATTTTATTCGATCCACCAAAAAATTATTCTAATACTTGAATTAAACCAGCCTGCTTTTAATTTTTTTCATAGGATTTTTTAAATTCATGTTTTTAGTCTTACACTTTAACTTGCTTTCATGATTATATGCTTGTAGTTTAACTTCTGTAATTTCAAAAACTGCCTGGCGTGATCTGTCAAGCGATTTTTTAGCTACTACTAAATAATTAAAAAAGTTTAAGCTTCATTTAGTCTTTATCTATCAGTCGGTTTAATGATTTTAAAGTTAACTTCTAAAATTTTTGTTCTCAGTTACGTTTCCAGACACTCACTGCATGATTATATCAAAGAATACAGACGCAGCAGAAACTATAAACAAACAGGCCTTCTAAGCCACTTTGCTGTTTGGCGAAAAATCTTGTATTTGTTCAGCTTGTTAAAAATAAAAGAAAATAAGAAATCTAAAGAATACCAAAAACATTTATTTTCTTACATTTTATAAAACAACTTTTGAGGTGAAATATAAGAATACAATAAAGCCAATTTTTTTCCAAAACTTTTCAATTAGTGCCGGAAGTTTATTTGAGCAAATTTTTTCGATGATCAATATAACGATTTGACGTAACTTCCTGAAATTTACAATAAGATGTTGCTTAAAAGTTTAAAATCATCTTACGGCTTGTTAATTGATAACCATTCCATTATCAAGTAATAAAAAAAACAACCGTAGGAAATGAAAGTTTCATTTTTTTTCAATTTCCAAATCGAAATGAGGAGGCAGAGAAAAGACTTGACGGAAATAAGAAAGCAGATATATTTTGCGACTTTATAGTTGAAGTTTTTTCTTGCCTATCAAAAAAGTTCCTCAGCAAACGAAAACTATTCGCTCTTTAAGCAAAATACTAAATTAATGCAATAGTTTTCATGGACAAAATTTTTTTGAAAGAACATCAGTTTATGATACGATATTCATTCTGACCGCTTAGGTCTTTTGTAGGCTCGAGAACTTCATATTGCAACCTCATACTGAAGAGTCGATTTGACCTATTTTAACAACATACGTTTGCAGAAAAATTAAGCTCTTGAAGAAAATTGTTTACACGGTTGTCGACGGCAGTTTGGTATGGCATGAAAAAATATTTGCGCAAGTAAATAGACATGCATTCGGCAAATAAACAGAGAAAAAAAGCTTTTGATCTTTTCGTCATTAACTATACGTCACCAGAGAGAAAAAGCTTCCCGCATATAGCGGAATTACTGATTGTTCATGACTCACATTACGTTTGGCTCGTGATTACAGCGGACTATATGTACATTCGACAAGAAAGGTTTTTGAAAAACATTGATCAGCACTTCCTTAAGCTGCTTTTCTATATCAGTTATACGATCGCTTAGTTCCTGCTACTTAAAATTTTTAATCAAATTATAATTTCTTTGATAATAAATTTCTAATGGTATATTTTCGAAGTAAAAACAAGAAAGTTTTTGAAATATGTAAGGTGACAAAATTTTTGAAATAGATAGTTAAATTGGCAGTATTACATAAATGAAAACAAGTTTAATAAAAGAATCTGCAATCTGCATAAATGGAGATTTGAAATGCTAATAAAGTTACTGTAGTCCTAGTTACTAAACTAGATAGAGTAACGAGACAAAATATCTCCAGAATAAGATTCATTTTGTTGTGGAAAAAGGGGCGAAAGCAGTTTATAGCCAAGCTCTTAGCTAGAAACTTTCTGTGACGTTGTTTCATAACTAGTTTTTATGTGATAGTATGTTGCTAGGAAACAATGATGTTTTTTAAGCTCTTATTAATCTAATATCATGCTGTTTAATTTCCTGAAACTTACAACTTAAAACTTTTTCAAAGAAAAACTACATGATAAAACAAATTCATTCGAGTTTTTTAAACTTGGAAGCCACAAGAAATTTATTTCAAAAATTACAATGCATCAAGTATTTTCAAATGGTCCGCAGATGACGTTCAAAAAGTTTAGCTTGACCATTTTCGCAATTCAAATCGAATTGCTTCCGGTATACTCAATATCTCAAGAAAAACAAAAGGAAGCAGGTTTAAGATTTTTTGCTTATTTTCTTAACAGTACTCAACTATATTTTCAGTGTGCTTCATTGTTGAAGGCAGACAAACAGTATGCGAGACAAAAAACAAGGAAAAAGTGGAAAGCACCAGTAAAATGTTGATATATTTTATCATAAACTGAAATGTTGTTTTATAAGTCAGCCAAGAAATATGTAGATTGTCGACGTCATTGATAATCGAAAAATGAGAAAGCTGAAACCGAAAAATCATATTTTTTTAGATTTTGTTTTGCTTTTATATTTAAATTTGATATCGTACAAGCTAGTTAGAGACCGATGAACTTCTACTTCTTTTGCTTGATCCTTTTTCCAGCGTTTTCAATAACATTATGTCGGATAACAACCCAGAAAAAAAGTAAGTTAAACTGATTAATGGAAATCATGATTGCAATCAAAATGCCAAAAACTATGTGCTTTATTTCAATGCACTTTGCACTTTGATTTTTTTTTAAGCTAGAAGAGATATCGATTGAATAAATTATTTATTTTTTTAGCTTCAAAGTATATTTTTCTCGACATGAAAGAAGGAGCTCTAAAAGAAGGAGATAACGTATTCTTGAAAGGAAAATTTCTTTCTAATCGAATAGTTCAAGTCCGATTTATGAGTTCTCCTACAGCTTGTACTGGGGGAATTTTAAGAAATAGTCGGGGCCGAAGACGTCCTCAATGTCAGCCCATTATTATCCGATTTTTTCCAATCACTCATCGAGTAAGTAAAAAAATGATAAGATGTATAAAAAATTTGGTCCCCGAATCATAAAGCTTTTTTTAAGTTTTAAGTGCTTATAAAAAAGTTTATTACTGGTGAAATTATTTTTTGTTTATAGCTTGCTGTTTGGCTGGTAAATAATTTTATAAGAGTAAAGACATCTTTGCTTAAATAGAGATTTCTTTACAATGCTTTAAAACCTTGTTTTTTTTTCAGATAAAAGTTTTATATAAAGGCCAAGCTGGTAACCATAAAGACGTTTTACTGGACGAGATGCGAAACGATGCAGTTAGACCAGAACAACCTTACATTCTAACTATACAGGGTGAGAATATGCGGCTGTAGCAATTATGTTATCATTACAACAATTTTTTTACGCTAACTTTAAAATTTTTTGGACGCTTGTCATAATTAGAAAATATTTTACTTTGCTTTTAATATTTGCTTTTCGATTGCTGTAGAAGCAAAATTCTTGTGGAAAGCTTTTTCAAAAAAAAATCACGTGCGAAAAAACGGATTGGTACTGAGTAATCGCTCGGGAAAGCTAAAAAGAATTATAAAATACCCTTCGCGTCATTTGCCCTAAAGAATATTTAAGCAAAATTTTGAGACGATCCCTTTTCGCGACTAAACCAAAAATTTTCGGCGGTTTATCACACATTCGCTAAGTTTGTTTGTTTTTTCAAAGTTGGACAAAATTCCTATACGCTCCTATTAAACAATCAATTTTTGACAACGGTGAACGACAAGATTGGTCACGCATCAGTGATCAAGCTCCGAGCATACGGAGGAAAGTTTTCGGAATTCAACGTTTCTGATCAAGGGGTGCCACCCTTCAAAGGAAAAGGCGGGGAAACAGGTAAAGCTTTGTTCGACTTGAAAAAGCGGACAATCCATTCGCTGATTGATTGTTTGCAAGTTAATTGTAAAAGGTTTTCAAAGCTTGCGAGAAAAAAAACTAAACAGTTGGTCAATGCAAGAACGCGACGGCTATACAAGCATATCAACGATATATCGTAAGCTATTCGAAAACCGAATCTTTTAACTGATGCAACATTAAAAAATATATTTCACTAGCAAGTCACACGAAGCAAATTACACTTATTAGTGAAATATCATTTAACAATAACGTGCAATTAAATGCAGTTCTGCATTATGATGTTTCGCAAAGTCAGCTATTGAAACCGTTCTTTCTTTTTATTCCTTCGTTTGTTCGATTGCTTTGTTCTATTGATTGTTTTTTGTTTGATTTGTTCTTTAGATGGTTGATTAATTGTTTGAAAAGTAATTTCAATATTTGGCACGGTTTTCCAACTTTTTTTTCTTCGATGAAAAAAAATCAGCTATATTGTAGCGTCGACGTTATTTAGATGTACAATGTACAATCAGGCCGCAAAAAGCATTCACGAAATATATTGAAATTTTTGATTAAAGCGAGAATTTAGCGAAATACTTTTGAGCAAGAATTTCAAATCACAAAACAGCTTTATTCACGTCTACAAATCAAATCTTTTTTTTTGTTTTGAAAAACATGACACGGATTCACATTTTGAATAAGAATTTTAATCATTTTTTAAACTTTGAAAATTTCAATTTAAAGCAATAAAGCTTATTTGCCTCTTGAAATTGAATGTAGGCTTTGAGAAACTATTTCTAATTTTGATAATTTTTATTCAAAATTTTGTGAAGTTAAATTTTCCTTTGTTTAATAGCCGCTTCAATTTGCGGGATACGGAAATCAGGTGAAGCTGAGGTCCGCATAATTCGGGGCATGAGGGCCAAAGCTGGTGAATATCCCTGGCAGGTAAAATTTTTAAAATAAACGCAGCGTGTTTTTGGAAAAAAAATCAATTTTAATTCTTCAAAAATATTTTTGTAAAAGTTTGTCTTTAAAAATTGATATTATGGCAAATTTTAAGTGTTTTCAAACGTCGTTTCAACCTACTTGTTTTCAATATTTCCCAGATTTTATAACGATTCATACGTCATTGTCATTACAACAAGCTAAATTACAAAAATGAACTTTTTGAACTTGTTTTCATTGAATGCTTGCATGGTCGGAGAATTTTAATCAAAAAACGTATTTATAAACGATTCTTTGCAATTTTACAAACTATTGTCGGCTAAGAAGGTCAAAGTTAAAATTGAGGTTAAATTAAAGTGTAGATCATTGGGTTAAAATTAGGTTAGGGTTAGATTAGAGTTTAAAACTGATTTAAAACGGATGTCGAACAAGTTGTTTTTTGAAAAACCGTGAAAAATTTTTTTCGAAAGAAAAATCAAACTTTTTCCAAGCACTGTGTACTCAAAAACACGAGAAATAGCGAGGGTACAGTCATTAATGCACAGCTTTAAACTGGTTTGATATCGCTGAGATGCCAAAGCGAGTTATAACAAACTTATCGAAATTCTAAAAACGATATACTTTCACTCGCAATATTGAAATCGGGAAGCCGTAGATCAAACTTGGCGCAGGACTTTACAACGCATATTTCGAACTACGACATAATTCTAACAATAAAAACCGCAATAACAAGTCATGCTTTTGTTTCTGATTAAGTAATACCCTTTGAAATGTGGAAGAAAATTTAGTTGAATAAAATCACGAAATGGTGACGTAAATCATGATCTCGGATTGTTTTAAATGAGAGTGCACGTCATAACCAACGTCAAATAAACTTGTTTTTAATTAATTTATTTAAAACTCTTTCTGACCTTCTGACGAATAAGGCAAAGGATTGAGCTGGCTTTGCAAGAGCGAAAGTATTTTTTATCAGATGAACCAGAGTTAAAGAAGAACTACACCTACCCGACAAGAGAGATTAGCACAATTCGATCTTTGCTTATATTATTTTACTCTTATAGAAAATTAAATATATAGTTCTATATTAACTTAAAAAATTCTTGTTTTAGGCCGCTCTTCGTCGCAAAGTGACTGATACTTGGAGCCCAGTCCACCACATGTGTGGGGCTAGCCTAATCAGCCCATGTTGGATTCTGACGGCTGCCCATTGTCTTGTCGAAGTGTGAGTAAAATTAGGAAAAATTTTAATTGAGGTTCGATCTGTTTAAAATTGATGGTTTAAATAAAACTTTTGCAAAACTCTTTTCTGACTGGGTGCGCACAGCTTTTTGTTTATGGGAAAAAACTGAGATCGCACAGGTAGATGACACAAATACCTGCTTCTACATTTTTTTCTTGCTCTTTGCAAGCAATAACTCATCACCCATGTTATATTACGGCTCTTCTAATGCTATAAAAAACTTTGGATCAGGTCTAATAACTGCCCGGCCGGGTGATTAAGTCTAATATCTGTCCGGATTAACAATTAGAACATTGTCTCGCCACATAAATTCTTGGATCAGGTCTAATAACTGCCCGGCCGGGCAGATATTAGACTTGATCCAAAACTTCTTATCAAAATGAATTAAAACAACTGGTGTTTTTGCAAACGTATTAATGTTTTAATTTTTGTACGTTTATAAATTCTTGTTTCAATAATTTAAAACTTAAGTCGCTCTTTACTAAATTTTCTTTTCTTCTTTCTAATAACAATCTCAATAAACTCTGAACTAGTAATTGTTCAAGTTGTTAGGTTTTAATATTAGTAAACGAACTGAAACCTACATGCATATCCAATTTAACCATAGTTTGCTTAAATTAAGGCTACAGTAACTGAATTATCACAAACGAATAAATATTTTTAAAATTTCCGACGTTTATTTTTGACAAATTTTAAGGAATATGACGCCATGATTTCGGAAACTTTTGAACCAACTTTATTGACTCTAGGCTGACGTAATAAGCGTTGAGTCATCGGCCAATCACACTTAAAGCAGAATCTTATCAAATTACTATGGTGTCAAATACTCAAAACGAATAAGTCAAAGATCATTTTTATTTTTTTGTAATTTGTCAAAAAAATAGATAACAATTTGTTTTAAAATAATCAACAATCAAAAACTAATCAAATACATCTATTCAAACATCTTGCTGTCTATCTTATAAATTAGTTGAATTAAAGCTCGTTTCCACTATGAGGGTAAAATGGAGTTTTCTTTGTTTCTTTTATTTTTTATTTTTGCTTCGCTTAGTGCTTAAGTGCAGAAAGAAGTAAAAAGATCAATAAAACGAAAAATGCTCCATTCCACGCTCGCAGTGGAAACTGGCATTTCGACTGCACTGTTGAAGCAGATACCGTAGAATAAAACGGTTCATGTGTGCGTTCCTTTCAGAGAGGGTGCGTATGACTCTTATTCAGTGCGGGTTGGAGATCTTTACAACAGAAATGACTCAAATATTTTCGCCAAATATGAAGACCAACAAGTAAGACATCTCGTTTTTGCTTGGTTTCTATATCGGTTCGACAATGTTGCTCCTGTTGCATGCTTCTACTTTCCACTGAATTCTCAGAACACGGGTTATGGTTTTTTTCCTAAGGGACTGTGGCAAGCTATTGACCAGAAGGTGATCGAGTGAGGCACTACTGGCATTTCAGTGACTCACTTATCAAAAGTACGAAAAAACATAAATAAATAGTTTAGAGACGAAGAAGATGCATTTCTATGAAAACAATTGAAAAAAAGTTTAAAGCAAGTGAAGTAAAAAAAATTAAAATGACATGGCTATTAAGTTTAAATCGATTGAAAAATAAAAATCTGTCGTCAATAAAAATTTATCAAGTTAAACTAGTCAACTTTTAAAGTGACTTCATTCGCAAAAAGTCAAGACCATATTTTAAATTTAAATGTCTTAACGTTGCTTACTTTGAAGTAATCAAGCGATTAGCATAAAACTCAAAATTTTTGGTAATTGCAAAGTTTTTTCAACGAAATTAATTTGTAAGTTATTTTGAAAGATTGAATAAATCAATTAAAAACAGATTTTGGACTCGGCAGAAGCTCGAAGTATTTACTTCCGCTTTGCTTGTTACTTCGAAACGGCCAATTCATCAATGTCAAAACGATAGCTTATTGTTCACACTGTTCTCATGTAAAATGACATTCAATTAAAAGGTTGTTTGGACAAGGTGCGACTTGTGCAAACCAAAAAATATGAACTATAAAAAAGTAAATGAACAAAATCAATAAAGAATTTAAATGAATGTTTTAACGGATAAATGTGAACGTGTTCGCAGGATTTAGAAATCGAAAGGGTTTACATCCATAAGGATTTTACATCGTATCCAAGTCCAAGGAACGACATTGGCCTTATTAAAATTGATTCACGAAAATGTGCCGAATTTAGGTAAGCGATAAAATAACCAAGTTAGTGAAAAAATTTACAAAGATAAAAAGTTAGTCGGCCATCAGATTGAAACGTCGACTTTTTGATTTTTTTCCACAAAAATTGGCAGCCTTAATCAATTAAAGCTGAATGACGAAGATGAAACCACATACCTAGAAACGAACAATTCAATGTCGTTTCCTTATAATTAACAAACTGAAAATAATGTTTTTTTTTAAACAAGTTTGGCTGGACCTTCCTCGTTTGCCCACCAACCGTTGCGCTGATGTAAAAACAGATTATAAAGCAGCTTGAATAGAAGCCAAGGATTTTATTCATCCTTAATAGATCCGGTTGTTCCACCGTTTTTGAGTCACGTTGTTTCTTTTTACTTCAGCAGAATTTTTAGTTAAACGTGGCTTTTAATTGCTTAATATGGCGTTTTTTGAAAACCACCGGCGCTGGTAATGATTCGACGGCTTTTAACCGAAAACAGATAATTTCGTTTCGCAGTTAATGTTTAGATAATGATTCAAGCCAGTCAGAAGTCACGTGTTAATTAATTGCCGTCTAGTTTGTGTCGGAAGCTCGAGCTTGTTTTAAATGAAAGTTCGCTTGATTGACCGGCAGTGCAGCCGGAACACAACAACGGACAAAATATGATGTCATTAACTTTCGATCGTATTGTTCACATTTTCGTGATGCTTATAACGAGCCACTCGCCATGATCCAACTCAATAACAACTTTTCTCTGTTTTAAAAAACTTTATTGATTTTTTTACAGCAATTTCGTTCAACCAATCTGTCTTCCGACTCCTAATGACTCCTTTCCTACAAGATCTCTTTGTGAAATTAGCGGATGGGGAGCCAAAAATGTCACCGATTGTAAGTTTCATTTCTCATTTTATCTCTATTTTTATCCTCCTGACTCGGAGGAAAGCGACGGAGGTGCTAATACATAGGGTTAAGTGATTACCCCGACCTGCTTCCGGAGATGCCAAGCTATTGCAGTCCGCTTGTAATTTAACAGAGATAGGACTTTAATTTAGAACTACTCGCCAAGACCACAAAGCAGGGGAAAGTGCCGTAAAGTGTCTTTTCCTAAGGACACAACAGAATGGGCCAGTAGGTTCTGAACCGAGAACATGTCGATCACAAACCCGGCGTTCTAACCACTCCACCACACTGCCGACTTCACAGAATGCAGTAAAAATGCTGAGTTACAATGCTTTTTTTTATTCTAAATACAGCGGACCATTTTGGTTTATTTTTGCTCTTTCTTTCGTTGGGTTTAAAGTTTACGTCCATGTTCTTTTGGGCTCTGAAGCAGTATGGCAGCTCCGAGAACAAAATAAATTTACTTTTTTAATAATATAGCTAAAGCAAATCATAAAATTATTAGCTAGTGAAATTACTAAAGTAGTCCCTGCTTATTAAACCCACTGTTAATAATCCCAAATTTGTCCGATTCAGAATTGTTCCATTTAATCGTGTATATAAAAACCCGCTTTATAAGCCCAAAACCCCGCTAAATAAGCCCAAATTTCGTACGCATTTCCTTCAAACTTGTTTAAAAAGCTTTATAAGTAACAAAGTGCATTAATTCTTTTGACTGATTTACAACTCGTTACACTGTTGTACCAATTTTTAATTAATGTGTTTCGTCACTGTTTCTGTCTGTTTCGTTAGTTTTTAATTAATCTCTTTCGTCATTAATGTTATGTTTAACTTGTAAGCAGACGTTACACATTCATTAGCGCTCTAATTGATTGGGATTTTATTTACGAAATGGTGAAGAAACGTGCAGATGTGGCTTTGTCTAAAAAACTTGAAATTTTAAAAAATTACTGAGCGCTGCCAAAATGTCGCCAGCACGCTGCCGCCGAACAACTTAACATTTCTCGTGGCTGCTTACGGAACCTCTTGCGTGACGAAGCAGCTCTTCAAAATGAAGCATCATTGTTTGGATCAAGTGAAAGAAAAAGACAGCGCTATGGTAAAAACCAGGAAGTGGAAGAAGGTCTGTGAAAATAGTTTAAATTTGCACAATCTCGTAATACTCCTGTAAATGGTCCAATATTAAAGCAAAAGGCCAAAGAAATTTTGAAATAACTAGAACGTAACGAAGTCATGACCTCTCAAGGTTGCTTTTTATCGCTGAAAAAAAGACATGATTAAACATGCATTAAAGTTTATGGTGAAGCTAGTGAAGCCAACACGAAAGCCGCAGTCGAATGGACCAGCAAGAATTGTTAAAACGGTATGAGTCGGCTAACATTTATAACGCAGATGAAACTGCGCTTTATTTTCGAGCTTTACCAGATTCAACTTATGTAACAAAATCTACTCGTAAAGACGTTTGTGGTACCAAAATTGCAAAAGATCGGTTAACAAATATTGGTATGCTACAGCAAGAGTGGTGACGAGCATCGCTTACTCGTTATTGGTTTATCTCAGTCAAAACCCACGATGCTTCAAAAACGTGCGAATATTTCAGCTGATTATACTGCTTCAAAAAACGCTTGGATGACCACCAAGATATGGTCTGACTGGTTGCAATCGTGGGGTAAACCACTTCACCTTTAAAAGCGAAAAATGCTTTAGTCGAGGACAACTGAACTGCTCATAGCGATGTAGAAGGACTTAAATTCTTTGAAATCGTGAAGCTACCTCCGAACATCACTTCGCTAATCCAACCTTGTGATATGGGCGTTATTCGAGCGCTTAAAGCATATTTTCGCTACGAAATGCAAGCCTGAATTATTGAAAAAACTGAAGATGAATCAGACATCAATGTGAATGCGAGTGTCGCTGCAAAAAAGTTTTCTCTTTTAGATGTTCTGCACATGCTTTCGTGTATTTGGTTAAAGGTGACCAACAACAACATTCGCGATTGTTGGAAGAAGGCTAACTTTGTTTCAGCATCAGAGAAGCGAAATTTGTAGCTTGAAGAAGTCATTCCGATTCTCAATGGCATTTCAAAAGAAATGTTTAAAAAGTGTGTAGTTGTTGAAAAGGATGACAGTGTGTGTGCCGAACTTCATTAAAAGAGGAAGAAGCAGAAATGGTGCAACAAATTGTTTCGAAAAATTTTGATGTGGTTGATGTAAACTATGAAGAAGAAGATGTGGAAATGATGAAAATGTGGAAGAAGCAACACCTTCCAGTACTGAAATGAAATTGCTCCTCCACCGTTTGCAGATTGGTCTTGAGCGGAGAGGATTTGAACAAACGGACGAGTTTGGGAAGTCCAGTGATCATGTGCTGCATTTTTTACGTTATCAACAACCCATGAAGCAACTTACTCTTGATACTTTTGTACGAAAATGAATATTTTTTTGATCTTTAACAAATAATAATACTTGATCCATATGTGTGATTTCTATGTACAATGTTATTAGATTTAGAAGTTTTAGCTATAATGCAGTTGCCAATAAACATTTTTGCAAAAAGTCGCCTATCGGTTAATAAGCCCAAAATTGCCGGGTCCTAAGGTTGGCTTAATAAGCGGGGACAACTGTGTAAAGTTAAGGCAGGAATACAAGGAACTTGAAATTCTGTTTGATTATGAAAGTGTTGCGCTTGCGCTGTTTTACACCAATGCAGAATTTTTCTAAATGTGCAAATTTTGGCTCTTATAACTTTAATAGTTTTACTCACAGCTCCAGAAGACTTTCCTCCACTTCTTCAACGAGCAGAAGTAAGAATTCAGGATCTTAATTCATGCAAGAGGCAATACGGGCGGGATGATTCAGGGGATTACCGGGTCGTCAACGAGACAATATGCGCTTCGGTGGGTCAAGTCAAGCTTATAAATCATTTTGATTAAATTCTTTCGACTTCATTTGAAATTACTTCAACACCAGATTCTTCTTGAAGTGAGATCTATTTTGACTTGTCGAAAATACTTGTGGGCCAAGTAAAGAAAACATCATAAAACACTTTACTAATGATGACTTTTTTGGTTTTTACCTGGCAAAAAATAATTTTTTCGAAAAGCAACTGGACTACCCTGTTTAGTTTATATAATTTCATAAAATTCCGCGCGGGCCACTTAAGACCATTAAAGATGTTCAAATGTGATCGCGAGACACGGGCTGGACGCCTCTGCTACAGCGTGATATTTTGCCATAAGGTCAAGTAGAAGAAGAGTGAGGGGTATGACGGAGCGGCCATGCGTTGAAACGTTACTTTTTAAAGTGCATTAAACACATGTCTCATTAGTGGATTAATTTGTATTAATCACCGTAAAGTGTCAAGTTCTTGTTTTATAAAAAATAGGATTTTGACTCATTAATTTATTTAATGACAGGAAAGAGGTGTTGACGCGTGCCAGGGAGATAGCGGAGGTCCACTTGCGTGCCAACGACCCGATGCCCCGGGCAACTTTGTATTGTGGGGAATCACGAGTTGGGGGGATGGATGTGCGTCTTCAAGAAAACCCCATGGAGTTTACACGAAAGTTCTCGATTACTTAGATTGGATCAATAACATCATCACCGGGCGCGTGGAAGGCGTTGATCGTCCCTGATAGTTGCCCAGATTATTTCTTTTTTATTTTTTCACTTTTTTAAGTCATTTCAAGTGGTGCTGTCAACTTTTCATATGATTGTTTTAAGACTAGGAGTGCCAAAGTGATTTTCGGATTGCTTTAAAATGTAATCCAAATTTTATACCAGAAGCTCTATTTTACAAATACGACATAGCGATTGAGGTTGTTATTTAAAATATGAAAAGTTTTTTGAGCTACTCTATTTTTCCAGAAGGTCAATATAATTTTTCCAAAAATCGCAGAAACATTAAAATTCTGGGATTGTAATCAAAAGTACTTTAGCCAGAGATTTTACTATAAACTATTGAGAAGTGATGTGTTATGAATTAAAATGTGGTGTGAAAATTAATGAATTAACGTCAGTCAAAAGCAATATGAAATGTGCGATCATTTTGTTACCGTTGTCTAAAAAAGTCAGAACAAAAATCGATGCAATAAAAAAAATTCTTCTAATTGTGTCTTGAATGGAAATGTTTCAAAGCAGAGTTTTAAAGTTTTTTTAAACCGGTTTCACTTTTTTCTTTCTGGCTTCATGAATACCACATGAAATATTTTTGACCTAAAAGCAACTTTTAATATGCATTTCGTGTTTTGATTTAAATCAAACAAAGACTGATAATTGATTTATTTTAGATTAAATCTTTGTTCCTCAGCAATTTTTTTCGAAGCCCAGCTGGGGAGCAAGCTCGAAAAAAACCATTGCTCTGGCGTATTTATTTTTTATCAAAAAATAATGATAAACGCTTCCAACTAGAACAAGAATGTTGCTTGAATTGACAAACGATTTTTTAGTGAATTTTTGGTTTTTAAGTATTATGAAATTTTCAATTTATTTTTAAAACCATATCTTTAAATAACCTACTTGTAGGATGCTATAGCTTATTACATTTTTTAGAGTTTTAAGGCTTTTTTTGGCTAAATAACTTGACATAACATTAAAAAACATTTTCCTCAAAAAAAAGAACTCCGTAATTATGAAGTTTTAATCATGATCAACTTTAACCAATAGCATACTTCAAACTAATGTATGCAGCTCCAGCGAAAAATTAGTTAAAACAGTCTCGGATATGTACTATTATTGTTCGTTCATGTATTTTATTTCGTTGTTTGCGCTTTTTATATTCTTTTATAAGTGAAATATGACCGAACTCAACGTAGTGCAAATCAAAGTTAAGAAAAATAAAAAGTTAAAAAACTGCCAAACCGTGTCTCGTATCTTGGTTCAGAAAATGCGAACTTTTATAATGCGAGCAAGCGAGTACTAAGCAAATATAGCTCATCTATTTATTGGAAAAGATGGTTTCGTAGCTTCACGATGTAAATCTTTTCTTAATGATAAAGTGAAAAATACGATTTTTTTTAGAACCACCAAGAGTCAACGAAATTCTCAATATAATAAATTCGTTAAAATCAAAGAAATGTTGTGACGATAGTGTTATTCTATCATATTTTATAAAAGTGGCGCGTGATATTTTAGCACCTTATTTATCATATTTTTTTCTTTATCTTTCGATTTTGGAATATTTTCTGACTTTTTAAAATTGCTTCCGTTATACCCATACATAAAACTGATTTAAAGTGCGATATGGCTAACTATCGTCCTATTTCTATATTGTCGTGCCTCTCCAAAATTCCAGAAAAATTAATCAAGGATAGAATAATGTCTTTCATAAATAAGCGTAATATTTTATATCCATATCAAAATGGTTTTCGAAAAGATCATTCATCTAGCCATGCTCTTTCAGATTTAAAAACTACTGTATATGATGCTATTGATGATAAAAAACTTGCATGTTTAGTCATGATCGATTTCAAAAAAGCTTTCGACACTGTCTGCCACGAAAGATTATTATTAAAATTGAATAATTATGGTGTTAGAGGTAATGCATGTGATCTATTAAAAAGTTATTTAACTTATCGATATCAATATGTTTGTATCAATAATAATTCGTCAACATTAAAGCAGATAATATGGCGTTCCACAAGGATCCATTCTTGGTCCATTACTTTACATTATATACGTTAATGATTTTTCAAATGCAATTAACTGTAACTCTAAATTATACGTAGATGACACTTGTTTAATAATTAAAGAAAAAAGTATTGGTTCTATTCGTTTATCAATTAATGAAGAATTAGTTAAAGTTAACAGATGTATGAATGCAAATCAACTTATAATAAACCCCAAAAAGGAAACAACTCTTTTAACAACGTACTTTAAAAAACATACCGCTAAATTTTGAAATTAGGTTTAAAAACCGTAACATTTCTTCTTGTGAATATGTCAATTACCTTGAAATTAATTTAGATCAATATTTAAATTTCAAACCCCATATTAGCATACTTGCAAAAAAAATGGCAAAAACTGTTGGAATGTTGTGGAAATTAAGAAAATTTTTGCCAAATAAGACTCTCATTTCCTTATATCACGCTTTCGTACATTTACATTTATTGTACGGCATTGTGACTTGGGGACCAAGTATTTTGTCAAATACCTTAAAATAACAGCATTAGAGCCATTGTTGGTCTGAAGAAATCTCAACACATCACTTCTTCTTATCGTGACTTAGAAATTTTAAAAATTAAGAATCTTTGTAATTTTGAAATAGCTAAACTAATGTTTTTATATCATTATTCTCGCCTTCCAATTACGTTTCATAATTATTTGGTGACTTCTGCCACTGTACACAATTACTCTACCAGAAGGTACCATTCTCTGAAATATTATATTCCGAAATACAGGCTAGTTAGATTACAAAAATCGTTTAAATATATTGGAGTAAAAATATGGAATAAAATTGATTTAAATATTAAATTACTTTTGCTTAATAAATTTAAAGAAAATTTACAAAAAGCAATTATTGTTACAATATTAATTTTGATTTCATATCTTAATAATGATCATAATTTTTTTATTACTCAGTTTGCTTCATGCTTTCATGACAATTACATAATATTCCATTAAATATAATAACACCTTCATTTTTCCTTAGGGTAGTTGCTTGACCCGAAGATCGTAATTGGTCACTTCGCAGTCTCTGATTGGACGCGAAAACATTATTTTATTTTATTTAGCTTAATCGAATTTTATGTAAAATATATTATCTTGTTTCATTTATTGTTTACGTGTTTGTGTGGCACTTTTTTTTTACGCGAAATAATCAAATAAAATCTCTCTCTCTCTCTCTCTCTCTCTCGTAGTGTAGTCAAAGGGTTTCTCTCGGACTCTGGAAGCTTGGATTTGATTCTTTATCGCATCAGGCTAAAACTGGACATTGGTGCCAACCTTGGATAAGATTTTATTTGGGCAAACTTATTAAAATCAGTTAGTATGTACTTATTGATTTTAAACAGTTATTACAACTACGGTTTTGTGCACACTGCAACGAATATATAATAATCAAAAAGAAAAGGATGGAACATTTTTATTATTTTAATTATTATCAGCAATTTATTATTAATCATAGCTATCGCACAATTTTTTGTTGTAAGCAGTAATCATTATTTTTATAAGTCACTTTTTAATTTATCCTATAAATCGGACAAAATTTAGTATCGTGCCCGTCAGTGTATTTTGGTTTTCAAAACTTATGAAACGCATACAATTTTGGTAGCAGAGATAGAGTTGAAGTCAGAGTCGGAGTTATTTCAAAGTCACAGTCGAAATTTTTATCCAGCCTCCTACTCCTAGTATTTTAAATAGCTAAGCTATTTTGAGAGAGTTTTTGGTATTTTGTCGGTAAAAAAATCTATAAACAAGAATAACGACCACAAAAAAAACAGAGTTGTAGTTATCTCATAAAGAATCCTTAAAATCGGAATGGGCATCCCTGGAATACTTTGAGTTGCAATGCAGATCTTTCGAAACTGCAATTCTGCCTTCAATATTTTGTGTGAATTTATGTTCCAATAAAAATTTTTGCTGATTATAATCGCAGTTACTTTGTTTGTGATGGTGTCACACTTCTTTCATGATAATTTTAATCATAACGATGTAGTTTATTCCCATTAAAAATAATTCGTAGTTTTATTATGAAATAATAATTGCGTCGCCTTGAGCGCTGCTCTCGTATTATGTGATATAACGTCCGATTCGTTTTCTATTGCGTGATGCATGTATCTTTTTTTCTCTTTTCGCCCGACAGTAATGACGTAGTATATTTTTGTCCAAGCTTTGCTATCTCGAAGGTAGTGGAATGTTCTGGCGCATTCAAGCGTAGCACTCTCTCCAGAAAATTTGAGTTAAGTTGCGCCAGTGTTTTGGAGTTGTGTTCTACAGATGTAGAATCATTTGTGTTGATTGAATCAAGTTATAGTGTTGATTTCGCTTTGCAGTTTGGCAAAGCGTGGAATAGAATTTTCGTCGGTCGTGAATTTTGTAATACATTCGTTCTTATTAGAGACAGCGGTTTCTGTTTGTCTGTGAAGAAGAGTCTTCAACGAAACCAATCCGAGCTTTCGTTTAAACCAACTGTATAAAAGCTTCAGGCTCATAGCAGACTATTTCTTGAGCCGAAATAAAATAAAATTTAGACACAGTTTTGTTTCAGCGCAGGTATTCGGGTTACCTAGATGAACTGGTCCTTTAAGATTCCTGAACAAAGTCTGTGACATCTGGGGGCTCGTCCGGGAAAGATTTAGATTTTTGCTTTAAGAGTGCTGAAAAGGAGTTCACAGTTCGGAGATGGCGAATAGCTCGATTGAAAAAGAATTTGAAAGACTGAGAGTCCGTGTGGAAGGTTTGAAGATGTCGTAAAAGGCGAAAGCTGATTTCTTCCAGAGTGAATGGAATCGATTCTGTGAGAAGGAAGAGAAAGAGAAAGAACGGAAGGCAATGTTGAAATCAGTGCAAAAGAAATTAGAACTGGAGCTTTAAGAGAAGGAGAAAAATCGAGAATTAGAACTCGGATGATTGAAACTTGAATCAGAGCGGGAGAAATCAGAGCAAAAGAAATTAGAACTGGAGCTTCAAGAGAAAGAAAAGGAACGGCAAACGATGTTGGAAGAGAAGGAGAGAAATCGAGAATTAGAACTTGAAGGATTGAAATTTGAATCGGAGCAAAAAAATGGAATTTGAAGAAAGGAAAATGCAGATGAAACTAGAGAGGTTGAGCTTGAAACGAGAAGCTGATCGCTCTGCTGGAGAAGGGGGAGAAGCAAACCAGGCAGGGGGTGCGCGTGTTGTTTTTGGCGGGACAAGGTCTCCTGACCTCCCTCACTTTGTTGATGGAAAGGATGACCTAGATCAGGGGTTCCCAAATGAGGGGTCGGAATGGTCAATATATGGGGTCACAAACTGGTCATGGGGTCGCTGAGGTATTGTCATGATATAGGTCAGCGTGGTCCAACTACGCGGAACAATTTTGCACAAGTCTTGTCGATCACAAGCAGCGGCAACCTTTTTTTTTGGAGAACGCTATGATTTTGCGATGAAAATAGGAATTTCGGAGATCGATTTCAAGTGAAGACCTTTTTTTTTTTTTAGAGAACACCCTGATTTTGGAACAAAAATAAGTGTTTTTAGCCGGTTGAGGCCCGCAAATTTGAATAATTTTGAAAAGTGGCCCACAAGAGTACAGAAGTTGGACCACCCTGATATAAATATTTACACACGGGCGCGCACGCATGAACTCGCTCCTCAAACACACTGACATGGGGTCGCACTGAACAGTTGAAAGTCCTGAATGGGGTCGTGCTAAGAAAAGCTTGAAAACCCCTGACCTAGATAGTTATCTGTTGCGCTTTGAAAGATATGCTACGGTTGCAAATTGGCCCCAGACTAATTGGGCGACTCAGCTGAGTGCTTTATTGGGGGGAAAAGCTTTAGATGTTTATTCCAGGCTCTCGCAGGAGGATGCTTTAGATTACGAGCGCTTGAAGGCGGTGCTGCTGCAACGATACAATTACACGGAACAAGGGTATCGCCAACGTTTTAGAGAGGCCAAGCCGGAGGGTGCTGAAAACCCTGACCAGTTTATTGTGCGGCTCAGGAATTATTTCACGCAGTGGGTGAAGCTGTCTGATGTGGAAAGCAGCTTCGAAGGTGTTGTCGAGCTGATGGTGAAGGAACAATTTATAAACTCGTGCTCGAAAGAACTGTCGGTGCATCTGATGGAGAGGAAGCCTCAGAGTCTCCGAGAATTGGCAGCGATTGCGGAACAGTACTTGACAGCGCACGACAAGAAGCTGTCAAATAGAGATTTCAATGCTAAAAAAAGTGTTGGCGCTCCAAGACCAGAAGGCAAGACTCCGGATTTGTCTCCTGCAGCAATAAAAGGAATAAAGTGTTTCAGCTGCGGAAGTTTGGGACATAAGGCAAGAGAGTGTTTTTCGCGCATGCAAGATAAAAGAAGAAAAAGGTATTGCTATCGGTGCGGAAAATTTGGTCATACGTTTATGCAATGCGAAAAAGGAAATCGGTTAGCGCGTGGTGGCGCTGGTGCTCGAGAAAGGACGTATAAGGTTGCATGCTCTATGCCAATCAAGAGATGTATGTCACGCTACTAGTTTCAATAATTACCACATAGAATCATTGCGCCTTTCTAAATTAATCGTTTAAATCGAAAATTCGCCATTTTCTTAATTGGGCATTGCCAGGAGCCGGTTTAGAAAGCGCTGGTATCTAGAGCCAAGCGATTGTTGTTGTTTTATCGCATTAACAATGATGCGGTTGTGTAAATTGTATCTGTAACTAACTGCCAGTATCCCTCCATTATCGCTGTTGCCCTGGACCACTGTTTTGATTGTAGATGAACGCTCGTGAAGTGACTCTATTCTTATTGTTGAGAAAAAATGGGTATAGAGTGATCCTTCGCACGTGGTCGCTGGAAAGATTTATATATACTGTATACATGGCAGCAACGAGAAGAGATGATTCAGATTCAGATTCTAGATGTTAGTGAGCTCGGTTTCTCTGACAAACGTATTGTGTGCATAATTTAGTTGCGTCAATTGTATCTGTCCAGGACTGCAAGCAGGCATTAAGCTTTAGCGTGAAACTTTATTAAATTCATTAAACTCTATAAATTCGGGTATAGGCAATTTGTGAAGTGTAGTTAAATTAATTGCGTATCGTAGCATCGTGTGCATAATTTTAGCGTTTGTTTCAATTTTTGTTTAGTCATTGACGTCATTGTTTCTCCAATATAATTATTTTATAGTATAAAACCCGCCTGACTACCTAAATCGCTAGGGCCCGCCAGTTCAAAACTCGTATAAGCTCCAATCGACAGGCTAGTTGGTTATCTGCGAAATCCACGTAGGGTTCTCCTCCATTATCTTAATTTTATTCTGGTTAGCAGGGAAGCAATAGGTAGGAAGAGCGTGACAATGTAATACAGTTGAAAATGGAAGACGGAAAGAAGAAAATTGCAAAAGTTTAAAAAATTACCATGCTAACATGTTAAAAAAATATTACGCCCGAGAGGATGAAGCAAAAACCAAAAATGAGAAAGAAGATTTAAAGATAGCAGCTAGTGCAGAAATGTTATTGGATGAAGAAACACCTAGTATAGACGAAGATTCGTTATTAGAATTGGGAACATATAAACAAAAGGAAGATGTAAGCGACGTTAATCTGGGAACGGAATTGGATGATAGTCAAAGTCGACAACTGCAGGCTTTGATAGAAAATTGTGCTAATGTTTTTTCAGATGTGCCGGGAAGAACGTCGAAGATTGAACACAAGATTAATTTAGTAGATGAGGAGCCTGTCCGCTTAAAACCCTACCCTTTACCACATGCGCTGCGGCAGAAACTGAAAGACAAAATAAGGGAGATGGGGGTCATCAGAAAGTCATCATCGCCGTATGCTTGACCGGTAGTTATTGTGAAGAAGAAGGACAGTTCGGATCGCATTTGCGTCGACTACAGAAAATTAAATAAAGTGACGATTTCGGATCCGGAGCCACTGAAGACTTCGGAGGATCTCTTCCAACAGTTGAGGAAGTCAAAATTCTTCTCAAAGATTGATCTCAGTAAAGGTATTGGCAGATACCCGTAGCAAAAGAAGATATATTCAAGACCGCGTTTGTAACACCGGACGGGATATATGAATTTCTCTAAATGCCCTTTGGCATGAAGAACTCCGGTGCAACACTTGTTCGTGGGATGAGAGAAGTGCTTTCAGGCATGTCTGGCGTTGAAAGCTATATCGATGATTTAATTGTATTCTCCAGCAATTGGAAGACACACCTGCGGACTATGGAAGAATTGTTAAAAAGACTAAGTGAGGCCAACCTCACTGCTCGTCCCTCGAAATGTATTTTTGGGGCACCTATTGTCGAATACTTAGGTCACGATGTCGGATATGACTGGATTACACCGAACGATGACAATCTGGACAAGATTGCACGAGCAAAGCGTCCAGTCATGAAGAAGGAAGTCCGATCATTTTGTGGGTTGCTCAGGTACAATCGAGACTATATTCCTTCCTTTGCAATTATTGCGGCACCGTTGACGGACTTAACAAAGAAAGGGACAGCCGAACTTTGTCGAATGGGTGAGGCTCACGAGAAAGCTTTCAACACCCTAAGAGAGGCTTTCCTGAAGCGGCCCATATTGAGACTGCCCGATCATTCACTAGAATTCGCTCTACGCACGGATGCATCCAACAGCGGAAATGGAGCCGTTTTGATGCAGGAACACGAGGGAAAACTCCACCCCGTTGCGTACGTAAGCAAGAAGCTGACGAATGCGGAGACGAAGTACTCCACGCTTGAGAAGGAGTGCTTGGCAATAATATAGGGAGTTGGTAAATTTCCCTTATTTCTGGCCGGAAAGAAGTTTGTCCTGCAAACGGACCACAAGCCGCTTACTTTCCTTAGCACGGCCCGCTACAAGAACAATCGTATACTCCGGTGGTCTCTATCATTGCAGGGATACAACTTTGTAGTGAAAGACATTACCGGCAAGGAGAACGTTATGGCGGACTATCTCAGCCGCATAATTGTATAGACCTTCGTGTGTATAACTTCGTGTTTTGTTTTGTAAAATTATTTGTATTCCGTGTGTGTTGTTTAAAATATTATTGCATAATATTTTTCTTTGCGGGGGACGTATATCACACTTCATTTATAATATTTTTAATCATAACGATGTAGTTTATTCCCGTTAAAAATAATTCGTAGTTTTATTATGAAATAATAATTGCGTCGCCTTGGCGCTGCTCTCGTACTATGTAATATAACGTCCGATTCGTTTTCTATTGCGTGATGCATGTATCTTTTTTTCTCTTTTCGCCCGACAGTCGTCGTCGTTTGAAGGATATCCACTCCAGGCCAGACACAAACAGGACTGGGGCCGAGGGTTTATCCTTTTACTACCCCAGACTGCTGCACTGCCTGAATCAGATGCTGGCAGTGATGTCATTAAGCCAGCATCGAGTTTCGTCATCCAAAACCGTCAGACCTCGTGCTCCATGTGGTGCCCGATGTATAGGGCACGCTGTTAGTACATGGTCTGTGGTTTGCTCAGAGGTGCCGCACTCGCAATTCTATGAAGGAGCGAGACCCCATTTGTGCATGGACGAATGGAATCGCCCAACACCAGTCCGCAGGCGGTTGAGCTTAACCCAAGCTGCTCGGGGTAAGCCCATCCCAACAGGTCTGGCACCGGTCTCGGGAACAAAAGCACGGAGCCTGGAACCATTTTCACAGTACTCCGTTTTCCATTTGTGATTTGTCCATTCAGAGGCGCGGATGCCAAGTCTGGCAAGGTTGTCCAAAATATTCCGCGCACCTGGCACAAACGGGCGTCTGGATCTTAGTCTCACTTGGCCAGTATCTGAGGACCCACTTAAAAGACCATGCAAGATATGATCGGGATCCAGAGATCCACGGTAAGCCAAGGAGAGTGTCGCTCCCAGTCGGCGAAGCCCAGATGGCTGGATGCCTGAGAGTACAGGTAGGTGGTCCGTTGGAGTGGGACGCAGGCATCCAGTAACAATGCGCAAGGCGTCATTCAAGACACTGTCAATGAGGCGAGTATGAGCACTGCGACACCAGACTGGCGCACAGTACTCAGTTGCTGAGTAGACTAGAGACAAGGTGGCTATGCGTAGTGTTTTAGCACCAGCACCCCATCCCGAGCCCACGAGTCGCCTCAGCAGTGTGACGCGCGAGGACAGTTTTTTGCACAATGCCACTAAATGGTGACAAAACGTGAGCGATCTGTCCAGTTTTACCCCAAGGTAAGTAAGGGTTGGACAGAACGGTAAAAGTCTACCGTTGTTGTAGACCTTTAGCTCACGTTTGGCCTCTCGGTTGTTTAAATGAAAGGCTGTCGTCACCGTCTTAGTGTGACTGAGTTTCAAACTCCAAGTCTGGAGATACGCTGACAGTGTGGACATGTCTTGACTTAGAGTCTCCTCCAAGTCCTTCCAGTTTTCAGAAGAATGCAACAATGCTAAATCATCAGCATAAGCAAACTTTCTGGAAATCATGGAAGGAAGATCGTACGTATAGATGTTAAATAGGAGGGGAGCCAAGACCGATCCCTGAGGAACGCCGTTTTTAAGACGGCGTAGCCTGCTTTGTTTGCTGTCACCGGTGGTAAGGGTGAAACTTCGATTACGGACAAGCTCCATGATCATTCTGACCATGTGCTTATCCGGAAGTAGTCTCAGCAGCTTGCAGGTAAGGCCACGGTGCCAGACAGTGTCATAAGCAGCTGTCAGATCGATAAATACGGCACCGGCCTTCTTTTTAGCCTCGAAAGAATCCTCGATGTTCTGGGTTAGCAGAACAACTTGATCTACGGTTGACTTCCCGCGTCGGAACCCAGCCTGCTCTTTAGGGAGCAGTGGATCGATTAATGGTTCAACGCGGGCGTAGATAAGCCTCTCGAGGATCTTGTAGGGGACACAGAGCAGAGATATCGGTCGATAGCTCTTTGGGTCCCCCACGGGCTTTCCTGGTTTTGGGATCGCGACCACAAGCGCTCTTCTCCAGATCTTGGGAATTTTGAGTCGGCGCAAGCAGGAAGAAAGGAAGTCACGTAACCAGGACTTCAAAGCAGCTCCAGCATGGAGTATAAGCTCGGGGCAGATGGAATCAGATCCCGGAGCTTTACCTGGTTTTAAATGTTGAAGGGCAGCAGCAAATTCTCTCTGTAAAAAACTGTCAGAGATATTAACTGGGTCTGGTGTTGTGGTCCTCCAAAGGTCAGACACTTCTTGAGAGACAAGTCGAGATGACTTGCGATCAACAGCCTCGTATTTCCCATTTCTAACCAGCTGAGATGCAATAGCATCGGCTGAAACGGGACAGTGACGAGGAGAGTGTCGTGACCTACCAGTAAGGTTGTTCAAAATACTCCACGCTTTTCGACTTGAGTGTGAAAAGTCAATGTTCCGAACTGCTTCGGACCATCGATCCCTCCGCTTTCTGTCAAGCTTGGAAAGCAGAGCTGTAGCAACCAAACTTGAGTCGTCTCCCTGAGGAGACTGCAGAAAGGTTTTATAGAGGGACTCACACTCTGCATCCCAACACGGAATATAGTTATTTCGATACCCGCATGGGATAGTCTTTTTGGCTGCTTTCTTAATGGTGTTACAGAAGTACTGGTAAGCCGCATCCACATCAAGTGAATCAGGCGGTAACAAAGTCTTTGAGAATTTATTCGTCAAAGCAATGTAGTGACTCCATTTGGCCTTGCGGAAGTTCCATCGCTTAACAGGCATGCTTGGCACTGCCATAGCAAACCTTGGTGGTGTAATAAGCGAAGGTCGATGTTGTGACCTGGGAAACTTGTCAAGGACATGTCTATCCGGTAAGCGACTGTTTGGACCTACGCTAGCGAAAGCTAGATCCGGATTGGTGCCAGTGTTCCAGCGGCCGGAATAAAAACTGGCAGCGTCCTTGGCATTATATAGCAGGGCAAGATAATTAATACTTGCTCAGCCAGCCAACCACTCACCATCCGGACTGTTGTCATCGTAACCCCAGTCAGCATGACGACAGTTAAAATCGCCAGCGTAGAGACAGGGGTGAGGAAACACTGGGAGATCCAGGGTTCGCAATCGCGTTGGCGGTGGTTTGTAGACGTTGACTATTTTGTAGTCATCAACGTCCACACACAACCACTCGATCTCCGATGTCGGTGGAGATTGGTCCAAAAGCGTGTATCTCAGTCGCTCGTGGACAAACGTGGTAAGACCATGCTTCCTGCTTAAAGAAGACCCAGCTAGTTGGTAGTTTGGTAGTACCAACTTCTCTGCATCAGTGCAGTAAGTCTCCTACAGTAAAATGACGAGTGCCTCAGACTGCATAGCGAGGTGATGAAGAACGTTCATCTTGCTTGCAGTGAGGCCTTCGATGTTCAGCTGAAGAATAGTGGGTCTTCGGAACTTGTTGGCAATGTGCCCTGAAAGGGCAGTTTTATCCTAGCATTGCCCCGTCCTGAAAAGGACGTTTGCCGATTATCAGACCCACACTGAACATCGGAATGGATGATAGATTCGGTTTCGGTCTGTCATTTTAAATTAATGAACAGGCTTATTCACGGCCCAGGCTGCGTGAAAGCACCTACCATCTGGGCCGACAGTAATGACGTAATATGTTTTTGTCCAAGCTTTGCTATCTCGAAGGTAGTGGAATGTTCTGGCGCATTCAAGCGTAGTGCTCTCTCCAGGGAATTTGAGTTAAAGTCCCGCATGTACGAGAAAATTCGTCGGCACGCGACATTTATCTATATATACGTATATATATATACTGTACACTCGCTAAATCGCAATTACACAGACGAAAAAGAGAAAGCGGACAACGACGACGAAAGAGAGACAAAACGAGAGAGACGCATAAAGCGAAAAGCGTCGCTTTGAGAGAAAGTTGAATTTGGGGCGAGTGTTAAATTTATTTTGCGCCAGTGTTTTGGAGTTGTGTTCTACAGATGTAGAATCATTTGTGTTGATTGAATCAAGTTATAGTGTTGATTTCGCTTTGCAGTTTGGCAAAGCGTGGAATAGAATTTTCGTCGGTCGTGAATTTTGTAATACATTCGTTCTTATTAGAGACAGCGGTTTCTGTTTGTCTGTGAAGAAGAGTCTTCAACGAAACCAATCCGAGCTTTTGTTTAAACCAACTGTATAAAAGCTTCAGGCTCATAGCAGACTATTTCTTGAGCCGAAATAAAATAAAATTCAGACACAGTTTTGTTTCAGCGCAGGTATTCGGGTTACCTAGATGAACTGGTCCTTTAGGATTCCTGAACAAAGTCTGTGACAGATGGGTTTTAGGTGCGATAAAATGATCTTTGTTATAGTATTAAGGATGTTAAGATTGCTCTTTCGGATATCGAGTACAATAAATCAGTTCTTAAATACATAATTCAAAAGTTTTCAGTGCATGTGCATACTAGTAGTAAGATTAAAATGTCTATATGCATGGGGGTTGTGCTTTTAATTTAAATTAAGCACTTTTTCTCCAAAATGTATTTTTATCTTGATTGCATTCCACAAGAACCATGCGCATCAAGGCATTTGAATCTAACTACCAGTATGCACATGCAGTGAAAGCTTTAAAATTATGATATTTAATAGTTAAATCTATTAAAAACAAAATAGTCTGGTTGTTTACCTAATTTCGGTTTTAAATTTAATCAATGTAACATTGGACTTAAATAAATTTTAAAAGGAAAATGACGGCCAGTTACAGGGTGAAAGATGTTCGGAAAACTTTTTAAATAAATAACTACAGTATCTGACTACATGCAAACTGGAAAGTCTAGCCTAATAGTTGCAAAAACTTAGTTTTTATTACATAGCAAACAGATTGTAAAATTTAAACTAATTTTAAAATCCCAACCCAAATTTAAATTACCAAAATATGCTATCCGCTTCATGAATTGGCTGTTAAAACAAACTACATATAGCCAAAGCTTGGAATGGTTAGCAACAGTTGCCGTGTCCACTAGGTGACTGGAAAAAGGCTTATTATCCTGTTTGCTGCTTTCCATTTTAAACCGAGTTGCTATTGCAGGCAAGTAAGCTGATCCCATTTAAGAATTTATCGTAAAGTATCTTTCTCAAGGCACAACGAAAGCCGCTCAAAAAGACTGGGCACCGAACTTGCACTTTGATGGTCGCAAGTCTCTGGTTAGCACATGAAACTTTGCGTCGTTACTTCAACTGGTTTAAGTTGAAATGTAATAAAAGCCTATTTTTCTTTGTTAGCCAACAAATATTAGGCTAGTCAACTGAATTATATATTTCAAGCAAAGCTCGTACCGGAGTTAACGGGGATCTTAAAGCTAAGTAGTCATCCTTACAGATTTTAATTTTGTAAGGTTAATTTTTAACTTAATCTTTTTTTGATTAAGAATTTTTTAAAATTTTGGCAGTCGCTTCAAGTTATGATTATAGTAATCAATAAAAATTGTCTATTTGTCAACAAGGAAAGAGTATTGCTTCTTATCACCAGAAAAAACTATCATAACAATATCGTGTATCGAGGGTATTTCCATGGTAAACTGTGCATCGAGAGTAAACTCTTATTAATGATCATCGTAGCGGCAATTATTTCTTTATTTTATGCACAAAAAATAATGATCAAATAGTAAAGAAGTAGTGCAAGCACGGTCCAAAAAAAGTTTTGATGTCTTTTTAAGAAATTTAATTACTGATGTTGTTTTAGAGCACTTTTTCACACGAACAATTAGCGTGACAGTTTTTTCATTTTTTTTGAAAATATTTTTATTTAATTTTGGCACAAAGCACACGCATAAAAACACATTACATGTAAACCGAAAAAAATACAAGAGATAGAGTTATTTTCATAAATTTTTGTATTTTTTTTTGGTAATTTAACATTTAATTTAGTCAGGCGTAATTTAAAGAAGCACAAAAAAGATAAATCTTTTATTTGTTTATTTTTTTATTTATTTGTTTAACCCAGACTCGCGGTTCATATCAGGAAAAAAAGTAAAAACTACACATAATAAGAGACACATACATAAAAGAAAAATGAGTACAGTAGGGCAATTAATAATTATATGCAAAAGAAAAAGGATCACAATATTTAACAACGAAACAAAAATAATAGTGGGCAGTCAAGGTGAGTCTCAAGTTATAAAGTATAGTTAAGCCGCATATTACATTATAACAGTGCACATTACATATTTGTTTAACAATGGGGTAAAATATTTAATTATTTGGAAATTTAAAATAAAACAGAGAGCAATAAATAATACACTTAGTAAAAAAACTAATGGTGTTATGCCAAAATTATTATACAATCGAAAATACTTTGTAGTTAGATAAATTAAAAATAATTAGATAAATTTAAAATATTACACAATCAAAAACACGCGTTTACATAATTTTAAAAAATATAAAAAAATAAATTAAATAAAAATTTTTTTGAAAAAGTCTGGATAAGTTTTGTTAAAATTTGATTTAAATTTGGTTTTTAAATTAACAGACATGTTAAAGGATAGGATTTTATTTTGTAATTGGAAGATTTGACATTCGAATTAAAGAAGCTATTTTAATTAAGATTAAATTATGATTACCGGAAAATTCAAAGAAGTTGTATAGAAAAGTATTTTTAGGGAGAGAGAGGGAGGTTTTTTAGAGGTTGTAATACTTTTACAACATCGAACTTTACCTAGCCTTTCATTCCACTCGCTAAATACGTCGAAGGGTGTTACTCATTTGCCGTGCATACATTGCGCTTGGGTAGGACGGCCCTGCTATGTGGCATTGTTGCAGCGATGGCAAGCTTTCAGCAACCCTTCACCGGCTAAAGATCGAACTCAGAGTTCCTCACGCAGAGATAAGAAATGATACTCAAACAAGATTTTATTTTTAGAATACTTTATTAAAAGTTTCATTTTTTGTAAATTTGGAATGCAAAGCTGATTTAAAAAAATGTAATTAAAAACCACTCTATTTTATTTGATATGCTTACTGCTTTACTTGGTGACACTTATTGGCGCTAACTCTCATTTATTTGCAAAACCTACTTACAGCATTTGTTCGGCAATGCAAAGATAGCAGGAAACTCTGCATTACTAAACTGCCATAATTTTACCTATATCAAGTCCATGAGCAGGCTAGTTAAGAAAAAACAAAAAACAACGGAACCGCCACTAAATCTAAAAAGCAGTGACAAAGATTTTTGGCCGTAAAGTATAATTGAGAAATTTAAGTTGTTTAACTTGTATAAAATCAAAGCAGTGTTGTTGCTCACATTTGTCGAAAATTGATAGCCTTACTTGTGTAATCCATGATTAAACCATGATGATGTAACATTCTATGGTCGGAAGTGTACATTTTATTGTTAATACCTCTTTTTGCGCTCATAAACAGCGACCACGCACAATTGACGTTGTGTGTGTAATAACGTATATCGTTAAGCCGCTGTTTTCTATTTCGCTATAACTTTGTCAACAACAACTTAGAAAACGTAAAAACTTGTTTGCAAACAAAATTGAATGAACGAATAAATGAGTGTATCAAGTAAACATTCCAACGTAAGGACATAATTCTTTTTATTAGGCTCAACTGTTATTTAGAAATTGTTCATGTTTATGTTGGAGTGACATTATGACTTATCATTTTTTAAACTGGGTACTTAATTTGAAATTTTATACAAACTAAGATTTTTGTTTGAAGACCATTTATATTTATGCGATACTTGCTCCAAATCAAGATATTCAATTAAATCTTATTATATCAAAAATAATGCGCTAATGACTATAATACAGGACTGGGTAAAGTTTTTTGTTCAAGGGCCGCATTAGTATTTACCCCGTAAACTCGTGCCTCAAACTTACTCAAAGACCAAAAAAACAGGACTTCACTTTTATTTTTCACACTGTTCATGGAGGTGAAGATTCAAAATAAAAAAAGGTCTTTGATTTGTTAAAGTTGATTTCATTCTTGGAGGTGAAGACAAAAAATCTTTACGCTGATTTGTTACACCATTCTTGGAAGTGAAGGCTATAAAAAAACTTCACTTCGATTTCTTACTTCGTTTATATTGAATGCTTAGTGGGCCGGATGAAATGACGTGGTGGGCAGGATTTGGCCCACAGGCCGCAGTTTGCTCACCACTGCTAAATTGCAAAGTTATTATAGTTTTAACTGTAAAAAGTAAATAAAAAACGTGTACCATACTCGAAACGATTAGGTTCTGCTTATTTACATTTTTTGGTTATCAACGTGTTGTTGTAGCTTGGCATGATTGTGTAATAAACGAAAAAGTAGTCTCTTTCCTTATATTATACTGAAGTCTAGTTAATTAAACAAAAAATACAACAGAAATTAAATAAACAGTTATTTTAAAAATAGATCTTATTTTTTGTTAATAAAAATTGTCTTATTTTCATAATTAATTAACTTTTCACTCTTAGTTTGACCTATCGTTGGGTCGCTTCTTAAATTTATTTTTATTATGAATGATGAACATAGTAAAGGATTGTTTTCTATTAAATATAAATGAATAAATCAAGAAAAAAAGGATCTATTTTAGCTGTTGTTTGGTGAAAATAGGTAGTCTAAGCAGAGAAGCTGGATTAACAGCAAGTGGTAAATTTATCTTTTTAATACAACAGAAAAAAATTTTTGAAAAAAGTTAAATCGCTTATTTGATTCTTGGCATCTATTACTTAATTTCACCCACTCATTACAATAACGAGAACTTTTGCAATTAATACTGCTGAAAATATATAAAAAATCTGAATATTATTTGGCAAGTAAAGTAATGACCAGCAGTTCTTCCCAAAAACTAAAATGGTTTTGTAAGATTTTGTGTAAAATACGGCATAATGAAAAAAACATGGCAGAATTTAATTGGCTTTAAAAATACTTTCATTTGTTGAATTGTTGGTTATGTAATTTAGAAGCTAATTTGCCAAGTAGCAATTTCGTAATCGCATGCTAGAAAACAAGAATTTATTTAACGCTGTAAATTGAACAACATCATTAAAACAAATTTTAAAGCTGCTTTAACAAACATTAAATGTTGTTTGCTTTTATCAAGTTGTCATAGTGGTTATTCAGATACTGTGATGCTTTTAATGTACATTTCTATTAAATCTTTTAGCAATTGCGACAAGTTTTTTTACGACATTGACATTATATTCAACAGTTACCAGCTGTTGACCGCTTGGTCGCGACTTAAAACAGGGTTTCAAACTGTTTAAATTTTAAAATAATGTTTCAAGTTCAGGTTGGGAAAAAAATTTTTTTTTGGTTCAGTTTTGGCTTAGATTCGACAAATTTTATTTTTAAAAACTCAATTCCGGTTCAGGTTTAGAAAAAAATTTTTTGGATTAGTTCCGGCTTAGATTCGGGAAATTTCACTTTTAAAGGCTCAGAGTCGGTTCTGGTTTCGCAAATTTTTTAGGGTTCAGCGTCGTTTAGGGTTTGAAGAAAATTATTAGCGGTTGGTAAGGATTTTCAATACGGGTTTGTAACAATTTTGTTGTTTTTGTTGCTTACGTAATTGGTAAGAGTTTTCTGTTTTTTGTTTGTTCTAAGATTTTTGTCCGTGATACTCAGTCCAGTCCAATTTTTAATTTGAATTATATATTAACAAATTAATTGTTATAATCAGCATTTTTTGAAACTAATAAGACTTCTGGTTTGGTGAAATGGTAGCAAAGTTTTAAGATATAGCAATGATAGATTGCGATCATGATGACATTTACAATCTAAGAAATTTCGAGTCCCTTGCTAAGAAACTTGAGCTGATTTCGAGATCAACTCGACTGAAAATTTATTTTTTATTTTTTTATTTTATCTCTATATTTATCTTCCTGACTCGCAGGAAAGCGACGGAGGCGCTAATACATAGGGCAGGCAATTACCCCGACCTGCTTCCGGAGATGCCAAGATATTGCTGTCCGCTTGTAATTTAATAGAGATATGACTAATTTAGAACTGCTTTCCAGGATCACCAAGCAGGGGAATGTGCCGTAAAGTGTCTTTCCCAAGAACACAACAGAATGGCGCGCGTGGGTTTTGAACCGAGATCGTGTTGGTCACGAGCCCAGCGCTTTAACCCCTCGACCACACTGACGACCACGCTATAATGCCAGAAGAGCAAAATCAGTTGCTGCAAAAGTGAGAAAAATATGCACTCAATATGTTGATAAATTTATGATTACCTCAAGAAGTGATTTATGTTGTAGTTTATGTAGCGTTCTTATAATGGGAAAAGATTTTTTGTTGAAAGCCACAGAAAATCGCAAAGCCATGAAAGAGCTTTAAAAAGAAAAAATATCAAGCAAGCAAAGCAAGTTTTTATCAAAACACCATCTTTGCAGTTTAATAAAAAAATCATATCTGCATTTTTAGCATCCCTTTGCACAAGTTCAACCACCCATTCCTTAACTCCTTGTTTGAATCTTTGGAAAAAGAATTGCTATTAAAAACTGCTGCCCGCAACATTGTTACTCAACTTGAAGAAAGGGAATAAACCGTATACATGAAACACTGCGAGATAAGCAAATGTTTGTAGTAATTGACGAAACAGAGATTAATGGTCAAAAGTTTATTAATTGTCTGGTTGGCGATATAGCTGTTCCAGCTGTTACAATTTTAACTGAATGCTGTCCCTTGCAGAATAGTGTAAAACAGTGCAACTGTTACTCAAATTGTTGACGATGTTCAGAGAAAACTTGGTATGCAGCGCAAGAAATTTATGTTGTTATTGACTAATGCAGCTCGTTACATGTGTCTTGCTGGAAAGACTCTTAAAAAACTGTATTCATGTTTGAAGGATGTCACTTGCATTGCACATTGATACACAGTTGTGCAATGCGAGCTTGAGCACATTCTAAAGAGATCGATTATTTGATAGCATCTGTAAAAGCAGCAACTATTAAAAATAAGAATCGACACAATGATTTTAGAATGGCTGGTTTCCCCAGCACCTCCCGATCCAGTTCTCATCAGATGGTCAACTTGGTTAATACCTGGTTTTTACTGTAGTGAGCATCTTCCCGAACTACCAACAGTCGTAAATAGCCGGAAAGATAATGGAGTTTTTCTAGAAAAGGCTAAGAAATCTGTGAACAATACAATGTTAGTTCCTGGTTTAATGCAAATTTGTCAATATCGATCTCTTGCAGACGTGTACAACAACTGGAAGGGTCTGATTGTACAATTATCAAAGCAACTTGTACACAATTTTGCGTGTTAAAAGTTTTTTTATCAGAAATCTATTACCCTTTTTCCAGTAAAGTCACATTGACGATTTTTTTTAACTGATTAAATTGCGATGCATGAATTTATTAATAGAATCGGTCATAGAAAGTAAAAGTTAAAAATTTAAAACCAACTGTATCATTACGAAAAATTGATTTCAACCTGTAAAGGTTATCATCAGTTTCTTATTCAAATAGAATCTATTTGAATAAATTTGAATAAGAAATTTGAATAAGAATTCTATTGAAGAAGATTCTATTTGAATAAGATACTGATGATGACCTTTATAGGTCGAAATCCATTTCTCGTAATGATACAGTTGGTTTTAAATTTTTAACTTGTATTTTCTATATTAAATTGAAATTTGACCGATTTTATTAATAAATTCATGCATCGCAATTTTGCGTGATATGAAATTTAAAAGTGACCCTGGTGAAATTCTACCATAAATTGATTATTGGCTTCCAATTCTGATTTCAAAATTATTGTAAATTGTTCAAATGTTGGTTTTATTGCAAATTTGTCAATATCGATCTCTTGCACACCGTGTGCAACAATTGGAAAGGTCTGATTGTACACTATAATTAAGAAAGCATACACACTTTGCGTGATATGCAATTTAAAAGTGATCCTTGTGAAATTTCCAATTCTGATTTTAAAATCATTGTAAATTGTCTAAATTTCAAAATTTCTCCTACACATACGTACTTCTACAGCAGGGGTTCCCAAACTTTTTGTTCGTCGGTACCCTTTGGACACTTTATAGGTTCACATGTACCCGCAAAACTTTGTCACATTTTTAGCGCTAAGCTCAATTTGCTCTGATGCATAGCCTACTCTTTATAGCTAAGCAAATCATTGCAATCCCTCAAAAAACTTTAAAATTGCTAGTTTACAGTGATCAGGAGCGTTATCTTTAATTTTTATTGTGGCAGTTTAATTCAGAACGTTAATCACAAACTTGATTTTACTCGTTTAAATAGAAAAATAGAACAATTACAATATTTTTGACAACTGATTTTTGCTTAATTGAAACAAAAGTTTAACGTTACCTAACTGATGTCTGCCGGAAAGTAACTTTATGCGTTACGATCTATGACAAGGCCACAATGCTGTATGAAAGTGGGCTTAATATCACATAATTATGCAATGTAGAACGCCTTTATGTGAAATTCGAAAATGTATTGAAACAGAGCATAAGAAAGTTAAATTCTAGGTTTGAAACAAAATTTTATAACTAATAAAATAAAGACAATTAAATTTCGTGTAGAATTATGAAATTATCAAATTAATTGCTACTGTTTTAGTTACTAAAATTTTGTTTAAACGGAAAAATATAATTATCATTAATCAAATTAAATTTTAAATTAACAACATCATTCAGAGCTATGTAATACAAATATAAACAAACAGTACAATCAAGCTAACAATGTAATGTAAATAAACCAGCAATAGGCCTAATAAGTTTATGGATGAGCCTGCTTTTTAGCAACAACCTCATGGGCATGAGGTAAACCATTAGCAACAGACGAAGATAATGTCCTGATGTTTTGAGTTAATTTTAATTTAATTTCCATCAGCATTGAAAACGTCAATTCACGTAACTTTAATGATGGAAGCAACAGCAATGCTTTAACAGCAGGTGTAGCAATCTTTCTGTATGAGTTGCACAACATAAACCGAAAATTTATGTAAATTTTTCTCAGAAAGCACATCGCGTGCAAAACCATTACGTTGGATTCTTAAGTACCTGTCCCAGCCTGCAGAATCTGAGCATTTTCAGTGAAACGATTTCTTATAAATGCAAACTCATCTTGACCTAGACTTGGAAAATATTAATTTCCCCATTGAATTTAATAAGATGTTCAGTAACCAGTTCTGTAAAGCTATAGGTCTCAAAATGTGGATTTTGACTCAGAAATGTTTCCATATAAGGACTTCTTGGTGGACCACTTAAAATCACCGTATTAGTCTATTTCAATTTTGGTAAACCATTGGAAACTAGCGGAAATATTTGAAAAATACACTTGATGCAAATTTAATCGATTACCCTCACAACAAACAAGTTAGATAAGAATATTCTCACACATATAATGTATCCCTTAAAAAGCCAAACTATAGCCCTGAGGGTACATGAACCCCACTTTGGAAACCCCTGTTCTACAGAGAGCGCAATTAACTTTGAGTGCAATGGAAAGGTTGTTTTCAATGCTGGAAAAGGTTTTGCGCAATGATTGTAACTTCAAGATAGAAAACATTATGTTGTACTTTAAGAAATAAATAAATGTAACATGATTTTTTGTTGACTGCTTGATTGGTTACAGGTTTTACTGGAAAGTAAGGGCGTTTTAAATTAAATATCGTTATGTCAAAACAAGTTGGAATTTGATTTTAATAAAGTCAAAATAAAAAATTTATAAGTCAAAAGAAAAATGGTCCTAGTTATCACGTTTGTATATGCAGCATAAATATTTAGTCGTAAAAATAGCATGTCTCAAAAAAAGAAAAAGTATTAGCGCAATTATTTGGATTTTAGATTTATATATTTTAATCAGGATGGTCTTCAAATTTCTTAGTATGTTTTTGCATGAAAAAATTTTTAAAAAGCCCCATGAAATCTTCTCCGCTGAAACAACACCTAACAAATGCTTATTCAAGTACTGCATAATGAGCAAAAGCTGGTCCTTTTTTTTGAGTTAAAGCTGTCTTGTCTAAAAAGACAAAAACTGGACATAACTAGAATTTTTGACGTATTAACAATGCAGTTGTTCATGCATCACTTGCCATTGCTTTGTGGGAGGCAAAAGCTGTAAAAGCACATACGACTGGTAAAATCTTCTAAAACTTTGCATATTGGAAAGTGTGAAGTAGATTTTAAGAGTAAAAGCATCTGAAACAATCAAACACATTTCATTATCCAATGAGACAATAAAATTCAGAATTCATGAAATATCTGACTACATAAAAAGCAAGGTAATACGGAAGATTTATTCCTCTCCTCTTTTTGCTTTTCAGGTGGATAAAGCTACCGACGTTTCCTATCTTTCACAGCTACGTGTCTATAGCAGATATGTGTTTGGATGAAAGAATTAGTGACAAATTTCTCTTCTGCTAGCCTTTGAAAGCAACAGCAAAGGCAGTTGTAGAAAAATCCAGTAATTCAAGGAACGCATAGCATGATTCATAAAGTGGCACTTGTTTCAAAAACCATCCCGAAAATACTTAATGAGAATTTGTCGGTGGTAATTAAAGTCATTGATTATGTAAAAAGTTCCGCGCTAAGCACTCAATTTTTCAGCAACTTTGTAAAGATGAGAATGCCGATCATACTGCATTAATATATCACATTCAAATTTATTGGCTCTCACAAAGAAACGTACTCTCATGTGTTTTCGAGCTAAAAGAAGTCAAGTTGTTTTTGATTGCAAAACAAAAAAAATTATCTATTGTTGGTGTTTAGTCAAGCCACGTACTCTACCATACTTAGCTTAAATTGTTGACATAATAAACAATGAACTAAACAAAAAGCTGCAAGATCCAGGAATTAACTTAATTGTACACACTGACGCAATCAACGCGTTTGTGGCAAAGCTTAAGCTTTTGAGCCAACGAAAAAACAATAGAAATTTTGCATTTTTTCACGGCTTAAATGATATAACTGGAAATGATTTGAACACATTTTAAAAGAGGACATCATCAGCCACCTGCAAAAATTGCAGGAAGAATTTGAAAAATATTTTCTCAAGATATAGCCTAAGTATGTACTTCTAGCATTTTGATAAAAGTTTTAAGAAATCGTTTTGAATGTAAAGTGGAAGATGTTCCTGAGGCAAGACAAGAAAAATTTAAAGAATAAACAAACGATTCTTTCCCAAAGGATGAGTTTTACTCTTGTAACTTAGAGAAGTTTTCGATTAAAACGCAACTTTGTTATCCACGACCTGGTATTCATGCTCTAATTATTCTGGTTACGTTTTTTTCAACCTACCTGTGCGGGTGCGGTGTTTCTGCTTGGCTTACTATCAAGTCTAAAGCACGAAACTAACTGGATGTTGAATCCGACATTTGTTGGGCATAATCTACAATTTCACCAGACATTGAACAGCTTGTTTTTAAAAAACAGGGAAAGACATCACATTGAATATACTCGTAATTTAAAGTAGTTTGTTAAATTCATTTTTTATTAAATGAACACCATTTTTTATATAAAGGGTAAATTTTTATTCGTATTTGTTTCAAGGCGAAATATATTCCAAAAAGATTAAGAACCAACCCTGTTATAAATGCAAAAGTTGCTTTTAAAAAGATGTTGTAAAGCAGTGGTTGTTAAACTTTGGTAGTTCGTGGCTCCTTTTTAGAGACCCCTAACACCTGTGGCCCCCTAGTTAGAATATTGTGTCCAAAGTCAAATGAAGACCAAAAAAAGGTCATCATTTTGAAACTGTTTCTGATTTTTTCGTTTTTGTCTCAAAAATCAAGTGAGGAGTAAAAACAAGGCTTCTGCTCGTGGTCTCCTTTGAAAAACCCTTGTGTAAAGTGTAAAATGTTTGGTAGCCTACTACGTAAATGGCATTGCAAGTTAATCGATGTTATAAGCAACACTACATGAAATTTAAATAGTTTAACACTTTAACGTGTCATTTGATCAGTTTGATATACAGTTTATTTTATTTCGCATTGGCTAAGCAGAAAAGTGGCACTCTGAAATTTTTATATTAACAAAGTTTTTCTGCTGTCGAGAATTAATATGCTTATTGTACAAAATAAAAAGAAAATACTACAAAAACGTCTACCCAACTTGCAAATTGTTTTTTAACTTAACATTTTCAGATTGAAAACAAAATACCGGATAGGTAATAGATAGCAAATTTGTTTATTTTGTTTGATAGCTGCTGATCAATGGTAAAAACATTGTGTACCTCTTTGCTCTTCAAATTATAACCCTTCAGAAGGACACGCAGCAGCCATGGCTCCCTCAGATTTTTGCTTGGCCCCCGGGTTGGCCCCCTAGTTTAAACGAGCTTGTTTAGCCTATGATATGTTAGACAATAGTCTTGTCATTATTATTACCTTATAAGGCTGCATTTGACTGTTTTGAATCTGAGATCTGAGAATGATTTAATGGGACGACCTTTTTTTTGGTAGAGAACATCACGATTTTGGGACGAGAATAGGTAAATACGAGATCGATTCGAGATGAAAACCTTTTTTTTAGAGGACACTATAAATTTGGGTCGAAAATTGAGAAATCTGAGGATAATTTTAAGTGAAGACCTTTTTTATCAATAAATGAGTAAATAAATTCATGTTTTTAGATTTTTGTGTCGCGGCTCTTTAAAAGTTTGGATTTATGATATGCGGCTCGAACATTGTGTAGGTTTGGCCATCCCTGCAATATAGCCTACTTTCCTAAACCCGATGGCAAAGGTCTTTTAAACTAACAATTTTTCCTTTTATATGCTTTTGTCACTCGCCCCCTTCTTAATATACCTTGGCCCCAACATGGCCCCCTCACTTTCTGAGTTCAAGAATCGCCGCTGAGGACACGTTGCGATTTTCAGATTACCAAAAGACAAATGAAAATTAGCTTAAAAGATCCTCAAACAGGATTAATCGTAAACAAACACACCATGGTATACAAAATGCATTTTTGTGAGCAGGGGTGGATTAGCCCACCGGGAGTTCGGGAACTTTCCCGATAGGCCGGTGCTTTTGTAGTCCGGTTTTGTAGTCAATGGTAATTTTTTTATATTGTGAATAATTAAAAAGAAAAAGTTTGTTTTGGAAAACAATAGTTGAAACTATATCCTACTAAAGAATGATATAACCGAATTAGTTGGTTAAAGTGATAGACTTTTCGCTGCTCAAAGTGATAGCCTTCACCGCCACCTATCTTTATCTACTACAAGAGAAATTTGTGTTCGTAGGTTTGGTTTGTGACAATTAGCATTGCAACGTCACTATCGACGTGATAACTAATAAATGATTCCGTGTTTTACTGTATAGTGCTTATACAGTAGCTTAGGTTTAGCAATGTCAGAAATTCGTTCTCTTAGATCAGTGGTTTCTAACCTGTTTCAGCTCGCGGCTTAATTCTACTGACAAACTGTTTGGAAACCTGTTACAATAAGATATAGACTAAGGCTAGGTTACAATAAAAATCTTTAGATGTGAGACATAAACAAAACATCGGCAACAGAAAATTCAATAATACTAAATATGTGCGTATTGTTCTCCAAGTTAAATGTAAAAGAAATAAAGTAGGCTACATTATAAAATAAAACAGCTAAAATAGGTTTAGTAAGTCTTAAAAAATTGGAAAAGAAGAAGAGAAAAGGTAATGCTGAGAAAGAACGCGAGAAAAAGAGGAAGAAACTGCATGATATAGCTGCAAGTGTAAAGTGCATGAATATTCAGGAAGTGTTTGCAAAAGTGAGCTCCTCTGTAGGAAGTCAAAGGAAGTCAGTGAATTCTGCCATGCATGAATTAGATAAAGATCAGTCTGCGAATTGTAGTGCTCATACTGAACTAATATTAGACAGCCAAGATTTTTCTAGTTCTAAAACTATAGACGCTAGGGTTGCCATACCGTCCGGAATTTTATTTTAAATTCTGAATCCGGAAGGAATTTTTAAAAAATACTCAAATGTCCGGAAGTTTGATTCCAAGTGAAGACCTTTTTTACTTTTTTAGAGAACACCATGATTTGGTGACGAAAATAGGGCAATCGGAGAATCTCAGACCGATTTATTTTGTCCGCCCTTGAAAAAAATTTTTTTTAGCTGGACCATCTATGTCCGTCCGGAATTCCGCCTATTCAGATATGGCAACCCTAATTGCTGCCATCAGTATCAGAAACTACCGCCCCGCCATCATTATCACTAAACACTGCTTCTTATGAGTGTCGAACGCGATATTCTAGCACGAGTGTCGAATGACATGGTTATTAATGAACTAGCTAGTTCAAACGCTGAAGCGCGAAAACTGCTGTGTTGCAGTGAATGAAGAAACTGTGCATTCGAATTTTTTAAAGAACTTTTGTGTATCGTAGCCCACAATCAAACATGGTATTACCCTGTATAAATGATTTTTTCAAACAAAATATTCTTATTTTTATTCAAGTAATATTGACAATGGTATGAGTTACAAATCAAAGCCTTCTTCAAATAAATGGATGGAATGTTTAGTTTCACCTAAGATATTGTCGGTAGTATACACGATATTTTTTAATAGCTTTAATAATAATAGCACTAGATAGTTCGTGAATTAAATATTGTAGGCTAATATTTTTTTCATACAAAGTCGAGTTGGAAAAAGTGGGCCTGGCCTATTTTATTTTAAAATTCCCAGGCCCATTCAATTTGCTAATCTGCCCCTGTTTGTGAATCCAACTATATAAACAAGGATGGCAAACCACTGACCCGAGGGTCACAACATGACCCACTAGTTGAAATTCAATGATTCACCTGATGTTCTAAAATTTCTAGCATGTTTAGTCTGCAACATCAACTTAAAACGGATTGGACGGTGAAATCTTCATCTTGAATTTTGGCCGAATTTTCAGCCAATGACCCGCTGAATGGTAGTTTTGCTGAATCTGTCATTTTTTGACCCGTCCTATAAAAAAGGTTAGCCATTCCTTGTATAAAGAATAACATGCTAGCAGAGAAAAGAAATGAGCCTGACATAGTGATTGCAAGCAAATAATTTGCACTTAAAGATAATGCAATGTCTGGTTTTTTTCCAAACATGCGTCATATTTATCAAATTAAAATATTGCTGAAGGCTGTGAAAAGTAGGCTTAGGCTGTTAAAGGTAAAAAGCAATTAGAAAACCCGTTTGAAAACAAACAAATGAAATGGCTAAATAAAGATACAATCTTTTTATTTATGGATTTTTTGGCAACAAAAAATTAAAATTTATAATTTAAGTTGATAAAAATGCTGCTGAAAATCTTCTTTATCAATTATTAGTTCTTGATACTAATAATTCTCCTTACTTCTACTTCCGTATGAACATTAACAAATTGTTTGGGCTCATTTTGGTGTGAAAATGAGAAGATTTTGCACGGTTAAATTTGTTTGATAAGACATTATTGCTTTGGAACCAATTGGAAAGTCTGATTATTCGTTTAGATTCAAGCAGCAATGATTAGCTGGTGGATGACAAAAGTTTCGTTGAATATGTTTGCAAAATGATTTGAAAGTTTTTTACTGGATTAAACAAAATATCAGAAATTTTGTAAAAGAGCAGCCGTATTTATCTATTTTGACAACAAATTAGCGACGATTTTCCCTCAGATTAATTGTGTCTGCCTTTGCAATAAGTATTAAATCGCCCAAGTCGTACGAATACATCAAAGACACTAATCTTATTTTTCCAAGCAGTCGACTTTTGCGTCTATCTCGCGGAGACGTTTCTGCGGATATGAGCAGCAAATCCAATTTGTAGTTGATATAATATTGGACGTAAGGCAATTTTAATTCATTGCATTGTGATTACTTCGATATTACGTCTAATAAAAGTATTATGGCATAATTGTTAACAAAAACATTACCAGTGAACAGATCGCTTCAGTTATAAATTCTGTTTTGTACCAACTTGCAAATGTTGGTTTTGTTTCAAGTGTAATTGCTGACGGTAGGAAAATTAATAAAAAAATGTTTACCTTGCTAGCAGGATGTTTTAATATCAATTCCCAGCTTTTCTTCATATTTAAACTTTTAATATTTATATAATTGGCTTAATTGGAAAACATTTACATTTTCAAACTTTGATAATCACGGTACAGTAATGCGAGCTTTGTTTGAGAAACTTCACGATATATTAATATCAGTCGTTTTCAACCTTTTCCCGCCTGTGGCACACTTAGACCAGAGTGCAGATCTTGATTTTTCTCCCTAAAAAGTAGTGTTCTCTGTATAAAAAAAAAGATCTTCGCTTTGAATCTGTCTCGAATTTCTTGATTTTCATCCCTGAAAAGTAGCGTTCGCTAAAAGAAGAAAGTTCGAAGCAATGGTCTAATGTTTTTTAAAAAGTTTGCGGCACACTTGGAAATCTCTCGCGGCACACAGGTTGAGAACCACTGACTTATATGCTGGAAATATAAAAGTGTTTTGGTCTTTTGGGAAAGCGTTACGCCTTCAATTACTTGGAAGGCAAATGTTAATTTAGCTTTCACACACACATACAGCTGCTTTCATTTACTTTATTTGGAAATGATGAAATATTTTAAATGCAAAATTTCAATTAAAAATACCCTTAATATGAACGCTGTGCAATGTACATATTGGTACACGCGAACATTTTTTTTAAAACCAGAAAATTGATGAAAGCTTTCTCGTACAAAATACAATACTCGCACATTCATTTCATTATTTCATCTCATTTTATCTCTATATTTATCTTCCTGACTCACAGGAAAGCGCAATACACAAGGCAAGCAATTACCCCGACCTGCTTTCGGAGATGCCACGATATTGCTTTCAGGTTAAAATGTTTTATTTGCTTTTTGTTTAGTTTTTTAGAAATACAACTGAGATTTAGAACTGCGTGCCGAGACCACCAAGTAAAAAAAAGTTTTGTAAAGTGTCTTTCCCAAGGACGCAACAGAACGGCGCGAGTGGGTTTTGAACCGAGACCATGTCGATCACAATCACGCCGCTCTTAACCACTCGAAGACCCTGCCGAATGATTGCTTTGTCCGAGGGAGAATCACCCAAGGATGAGACCTTCGGGGAATTGACAAGCCATTTCGACCCTTCCTAGTGCAGGGAAGGGACTGCACTACCACGTTGAGGTGGCTTGTCGTTGGTGCAGTATGTCCTATCCTTACAGAAAAAATTTCACAGCCGATTCCGTGCTTTTCGCTCTATCGCCTCTGCCTCCTGGGGCCCATCAAAAGAATCCTTATGTACCTTATATAAAGCCTTTATTCGCCCCATCCTTACCTATGCTTCCCCAAGCTGGTTTCCTTTCTCATCCTTTACTTACATCACGTCCGTGGAGAGGATGCATAGATCTTCCTGTAGAGTAAACACAGGCTGTCTATCGTCCACTCCTATCCCTCTACTTCATATAGAAGCACTTCCTCCACTACGCGTCACCCTCACCCACCAATCCCTCTCCTTTGAACGAGCCCTACGACTACCTTCAACCTTTCCCCTAGCCTCACTAGCAAATTCTAACGCCCGCACACGTCTCAAGAAAGGCTCATGGAAATCCTTCTCCCGATCTCATAACCTTACCCCTAACCTACATCTTGCTCGTGAACCTTTAATCCTCTGCCCTCCTAACCCCCCTGGTCTATCCCATCTACTTACACAATTTCACTCCACCTCTCATCCCATGCTCTCGCAAAGACCCCCCTCCCTTCGCAACACCACAGCTACCTCCCATCTTTCCTCCCTATCTCACAGCGATATCTCTGCCTGGACTGACGGTTCGGTGCCTGGTGGGCTGGGGCAGGGTGGTGCAGGGATACGCATCAAGTGGTCAAAGTGTGTCACTGCTACCTCGCTCTCCTTCTCGACTGGTCTTTGCGCTACCAGCTACAGTGCCGAAACTTTCGCTATCCTACATGCTCTTGAGTGGTGTATCTCTCACTCCAAGTCATGTAACTTTGAATCTATCAACCTATTTTCTGATTCTTTATCTGTCTTATCAACCTTCTCTGCTCCCTTACCATATTTAACCCCTAAATCCCTCTCCGATACCCAATCTCTCCTCTATTCTCTATCTAAATCCAAGGTAGTCCATTTGCAATGGATACCTGGTCACTCTTCCCTCCCAGGTAACGACTTAGCTGACTCTCTAGCTAACGTCGGAGCCTCTCTTGATCCCTCCAAAATATCAGTGTCCCTCGCACCTCTTATTTCCTCACAAAGACTATACCTCTACACCAGTTGGAGACGCAGTGTCCAATCTGGTCTATTTTAACACCAAATCTCTCTAGTATCTCCCGAGGAGCTCACTCTCCCTCGCTCCGCTCGCTGTGCTCTCTCCCGTTTACGCTGCAACGGGCACAGCACTCTCCTTAACTCTTATCTTCACAGGGTTGGTCGAGCCGAGACTCCTTCATGCAGCAACTGTGGTTCTGAATCACAGCAACTTTCTCATCTCGTGCTAGACTGCCCTGTACTGGATTATCTGCGTCGGGCCATATTCGGCCATTCCCTTTCACTTCTGGACCTCTGGTCCCGTTCATGGGGAGTCGCCCGATTACTGGGACTCCGCGGAGTTGATCCGCGTCCCCATCCCCAGGAATGGGTCGGGTAAACCCACCACCACCACCATTGATTGCTTTAACCACAGTTACTGCAGCAATTTTCTGGTCGTTTAATCGTGCGCTATAACACAAGGGCATTGTACTAGATCTTATACTGTATAGTAAAAATAAGCACTTCGGAACACTATACAGTATAAGATCTAGTACAATGCCCTTGTGTTATAGCGCACGATTAAACGACCAGAAAATTGCTGCAGTAACTGTGGTTAAAGCAATCAATCGGCAGAGTCGTCGAGTGGTTAAGAGCGCAGTGGTTAAGCGGCAAAATTGACTTGTCGCAATATGTAAAGTTGAGATGTAAATACGACCATCTTGGATGAATACGGCTTTCTTTATTAAAAATTACTAACAGAAATCCTCTTCACAATCTCCAAACAAGAATACGATTACGTTTGATTTGAAAGTGACCTACGGGGGTTAATATCCAACTTTTTATACTAAGATATCACATTGAGAAAGGCGAAGCGAGAAAAAACAACTTTGGATTATCTCATTATCGAAAACAATTACGTAAGGCAATAAAAAATAAAGTAACTTCTGGTCTGTAAGATATTGGCGGGAAAAAGCAACTTTAGATGATGTCATTATTGAAAACAATTACGTAAGGCAATAAAAATAAAGCGACTTCTGATCTGCAAGATATTGGCGGAAAAAAGCAACTTTAAATGATGTCATTATCGAAAACAATTACGTCAGGCAACAAAAATAAAATCACATCTGATCTATTAATATGAAATATTGGCGGGAAAAAACAATTTTAATTGAAAACCCAACCTTGACTAAAATTGATTCTGCATTAACAGTATTTCAAGTTTTTGTCACACAGTCGATATAACTGATTCGCTACAGATACAGGTAATCTTAGAGAGACATATTCCCCGCAATGCTCGAACCCAATTGTACATTTTTTCCCAAGTTAAAAACAGAAATGAAAGACACACAAATATTAATTAGCAGCGTCAACAATTTTGCATCACTTTCTCTTGGGTTATGAAAACAACTGCAAAACGCCTTTGTCTTTGACCTTTGGCACTTCAATCAAATTTCTAAATTATATAGCCTAAATATCGACTTTATTGAACTAAAATTGCTGCGATAAATGTTTATTTTGATGCCAATGTTTTGTGGAGTGGTTATATTTATTTGAAAAAATTCCAGGAGGGAGATTCCCGTAACAAAAGCAAATGATTTTGAGTTAGAGATACATCGACTTCTGGATTTGTGGTTAATGGTCTGATCAAATTAAACGCTCCCAATTTCCTCCCATATGAGTCGCATAGGAGAATTAAAGTGTTGTTGTTTATTCCGTCTGGTATGTTTTTAAAGTACGGACGAATTGAATTTCTGCAGAGCTTCACAAAGTTCTTTTTCCTGCATCGACAAAATGGCTCCATTATCACTATAAAGTTTAAACGGTTTACCTCGTCACCTGATGAATCTTCTTAAAGCGTGATGAATCTGTACCGGAGTGCGGGGGCTATCTCGATATGGTTTGCTTCTTGCTTTTCAAGGGATGGATGGTCCGAAGTAATCTTCACCTGTAAAATAAAATGGGTCTGTAATTGGTGTCAGTCTGCTGTTTAATGGACGTTCAGACATGCATTATTGTCCCGCTGGAGCTTGTAAACATTGGCCAAGGACTTTTCTACCTGTGCTAGCTCCTTTGATGATCTAAAATTTTTGCCCAACGATGACCAAGTCAGAGACATTCTGGAGTGTCCAACAGTTTCATGATCATCTTGTACAATTAGTTTAAAGTTATATAGCCGTACCTGCCGGGGGGCAGTGACAAGAAAATATTTGGGCACGACCATAATTTTTCGGGCAGCGATACGAAAAGTTTTTTTGGGCAAAGTCAGGAGTTTTAGGGCATTGACAATGATCAACTGCAAAAAATAGTTAAGATCTTTTTTTCTTTTTTAGAGAACACCTTGATTTTGGGACGAAAATGGAAAAATATGAGACTGAATCCAACTGAAGACCTTTTTTTTTTTAGAGATCACCATGATTTTAGGACGAAATTTCTTCTTCGTCCGAGAATCTCAGAAAATTTTTTTGTCCTATCCATAAAGTACTAGAAAATCATGATTTAGGCAAACGTCACAAGATTTGGGCAAAACTTCATTGCCCCCCAAATTTTTTTGGGCTGGTACGCCTATGAAGTTACGTAATGATGACTAGGCAGTATTATCGAATGTTTTATCAAAAATGGCAACTCGATCAAACAAACATGGGTTTAGTTGACAGTTTTCTTGCTGTGAAGAGCAGCGAATTTTTAACAAACGCCGAAAATGGTTTAAGCTTTACAACCACGATGAAAGTTGCAGAATCGGTCAGACAAACAATTAGCTGTTTTTAGTTCATTTGTAACCGCGTTATTTACTTGCTTTTTTAGAACAGAAATTTCTAGCGGTAAAGTAGGTAGTTTGCAAGGGGTCAAGGGCCATTTACCTTTCGTACATTTCAAAAATTCAGAGCCATTGTTTTAACGAGAATTTTGCGTTAGTTTTGGCGCTGCTAAACCTCGCGTAGCCTCATCAATGCGATTCAGATCAGAATTGAAATACCCCAATCCACTTGGTTTAGACAAATCATCAATCTTTGCCAAGTGGAAACCGTTTAGCGCTATTATTTAATCATTAACAGAACCGTCATCGATTCCGTCCAAAAAAAGGTTTTCCAGTTTTAAGGTTTTCTCCATGCATCGCCGTAACAATTAGCTATCGGTTTATGTTAGGCAGAGGAAAAAAAGAACTTAATTCCAGAAGCCATCTCTTCGTGATACAGCTTTACTCGGGATCCCAAGGAGTCAACACAGACTCAGAATCGAACAAAGCAGTTTATGACGCCACAATACAACCAAAAGATTAGATAAATTTATAAGACGGGGGGTCTACCGATTACGCAATCACTACATAACCATGCAAATATTTTATGAGTATTACGCAATCACAACTTAATAAAGAGATAATTACATTTACAGTCATGCAGTACAGAAAATCAAATATTTCTAGTCTTTTGGATAAAATCGGCTTTTTGATGTTTGCGGAATTTTGCAAAATTGTTTTGATGTAGCTGCACGCTTTTTATCGTGATTGACTAACGGTCTTGCATATCCTTTTGCAACATATAATCTTCCATTGCAGTAGTGTAAATATTTAAAAACTTTTCATCTTTCAGCATACGTTTTAAAGAGTTTTGAAATATTTCTAGAGCTTATTTGATGGTTAATTTAAAATTTGGTGCACCTGGACGCCACACCAGTCCAACTTGATGACGGTCTTTGTATTACTTCAATTCTTCAAATATTTTCATTACGTATCGATTCTTGATACCTAGGCAAGACAAAGTAATTACCACGTTGTCTAACTTCCACAAGTATTCGACGTGCTTTTGTAACAGCTCATCGGTTATTTTAACAAAGATTACGTCGGTAACTTATAAATAACTATTCATTACTTGTTACTGTCAATACCAATAAACTTTTGCGCTGCTTTAAAACCTAGTTTACTTAATGCCTTATTGCAGCAATTTCCTGGATAACTTCTTTAAGAACTCGTTAAATATAACAACAACAAATTGAAGCGATTGCGTTTTATTTCGATTCAAAAACTGTTTTAACTGAATACGAGTATAATCAGTCGATAACTCGTTCACAACAGATACAGATAACTGGTTCAAAAAGTTATAACGCTGTTTCGAAAGAGTATGTTAATATCCATACAGTATTTTAAACATCTCGTCAGAAAAGATACAAGTAACTCTTTTATTCACAAACTCACCATCACTTATAAATCAAAAAACATTGCTTGAACGAATATGATAATTGGTGATTGCTAGAACCAATTTTTTTATTTTGACCTAAAAAAATTATTTTTGACTTTATCTTGCTAAAATTTGACTTTATTTTGATTTAAACCGTTTTGGCCTATTATTGATGTCTTGATGTACAAATTCTGATTGAACATGTTTCATAATTCGCAATTTACATAAGTTTAAAGAAGGTAGCCTAGCTACTTCCCTTTTCGTCAACAGCATTTAGATAGAAATCTCAATCAGTCAGTCATGTTGCTAATGTAACTAAGCGATGCATGACAAGAAACCTAGGAAACGGGGCCATTCTGTATACCGGTATCAATTAGTGCATAATATATGAATTGCTATGTTACCGCAACCGTATTGTCTGTCTATGATGTTTTTAACGAAAATCACACAGTACAATTACCAGAATTATTTATTGTAATACAGCATTATGTACTTTCTGACGTTTTTGACATAAAATTTCTGTCTTTTCTAAGTAATTTGCTTAGCATGGAAAATGATCTCTTAACGGGAGTAGAGGTTGGCTGGGCTTTTTGCAATAGTGCGTAGCTTGTTGGAGCAATTGTCAAATTGGTACAGTTTATTATTGCTTCTGAATCAGAGTTAGATAGTCGTTTTTTGATGTAAGCTTTAATTGCACAGGGATCATCATCGAATTACATATTTTACAGTAATCCGTATGCTTCGGTCATTGTGCAGTCACTTGCTTCTAAGCAGTGGCGTGGCTAACCATTGGATATTGTGGATATATCCAAGGGCGGCAAAGTGTAATGACTTTATTAGCAATTCTTTTTTCGATTGTGACGCACTGTGCTCTCTGTGAAGGCATAGATTGCTAATCACTCTACTGAAGCATGTCGGCTGTATGCCTGGGCACTGTAAAGTTTGTTTAGCCTATTTGGGAAAAAAGCATTAAAGATTTGACAGTTTTACGCCAGACTTAGGAGGTTATAGCTCGGCTACAGCTACAGCAAATCTGATGTTGCCCTAGCCATAAGTAATGCTGTCACCACTAAAATGTCAGAAGATCCTAAACCTGTAAATGATCGTATTATCACTCTTAGGCTACCGCTGAATGGCGAAAGATTCTGCTCCATCATCGCAATTTATGCTCCCACTATGACGAACAGTCCTAATACAATCTTGCAGTTCTACAAGCAGCTAGAAAACATCCTGAAGCCCATTCCGAAAGATGACAAGATTGTTCTCTTAGGTGACTTCAATGCCAGAGTTGGAGAAAATGAGTCAATCTGGAATGGAGTGCTGGGAAAGTTCGGAACTGGGCGTGCAAACTCAAACGGTGAGCTCCTATTGTCCATATGTACTGAGCATCAACTCGTGATAACTAATACATGCTTCAAACACAAACCTGCCCATAAAAACTCATGGATGCACCCAAGGTCAAAGCACTGGCATCTCATTGACTTTATTATCACACGTCAACGTGATATTGGTGACTTTCACGATACAAGGGCCGTGAGAGGGGCGAACTGTAGCACCGATCATATAATGATAAAGGCCAAGACGAGACTCAGAGTAAGGAGGTTGATACGCAGGTCCAGACTGCGTCTTAAAAAGCTAGATGTCGGCAAGCTGAAATGTGGTACCACCAGGGATGAATTAGAATCACAACTGAATGAGAAGTTGCCAAATCTGTCGGGCACAGTTGAGGATAAGTGGGCATCCTTCAAGTCAACAGTGTACGAGGTGTCAAAGGACACTTTAGGCTTTGTTGAAAGAAAGCATGCGGACTGGTTTGACGGGAATGATTCCGAGCTAAGCAAACTGATTGAAAACCGAAACCAGGCACGCGCTGAAATGTTAAACCGTAACACCAGGTCTACCAAAGCGAGGTTCAAACAACACTCCCGTCTCCTTCAAAAGAGATGCCGTGAGCTAAAGAATGAATGGTGGCAGAGCAAAGCGGCTGAGCTCCAGGTGTTAGCAGACATGAATGATACGAGAGGATTCCATCAAGGACTGAAAGCTGTATGGGGACCGAGAGTAAACTATCCTGACCAGCTGCTCTCCTCTGACAACCAAACATTACTGTCAGAAAAGAAAGACCTCCTCTCTAGGTGGACCGAGCATTTCAACAGCCTCCTAAATGAATCAAATGAAGTGCCCCCCGATGTCACTCGTGACCTGAAGCAGCACCCTGTCCAATCCTGGATGGATGAGCTTCCTGACCTAAAAGAAGTGGCCGATGCCATCTCCCTGCTAAGTAGTGGAAAATCTCCAGGCTCTGATGGAATTCACCCGGAAGTCATCAAACTAGGCGGAAAATCACTGGTACAGTGTCTCTATGAAATCGTACTTGACTCCTGGAAGTCAGGCACTCCACCTCAAGACTGGAAGGACGCCCAGCTCATCACTCTGTTCAAAAAGGGTGATCGGCGTTTGTGTGGGAACTATCGTGGCATCTCACTGTTATCTATCCCTGGTAAAGTGTATGCCCGCATTCTACTAAACAGGCTGAGCGTTTATGCAGAAACACTACTACCGGAGGCCCAGTGTGGATTTCGTGCTGGAAGAGGCACTGTGGATATGATTTTCTCTCTCAAGCAGATACAGGAGAAGTGTATCGAACAACAAATGCCATTGTATATGGTGTTTGTGGATTTCACCAAGGCTTTTGACACAGTGAACAGATCAGCACTCTGGAGTATCCTAAGGAAGCTCGGCTGCCCTGACCACTTCACAAGCCTTATTGCATCCCTACACCAGGGAATGAGGGCATCAGTTAGCCTGAAAGGAGAACTATCGGAGCCATTCAGCGTGAACAATGGTGTGAAGCAGGGTTGCGTTCTCGCTCCCACCCTGTTCTCGCTTTACCTCACAGTGGTATTAAACCAAGCCTTCAAAGATCATCATCAAGGAGTCATGTTACAATGCCGGCCTGGGGCTGATCTCTTTAATGTCAGCCAATTCAAATCCTCAAGAAGCACCACAGGGGCTATCGTGCGTGAACTCATGTTCGCAGATGATATAGCTTTTGTTGCACACAGTCATGCAGATGCCCAGGATATCATAACTCGATTCGCTGATTCTGCCCGCATCTTTGGACTAAAGATAAACATCAAAAAGACTGAAGTGATGTATCAACCCCCTCCAGGCTCGACAGATCCAGGTCTTGACATTCAGATAAATGGCGAGAAACTTAACAATGTGAAGAACTTCAAATATCTTGGCACGACTGTGTCAGATAACAACAAGCATGATGCTGAACTGGAACTACGCATATCAAACGCCTCTAAAGCCTTTGGCAGACTCAGAGACCGTGTGTGGCAAAACAAGGACCTGACCATTAAGACCAAGTGTGCAGTATACAGAGCAATAGTATTATCAACTCTCCTCTATGGAGTAGAAGCTTGGGTGGTGTACAGGGTCGCTGCTCACAGGCTCAGCGTATACATGATGCGTCACCTCAGGCAGATTCTCAACATCAACTGGCGGCAGCATATCTCCAATACAAAGATCCTGGAAATAACTGAACTGCCAAGCATGTACGACACTCTCATAAATAGATGCCTCAGATGGACAGGCCATGTCAATAGACTCAGCAACAACAGACTGCCGAAACTCATCCTCTACTCTCAACTGGCTGAAGGTACTCGAGGAATAGGGCGCCCAAAGCTGAGATACAAGGACACTATCAAACGCAATCTCAAGGATAAAGATATTCCCCTTGGATCTTGGCAGAAACTCTCAACAAATAGAGCAGACTGGAGACGGAAAATCCGTGCTAGAGACAAGTCATCATCGGACTCGATGGACAGCTAACACACACACACACAGCAAATTTGCTACTACACTGTTGTTTAATATTGCAGATTGCAGTTAAAAAATTTAGTAGCTAATTTTTTTAAGTTAATTAATTTACGTAAAGTTAGCCTACCAATGAAAAGAGTAAAAGAAAGTGGAGCTTCTTTCAGAAACAAAAAGAAAGCCAGGGAAGAAGAGCTGAAAAAGAATAAAGGAGCCATTTTGAAGTTTGTAAACATTTTTTTACAGTCCTCACTCTCTTCAACTAACGAAAAGGATGAGGTTAACAGCTTCAGCAAATCTCTACCTCACACGGAAACGGAAAAGACAGTTGAACTTGAGCAAAGTAATCAAGAAGTGATCATTGAAAGTATTCCTACCGATGAAACATTTATAGCGAAAGATAGAATTGATGATATAAACGATCTGGCTACTTGGCCAAAAGTGATAACTCATAACATGAGAGTTGAGATGGTCAAAGCAGGACCTGAAAGATATCAGAATAAAGAAGGACCGTTCAATCCAGCGATTAGAATAATTAAAGAAGGAGACAAAGAGAAGGAGTCGTTAAGCTTTTTGAGTAAGAAGTGGTTTTATAAGACCTTAAAAAATGGTGATGAAATTCTTAGATCATGGTTGCTTTATTCGAATAGCTATTCAGGATTATATTGTTTCTGTTGCAAGTTGTTTCAATCAAGAAATGATAATTCTCAATTCGTTTCCAAACCCTTTGTTGATTTCTGGCATCTAAATTCATGTATTTTTAATCCTGAAAATTCAAAAATTCACAAGCAGTGCTTTCATAAATGGAAGGAGCTTGTACTGAGACTTCAACTTCATCAAACAATTGATAAAGAAATGCAAGATCTCATGGATAACGAAAAAAATAAATGGAAAGAAATCCTGCATAGTGTAATTGAAATCATAAAGTTTCTTTGTAAGCAAAATCTTCCTTTACGTGGCCATCGTGAAGACTCTAACTTAGGAAACCAGGGGAATTTTCTTGAAACTTTAAAATTGCTTGCAAAATATAATGCAGTCAATAAGGAACATCTTTCAGTTATCCAACTTTCTAGCAAGGGCATGCAACGTACCTTTTATCAACAATCCAAAATGAGTTAATTGAGTTTCTTGAAAAAAAGGTGAAACATCTCATTCTGAAAGAAAAAAAAGGCAGCAAAATATTTTTCCATTTTACTCGATAATACTCCCGACGTCTCTCATATCGATCAAATGGCTCTTATTGTTAGATACATAAAAGTTGATAGCAGTGGAGAACAAATAAAAGAGTCGTTCCTAAATTTCTTTCCACTGCACAGAAAAAACGCAGATGAAATTACTAAGTCTATTCTCGATCAGCTTCAGCAAAATGGTTTGGACATAATGATTTGCAGAGGTCAAGCATACGACAATGCTTCCCCAATGGCTGAAATCCGTTCTGGAGTACAATGCAGAATAAAACAAGTTAATTATAAAGCAATATTTATTCTATGTGTTAATTATTCGCTTAACCTCGCAGGCGTTCACGCATTGGCATCTGAACATTCGGCAACATTTTTTGCTGTTGTGGAAAGGGTCTACTTCTTTTTTTTCAGCTTCTACTCAAAGATGGGAAGTGTTACTTAAGAATGTAGCAATTGTGGTAAAAAGAGTGATTGATACTCTATTGACTGCGCATTAGGAAGCTGTGAAAGTCCTTCAGCATTATTTCCTTGATGTAGTGAATGCATTAAACGAGCTATGTGATTAAAACGAAAATATTAATACACGAGGACAAGCTCGTGGCATATTGGATGTAATTCAGCGATTTTCCTTTGTTTCTTTTTTACAATTTTGGATGGAAGTTCTAAGAGAATCTTATGATACCCAAAAATATTTACAGCGAAGAGGTTTGTCACTGGAAATGTTCTCACAAGATAAATGCTTTTATTGCTTATTTGGTCAATGATCGCGATGCGCTGGTTAAGCAAAGTATTAAAACTGCTATCAAGATTTGCGAAAAGCAAGAAATTCCGATTGAAGAGCGACGTGTCCGAAGGAAGAAAAAGATGCCTGGCGAACATCCAAAAGAGGTAAGTCTCTCTGCTGTTGAAGAAATCAAGAGATGTATGCTAAAAGCTATGAACCGATTTCGGAGTGAAGCAGAAAAGCGGTTCAGTGAAATTTGTATGTTAAATGAAGCATTCGGCTTCTTAAATCCCCACGCGTTGTTGCGAAGCGAAAATATCGAAGAAGATATGAACAAATTTAAGAACATATATGCTGATGACTTTAATTTTTCTTCATTAATATGTTCTTCGTTTTGATGGCGTTAAAGGGTGGCAGTTCGTGCAAAAATCTAAGGGCGGCAGGTTACGTTGCTACGCCACTGCTTCTAAGAACTCTGCGTTAGCTGCTAAAGTCCGGTATCGATTTATACTAGCTAAGTCTGGCACCAAGTCATTCGCATTGATAGCGTCTTTCGCTCTGATGACTAAGAGGCCTCCACTTGTTTAATTGTTGACAATGGTACGAACAGCAGGAAGGTTTTCAGAGTAATATAAGGCAGCTCTGAGCCTAGTTGCCCATCTTGTAATCACAGGGTCAGGAGGTGATAGCAGACCAGCTTCATGAAAATCGTTTTTGCAATCTTTGGTTTTAAATGTTGCTGCCTTGATCGTTGCTACTACTTCATTAATATTTTTAAAATAAGCACGCACTCGCGCAGTTATGTAGTAAGTGTACAACGCAGTGACATGCATCAAAAATGGGTATAATTCCTTTAATGTTTTGCCAGCCAAAAACATGTACCGAGCAGCATCTGTCAAGAGCAATGCAAAATTTTCGCGTTTTATTTCAAGTTGTCGAAATATGTCATCCACAGTGTGCAGAATAATACCGCTTTCAAGTGGAGGGCAATCAATAAGGATTAAGGAATGTGTCATTTGGTGTATCCAAGCTGCCCACCAGCACATTAATATACTTTCGTTTAGCAACCTTTGCTTCAGCCACAATCAAAAAAATTTGTTTGTCAAAAAGTAATCTCGAATTTGCTCTTCTTTTTTATATGCTAATTTAGCAACACTTGCCCGGGCTGCAATCTCAGAAGGTAATACTTTTCCGTTGTAGCAAACAGAGACTTTAAGGAAGGATGGTTCAGTTTATGAAGTGGAATATCTACTGCTAGAAATGAAGAGACTACCTTTTCCCAAAGATTGCATCGTAAATCGCCGACTGGAGTTGCCAAAAACTCATCCGGATATTCGCTGCAAATTTGCCTAACTTTCGCTGTTGAAGATTTGGGTTGTTTAGGCATTTTTAATGCGACCAAATTTTGCAAGCTTGTTTTAAAAAGACCACGTGTAAAGAGCGTAAATGTTTTATAGGAATAGGTTAATTGTGTAACAATTATGCATTTATGCTTTAACAATGTAGATAAATTGACACATTTCCACGTCGATTAACGCACGCATTTGTATTGTGACGATAGTGTAACTACTATATTTACAGAAGTTTGAATTTTAAGACTTTATTCAAACACGTATGAAACTGTGCATAAAATTTTGATAGCTGCTCAAAAATTCAAAAAAATAAAGAAAAAAATAATTTGTTTGCTTTTGTAAGGGAGTTTTGATAAAATTTTGACGAATCCTTCCTTTAATCAAAATTTTGACTTTATTTTGACTGATAAAATTTACCAAAACAGACTCCTAAGCACCCGAAACCAATGTTAGTATGTGTTTGATGATGTAACAAGGCCCTGAAAAAAATTTGACTTTATTAACTTCAGCGGGCCTCAGTGATTACTAATTAGGACAAAAAGGACACCGTAATAATCAAGCAATCTTCCACAAAAGTCAAATCAATCGATTAGAAAAATGTGGTGACAGAACAAATCAGTTGAAACCAAAGGATGGGTTTAAAACTCAAAGACTTGCTGAAACAAAACCGTAATAGGCACAGTCCGACTCGTAAAATACTTGTTTTAAAAAACACTAACTTTCATATGTTCTTTATTGGTGTCTGTTCAGCAGATAATTGAAAGCGAAAAAAAGTTGAAATTTAAAGTTTACTCAAGCTCAATCTTAAAAGCGACGATGTGCTTATTAAAGAAGACTTGGGAGATTTCATGAAGAACGTGAAATTCACAGTTGTTTCAATAGCGCAGAGAAAACATTTCTTTCCGACTTTTCCATATAAACTGTGCAAGTTGATGAGAATAAAATGCCTGTCTTATGATATGTTGCCAGCATAGTTCCCTCTAAGCTGCGCGCGCTTAGCGCAGCCAGCCGAGAACCCCCGCGCAGTACTTTTGTTTTGCCGCACACTACATAAGTATTGGCAAGACAAGCTAAATACGTGTTTTCAATCAGAAGCAAGCTCTACACAGTGGTGGATATTCAAATAGCTTTCATCTCACCTTTCAGTTTTTACTCCAAAAACGATGGTGATCGCTAAAAAAAAGGTTTTCTCTTCGGTATCATCTCTGACTTCCCTATTTTCCTCTCAAAACTGAGGTGTTCTCTAAAAAAAAAAAAAGGTATTCACCTCGAAAAGTCGGGACAAAAATTGGGAAATAGAGAGATCGATTCTAGGTGAAGACCTTTTTTTTATAGAACACCTTGATTTCGGGAACAAAATAGGAAATCAAGGAATCGAAGTGAAGACCTTTTTTTCACCACTGCTCACACGGCCTTTCATTCCGCGCACGCTAAGCAAGCTCTTAGAGGGAACGTTGGTTGCCAGGTGCACAAAAAAAAGATATGCTATCATATCACTTTCCCAAGTTGTCATGAACTTGATTTGAATCATGAGGAACGAGGCTAAACATGACTATCTGTGAAGAAGCTCTATGCAAGGCAATACTTTGAGTTAAACATTGGCCGTTTGTCGCATTGTAAACATTTAAAGCCGCATACCAGTATGATATGTTTCAAATTTGCTTCCGCAGAATTTGAAAATGCCTTTTTAAAATTATCTGCTCCCCAGAGCACTTGACTTGAGAAAATGCCGATCTATTTGCAATGCCAGATCATTGCAATATGTGTCATAAGATAGAAAAATGTTGTAACATGTATTATAAAGAGGTGTTGTACATTTTGCACTTTTTTATAACTATATCATTGCATGATCTCTGACTAATTCATGTATTGCAGCTTCAACTTGATAAATTAAATATGTCGGTAATATATTGTAGGCTATTTATAATTTTTCATTGCAAAGCTTTATCAATTTTTCTGCATCAAGTCGGTTTGGTAAAAAAATATTCACTATGCTTTTGAATTTACGCTTAGAATATTGTAATAATTATTTTTGGGCCAAAAAGTTTGCGCTGGCAAAGTAAACTTTGAGATAATTTATTTTTTTCTTTTCGTGATGGCAGTGTTTTTTGTTTGCAAAATGCATTTCCAAAATTTGTTAAACTAATTGGCCAAACAGGATCCAAATCATTTAAAGGCTGATAATTTGTTTTCAGCCAAAGGTGTGCAGCAAAGCGCAGAGACGTCATTAAACTCATTTAAGCCTCGTTTCCACTATAAGCGTTGGCTAGAGTATTCTTTGTTTGTTTTGTTGATTTTTTTACTTTTTTGCGCTAATAAACGCTAATTGATTTTTTTTACTTCTTTCCGCGCTTAAGCGCTAAGCGAAGCCAAAAATCAATAAAAAAACAAAGAATTCTCCCGCCAACGATCGTGTGGAAATGAACCTTTAAAGCAGTGCTTCTCAACCTAGGTCGCCACCCGAAAGCGGGTCGCCGTTTGTCTTTGTTTAGGTCTATGTTTAATTGCCTTGCGTTTAGTTCACTTCTTGCGCTTGCAATCACTTCTTGCAATAATAAAGAGTGGGTCGCCAGAGCTTTGCTCTCATTTCCACTTAACATTTGGGTCGCCACAAAAAAAGGTTGAGAAGCACTGCTTTAAAGGCACGTGATAATTTGGCCTTTTAGTGCGACCATTAAAAATCCGCTTCTTGGCAACTGATGAAAATAATTTAAAAAAACGAAAAAAATATAACACCATATCATTATTCTAAACAGCTAAACTAAAAGTGTTCGATAAGGTAAATAACGGCTATTTTCTTTTCGTAAATTCATATTCACTGGCCAGCACTTGTGAAGTAGGTTCTTATAAAGATATCCGATAACGGTATTAATGACCGAAAAGGTCATCATTTGTAGCAGCTGGTCTAAAACTGTCCAAAGATCGGTCGTAAGATTATTAAAAAAACCTCAATGGACAAGATTTAGATGTTGCTTGAAATTTTTTCGATTGGTAATCGAGAATTTGAAAAATTCTGTCTGTTCTAATTTTTTTTAGTAACCTAAGTTATGGTTAAAAATCTAATTTTTTAAAGTTAATGTCAAGTTTTTGTAAACAACATAATAGTTTGATGAAAACTAGAATGACAAAAAAAAGATTAATTATCTTTTAAACCATATTAAAAAAAATAACAAGAAAAACGTTGAATTTTCGCTGCTCCATTTTTTAGCAAAAAAAAAAAGAAATGTTTGCCGGGGTTCTTTATCGTTTTGGTTTACATGAGATGACTAAGGTAGATCGGCTAAAAATTCTTTTGGTTCGCTTCAGTTTTAGAGAAAAAACCTAAATTTATTAATTTTTTTCAGCTGTCAATTCTTTTCTTATACGTAATTCAAAATTTCATATACTAAAACATCCTCATGATATCCACAACGTGCCGTGTAATTTCATTGCAATTTCAAGATATTGCTTCTCTAGAGCGCCAATTACAAAATATTTTAAAAATTTGCTGAAGGCAAGAAATTTCACAAAATTTTTTTACTATAAATATAGGACACAAAGAAAAGGTCGAAAACCACAGGCATACTATATAAAAGGATTTGAAGTTTTATCCTAAGAAAAACAAAAGTTTTTAGAAACTTGATAAAAATTTAATTGGTTTTAAGTTGGGAAACGAATATTTTGTTTGGTAAATGCGATACAATTTTCTTAAAAATTAAAGAAACTGATTTTTTATTGTATGATTATAAAATTGTAATTCCTAATAATTAATCACAATATTTTAAGCTTTTTTATTTTTAAAAATTTAAATTACCAACCGAACACATTTTGTAGCGCAATTCTGAAGCTTTGCAAAAAACTTACAAGCCTTATTTCTCCTGCAGAGATGCCGTTAAAAATAGGCTGTCACGATCTTAAGCGTTATGTCATTAACCTTCCTCTGTCTGAAAGGTTTTTACAACGCAATTAGACTGATTGGGGCCAAAATTGACCCCAACAGCATCTCTAATTTTTTGCAGCACAAATGTGCATTTTATTGAAAATAATTCTAAAAGAAAACAGTATTGACGAAAGAAGATGTTTTACATGCATGATTACCAACTTTTGTAAAACAAATATTCAACATTTGTACCTCATATATGTTGTGGCACGGTTATCGGTGTGTTCGGGACAAATCCACATATGACACGGACTGCATCTTGCTCTGTACTTCTGATATATTGATCTGATACAAAGACAACATCTGTTTCGCTTGGATGCATTTGTATTTGTTACTTGACCTAAACTGCTTGCGCTCAGCGGTTGCGGCGGAAGATCACCCAAAACGTCTCGCATAACATCCTGAACAGAGCTGTTTATTCTAATTCTAGGAAAACTTGCTCTTGTTTGCATGGCAGTTGTTACAAGTGCAACGGAGAGTTCTTTGAGAAAATCCAGTCTTGTCATAGAAGACTCTGCATACTTCTGTTTAAACAAAACGTAAGCGTTCAAAGTGCCAACGTTAATCAAATGTGCAAGAAGAACAACGAGCCACCTCTTCGAAATTCTGTGACATGAAAATTCCTTCAGCATCTTATCAGCCAACGCACCTTTTGTTGCATTATAATCCAAAATCACAGTTGGCTTTTTTGTTTCGGAAGAACTGACGGATGCAGTTTGATAATGGCTGGATAACAGAATCACTGCTCTGTTCTTAACTGGAACATAAGACACAGGATAGCGCCGTTTGTTTGAAGAAAAATAGATGAATACAGTTGACTAGATTTGGAAGGCGATGCGTCTTTTGGAACCTCTCTTCTGTTGTGTCTCATGGTGCCCAAAAAAGTTTTCTTTTGTTTATTCAACTCAGTTGCCAGTTCAAGTGAAGTAAAAAAGCTATCACAAGTTATTCTATATCTTTGACCAAGACCTGGCATTATGTCTAAAACCACTCGTTTACCTTGCTTTTTTTCTCGAGTTGAACCTTGCTGACCAGCGTAAACTTGTGACTTCCATGTGTAACCACCAGAATTTTCAGCAATTGCTCATATCTTGATGCCATATCGGTTTGGCTTGGATTTCATGTAGACTCTGAATGGACACCTTCCACGAAAACCAACCAACTGTTCATCCACGCCCATTTATGGTTGCGGCACTTTTGGCAGTTTGCTGTAAAAATCTCCTAAACCTCTCTTATTGTTGCCAGTTTGTCAGTAGATTTTCATTGCAATCTTGTTTGATAATCGTTGGTTTGTTTGAAACGCAGAATATTTTTGAAAACATTACGAGCATGGCAACCTTAAAAGGTCCAGAAAACTTTGTATCTTTACTCCAAATTGACATGATTGACTCTTTTCTACCTCTAGTTGCACGAAATTCTATCAGCTTTCCAATAAAAGAATTTAACAATTCATTTAGTAGTTTCCATTCTGGGTAATTAAGTTGTAGAGCTTTTTTTCCAAGTTGTTCATGATGACTTGTAAAATTTCGCTTGTAAATAGTAGTTGAAAGATTTTCGGAGGAGTTTTAAAATTTTGGCTGTAATTTGTAAGACCAGGTGCTTGTGTCAGGGTATTGCGTTGAAGGCAACGTCCTCTATCAGGCGCTAAATTCTTCCACCAATTTGTGCCATGTCTTGAAGATATACGATCAGTACCGGTGTCATTTTCACCTGATTCATCAGAGGAATCCTGACCATCCTCAAAGATGAGCAATTTATCTTCTGACTCCGAATTTTCTTTGTCACTTGCTGCATATTGTTCATCGGAATCCGTGTCAGATTCATTTACCACATTCAAAATTTCAGCCCCGGTTAATGTATTTCTCGACATATTTCAATATAAGCACACAATCTGTACAACTATTTAACAACAGTGCAATAAAACTGGATAAAACAAGAAAGTAGTCAATATAAATTAAATGGTCATTACGAGCCTAATTGGGGTCAGTTGTGACCCCAAGCAAGTTCATGATGCAATATTACTTGCAAAGCATAATCATTATTCACTCAAGTTTATGCATCTGTTTAGGCCAGTGGTTTTTAACCGGTGGGCCATGGCACTGTATTCAGTGGGCCACAAAGCATAAATCAGATTGAAAGCAATATGAGACTTGTATAAGGATGGCATCATGATTGAGAAATTGGAAACAAATTTTAAATGAAGACCTTTTTTTTAGAAATCACAATGTTTTGGGACGAAAACTGAGAAATCGCAGACAAATTCCAAGCGAAGAATTTTTTAGAGATTACGAGCTTTTTGCGACGAAAAATATATTCTGCTCATCGAAGTGGGTCGTTAAGTTACCTTGTGTTGGAAAGTGGGCCACGGTATGAAAAAGGTTGAAAACCACTGGTTTAGCCTTTTGGTAAGAATAGAAAACAAAAACATCGGATAAATTAAGTAAGCATTAAAATAAATAACAGGCAGAGGAAGGTTAAAATGTAATGAAAATAAAAGTTGAATTCACATCTTTAAAAAAATAAAGTATTTTTACTTTTATTGAAAGATCGTAATTCTATTTTTTATCGTAATTATCAAAACTTTTCATTATTCACATTTTACATATAGATTGTAATTGTACTTAAAGGGCTAAAAAAAGCTTAGTTAGACAAGATTTACATAATATTTTTGCTAGTATACATTATATTGCTATTGTATATATATATAATATATAATGTTTGCTATTCCTACTTTCTTAGCATTGTTTGTGCGATAATGTATATTTATTCAATATTAAAAAAAGCTAATGGAAGTGTTTAAATAAATTAGGAATAGAGTATTTAAAGAAATAGCAGCAATTTTTCTTTCGACTCTATAAAAGCAGCCATTAGTTTGATTCTTGTGCAATCGAAAAAAAATTAGTGTTGTTTAAACAAATAATTTGCGGCTGGTGCTTTAAACCAGGGGTCGGCAAACTTTTTTGCATTACGGATCGGCCTCTCAACGAAATAACAAATCTTTGGTCATGTAAATCTGTTATTGCTCATAGTACATCACGCCACTGATTCAATTAGAAATATGCGCTTCTTTTTCCAAAATAAAATGCTTTCACCAAGGGGTTATATTTTACTTAATGACACCTGCAGGGTGTCCCTCACGTCCAATCTATTTCGTGGTTTTGTCTTAGTTGCTGTCATCACAGAAAAGCCAGACTTGCATAGGTTGGATGTTGAAAATGATAATAAAGTTTTTAGTGATACTATGGCTAGGTCAGGGTATTCCGACTTGATTTTTATCCAGAACATTTGTAGAGTTGTTGTCACAAATGTACTTTTAAGGTTATCATCATTTGCAATGTCCAGCAGCTGATCTTCTTGTTGTACAGACTTGGTTGGTTCGCCTGGTTTGAACGCAAATGGATTACAAATTCATTTCTTTGCAGTTCGTGGGTTTTTTGCGCTTGGGAAGTAGCGCTTAAATTCTTGTAACAGCAAATTTAGTTAATTGTAAACTAATTGGGAGAAAGCTTGCTCAGGCGCAGTGTCATTCAAAATCCCAGATAATGTTTGAAACATGTCAAATATCCCTTTGTCTACTCACCGCTCCCACAATTACCGTTTGGCTTTAAATGCAGCCACTTTATCTGCCAACTTAAACAAAATTGTCCTTTTTCCCTGAAGTGAAAGATTGAGTTTGTTGGGCAGATTATATATGTTGCACAGGTAGGCAAGCTTGAAGATCCATTTTTCATCACTAAAATATATCTGCCAGGTATGATTCTTTCTCCAAAAGAAATCTTTGCAGTACTTCACGTTATTCAAATGTTCAATGATTTTTTTTGGAAAGCCATCGTAATTCTGTGTGTAAGAGAAGGCGTTTATGCTCTGCAACCATCTCCTCATATAGCTGATAGAACAGAAAGATGTTGACAGAATTTATTTTAAGGAAAATAAATATTTTAAATACATCGTCAAATACCTTGTGTTTCAGGTGACTTTTTCGGCTAGCAAGCATTTGTCTGTGAATGACTCAATGCGTGAACTCGCATGCAGGTGCAATCTCCTTAATGCGAAAAGACAAACCAGAGAATCGTCCGGTCATAGCAGCAGCTCCGTCTGTGCACACACCGACACAAAAGAATCAGTTCAGTTTTCCGTGAAGTAATTATTCAAAGACTTGAATAGTTTATTGGCCTTGGTGTGGGTTGGCAGCAACAATACACATAACATATTCTCATAAATCTCCTCTTGATGAAGATATCGCTCATAAACAAGTCGAGTTGCCTTGTCATCAATATCAGTCATTGATAATATTGATGACAAGGAGTCATTATATTATCAATGAGTCATCACACTGGAGTGCAAACTGGAGTGCAAACTGGAGTGCAAACTATAGTGACTTTACAATCCGCTCTAAAAATTGAGCTTGTTCAATGTTCTCTACTATATCCGCAATTCATTTCGAAACAGTGCGAGCGAAAAGAAATACTTTTTTAGCATCTTTTTGGCTGTAGCCTCTTCTAAAACTTTATGGTAAATATCCATCGAGGCAGATAGAATCAGTTCTTTTCCGATGGTGAATGCTTTGTTAGCCTTCGCCACTAGATGTGATGCTTTCAGTACGTTTACATTAATTGATGAGATGGCCCTCAAAAATCGCTTTTTTTCTTCGTGCTCACGTTTTTCCTTTCGAAAAACTCCAAAAGTTTATTTTTTAATCCAGTTTATTAGTCTGCATTTGCCGAAGCAGTTTTGAAGGCTTCATTGCCTCGTTTACTAAATTTTTGTTGCAAATTAAACATAACGGAGAAGTGCGTCAGAATCACCTGGTGCAATAAATCCATATTGTAAGTATGACTTCATGTATTGACGGTTGAAAGAAGCTTTTCTTTTCTTTGTGGTTGTAGGCTCCTTTTCAGGGGCATTGTCCCATTTTCAAAGAAGCTCAACACAGATGTTTGTTTTGAATTCGTTTTAATAAAGTCAAAAATCTAAAAATTTTCATATTTAAACTTAAAAGATTTTTAATTTGTTTGTAAAATTTCTATTTCCTTTCAGTTCTGACTAACTAATGTAACCTTGCTGCTAACTTGTTAATCAGCAAATTCAACACTTCTTTAATGCAATTAAATCAATAATTTTGTCACAAGCGTTGGTTAATAAATCCAGCAGAGAAAAAACTGAGCATATATCCTTTTTTAACGTCCAAATTGTCCATCATTCTGAAAGCTATTGCGTCAGCACTTAATGCGTTTTACGCGTCGCTTAATCTCGAATTTGAAAATACATGAGTACTTTAGTGTCGCAAAAAATTCCAGGATTTTACGCTAGAAGTCCGCGGCCCAGTAAGAAATTCCTCACGAACCGGTAACGAAGCGCGGCCCGGTGTTTGCTGACCACTGCTTTAAACTTTTTGATTGCATTTTTTTGATACAAATTCAAAAAACGCACCGGGTAGCTATTTTGTTCGTGGGTATCGGTTAACTACCACTTTCATTCATTTTTGCTAAATATTTCTGCAAATAAATTAGGTTGGTCTATGAGTTTTTTTAAATACAAGTGCAATTGATATGATCATACTTGAGTCTATGACAAAAATATATTAATCATCATTTGATAAAAAAAACAAATTAATATATTTAATTTCTTTTTTAGATTTTATCAATTTAATCAGAGGCAAAAATTTTAAAAACAAATTTAAAAATCTGGATTTTAAAAATTTTCTACGCTAAATATGATCTACATTGTTTTCAATTCTTGATCACTCTGAATTGTTTTCATTTTATTTAAAGTCACAAACATTAAAATAAAAATATATATGTTTTAGCAAAAAAATATGCGACTTCTTTGACCATTTTGCTTCTTTCATGAAATTGAGTTGGATGGATTGCTGAAATATGAGTATGGCAAACTTTTTATTTTTCAAAGTAACTTCAAAACAACAAAGACTTCATATTTATGCTATTAACATCCCTGCCCTCCTATAACGACCTAATATCCGGTAATAAACTATCTTAGTTAAAATTTCCAATTTTCTTTGACGTAATTGACATTTAAAAATTAATCGTACATCATAAAATAACAGCCATTAAATCGGCATATTATAAGTTATAGACGAAACCAACAAGAGCAGCATTATATTGATCAGCTTTGTTGTCACGCCTGCAATTCGTGATGAAGCACAATTACTTTAACCGGGCATTTGCATAGCGTTGTTATTCAAAAGCACTCCAAAATGATGTCAGATTATTTATGAGAGATCAAACCGGCGAGTCTGGATCATTTCAGACTTGCTCGCAGTCAAGGAGGTTTGAAAGTATGCTAATAGCCCAAACGCAGAATAGCGTACTTTAAACTATCAGGAATTCACGTAAATTTCCAGTAAAACTTGCAAGCTCGTTAATTGGTTGTCGAAGGAAGATTATAAATTTTTTATTTGCCGGCTACTGAACAAGGCGACGCTTTGCACAACAACAAGATTTTATATTTTTAAATTCTTGATTAGTCAAACAGGTTAAAGTAAAAAGATTGTTCCAATATTATGTTTAAACCCCGGTTTTTAAGCTGGAAAACGTAAAAAGTTTATCACGGAGATGCGAGCAACTGGATGCAAACTGAATTGATAGCTGCAATCAGTAGCGTATTTAGGGGGGATTGTGCCATGGTCCCCCGTTGGAGATCACTAATACGTAAACTTACCATACTTTGGACAGTAATCGTAGTGCCATTTTCCCCTCCTTGGAGATCTTTCAGGCAGAAAATCTGCCAGAAAACAAACACAGATTTCATGTGCAGACTCTTTTTTTGGTTTTTCCAAGATCGCTAGTCTTCAGAAACGAAAATCATGAAACCCGGGACTGATTCAAATTGAGGATTTTTTTAAGAGAATACTTCTTTTTTGGGACAAAAATTATGAAATCCAGGACTGATTTAAATTGAAGACCTTTTTTTTCTACCACTTAAATAAATTTTTCCACTAATCCATTTGGTTATGATGGTATGCCCCTACCCTTTCAAAAAATCCTCGGTGCCCCACTTTCTGCAATAGTAATTTTTAGTTTTCACATTAAATATGAAACGAAAATGAAGAGTTTTAACACTGATGGAAAATGAAGACCTTATCTTTTTAGCCTTTACCTTGATTTTGGGACGAAAAATATGACAATAAGGCTTGGGTTTTGTTTTTTGTTTGTGTTGTCATGGGGTGCGCGAGTTTCGTTTCCGTGAAGAAAGGGGGAGCGTCTCAAAAAGTTTAAGAGTCCCGGTTTAAGCGAAGATACGAAATGATTCGCCAAAACCAAGAAGAATTTTATTTGTCGTAGTAAAGATTTATGTAGTTTGATTTTTCATGTCAAATCTGCTTGCTTGTTCTGCTTTAGCAAAAATATCAACGAAACTCTGCTAAAAACAAATTTTTCTCTATTGTACTGTATTACTCGGAAGTTTTATTGGTCTGATGTACTAATGAGCCAAAAGTAAAAGTTAGTAGGTTAAGTGAACTACAGAGCCAGGTTCCTCGTTTCTAATAGTTAAAGCTGCCCCCACCATTTTGTGTTGATCTTTTTGAATGAGAGTTTTACTTTCGTTTGAAATTTTTACTAAGTTGGCATTTCGTTTGAAATTTTTACAAAGTTAGCATTGCGTTTAAATTTTTTACTAAGACATTTGCTTTTACGTTAATGGTGTCCAATTTTTAAAAAGCTTAAAAAGTAAAATTAATTAAAAGCATTAAGAAAAATATGGTTCACAAAATGGTTGTTTAGTAATCTCTTACTTTTAATTTGAAACTTTAACGTTTAACGATTTGATGAACCTTTAAATAAGGGTTTCAAAAAAAAGAAAATTCAATATCAAAGCCGTTCAATAATTTATAGGTTACCAATGAAAAGTTTCATAAAGAGTTGTTCATTCTCATGTTATCTTCAACAAAAAAAAAAACAAATCCATCACAGCGTTGGTTTACTTCTCAAATAGGCATAAATTAATAATTAACTCAGCGTTTTTTACAAGGCAGCAATATTGTTGACATTATGACTCTGTCAAAAGACAACTTGTTGGTTGTTGTCTGCTATTTAGCACAACAGCAATTAAAACGAGCATGATATGAATTCGCTCTTTTGCTGCTCGAAATCTTGCCGTTTTTTCATGCAAAAGCAGTCTACGAAAAAACGTGATCTAAAGTAACTATTTAAAGCTTAAAAGAACGTTGAAGGATAACAAACAGTTTTATAAAGTTTAATGCGCTGTAAGACAAAAAAATTTTTTAAGTTAATCGGGGAAAATAGTGCTTTTGTGATTGCAGACTACATTCTGTTTAAAATCTGTATAATTTCTTATCTTTTTAATAAAAAATTGGAGTTATTTTGGTATTATACTTATCTAGCTTAAGAAGTTACTTGAATTGGAGAAAATATATATATGTTAGTGTCAGTCAGATACGGTCTATCAACGACTAACTGCAATTGTGCCAGCTGCTGCAAGACAATTTTTAATTGTTTTAAATTATTGTCCGAGAATCTATGGCAATAATATTTAGACCCGAAAAATTTGTGATTTCGTCGCCACAACGTCAAAATATTTGTCTATTTTTCGCTTAAATATGCGCCAAGTGTTTTGACATGACGAAAAAGCGGATTTATTATTATGCTTGTTAAGTGTGAAAATGAATGGTATTCGTAAATTATCACTACAACTTCAAAAATTTGCCTCAAATCCATTTTTGACGTTATTTTAGTACAGATTGTGCAAAAGAAAAGACAAACACTTCGAGTTTTTGTCTAATTATGCTTTTTTGCCTTTTTGCAGTATTTATTTAATTATTTACTTAATTTTTTGTCTTTTTTCAGATTCTTAAATTTCTTAAAGTGAGCGCTTCCCAGGAAAAGGCCCAGCGCATGTCTTCGTTTATAAAGACGAAATCAGAAAGTTAGTTCGGAAGTTTCTCTGGACTTAGGTTGTTTGATTTTGTCTTTATAAGCCAAGACACGCACTGGGCTTTTTCCTGGGGAGTGCTTATTTTAAGAAATTCAAGAATCTGAAAAAAGACAAAAAATAAATAAATAATTAAATAAAAACAGCAAAAAGGCGAAAAGCATAATTAAATAAAAACTCAAAGTGTTTGTCTTTTCTTTTCCACAAACTGTGCTAAAACAACGTCAAAAATGAATTTAAGGCAAATTTTTAAAGTTGTAGTGATAAATTTATGGACACCTGTATATTTTTAAGATTTTGAATTTTAGTTTTGAATTTTGTGAACATAAACTTTAAATTTTTGAATTTAAAGAACATAAACTTAAAAGCTCTTTCAAACATGAAATATAAAAATAGTCAACCCCAAAAATAACTTTATCCTGTTCAAGCAATCCAGTTCAATTGCATCTGTAGTTAGCTATAATAATTAATTAGTCTTAGACAAGTTAATCTTAAAACGAGTGCAAAATGACAAATTCAAGCTAAAGGCAATATGCGTTACTAGCCTAATTTGAGCCCAGGTAGTGAGCAGCAATATCTACTTGACTCAGATTAGTGTATCCTGTCGTTTTCCATTTTCACTGGCAACACTGACCGTTTCGCAATAACGAAATGAAAAAATCTATTTCGTTTCGCGAGGAAGTGAACAAATCCAACAGTTTAGCTAAAAATGGTAGCTTACACAAGGACAAGTGTCGCAGCTACTAGATATAAAATATTTAAATGTATGAAATCACGAAGGGGCTTTTAAGACTGCGCATTTTATGTCAATTTTCGTCGAAAATCGTTTACTTATGCAACATGTTTGATGTCGTTGGCACAGTATTGCAAAGTTAAAAGTGCAATTGAGCTTGTAGCTCTTTGCAATTAAGTTTAGCTTTTTGTTAGAAAAAGTTAAGTTCGCTTGAGAAAACCAGTAACATAGTAAATTATTAAAAAAATTACTTTGCTGATCGATCTCTGGCTTAGCTAATGGCTTATGCTTTCAATTTCAATACAGGATGTTCGGGTTTGTTTCCCTGAGAAATCAAATCTGGCACAATATCGCTAATTATCTACCATAGTGTAACAGTACTAGGTTAATTCAGCGCAGGCGCAATGTGGCAAATTTGACGTAGTGAAAACACGTTGGTGTAGAAAAATTAATATAATGTCAATAAAAGTTTACTATCTTAGTCTGATAAACATTTTCCAAGGTTGCAGAAAGCCGTATAGCTTTGGAGAATATTATATTTAAAAAAAAGGTTTGCTTTATGGCATTGAACTCTGTAACCAATTCAGTTTCGGATAAATCAACTACTCGGCAGCGTAATCGAAAGGTTAAGAGCACCGTGATTGTGATCTGGTTTCAAAACCTACTCGCGCCATTCTGTTGTGTCGCGGGAAAACACATTTTCGGCACTTTTCTATGCTTGACAGTCTTGGTAAGCAGTTCTAAATATCAATCTTATTTGTATAAAAAAACTGAAAAGTCAAAATTTCAACCAGACAGCAATATCTTGGTATTTCCAAAAGCAAGTCGAGGTAATTGCTTGTCCTATGTATAGCACCTCCGCGCTTTCCTGCGAGTCAGGAGAATAAATATAGAGATGTAATAATGAAACAAAACAGGACGTAAAAAATGTCAGGTTTTTTCTTACACTTTTAAATTTCTTTAAAATAATTAAAATATCCTTTTAAGAAAATAAATAAATTTATGCTGTTGCATATTTTTTGTTGTAATATACAAGTATTCTTCATTATTATAATGATTGTGCTATGTCATAGTATTAAAATGTAGAGTTATTTTTATTACGTTTTGAATTTAGTTAAGTGCTAAAAAATTGTTAGCCTAACGTTTTCAATTTTTCAGTTTCTTAACGAGTTTCGAAGTTATTTTGTGTCTAAACTTCCGTTTCAATTTTTCTTGCGGGTTGATGAAATGGAGTAATCACTAAATTTTCTTCAAATTTGAAAACAATTTTAACTCCTTCTACAAGAGCTTTGTCATGGCGGAAATGTCAAGCCTTAGTGAAACCAATGCTTCAACGTCATCAAGTCACGCAGGTGAAATAATGTTGATTACGATGTCACTATTGTAATTGTGCAAGAACTGAAATAGAACCCGCTATAAGTTTACCTATCTTAAAACAAAAAATTTTTATTCTTTTTTGGTTGTGATGTTCCGGAAAAATTTTTTCGAGTGACGTCAAAATTAGAAACAGTTAAACAGCTTTAGTGTAGTTGTTGCATCTGTGCTAACCCACTTAGTGGTTTATTAATCTTTTAAACAGTTCAATGGGTTCTAAACGAGGCATCGTCAAAACAATTTGGCTGCTTGCACAAACGATTTTTAAGATATCGGACAAACTTTCAAGGTAAAATTAAAATAAGGCAGGAAAATACATCCAAATATCACACTTAGTATTTCAGAGACGTAATCAAACATGGGAGGTTTTAAAAGTCTCAGTGAAACAAAAATTTTAAAAACCTTTATTAGGTTTAAAAAGATAAAACAAGATGTTTAAAAAGCCTTTATTACGGCTAAGGTACTTTAAAAAATCTAAAGTTGCCAATAGCTAAAAAAAATGTGCAAATTTTTAGTGAAATAAAGTAATAAAATAAAAATTTGTTTTGCCTTATTGCAAGTTTCCCCGTATATCCTTACTTCTTAAGTAGAAGCTCTCCCTTGGAGGTCAACAACACATTGAAATAAGTTTTAAATATTTTAAAATTGTGTTAATAATTGAGTTTTTGGCAAATGATTGTAATCCAAATTAGTGTACAACGAGACCAGACACCCACCCATTAACGCCGCATTAAATGGGTACGTACATTTAGTCGTTTGATGGCCGTATTTGTTAAGCTTTCAAAGGAATTTAAACTCTTTTCCATATCCTCACCCAAATCGTTGCAATTTGGAAAAAAATTGTTTTGGAAAAGAGACATTACAAAGTAATGATTTCGTAACACTTCGTGTGCTCCCACATTTATATTCGAAATCACGATAATGATGAAATCTATTTATAGCGATCAAACTTGAAAAAAATGAGACTTTGTTTTTTCCGTGACCTAACAAAAGATTAATTGCATTAATTTAGCGATTGTCATTAAGCCAGTCGTATCCTAAAAAGTTTTTGGCTCTGCCCTTTATGTTTTTTAAATAAACTTATTTTATTTGCAAGTTTTCGACTACTATGTTACAAAAATATATACATGAACTTAAAAACTGCCATGTTCTGAGACTGGTGGTTGATATGAAAGCTAATCGCTCATGCTAATATCGAGCAATCGTGTGTCTGTCCAAGAACGCTAATCCAGAGAGTTAACTATTTTAAATTCGACGTCTTTATCAAATAAATCATATTTTTAATATGAAAATTTCCTATGTCAAAAAGAAACATAAAATGAAAAGATTAAATTATGTAATTTTGCTTCAACGATATCAAATAGTTTTTTGTTTTTTATTAGAGATTAAAAAAAGTTTATCATTTTGATCATTAAGAGTAGGTCACAAGATATGTAAAACTGATTAACAAGATTATTTTTTCAAAAGGAACCATTAAAAATATGAAATGTATTTTGTAAGAATAAGTTAAAAAAAAAGACTAATTAATTTGTTGATCAGTTATAATTTAATTCCTTTTGATTGGAATAAAAAGCCAAATGATGTTATGACTCTTGTTTGGCTGTAGCAAATAGCATCTGCTTTATTATATTCCAAAAAATTTCTGCCGTTGTTCAAGAAAGTGATATAACTTTATTTATAAAATTTTTTAAGTAAAAGCTTTAAGCTTTGTGCGACAAGCCATTAAAAATAATAGGAAATTGTTTTCTGCAGTGAGAGAGTCAACCAATCAAGCTTTTTCACAACCAGCAGAGACCATTTGTCCCCCGGTAAGAGAGGAAGATATTGGTGTTCTTTTCGAGTACGAGCCTCCGGTGCCTACGTCATCTTATTCCCACCATTCTTCGGGGCAACATGAGAGAAGCGGACGGACAAGACCAACCAATCAACACGCCCGAAGAAGCCGACACAGAGGTCGTGGCAACCGTCGTCGGCGAGCGGAGGATAATTTTTTTCGATCCTATGCCAAACACTGGATCAGCCAGTGCGTCGCGACGTTTTTAACCGGCGCAATCTTCCTGGCCATCGGCACGACTCTAATCATCATGCAACTGGTTGTTTATATTGGGATCATGTTCGTTCTGGTTAGCTTGCCGTCGTTCTTCATGACCATCCACATGTAAGCATTTGATCCACTCGCAAACATGGTTTTCTCTTTAACTTCCAACATTTAATCTCTCACTCTACATCGTGCAGCTGTTTGATGAAATACTTCACGTAAATGCCATAGGGTAGGGAAAAATGGTTTGCCATTTATCTCATGTCATAGATGCAAAATATATTTTAACTATAACAAAATATAAATCATGCAGATTTTGCACTTTTAAATATGTTGATTTCCAATAAAATCAGTCCAATAGGCCTAATGTTGCCAAAACTATTTAAAAATAATTTGTCATTTATGTAACTGCTACTGACCTTAGAACAACTTAGTTTTTTAATAATGATCCAAAGACTGCTGACTGCAACGTGATTGTCAAATCGCCTTGAAATTGAAATCGGCAATTACAAATCAAATTAAGTCAGCTTGTTTGTACAAACTCTAACAAGAACTTACTAGTCAATCGAACGACTTACAAGTGAAATCGTTTATTATTTTTAACAGTTGGTTCTAACACTTAATTCATAATAAAAATTTCTCAACATTTTAAATAGGATTCGTCAAAGGATAAGACAAAGACGATTGAGGAGGCTTTATCTCGAAAGACGTCAGAGACGAGCGATCAGGAGAAGACAAAGAGCGGCAGAAAACGCTGCTTTTCGAGGAGCAACTTTGCCGTACTCTGATCTCCCCCCCGCTTATGACAATCTTGTCTTCAACGAAACAAGTAAGTTCTTGAACGAGCCTTGGATCCATAAGTTTGTCAGTTTCGAATGTTGTGAGGCGGCGTAGGGTCATGTTTTTTGAGGCGAAAAACAATAATAATAAGGAAAATTAAAGTTAGGAGTTTTCGGGATTCGGGATTTTTTGACTGTTTTTCGTTTTCCACAAGCTGCAAACGTACACTTGATGTACTCCGAAATTTCAAATTCACAAAACTACGTCACATCGGCTTTAAACTTGTATGCAGTGGAAATGATTTATACACGTCATCAATCTGCACGTGTGGGCAATTAACTTCTTCCTTTTTAAAATTTTTAAAACTTTTGGAAGATTCAAGATCCGGTTCATTAACCCGGATGTTTATTCCACACGACCGGTAAGACATCGTTAAGTGATTGAATCATAACGCCACTTTAATGGTCGTTCAGTCCATGAGTACCGAATAGCGATCTTAAGAACGAGAGTTAACTTCTCAGTCTAGACAAAACTCGTCGTTGTCTTTTTTCACTTTGTGTGAAATGTAGTTTCGAAAATTTGTTCAAAAAAACTTTACTATTTAATTCACGCTTAATTGGATGACGTAAAAAAAGACTAATAATCACTGCAATAATGACATCACAAAAGTCCTTCTATAAAAACGTTTCAACTATCCTTTTGCGTCAATCTGTATTTGAAAATTTTTCTCGCGAAAACATCAATAAAAAACAAAAAAGTGTCATTTCGCGTGCACCAAAGTGTTTTTTTCTAAATTCATTTTATTCTTATCATTTCATGGTCTTTTTATTGGCGCTAAAGATTTTATGTTCAAAAAGTGATAAACAAAGAAACAAAAAATCTATTTTATGTATGCAAAACAGCACAAATGGAGAAAACGAGCTTTAAATGAAAAAAAAACTTTTATTACTTGCTAATCAATTGATTTTTGTCATAGATGCCGTATGCGATGCTGAGCAAGACACCGAAAACTTGTCTTTGTCATCAATTTCTGAGGATAGTGAAATTCCACCTCCAAACTATGATGACGAATGGGATAAAGTTAGTGTCGTTGATAAAGGTAAAAATTGTTTATTGGCTTATAAATTTATTTGAAAATTATCTGTTTTTTGCTAATGGACTGTTTTCAAAAAGAGTATTTTTTTTTCGTAGGAAGAATTTGTTTTCACAACTTTGAGCAAAATTACTCGTGTTAACCATAATGTATTGCTGATTGTAGAGAACAAGGAATACAAAAACGAAGATGTTGAATCCTTTACTGAGCTCAAATCATCCGCTTCGCTAGAACAAGGCATTGAAACTGATTTTTCCACTATTCAAAATCCTCACTGTTCCTATATAAATTAGACAAATGTCAATTCTTTAAGTTGCTTTTATTTGTTCTTTTGTCTTACGCTTTTGTTCTGTTGCTCGTTTTGTGGCCTATGCAATTTTTGATGGCGATTATTGTAATTATTTTTTTGTTTCAAATATAAATTTTTAATTTTTTTTGGTAGTAATTTTTAATTTTTTTAAACAGTGTTAATGTTTCTTGCTCTTCTTGCACTTTTGTTCATAGTTGTAGGAGAAAATATATTATATCGGCGTTTTGCAAACAAAATGCTAAAAAATATATCAAAAAAACTTTTGATCGACTAGAAAAATATCAACTAAGCCTTGTTTTGGATGGACAAAAGTTTAAGGTGTATCAGACATTTTTCATTTTGACAATTTCTAAAAGAAAGCATTGAAATTGTTCAATTTGATTATTTTCAATCCAGAAAGCTATATATCAGGGTTTCTAAACTCGCTGGAACACGTATAACTCTGCGTTGATTTTGCAAAGACCATGGATCCCGAGTCTAAATACAATATTTTACAAAACTCCTGCGAAGAACACAAAAACAGTCCAAAACTAAAGTTCTGATACGTTTCGCCTTTTGACCGTGATGTGGAGACTTTTTTTGTCTTTATTCAGAAATAGGTCTAATTTTTTTCAGTAAAGAACAGAAAAGGTGTTTAGCTCACTACTGAAAGGAATTACTACTTGGTTCCTCAGTTGGTTTCAAGTTCTTAGGAACGGTTTTGGATAAAGTGAAATGTAAACGGCTTATTATTTTTTATAGTAACACCCTAAGGACCACAGTTTAGAAATCCTGCTTTAGATCGAAAGCTGTCGAAAGCTTCAAGTTGTCAAAAGTCGTTTACAGTCTCTTTCTCGCAGATCCATGTTTTAAAATAAACTGCTTTGCTCTTTGTTTTGTTTCATTTAATAAATTAAACCTGAAATAACACAATGTTCATATACGGTTTCCGACTCACGGATTCAACAGATTACTTTTCGACATAAAGTAAAATATTTACGACAGAATTTAAATCAAACAAAGAATTTTCCGAGATTTTCTGGATTAAGTCATCATATGCATTTTTTGGTTTAATTTCAAATACAAAAAAGTTTACTTTAAATTTGGTTACGTTCCGTTCCGCCAGAAAATTATTGCTTTGACAAAATAAAAGCAGAAAGCATTTCGTTATAAAAAAAAGTTTTTATTCTGATGTTATAAAGCAAAAACATGTTTCGTATAAGAACGATGATGCAAACAGCCAGATTGTCTTGGTATTTACGCGCGTAAAAAACCAATTAGAAATGTCAAACCATTCTAAAAAAAAACAAGTTTTTTATACTTAAATTTAGGAAGCTATATGTATTTAATGAGATATATTAATTAATTTTCAAGAACTGCGTGACCAATCTTTTTCTTTGTGCTTTTCAGGAGATAATTTTTAAAATTTTCCGTTGTGGGTGAATTTTCTAAAAATAGAAAACTAAAAAGATGTAATGTATGCAAGTGTAATTGGACAATGAATTTTTGTCGTTATCCAACAAATCTATAAGCTTTCAAAAAAATGCAAAAATGATTCTCAAGAAATCAACTGTAACGTCAGGACATGCGATTAATCCAACAGTGAAGCAACTTTAGGAGATCTAAATGAGAAGATCCCATCACATTTGACATCGCTCCATGGATTCGAAACATTAACTTATGGTAAAAGTCCCTGCACATCATTAAGATTAGGTACCTAATCTAATCTTACACAAAAAAACTCCATTTTTTAAACTGTAATACAAACAACTGTAAATTTTCCGACTTCTAAATTGCGTCTTGATCTAGTTGAGAATCGGACCCAGCGAGATACCGCCATCAAACGTTAAAACACAATTTAAAATTTGTCAGCAGCGAATTTAAACGGATAGGCGGCCGTATTGATGCCAAACCTGATCGACACGATCGTGGTTCAAAACATCTCTTATCGTTCTCGTGTGTCATTGAGAAACACTTTACGACACTTTCTTCTGCTGGTAGTCCAAGTAAGCAACTTAAAATTTTAGTCATGACTCTAAATAAAAAACTAAAAAAGCAAATAAAAAATTTCAACCGGGCAATTATATGTTGGCATCTCCGGAAGCAGGTTAGGGTCATCGCTCGACGGTTGTTTTTAGAATAACGCCTCCAAGGTTTTCTTCCAGTCAGGAGGACAAATAGAGTTGATAAATATGATAATCTTTTAAACCGTTAATGATACAAGTTAAATCAATTGACTTACAACGTTACATTAGCTTTTCTCTTGCCAAGTGACGATAACGAAGCAATCACGCGTGCTCTAGAAAACATGCTATTAACACTTAGCGAGACCCCTTAATAGCTAGGGTATTGATTTGATATGAATCGTTTGTTACGATTTTTATCAAAAGAACACTTGAATGCAACTGGAACTCGGGTCATTTACTTTTATTACCCAATGCCACTCTAAAGGAATAGTAACGGCAACCATTGTGTTAACAGATTAGTGAACCCATTTTTACGCTAACATTAAGATAACAACAACTATTCTTGCTTTTTCTTGTCATAGTTTTGTTTCACAAGACCCGCTGCATCTGAAACTGCATTTTGTTGTCAGCTTTCTTCCATGCTTTTTGATGACTTTTAAACAACAACGAACAAGAAGGTCAACAAAAATTACTTTTTTGCAATGCTCATGAACAATTCACGATAACTTATCAGGAAAGTGATGCCTTGGAACAAATTCTATTTTCGGTTAAGAATGACATTAAAGAGGCGGCTGTCACGTTTCAATAACGTTTAACTAAGCAGCAAAAAACATCAGACACCGAAAAAGGTAATTTTTTTTGACTCTTGCCGGATCAAGCTAAAGGCTTTTAATAAACGATCAGCAGTATGACCGAGCGATACAAAGCGCCGTTTATGGCGACTGCTACCGATATGATATTGGTTATGCTCTTTTCCTCGTCTTTTAGTTTCTGACAAAACCACTGTTTGATTAATAATAAAAATTTCAAACGGACAGCAATATTTATTATCTTGGCATCCCCGAAAGCAAAGAGAGGGGGCAATGACTTGCCGGTCACTCCGTGCAAAACGCTTTCGTGGTTGCTCTACAAATCGGGAAGACAAAAAGCTGATTTGATGATTTTTTTCTTTTTTTATTAATTTAACTAAAAATTGTTTTTCACTATAAGTCATCTTCAGTTAAATCTTCTTTGAATTCTCGTGTATCAAAATAAAAAAGTTGAATTAAGATACATCTAAACAGTTTTTTATTGGTACAAAACTTTAAAATAGCTTTTAACAGCAAATGCTTCATCTAAAGCTCTTTTGTTAAATAAGTAGCCTTAAAAAAGGCTGTTTTGAAAACTCGAACGTTTTCGTCTAGCTCTCTTCAGGAGGTTTCGCTAGAATGAATTGCAGAACTGAACGTAGTATTTCAAAAGTTTTAAGACTGATCCTGATTGGCTAAAAATTAAGGTTAGTAGCAGTTATCATAATAATTAAAAGTATTTAATAAATAAAACCACGTTTCGTCAGCGTAAGAAATTTTTGGCAAAAAAAAAAAAAGGAACAAAATTATGCAAGTTTTGTGCTAACATTTGGAACTAAAAAGACAATTTTTTACAATTATACTAACAATTTGTGTTTGTAAACAAATTCTTTCTGTCTACACAAATCAGGTTTTCGAAGAGTGATGAAAATTGATTCCAAGACTGATAAATGGAAATCGGATCGTGCTTTAGAGAGAATAAAAAATTGATTGTCCTTATAGTGAGATGCACATTTTTGGTTATGTAACAGATGGTTTCCAATCGCTGAATCACAGTGCGGTATTGAGTTCGCTAGTTTTCCTGGGCGTTCTGGTTGTTTACGTTCTTGACTGGTTCTGTTCCGAATAGACTTCGGCACATGCTGGCGGATTCTGTCCTGCAAACGTTGAGACGTTCGACCCACGTACCGACTGTCGCAGTGGCACACGTATTCATATACGACGTTACTTTGTTGAAAAGTGGGAAGAACGTCTTTATTCTTGTAAAAAATGGTTATCCAGAATTCCTTATTGAATCGAGAATTTCTAAAAAACTTTTACGTTTCCAACAAAGCACTAAAGAAGGCCCAAAAAATGCCCTGTCTATTTAAAATTGCCTTGGATTGGCGAATTCCCTGAAATTTGAAAGAAAAATAAAATTATCTATTAATAATTGTTTTGGAGCGGTTCAACCACGAGTGATCTTTTCCACCAGATAAATTTTACCTGCTATACATAAAGACGTTCTTCCCACTTTTCAACAAAGTAACGTCGTATATAAATACGTGTGCCACTGCGATAGTCGGTACGTGGGTCGAACGTCTCAACGTTTGCAGGACAGAATCCGCCAGCATGTGCCGAAGTCTATTCGGAACAGAACCAGTCAAGAACGTAAACAACCAAAACGCCCAGGAAAACTAGCGAACTCAATACCGCACTGTGATTCAGCGATTGGAAACCATCTGTTACATAACCAAAAATGTGCATCTCACTATAAGGACAATCAATTTTTTATTCTCTCTAAAGCACGATCCGATTTCCATTTATCAGTCTTGGAATCAATTTTCATCACTCTTCGAAAACCTGATTTGTGTAGACAGAAAGAATTTGTTTACAAACACAAATTGTTAGTATAATTGTAAAAAATTGTCTTTTTAGTTCCAAATGTTAGCACAAAACTTGCATAATTTTGTTCCTTTTTTTTTTGCCAAAAATTTCTTACGCTGACGAAACGTGGTTTTATTTATTAAATACTTTTAATTATTATGATAACTGCTACTAACCTTAATTTTTAGCCAATCAGGATCAGTCTTAAAACTTTTGAAATACTACGTTCAGTTCTGCAATTCATTCTAGCGAAACCTCCTGAAGAGAGCTAGACGAAAACGTTCGAGTTTTCAAAACAGCCTTTTTTAAGGCTACTTATTTAACAAAAGAGCTTTAGATGAAGCATTTGCTGTTAAAAGCTATTTTAAGATACATCTCTTGAGCAATCGTCTTTTAACTTTATCCAAATTCACTGATTCACTGAGTTATTTGACGAAATTTTTGAAAACGGCAAATAATGCAAAATGTATTATAAATCTCTTCTCATGCATCTTAATTTTAATTTAGACTTTATTAAAATAAACATATCCATTTAATAAGAATCGAAAAATTAATTACTGGAGGAGAAAGTTTTGTGAAGTTTTGTTGATCTTTATTGCATTGCTTCTGACGAAGTGAGCGGTAGTTCACGAAATCTTGTGCAATTAATAAAACCCAGTCAGCTTTAGTGCACATTTTTGTTCTTTTCTTATGGTTTGGTGTATCACATCGGACAAAATTGATCAGGATTAATAATACCGTTTCGAAACTGCTTTAAGATGCAATTATCAGGGATTGTCAAATCAATTTCAAAAATTCATAAATCATTGAACAAAACGAATTGAATTATATAAATTACAAAATCTTTTATTTCCTTTTTTTCATTTTTAAATCATTTACGATTAATCTTCAAAAGAAACACGTAAAAGAGAAAACCTATGGCTAGCCATTAAATGACGCAACTGTTGCTGATTTGACAAATGGTTCGTCAAATTTTTTCTCAAAAATGCAGAATGTTCACTTGTCGGGTGTTTTCCAATCCTCGAAGCATTGCTTAAAACACGATTCATTATTACTCAATTTTATTCTTGTATTTGTTCAATAATTTTATTATTTTTTCTTTTTTACCTCATTATTGACCGGTAGCCAGTTTAATGTTGATTACATTATTCCACCGACAGATCAAGTCTTTTCGAATACTCTCTTTGATGACGACTATAAAACAAATTTTTTACTTTTAATTTACGACTGTAATTAATCAGTGAAACTGGCAGTAGACTGTAAAAAGCACTTGTCGCTAAATGTCACTATTGACTAATTATTGTTTTGTTATTTTCTCGATTAAAGGGGGCCCACTATTAAAAACGGTCCAAAAATAATAAAAATAATAATTGGACTTAAATGGGAAGCGTAGAAAACGACACTATGAGTGGCAGTTTTATATTTCTAAATTGAAACTGTGGAATAATTCCTAAATCAGTGCTAAGTAGTAATTTTGGAATTAGCGTCGGTTATGAAGGGGCAATGTAATGAGTTGAAAATTTGAAAATATTTTTTCGGAACAAAACAAACTGCTTTCCATTAACATTGCTGATTAAAAAAATTAGTTGGATAAAAGAGGTTGATCGTCAAGTAGCTTGATTAAAAACTATTTTAAAAAATAGGGTAACTTATTTACTTATTGTCACACTTCATTTTTATTCTAATTTTAAATTGTCACATTCTAATTTTAAATTTACAAACCTATGATTTATTTTCAGTCTTTTGCAATAATGTTAAGCTTTTGTTTAGACATAATATTGTTACGTAGTGATTGCGTAGTCGGTACGCCACCCATCCCCTTTTACTTAATTTATTTTGTAGGCAAGTTGTTCTTAAAAGTAATTATAAAGAGTTGTTTTATTGTTTTATTCAAGACACATTGATTGACTGAAGTTTTTAAGTAATTTGCGACAACATACGGCAGCGATGACGTAATATTTTTTTAGTATTATCTGGTGATGTAAAGCAAATTTCATTTTGTAAGTTGCATATGCAGTTTTCTGCTTTGTCATATGACTTTGTTCGAGTCGTCATAAAGCGCTTTATTCGATCGAAAACCTAATATTTTTATATAGATAATAAATGATATAACAATTCTTCTTTGTTCTAGTATCGTCGCTTTTAATCTGGCAATTTTTGCTGATTTATTTATATAGCTTGCAATTTGTTATTCATTCATTCTAGCAGAGCAATTAGTTCGAGTTGAAATGTAGGAATCGCTTTGTTTTACAGTTGCTTTTGGGCTGTTGTTTAGTTGATTAAGGGTCAAGCGTTGACGCCTTAGAGGTTAATTTCTATAGTGAGATAGAATTGTTTAGACGAACTATAAAGTTTAATTTTAGGCATCGGGGTGCTAATTATACTTTAAGTTAGTCAACAAAATTGTTGAGTGATTATTCGCAGTAATTGTTGACGCTGCGAATCGCTTTAAAGTTTGTGAAGCTTGAGAGTCAAATTTTTATGAGAAAGTTGATTGAGTTTGTTGATTCTGTAAATGGTATGTATATTCTTTATAGTTAGAAACTGTGGTTTCTTGCCATTTGCTGAGAGAAGTTTTCGAGAGAATTCGCGGCAAGCTATTTCTTGAGCTGGTATAAAAAATAAATAAATAAATACAGCTTTGCATCAGCGCAAGTATTCTAGTTACCTAGTTCAACTGGTTCTGTTCGATTTCCGAGTAAAGTTGTGAGACTTATAAATAAATCAAAATGCTCTAGTTGGTGCAATTCAATTCCAAAAGCAACTAATTTTTAATCTGATGGCAGCGAGTCCATAACTGATGCTGATCAATTTTTTGCATTTTCAAATAGTATAAACAAGGAAATAAACAACCTCCATATTTGTCTTTTTAATTCATTTCTGTATTTTTGTCAAGATTAAAAAATTAATAACTGGCAGCAACCAAAACAACGCGCCTAAAACTCCAATTATGTACGTCAGAACTTTATTAATTAATGTGTTGTTGACAAAGGTTCGAAACCAGAAAAGTTGTTTCTTTGGTTTGCCAATTATTAATTTTTTGACTTTTAAACTGTATTCTTAGGTAAACTCTTAGGATTTTGTTTTTATGACGATATTATATTGTAATTAAAATATAAGTTTGCCCGTTTAATTGAGCTGTAAATTAATATAAATAACAAGCTCTACGTTTTGATGTAAATTCTGCACAATGCGAAAAATTTTATCAATACTTTTTTGCATTTTGTGATTTGTGACCTTTATGAGATATCTTCAATACTTGTGGCCCCCAGCTAATCACTATACTTATACAAAAAACTAGAGTAATTTTACGTATTTCTAACAGTTAACTGTTTTTATATTTTGTGGGACCTAAAACCATAGAAAGCTATAAAATCGTGTAGCATGCGCATGTTCTACCATACGTATGGAGACTTCAGCGACGTATTGTGATCTCTTTTTTTTTGGTAAATCTTCATAGAGTTTATGCACGGTTTTGAATAATTCCGTTGCTTAAAGCTAATCAACTAATGCTATTTAAACCATGCATGCAGTCATAAAGTTTTTTTTTAATTGGAATGGCAATCTAATTACGTCTTTGGCTAACTGCGCGTTACCATAGCAACCCTGGAAAAGGTCATATGGCTCCGGTTAAAAAAAGCATTTAATGCTAATATGAAAGATTATAAAGAAAAACGAATTCAGACTGTTTTGCATCACGCAACCTGATGTTCAATCAACACAACCAACATTTCAACTTGAAAGTTTATCAACCTAGAGTTAAAACAAGAAACTAATTTTGCAAGATAACTTTCCAAAGAACAAAGGTTGCGTTAGTTGCACACTATACAATTATTTTTAGATGTTTTCTTATTAATCAAGAAAACAATACAAGTTGAAAGAAGAAAAGTTTTGGTTCTTCTTGAGAACAGGTTTGTAAATGAAAAGCAAGAAAACCTTATCGTCCCCAGTTACATTTGATTTGCAGCGAATGCCCTTTTGCGAGAAGATGACAATTTGTTTAGCAATTCTAAACTTTCAATATCAGTTCATCTATGTATTGTAGTTATCCAGAAGAGAAAAGTCTTTTTGATTATTAAAATATTTGAGCTGAATTTATTGTTAAAAAAACTAAATGAAAACAAAATTCGGTAAGTGTTGACAATTATACGTAAATATTCACAAAACGCATTTGTACACGTCCGTAAAACGCTATAAAAAGAACAGAATAAAGATATAAACACAATACATAATGATCAGTTGAAAAAAATCAGTTTAATTTTGCTAGGCGATTTCTTCTTCGATAAAACTTATTACGTGTAAATCAATAGCGAAATTTTTACTAAATCCATCAAATTCACCTGTTATACGTTTAATCCTTTAAAGCGTAAACTGGCAATGGCACACAGGTGTTTGCATTGCCATTTAAAAAAAATTAATTCACAGATAGATCAGCGTGGAAACATAAAACCTACGATAAAATCTAAAAGATAATTCCCGCACGTGTTGCCAAAACAAAATCGTGCATTTTGTCGTACGTAACACGTGCAATTTCTACTGCATAATCCTATTACAATCGAGTTATTCCGTATTGCGCATTCATTTAGGATCTTATAGGATAAAAGTTGGATTGACATTACATCAACCCGGGTCAACCTACACAGCTTTCTGAGAAAGTTGATCATTGATATATTTATCGACAACAACATTTAGAAATAAAATAATTTTGGCTTTAATGCAGCCTATGCCTTTCAAGGTTAATTGCTGCACAAGGTACAAGCCATCACTAGATTGCAAATAGCGTATTCAGATTTTACTCAATGCGAACTTTATCCCCTCTTTCAGGCGGAGCAATAAATGCTTCATTTTATTGATTTTTTGCCAAAACGTTATAACGATGAGTAATTTCATACGCTAATATAACGCTATCAATCGGCATTAATTAAACGGCACATAAAATCATTGTAAAACGCACCTACAACACAAAAGAGAAAAATACACTTACAAAAATAAAACTGAAGATTTATGACATCGCTTTCTTTGCTTATGATTTTTAGTTGCTTTGTAAAAACCGAAAAATATCAAAATTAAAAATAGACGAGTGAGGATACTGTATGTTATGAGTGAGGACGAGTGAGGATCGGGTGTTGAAATTTTGGCCGTGACCCAAATTTGATTTAAGTTGCAGTAAAAACGAAAAGACACAGCAAGTAAAGTCGATCAACCGGTCCTCGAGAAAACTAAATTGTCTTTTTATGTTGCGCAGCCTTGAGAACGACTGTGTTGACGAGAAGCAGAGATAAACTCCCCAACCAACGCTCTGCCCGATGCTGGTATTAAGTCTTCGTCCGCACATCGACCACAAATTCAAATTCAGCGGCACGTTTCCAAGTTCAGTTCGGCACCGACAAGCGCGCCACTGCCGATCCTCGAGGTTTAACGACAGGCGCACGATTTTACTGACATGTTCGGAAACACTTTGAGGACGACGTTGTCGTCTTTATCGTAATAGAGAACGCTGAGCGACATCAACTTGTCGGGAACGCAGCACGGTGCCGGGACTTCCGAGTTAATTCCGAACGCTTTTATGAAGGCTTGAATTATCGCATGATTAGACGGGCTTGCTTTCTGTTGACAAGAAAAAAAGAACATCTGGAGAAACCGTCGACTGATTGGTTAGGATTTAAACCGAACAACAGGCAGAAATAAAACTTTACCTTCATTGTGTCGAACTGGCACAGACCCGAGCAGTAATAGGCGTCGAAGCTCTTGGGAGATATAATCCAATTTTTCCATCCCATGTCTCCGAAATCAACGTGTAACGATTTGCGACCGCACGTCTGTTGAACGCGGTTTAGCGAGGATTCAACCGCGATCGATGCTCCTCCATTGCGACATTTTCGAGATTTTCCACCCTTTCGACAACGCTTGCGACATCTTCGTCCACACTTGCGCTTTTTGTTTTTGCGTTTTCGCGATAGAGACTTTCGGTCTTTTAAAGACTGGATCGCTCTTCTGTCAGATCCATCGTTGCCGCGTAACTCAGTTTGATCGTTACTGTGTGTTGAAGTGAATGATCTCGATGCTGTTTGGCGCCCACTTTCGCCCGGAAGTTCATTTTCATTATTATCGTTAGATGTCATTAAAGAGTCACCAGGAAGTTTTGATCCAGGAGATCGACGAAACTGAAAAAAGTCAAAGTATTAAATCGCGTGATCTTTTTCTTTACGATTTCACCAATATTTCATTAAACATTTATCCTGTCACAATCAATATGTTCGCTTTTAATAATTACTTGCTTTTTTCAACTTTCTTACATCAAAAATTTATTGTTCGTTTATTGTGAAAAAATCGAAACAAACAACTTACTCGTTTCGGATTCGTCGAGACGTTTAGACTTTGAAGCGTTTTCAAAATATCGTTTGACGATGAGGGGTCGGCAGCGGGAGAAGGTTCGGCCGTGGTGTCGTTGCAATAGACGATTAAAATAGGGGTGAGAGTCGGCGACGTTACTCGACGGTGGCCACTGTTTCGCTTTGACCGGTCGGACAGGACAACAAAATAACTGGGAAGGATAGGACTCGAGTCACGTGACGTGAGCGTGTCTAATTCGTGGTGATTCGGGATCGGGCCGACTGCGTTCCTTCGCCGACGCATTATCGGGTTCCGATCGAAGTGATTGAATTTAACAATGAAAAGACATCCGGGTTGCCGGGCGATTGTGGCCAATCGCGCGATGTCAGGATTGACCCACGAGAAGCTGCTGTTCGGTCGTATTGTCACTAGTTCGCTGAGCCGCTGATAGACCTTTCGTTGGAAAACAATAAGAAAACTTGTAAGTTCTTTATCAAAGTCGAAACGAAGATATATTTGAAATCAAATTACAGGTTTGCAGCAGCATACTAAATTAAATATATAAGAAACTTTTGCTGATACGGCAAAAAAATACGTATGCGTTGATCTGTGAATTGTCAGAAACTTTATTAAACGTCGAATGTTCAAGTTACAAGAAAACGTCTTACATTTCTTGTTTGATTTTGCTCAGCGTCGGCTACTTTATAGGCGGCAAGCACGGCTGTCCACTGGAGATGAGAGGAATTGTCCGGCAATCGCTGATCTCCGGTTCGACTTTGCAGGGTGAGATTGCGCAAGCCATTCAATCTCAATTCGGCGGTGACGATTGATTCCGCGAACGGGATCGAGGTCACGTTGAAAGCAAAGACCCTCATCTGGATCGGTCGCGAAAAACGACCGCTAGAGCTGGCGACTTGGGTTGACTGCGAGCCTTTAAAGTAGGGCAGAATAATCATGGGCTTTCCTTTGTTCCTCAGTTGGTCGGGGGATTCCCCTGAAAGTACAAAAAAACCGGTGAACGGAACTTTCGCATATTTCTTTGATGCTACGTCGAGCCGCAAACTCCAATTACTAAACTACGTCACAAAAACGACAAAAAGATTTGTGCGTCATGGTCAGTTTTTAATGCATTAATTGCCAGGGCAGCGGAGATGCGGTGAGCCTCTCGCAGGTGGGCAAATCTCTGCGGTAATCCAGCAGAAGGGGCTGGAGAAAGGTATATGTCGGCTGGTTTCGAAACTAGTTGTTATCTCTGGCATTTACAACGTAAAAACCTGACCAAAAGAGATCTGTAAAATTAAACTCGTATAAAATTTAGTGCTGGAATATTTCATGATGGTGCCACAGTTTCAGCTCCAATCAAATCAAACTTCTCAATGATATAGGTTTAGAGCAAGTTTAATATCAATGACATTCTAATATTTTTCGTTTCATCGCCGAGAAACTACTTTTTTGTCCAGAAACAACAAAAAAAAATCAATTTGTTTCATGTTTTTGTCAAACAAACAACTAGTTTGATTTAAAATATGCCAGGCGTCACATTTTTGATTTTATTACCCAAAAAGTTACATCTGCTCATTTCGATCAAGTCTTCACCACCTATTGGGTTCAAGCCGACTTACAACACCTGCTTCAACTTTTTGTAATTTCACCCGATGGCATGTAAATAACTGCCCTACTTTTCTTTCGATGGTAATTCAAGCCGGTTTATTTTTTAATGAGCGCGTTTTGAAGAAGAATTAACCAAAAAAGCGCGAAAAAACCGCTATAAATAATACTCGTGATAAGCTAACCGCTCAACGAAAGCGCAGGTGTTTTACTATTCGAGAAGGTTCTCGATTGGCAAAAGCGCGTGGCATAAACAAGTTTTTTATTACAAAGCTGTTTTTTTAGTTTCTTACAACAATCATGTTTAATTAGTAAATTTGGTGGTTTACTTGAAATTCGATTCGATTTTGGCTGAACGAAAAACCAAGAAACTCCACTTGAAAGCGCTTTATATTCTTTTGATGCAAAGCTGCGGTGTTGTATTGCGTTGAACCGAGCTCATTATTTGTTTTTTTACACAATCTATCAATTGCGTAATGTCCGAAGCGCAAATAAAACAGAAATCATTAAAAAACTATGTTTTATAAGTTTTGTAAGGTTCTTAAACACACAATTTGTTTCGAGAAAAATTTGTAACTACTACAATAATGTAATTAAATGTCAAAAACCTCTAATCTCAAAAATCGAGCATTGCAATCACAATTAAAAAAAAATTACCTGCAACAGAAAAAAAGCTCCTGACAGTGTCGCCTTGAGATTGGGATTTAACTAACATTAGACTTTTGTCTTCGGAATAGGTCCGATAAAGTTCCAACATAAAATCCGGAGGATTCGGTAAAAAGCGATCCCTGCTTGCCGAATCATGCCTGAGGGAAGAAAACAGTGACCTGGATAAGCTTTCTCGACTTTGTTGTTTGGAATCTCTGAATCCAAATTTTTTAACGTCGAGTTTTGGTTCGTGAGAAACACGCGGCGAATCCATGTGCTCGAATCCGAACATGTGTCGCATCGTGTCTCGAAGTGTTTCTTTTCGTCTTTCTTCTAAGAGATCTAAAACAGCTTGTGATCTGGATCCTTTTGAATTTTCCTTTTTTCTCCTGCTCTTGCGAGAGGATTTATTTCGATTCCTGTTTCTTCTTGAAGTCATTTTTCGTCTTCGAAGGTTTTCATTGTCGCTCTTTGACGGAATTCTCGAATCCGACAGCGACGAACCACTTTCCATTCGGTCTGAAGATGTTAATCCGTATCCGCTATCCAACTGCTTTTTTGATCCGTTTTTACGATTTTGCCGGCGTCGTTTCTTCGTCTCGCACGACCACGCGCAAAGTATCAAAAGAATTAATAACACAGAAAAACGCATTTTCGTCAGTTAATTGATTGAATATTTTAAAATAAACTTTAAAGACAAAAATAAAAGTTTTACAAATCTTGACTTTATACTTATCCTTTGAAATTAATTGTTTTCTTAAGTTTTTGTGCGACTACAATGAACACACGACTATGAGAATGGTCTTTAAAGGGCAAATTCTATGAATATCTGGCAAATGTTGAACAGTTTCACTGTACTTACATTAAGAAGGAGAGAGAAAAAGAGACAAAAGCTTTTTTCTTTTTGGAATCTTTTTTCTGAATTTCAAAATGTTTAGTCGTTAACCAGGTCACGTGATGCGGTTGGATTGCTTTAATTTTTTTTTTTTTTTTTCTTTTACTGAATCAGACAAAAATATATTTTCTAACGCTAAAATCATTAATGAGTATTTACTCAAAAGTTGCCAGTCAACAATCAGATTAAAGTATAAAAAAACAAAAAAAAGAAACTTTTTTTGTTTTGTTGCACGTAATTTGCTGACCTCAAAACTAATGAGCGACTGACCAGTGACCAAATGGGAAGAAGTCAAAACTCAAACAAAGCGCTTTTGTATTGATGATTTGGTTTATGAAATTACGGGACAGGTTTGTAATAGAGACCCCAATTTAAACTTAAAGCAGAAGCAAAAAATACGATATGCGACCTATTATCATAATCATAAAAAAATAAAAATAAAAAATTTGTCTTGATGAACACTCTAAAACAAAATATTATTGGAAATAGTTTTGTAGATTAAAAAAAACAAAATGAGTGGAAATTTCTTTTCAGACCAAAAAGGTCTTTCGGAATTGGTTGTTATAAGGTTCAATTATGTATGACTGGATTTTCTCACCTGTGAGAAAAGATTTAGTCACAAACACAATACAATTATCCTCGAAAAAGTTGTTTTGATCATGTCATAGCAGGCTAAGCTTTTTTAAATCGCCTATTAAGTTTTATATCACTGTCGCAATCTTCATCTGGCAGTCGCTGGATAAACCTTTAAAAAATTTTCGCTCACTCAAATTCTTGTTTGTTTGGTCACGATTACAAACTAAACCTTTCAATTAGAGCCACTCTCGGTGGATGTCGTGCAAAGAGCAATTCTATGTGTAACTCTAATTGTAATGGTTATTTCTAATCAGATATTCTACATCTGTTTGTTATTGTTAAAATTCAACCTGGCTTTTATGTTCTGTTTATTTAATCAAAATAATTTGCAACGATTAATTGCAACCAAGATAAATAGCCTCAAAAAAGAGACCAGAGAAAGAATGGTAAACGCAAAGGAATTAAATACTTTAAGCCAGCAGCCCCCATCCCCCAACCCCCGGGCCGCAAACCGGTGCTGACAGGTGTTAATTTTCTACCGGTCCTATCTTAATTTTCCCAAAGCATTGTTTCCAGTGTCTGTGCGGTGGGTGCAACATTATTACCACCACCCCTGGAATATATTGACCATGACGTGGAGTGAATAAGTCAAGAGAATATTCACCACCCAAATTTAGCTTAAGCCCTAAGCGATCTTAAATAAAACCAAATTACTGAATTATTAACGTACCTACGCCGCCTGGGCAAGGTAAAATTGCATAACGTTAACAGGTCCGCGGAGAAAAAACCACTGCTTTAAGTCATAGAGTGCACAATTAAACCGTAGTAAGGCAAAACATTTCTTCAAGTAATTTAATTTTTTATAGAGGAAACAGTTTTTTTCAAAATGTTTTCTCTAAATCAAAAATATTAAACACAAATGCCAACAAAACTTAATCTAATTTAATCACGAATTCTATTTAATTTCTTTTAAGTATAAGTAAATCTTTTTTTTAACATTAAAATTCGAAGTGTTAATTCAGGATCATTGCATAACTTAGTTATATTAGACAGGCGTGTTTGCTGTGATGTTACAACTCTTTTCGAACAGATACAGCAAAAATTTTGCATACTTAAGATTCAAGCACTTATATTATCGAAAAAATCTAAAGCGTTTTACATAAGCTGCCTTTTTACGGATGTAAGATCTGATAAAATACGAAACGTCTAAAAATAAACGTATGTCGGAATAAACAGGATAGATGTGTTGAAAGATTATAAGCGGGTCTATTTCTTTCTCCCTTAAAAATCTTTAGATATTCCCGCCCGTGTAAACGAGTTGAATTTTTAAACTCAGGCCAACAAGAAAGTTCCAATTGCAACCTTAAAAGGTTGACCAGTGACCACAGCAAATTATTACTTTAATAAACATAATTAATTTTATTTACTAGATAAGACTAAATAACTAAAAATAAATAATATTCTTTTTTCTATTAAAAATTTAAAATGCAAATTGCAATGCAAAAATGCTTTAAAAAGACTGGCCTCGATTATTTTCCCACGATGCATACAATGGGGCATAAAAAGCTTTCAAAATTTAAGTACAGTATTCGAAGGTTTCATACCTAAACCATAACCCATCAATTGAAGTACGTAAAACAAAAATTTTGCTTCCAAATTTTCGATAATCTTCAGCTCAAAAAAAATTCTGTTACAATTTTTGGTGCACTATTTTTAATGTTTATTTTATGGAAACAAGAATAAGATATTATTTAAAAGATGTCCAAGAACTTTTTATATAATTATTTTTTGAAGTCGTTTGACCAATTTAATTCCTGAATCATCTGTAAAAATAGTTTAGTTGAATCTATTTGGCTTAACTTTTTATCATTATTTTTAATGAAGAACGTTCATCTTGCTTGCAGTGAGGCCTTCGATTTTCAGCTGAAGAATAGTGGGTCCCCGAATGGGTGAATACCCTTCCGTTTCGGCAGGTTTGGTTTCGGTCTGTCATATTTAACACCAAGAACAGAGTTACTCACGGCCCAGGCTGCGAGGAAGCACCTGCCATCTGGGCCACATTCTAATGGCGTGCCCCATACATTGGGCACCGCATGGAGCACGATGTCTGACGGTTTTGGATGATGAAACTCGATGCTGGCTTAACACCATCACTGCCAGCATTTGATCCGGGCAGTACAACATCCTGGGGTAGTAAAAGGATAAACCCTCGGCCCCAGTCCTATTTGTGTCTGACCTGGAGTGGATGTCCTTCCAAACGACAACGATGATTATTTCTAATTTTTAGTATAAAATTAAAATCAATTACAATCCGCTTAAATAATTCAATCAAACTGCAAATTCATAAAAGGTCTATTTCCGATACCAGTGGGTGAATTGTTGAATAGTCCGTACCTTTTGCCGTTGGTTTCTGAATCAATTAATGAGGGTTTCTCAATTTAACCAGTGATAGTTGAAAAGTTTAACTACATTTCGACTGGTTGTATGTCACACTTTAACGCATAACTCTTCATTTGACTTTCAGGAAACACAAGGCCTTTTTTTTCTTTTTGCTTTTAATTGAAAAAACACGTTTTTTCATGTTTTTGTGTTCGCTTGACTTTCACGTAACAGATGTGGGCTTCACTTTCCTTTTCTGCCCGGTTCCTAGATGGGTCTGCACAGATTTTTAGGAAAGCAAAATTAGGTGTACCACTAGAAAAAAAGTTGTCATGAACTGGTTCAAAAAATCCTAGTTACAATGAAATAAAAAACAATCAGATTCTTTAAGGAATCGTCTTCGTGATAGTAGCATAAGATGGACTGTTTCGACAAGATCAACAAGCTGTGCGCCATTAATATTTGCAAATAATGTAGTTTTTGCAGGAAATTTTAAGAATTTTCTGATAAAGCTTTAAAAATTTGTTTTGTAATAAACAATAATGGCTTTAGTACGGAGCAAACGGAACGGCCGGACCGCCCCCTTCCTAAAAACCTCAAAAAGTGCCCCTCCCTAAGAAAATATTGCTCTATTTCTTCATAGTAGCACCATGTGGGTGGTTTCCCTGTCTGCATCTTAACTTTAGGACGAAAGTAGGGATTATGTACTCTATTAAAGTGATGAATTTTTTTTAGAGAACACTACGGTTTTGCAAGGAAATTGGAGATTTTGTACATAAATTGAAAGTAATGGGCTTTTTTTTTAGAGATCACTTTGTTTTGAGACGAAAAAACTTGGAACAATAAAAAGTAGCCTCCTACTTTTCTTGCACCGGGCCCCCTTTGTGTAAGGCCATCATTCGTAATAAATACATTTCATGATTTAAAAAATCACAAACTAACAAACCATTATAAAAGAAAATCTATAATCAAACTTTATTTATTTTTCAAGTAAATTTTACGAACGAATCTTTCACTAAAATGAATATGTTTAACTGTAAAATGGGGTGTCATTCACTAGTTTTGATAAAGAGTTTGGAGTGTGTTCCCGACGGCTGAGAGTTTCAAAACTAGCCTAAATATTGCAAAAAGAAGCTTACTTCTTTTCTTCAAAATAAGCATGACAATATACGACAAAAAATTGTTCAATTTCTTCAACTCTAAGCGAATCACATTGAAGAAATTAAACTGAACAGTTAATTGTAGCTAATGTTGAATCAGCATTATACAAAAGCGATCTCGTTTTATCAACCTTTTGCCGTTTTTCAACAATTTATTTGTACAAAAAATCTATTTGTTATGCTCTGATAAAAGTTGGCTCGAAAAAAAATTTGTTTACATTAGAAACAAACAATTCCGTGTATTTGGAAATGGTTATAATTATCTTTGTCATTTTGAAATGTTTAGGTTTTAATTCGAGCATGTTGCTAATTTTTGCTGAACTAATTAGAATATTTAGTTTTTTCTTTTATTCTATTCGATAACACTTTAAAATACTACATCAAGATTGAAATATACAAAAAGTTGTTTATACTGTATATGTATCAGTCACTTTTATTTAAAACAAACTAGAAAAAATTTGCACCCTTTTTTTATTAGAATTGACATCAACTGAAGAATTGTAAACGACTCTAATCAATCGCGTCTAAATAAATACGTAGAGCTTGTTTCGGGAAAAAAATCAATACAAAAGATAAAGTCGAAATCTCTATTTTTTTACGAGCAAAAAATGGCCCGACTTAGATTGAAGTAGATTTTCTTCTAACAGTCAAATTTTCATAGAACCTCAATTAAGATTTTTGCAGAATTTTCCTAAACTTTCGCGCTGAAGCCACCTGACTCTTTGTTCGACTGTTTGTTCGTCGTTACATGGCAGCTGGGTAAACACGAAAAGTTTAGCGATGGACTTTCATATCTTTCATTTGCCGAGGAAAAGACACATGGTTCATTTCGAAAACAACATAGCCTGTTTTACTTGATTTTTAATGTAAAACAAGAAAATTTATAGTAAAATGTGCTCTTTTTGCCCGATGTTAAATTTTACTTATGTTTTTGAATTTTTTTGACCGCTTTGACCCATGAGGTTAAATTGCAGAAATTGAAATAATTTTCAACCAAACGATTAAATATTTAATGAAAAAAATCAAAACTTTTTTCGTGATTCTAAGAAAATTAATATGTAGCCAAAATATTGACAATTCTGTAATTCTAATTTAAATTGTTATTTGCCATAACCATGCCACCGTTCATTTAATACTGAAATTCATCAATTAAAAACATTTTTTGAAGCAATTTTTTGAAGTATTGTTCCGTTGAATTAATCACGCAAATCGGTTCAATGCGCAGTAAAGTGTGGATTTTTCGTATTTTTAGTTCTTTATTGCGCTAAGTTTTTTGTTTTTACCTTTTCAAACTACATAGTCTATTATTTAAAATACAATTTTTCTTAATCAACAAGAAAAAGATTGTTTTCGTAGATTCTTAAAAATCACATTCACAGATTTTCAATGGTTGGGGTGCAATTTATTCGACTAGTAATTAAGTTTGTTAAAGTGCTTTGATTCCAGATCAAAAAAAACCTTCTAAGTAATTTAGACTCTACGACCTTTTACGGGTTGCAAAACAAACGAGTTTGTATGTATAACCGATTCAATATGTTTGTATATAGGAAAATACAGTAGTTTTTGGACGATTATTACGTATAAAGGTTTTTTGGTTACAAGTAAAGCGCTTCCCAATTGAAACAGCAATAAATAGGTTTTTTGTTTACCATGATCGCGTGTTTTCAATCATTTAAAATTATTTACGTTTTTTACATCAAATATTATGTCATAAATTAGTTTTTACTATAAAATATAAAACGGTATTTTAGTATTTGCAATTGAACTATATTTTACTTTGATGTTGTATATCTAAAAGTTAGTTGGGTCACCATTTTTAAGATAAGTTTAAAGTTCTTGTTCTGGAATAGATAATTTAGTTGTGTTGGGAGGTGACGTAAAAAGTTTTTTAATTATTGGCATGCCAAAAACTAATATTTCATTGTTGAAGTGTTTTGTTATTATACCTTCATTATTTACTTCATTTCTTAACTTTACTTATTCTTTTCAGAACTGTATTAAAATAGTTTGTTTCAATTGCATCTTGGATTGACGGTTTGTTTCAAGCGATTTATTTTATTTTACAAATATTATACTGGCGGGAACATACTTTCTCGAAAAGAAAGTCAATTACTTAAGTCCAACTTGATCGTTTGTTTAATAAATTTACTTTTTTGTAAATAAAACCGTCCTATGTACGCAGCTGTGGTATTTTTGCCTTGTTTTGAAGCATTCATTCTTTCAATCGGTAATTTAAAATTGTTACGTGACTTAAATCAAAAATTGTTGTTTAAAATTGACATATTGTGATGTAACATTGAGTATAATTTTTAATGCTTTTTACAATTATCAAAAGCCCAGCCTGTAAAGCGGAGGAAATATCAGAAAAAAAGCAACCGGTAAACCTTTGGATCAAACGCAGATTTCTCTGTCTCCACCAGCTGTTCGAAAATTGGAGAACAGGCAGAATGTTGATTGAATGCACGCGAATGGCGGCTACGATCTTGGCGGCGATTGCAGAGCTTGAAAAACGCCGCTTTTCTAATCTCAATCACAAATATTCAGTTCGTTTGATTGCTGACGATTTAGTCACGCATCTGCTCTTCAGCCGGGCACGCGCTTTTATTTGCTTTGACTGAATGAAATCTGGAGAAGCTATGGCTGGTATTTTCTAATCTAGCCCAGGTTTCGTCTGCTGTTGTGTAGAAACAAAATGTCAACATTTTTCATTGCTTTTTTCAAATTTTTTAATTTTTTTTCATTTCGTTTTTCTGCTTTGATCATTACGAAACAAATCGTCAATTAAAGCACGGACTTTTTAAAACATGCTGTTTAAACCTGGGAAAAACTTTCGAATCCGCAAAGCGCTTTTCACGGATGAAAGTCATAAAACCCTTCACCAGTGCACAAATTTTCTAACCTTTTACTTGACGTTGAGTCCTCAAGTCGCGCTGGGCAACGGCAACGTTAATAACTTTGCTTTATCGCTTGTAAGGGTTTCGGATATTTCGCAGCTTTTTAAACAATAGCTCAAACGGCAACTAGTATATTAACTTTTCCGTAGCCCGGTTAATCAGAAAAAAACAAACAACGGAATTGTGATCAATGAACGCCAGATTGCGAGTGCTCAGCTGCACTGCCGTAAATCAATTTCTACATGGCGATGCGTTTCCAAGAGTAGGCAGACGTGCAAGAAAGTTTCGAAACGACTTCTGTGAAGTAATTTACGTAGCAGGTCACCTAGCACCTGCGAAACGCCAGTCACCAGCTGTTTCAGAAGAAGAAATGCAATCACAAACTCGTCAATCTCAAAACAATAAAACCAGCCCGAAATCATCACCTTTATTTTAGGAAAGCTTCATATCTGCTTTTTTGGCATTTTTTAAATACTTAAAAATAGCTTTTTTTGTTTTTTGTTAAAAAATATAAATACGTATCAAATTTTTGCATTTCAATTGGCCTGTGTTCTGAGTTTTGTTTTTAACAAGTAAAACCAATATGCTAAAATAACCAAAACATCTCAATTGCTCTTACACTTCAAAATTAGCAGTAAAGATATCGCAATTAAATGCACCTGCTTGAATTAGAGAAATATTTTTTGTTCATGTGTTGACACGGTCAAGTTTTGAACTCTTTATCACGTGTTCAGTATAATTATAAGATTTCCAAAACAAGTTCGTAAACAAAGCTGAACATACAATGAAGATCCGGGTTAAAAAAAGGTTGCCAGCAGTTTCTTATTATTTTTTCGCTTCCTATTTTAAGTGCATTTTCAGCATTCCAAATACCGTTTTACAATTGTCTTAATCTAGAGTTTCTAAACTCGTTAAAACACCCCTTAGATAATTTTGTAAAACTTCATGAGCACCAAGTCTAAGTTTTTCTAAAAAACCAAGTGAAGGCCAAAAAAAAGTCTTCACTTTACGTTTAACAAGAACTAAAGAAACTATACCCGAACTTCAATTGATTATCTTTTTTCTTGGTTTTTACCTGACTTTCAAAAAATTTAACGCTTCAACAACGAAACAGATGAAAGTGTTTCTATTTAAATAATTCGCTTATTATTGGGAAGTTCTTACTATGAAGGGGAATGGCAAATTATTGTTTTGGAGAAAAATTCTGTGGACCGCCTAGATAGGTCGCCATGGACCCCCAGTTTAAAAGCCCTGTTTTAATCAAAGCAGAATTTAAAAAGCTTTTTTTTCTGTAAAATCTAAAAAAAGATCATCGTGAACTTGTTGTGACAGTCCGACGGTAACCACAGAGCTGTAATATTAAGGTTGAGGAAAGTGGTTTCCAACCGAAGCGACCTAACACTCTAAAGTGTCATTTTAAATAACTAAAAGCGCCTGTGAAAACTTGATACTTTACTTTTATGTAAAGTTTTTTATTTAAAATTAGAATAACCTCGGGGCGCCATAAAGTATTTGTCTTTGTGAGAACCCGTATGTAAAAAAGTGAAAAATTTCTTGTTAAAAAAATTGGAAAATTTCATGAAAAAAATTTTTAAAACTTATTTAAGCGGTGGGACACACTTAAAAAAGCTGTAAGATAGAAAATAAAAAATAAGATCATCTCTGTGATTTTATCTCTTGCTCTTCATGGCTTTGCTTTGTTTTCCAGTTCTCCTGTTTGCTTTATAAATCTCCACCTCACTTCTCCCAAACTGATGAAGACTCCGACTCGGTGAGCAGCTAAATAGAAGCAGAAAACAAATTTAAAAGTTTATGAATAAAACTAATTTACGAAAAACAAAAAAACAAAAATTCCATCCAATTACAAACACTTACTCTCAAAATCACATTGCTCTAGTGTTCAAATATGACACTTTATTTTGAATTCAGGTGCCGCAGCATATAATCAAAGTCAACAAAAAAACCTTTTCATTAAAAATCCAATAATTTCAATGAGATGAGTGAAAAAAATCTTCAAATCAATTGCTTGTTCTTCTGACGGCATTTTGCGGTGGAAAATTCAACATATAGCAAACGTCATCTGTCCAAGGCGAAAATGTATAAACGTGTGTCCCAACGACAGCTGATAGAAACTCGAGAGTATGGTATCTTAGCTTCTCATAGTTGTGCTCTGACTTTAATAAATCTGATTTAAAATGCAAGTAACAAAGAAATGGTTTAATCATAAAAACTTAATTAGTTAAATCAACTGTGGTTCGATAAACTGTCGTTGAATTGTCTAAACCATTTTTTAACAAAAAATATTATTCTTAAAGCATTAACTTATGATTAAAAATGCTTTTAAATACATTACAAACCTACAGTATATAGAATGCATTTTTTTTGTCAACGTCATAGACTAAATGCAGTTGGCAATTTAGATGTCGCTCTTATCGATTAGATCGATCACGGAAAAAAATTATGAAAAAAACAAGAAACAAGAATCACAACAAAAGCGGTTTTTTTAACGGGTAACTGCAATTGACGCCAGTTTCGTCGAAATTCAGCGCATTGCTTTGAAGTTTCATTTAACACAAAACTCTAATTAAAAATAGAAACTGTTGTTTCGCTAAAAATTATGATTTCAATAGTTATCTTTATATATTGCCATTATATCGTAATCCAGCCAGACGTCATATTGAACCAGTATTATGGTAAAAAGACGAACTCAGCAAATAATTTTGGAAAAAATATCGTGACATAAAATAATATTGAGTTGTTAAAGTTTGAACATTTGTAAAAGCATATTTTAAAATAATTTCTGAGATTTTTATTAATAACCCGATTTTTTGAAAAATAAAGAAGTCTCCATGACATAATTTAAGGAGAATTTAAAATAAATTTTTGTAGTGTATTGGCTTTATACCGAATGACAAATTTGCCCATATTTGTTCTAAATTCCTAAATCCTAAATGGCATTTACTTGTTGCAATTTTAAATAAAAAATCTATATCGGTGCCAAAATATTTTGCAAAATTTTACCTTTGTCTAAAATTTTGAACAAATTCTTTCTAAAGATAAATGATAATTGAAATATAAAATACAATTTTTCAAAAGATTGCAAAGTAAATTTAAAAAGATCAGTCGATTCTTGAAAAGGCAAGATATATTTTCGCTGAGTAATTTCCGACTAACGTTTCTGCAGCTCTGATTTGAATATCAAATTGCCCACGTAAACAGATTAAACTTTTAAAGACTAACTCTTTTTGTATTAAAAAAAATACCAAACATTGATAAAAGATGTAGATTTAAGCTCAACATAAAAATTACTCGGTTTACATTTGATAATAATTTATTTGTGGTTGTATGTTTTCAGTAACGATATATCATTTTCATTTAAATGTGTGGTTCACAACGCATTTCATTCCGTAAACTCTTGTTTTAAAAAAAAATTCTGTAAATCCCTTCGACATATTTGAGCAGTACATAAAATAATTAAAAAGATCATCTTACAGTCATTAAAAAAAGTTATATGTAGAGATTGTTCTTCACAATCTCTGGTGAAGGATAATGGGAAAAAATAAGTAGAATTAATTTTTCGATTATGATAAACTTTATTTTCCGTGATCTCATTTGCTATTAATCTTTTGTTTTTATTTTTTTATTCACGAGCAAAATAAAAGTAACTATCAATAAATCAGAGTTTATTTCTATTTTAAGAATTATCAATAATTTCTTTAACCCAATTTTTTGTTTTCATTTCAAAAGCGATTGATTATGCCTAAAAAAACGCATAAAAACTTTCAGAATAATTTGTATTTAATTAAGATCGCGTTCGACGTTAAAGAGCCGTGACTTAGTAATTTTATCATCATCAATACATCAACTATTAATCATCCTTAACTTGCAGGAAAAAGTCCGAGGCGCTGAAGCATCAAGCAGGCCTGTCTTAGGACATGCCCAACAGATATTGTTGTCCGGTTAAAAATATCTTCTGCGTATAGCAGTAGTAAACAAGTGACGTGATAAATTTTAGAGCTTTTTACGTGTTTTTAATTAAATTGAGCGCGAGCATCATGACACAATAAATGCTGGAAAAAAAACGAATTATGTCCGGGTGTAAAGCTCTTTATTTGTGAAATCATTTTTCTTGGGGTTAAATTTACAAGATGAAAACAATCTTTAGCAAAAAGCGGATTAGAACAACAAAACTCATTCGATGTGACACTTTTTTTTTATCTTAAGCTCCGTGAGTAATTCTTCAGTTAGAAGAGTGATTTTATACAATAGCGAAGCATTTTGTAATTGTGGGTTTCTTTCAAGGAAACAGGTGCAAAATACTAAATTCCTTTTTTCAGCTGCTCTTAAGCTACTTTTAAACTAATTTCTAAAAAAGTTTTAGTTTGAGATTTGCTTTTAAGTCTACTAGTAATACGGCTGGAATGAATCGCTTTCAGCCGTCTTGACTATACCAATTATGTGTTACATGTATTTTTTTATTGTAATTTGAATTTGAATCAAAGTTTAAATTTGGATAAAAATTATTGAAATTGAAATTTTTAATTCCAAGTAAAATACAATAATTCTTCATCTTCTTGTTTTAATTTCATCCAAAAATAATACGAATAATAATGCTTTGCCTTCTTGAAATAAAGACATTGAGTTAGTAAAATCTTTAAATTTTTTTAGAAATAAAAAGTAATCTCTTAGCAAAACACATAAACGAAAAAGCATTCGGCTATCGAATTTGCAAAATTTTTATCAGTATATGATCATACAAATGTTACTACAATATATGGGCATATCCGAAATCAGTTCGTCGTAATCGCTTGACGTTTTCTTATAACTACAAGTCAAAAAAATAAGTTTTTTCTTTATATGACCGTATTGACTGTATGCTGCTTTCTGTATTAAGCAGAGTCATCCGTGTAGGTAAACAGTGTGCTGCCATTTAGGGATATGTTGTGAAGTGCCTTTTCCAAGTGAACAGCGGACAAAGCAGACTTCGTATCAAACTCGCGTCGTTCTGCTCTCAAGTCAGAATGAAATCACCTGAGCTATTCCGCAAAAAAAGAATCAGTTAATGTGATAGTGATGAGAATGATCATCATTATTTTCTTATTCATATCGAACCGATTCTCGCTCGTATGAAAAGTGAAACACGCTCATGAAATCAGCCCAATAAAAAAAACGCTAAACATTTTAAAAAATCAGGAGACTGATCAAAACATTAGACAATTTTTCGACATATATACTTTACTGAAACCAACGGAGAAAATTCTTAATGGTTTTTTGTTGAGTAAAAGTAATAATACTGTATTTTTATTGATTTAAAGCACAAAACATCATATGTTAATTGGAACTATGAAAGTTACAGATTGTTTAAGCAGACTGTTGTCAAGTTGCTATTTTTAAATCATATCTTTTAAAAACTATGTTAAAGTTATTTTAGACTAAAATGGTTTTAACTTTATCTTTTTGGTAAGGAGTGGTAAAAACTTGGCAAATAATGTCGCGATGACAAGTTCGTAATACATATAACCAGGGTTACCATTTTGTGCTTATTTCTAAGGGTGTGCTTATTTTTATAAACATTGTCTTTAAAAATTTTAATATGCTTATTTCTAAAAAATGTGCTTATTTATACTTATTTTTTACTAATTTTATTTTAATTTTCCAGAAAATTTTTAGAAATGCGCTTATTACAAGGTTTTCGCTCTATGTCCCAAGAAAAAAAGTCGTTTTTTGGTTAAAAAACAACTAAAGATCTCTTTTTTTGAGAAATCAATACTTTTTCGGGGCAAAAACCAAGAAATTCGAGACAGATTCAAAGTGAAGAACTTTTTTTTTTAGAGATCACTACTTTTTAGGAACAAAAATCAAGAAGTCCAAAACAGATTCCAAGTGAAGGCCTTTTTTTAGAGATCACGTCATTTTAAAAAAGAAAATCGTGAAATCCGAGACTGATTCATGTTTGAATGTTAATTTTTGAACCTCTTGGGATAACCGGAATTCGGATCACAAGTTTCGGATGGGTCCCAAATCTTTGCTCTCTATTTCTGCTTGGCATTTGGGTCGCCAGAAAAAAGTTGAGAAGCCACTGCTTTCATTAAATGCATGAACCATTCAAAAGTAAAAATCAAAAAAAGGTTTTCACTGCGAAAAAAGGCTAAACAATTGAGATTTTTAGGCTTCTTTAATTTTGTTTAGTCGTGCTTACTTTTTGGTCAGTTCGGATGGCAACCCTGCTAACAAGGGTTGCCATCAAAACTGAAAACAAAATGCTGTAGCAAAGGTATTTAAATTACTTCTTTCTTTATCGTATGTTAATAAATTTAATTTACGCATCCTGCAAAAATCAACGAACTTGAACTAAATAAGATGTCTGCATGTATGTTTGTTTGTTTTTATTTTTCAGCGCAAAACATATTAAAAACTGACAAAAAAGGAAGCAACAAAAAACGATGTTTGTTGTAATTGTGAAACTATAGATTTTAAATGCTTAAAGTAGCCAAAAATAATATGTCCACAGCGAAGATTTTGAAAAAGACTTGTAATATCATCACCAACCTCATTACATATATATGTTGACTGCCGAACCTACCGTTCAACAGCTAAAATGCGTTGCAATTTTCGAAAAACCTTTGTCCTTTTAATCCAAGCGATTACATGAAGCAAGAAATGCGCTTTTTTGTAGGAAAGACAATTGTGTTGCGACTTAATTTCTTACATGCCTTTGAACGAAGATGTACGGAATCCGATATTTGACTTTCGTTAATCTGTGAAATTATCTCTGGTTTCAGTAATAATAAAATGCCACAGACGCTCGTGGTATTAACAAGAGATTTAACTTAATTCGTCTTTACATTAGTAGTAATTAATAAAACAAAAAAATGTATTTTTTAAGCGATTTGATTTTATTTGTTAGAGGAAATTAATACCTTTTTTTTGAAAATATAAAAATATTTATGTTTCTTTAAAAAAAGTAAAATATTGTAAAACAGATAATTTTTATCACTAAAACTTTTATTAAGTTTCACTAAAATTTAATTTCACTAAAACTTAATAAAAGTTTTAGTAAATGTTTTCTATGATTCATAATCATTATGGACATCATTTATCATTATAAGTCGACTGGCAAGCTCAATATGACAACACTCTGTCTCGCGAGTAGAAGGACGCGAGTTCGATGCCCAATCGACCCAAGTGAATTTTGTTGCAGCTTTAGAAAAAGCACTTTGCAAGAAATTCCTCATTGTGTTCACGTGGTTTACCTATAACGGTGACACCGCAGAAACAGAAGGCAGGCTACAGGCCAAAACGCCCATACGAAGAAGAACATCCTTATTATCTGGACACATGGGTCACCAAACTACGGCCCGACGCTTTATTTTTTCTTGCCCGTCACATGTTGTCTTGAAGAAGCTGAAACACAACAGATTATATCAGCGTCTTTCAAAGTGAGCCAATTGGCTATCTCTAAAAAGGAATTTGTAATATTTGATGAGGAAAGAACCGAAAAGGAATTTGAATAAAATGTAAGTTGATTCAAAATTATCTATTTACAATAAAGATTGGCACATCCTTTATAGCTGCCACATGGCAGTTTAAAAAGATTGCTTTGTTAAAGTGAAGACCTTTTTTTGGTCTTTATATACATGGAACCTTATTTATTTTTGTAAGAAAAAACAGAAAGAAAAAAGGTCTTCAATTTATAATAAAAAAATTTTTTCGCAAAATAGTTTTGCATATACAGTAGCTCTTTTCGTTTGCATTTGGCCCGTTATCATTACTCCTCACATTTATTTGGTCCTTTATGAAAAATTTTAGTAATCCCTGGATTAGAGTATAATCCAATGGTTCCCAACCAGGTCCGTGAAAAGGTTGCAGGGGGTCGGCGAGTGCACTGGAAATTGACAGAATTACGTAATTAACAGTATTCAATAAATTTCACGTGAATGAAGGCAGCAAACTTGTACATACAAAAATAATGTAGCGGAGTAAATTGTTTCCGTATTTGGCTAAGAATTGTGATTTAATTTTGTTGATTGTGATGGTTATTCAAACTTGGAGATTGAAATTACACGTTGGATCAGCCGTTATGATGTCTCTATTTCTCCCAGTTCTATGCCAAGCATTAGTAGCAGATCAGACATTAGCAACAGCATAACCTTTAGCAAAAGAACAGGTTGCAATGGCAGCGAAAAAACGAAAGTATAATGGAGAATATATATCATAGGGATTTACCGTTACGTTGAATCGCGATGGTACAGAAAAACCTCAATGCTTCCTTTATGGATTATAGTTCTGGCTAATAGTAGCATGAAGCCAGTAAAACTAAAGGAACACCTAAACGTTAATCATCGGGGAAACATTTTCGTCCGCCGCGATACATTTTTGCAAAAGAAGGCAAGATTTGAAGTAAGCGGAACTTTGTATAAGTACGGGTTTATTCCCACCAAAAAGCCTTTGCTTCTATCAAGTTACAAAGTTGCTTATCGGATTGCCAAGGAAAAGAAGCCGCACACTATTGCCGAAACACTAATGAAACCCTATGCTCTTGAAATGACTGAAATAGTTTGTGGCTCAGAACAGACAAGGAAACTTGAAGGTATACCAGTGTCAAATAAAGTTGTTAATTCAAGAATACATGATATTTCAGAAAATATTATCAAACAAGTGATGGAAGAATTGGCATCTTCTCCTTTCTCATTTAGCTTGCTGCTTGATGAAAGCACTGATGTTTTTTACTGCAGTCATCTGGTGAGTTATGTGCGTTATGTTAAAGGCAATAAAATCAAAGAATTTTTGTTTTGTGGACCTCTTTTGGATACTGCAAAGACTAGCGATGTGTTTAAAATGGTAAATGAATTTTTTGTCAAGTAAAATTTTAATTAGAAAAAGAAATTAGGCTCAATTTGTACGAATGGAGCACCAGCGATGCTCAGAAACAAATCCGGGTTTGCCGCTTTAATAAAAAACGTTACTCACTGCATGCTGCACAGGCATGCCTTAGCAGAAAAAACTTTGCCATTAACTCTTAAAGAAGTTCTGTCTGATTGCGTAAAAGTAGTTAATTTTATAAGAAGCCGAGCCATTAATCATCGTATCTTCAAAGCTCTTTGCCGGGAACTTGGATCAGATTACGAGGTGCTTTTGTATCATTCAGAAGTGCGTTGGCTTTTCAGAAGCGAAGTTTTGAAACGATTACAGAAGCTCAAACAAGAAGTGTCATTATTTCTGAAAAATAAAAAATGTCCCCTTTCTGAAAAATTTGAGTCGAAATCATTTTTGTACGGCCTATCCTACTTGGTATATATTTTCGGTCATATTAACAACGTTCATCGTGCCATTCAAGGGCCAGGTGTGACAATAATGAATGCAGCTGAAAAACTGAACGCGTTCTTGCTCAAGTTGTCTCTTTGGAAATGTAGATTGGAAGTAGATAATTACGCTAACTTCCCAATGTTAGAAGATCTTATTTTGAAGGATGAAACTCAGAAAGAAAGTGACATTTTTATTTCTATGAGAAAGGAATTTTGTTCACACTTGGATACTTTACAAACCTCCTTTGAAGGCTATTTTAATTTGGATAGCTTTGAAGGTGAGGCATGGATTCGAAATCCTTTTCTCATTGACTTGAACAGTATTGATGACAAAGATCCCAACAAAGATGACCTTATTGATTTGAGAGCAAGCGTACTTTTACACTTTGAATTTAATGCTACCTCTCTGGAAAAATTTTGATGCTCTCAACAACATTCCTACCAATCTCTGGCAAAACAAACAATTAGCACTCTGATTCCATTTGCTACTACTTACCTTTCCGAGGTTGCATTTTTGGCTCTTTTTACTATAAAAACCAAACACAGAAATCGTTTGGACGTTTAACATGATATGCGTGTAGCTTTATCAGAAACCAAACCACAGTTGAGTTTTTTGGTGCTAAAAAGACAATAATAGGCTTCTCATTAAATTGCACCTGTATTTATTTGAAGTTATTTTTCTGATGGTTCTTGAATGTGACATGTTATGTTTGAGTAATTTTATAATTTAATTATACAATATTGCATATAAAGTTCTCTAGTATTTATAAATGTAAGCGTAGTTTTCCCAAGTTTTTGGTTAGGGTCGGTCTTAAAAATTTTGGGGTCCGTAAGCTTGATAATTATTTGAAAGGGTTCCGTGACTAAAAAAAGGTTGGGAACCACTGGTGTAATCTATTAACCAGGTTCCATTTTGCGCTTATTTCTAAAATTTTAAGCTTCTTTTGAAGGAAAATATCTCTAAAAAATAGTAATTTAAATTAAAAATCTTGTTTTAAAAAACCTGTTTATTTCGGAATTATTTATTAAGATTTCAATGTTATTTTCGTTTATAGCGCTAACTTTCTTTTAATCATGTCTTAAAACTCACAAAATAATCGGAAAAGATTTTAAATTTCTTTGTGTAATGCGACGACATTTTTGCTTTTTTCTCCTTAAATTCTTAAAAAGAAGATTACGATAATAGTTAATTGTGAATCGTTGGAGGTGGCAAAGAATTTTTACAATTGCTGCTATGTGACCGTAATTACAATTCAGTCTGCTTAAGAGAACCTGCTCTAAATTAATTCTTTTTAAATCAAAAAAATGTTTTTCCAAATTCAAAGAAAAACCCAAAAAAACTTCTCAAATTGGTAATAAAATAAACCTTTTCAACACGTAAAACTTATTTTAAAATTCTGCGGGAAAATCCGACTCGGGCTAAATCGATTAAAAAGAAAAAAAGTGTAATAAAAACGCGGACAATAATATCTGCAATGGCAAACTACAGCAAAAATTACGAGTTCTACGTTTTATTTTAGTGAAATAGAAAAGAGAGATTCAAAACCTCGCATGACAGGCAATAATACGTCATCACAACATCTGCGTTTCATAGACGGTATGGTTTTTTTTGTTTTAAATTGCCAAAATTTATATAAAAGGCGATAGCTCAAAAAAAATAAATAAATAAAGATTTTCTTTGTTTTTTTTTTGTTTTGTAAAAAATCTTCAAGTAAAACATCGAGTTTGTTAATGCTTTTAAAAAAATATCTGAAATAAATTATGATTTTCAAGGCTAATGCGTTAAAAAAAGTAACAACTAAAATTTCCTTTGAGTTAAGTTGAGAATGGTCCAAACAATAAAAGAAAGAAAAAAATTTAATATAATAAAAAATTAAATGAGGCTAGTTATTCAAAAAAATGTTACTCGCCGTGCAGAGGATGATTGGAATTCATTTTCATTTGAGCGAAAATACGCAGATTTTTTCTTCTGTTTCACCAAAACAACTCTTACATATAAAAAAGTAAAGATAAAAGAAAAAGAAAGTTTGTTTTTTTGAATTAAAATAAACCGTAAACCGGTGTTTAAGCATGAAAATATTTGTCTTTTTTATTAAAACGTGTAGAAAAAAGTAAAACGAGGATGAATGAACAAACGAAGTGTTTTTTTCCATGCAAAGAAAAACACAAACATAACCTAAACCGCATTAAATACTTTGCGTATTTTTCGCATGTTTGCGATATACACAAGGCGATCTACGACGGTTAAAGTCTTCAAATTTGATTTTGAAACGCCTGCTTGAAAACGACTGCAGCTGCGTAACGAAGCAAGCTCGCCAACCGATAAAAGTTAATCTCATAACAGCGAATCACTGTTGCCCTGAGTGAGTTTTTCGAATCGTGGTTTTCTCCACGCACCGCCATGTTAAGGTAATTAGCACCTATCCTGTTCGCAGTGCACCTGGTAAAGTACGGCACAATAATAAATAACAGGCTTTTGTGTGTCGATTCTGTCAAGAAAAATCAAAGCAAAAACACAGCTTTGGCATTTGTACCCGCACCTGATTTCCCTTCGCCAAAACCATGGGTTTATTATTACAGGCTTCGTTTCAAATTTACTGATTTTAACCACGCGAACTAAGTAAACAATATTAAATAACACCATTGTAATTATTGATTAATATATTATTATGTAAATTGGCATTTGCGCTGTGGCTCAAGAACGATATTATGACGTACAATTTGTTAGTTTTAATTTTAGCCAAAGATATTAAAAGTCGTCAGAATTATCAATATAGTACGTTTTAACATTAAGGTTGGTTACAATCAAATTCTAAAGGATTCCATAAGCTTCAGCTGATCATGAATGCATTTTTGAAAAAAGAACAAACATTAAAGAAAAAAGTTTTTATGCTATCATAATTGTCTTAACGGTACTATGTATGTTCCAAATCTAGAAATCTGATTAAAAAATTTTGATAAAATCTTTTTTTTTAGTCATCACTAGTTTTTGGGACGAAAATGGAAAAATTAGACACAGTTTCTGAGTGATGACCTTTTATTTAGCCTTCATCAGACTTTCAGCGTATTACGTGTTCCTTTTCAACTTTAAAACCTTTACAGTTTTCCACTGACAAAAAAGTTTGGGAAACACTGCGACAAACGAATATAAAATAAGCAATATTATTACAATAGTTAACGCTAAAAAATTATGAAAAATATAATCTTAAAATAAAGTAACAAATTTAGGAAGCCAGTTGGTCTTTTAAAGTGCGTCGAAAAACCAAAGGAAGATTATGAAAGTAAGACAAAAAGTCTTTAGTTTTGAAGCAGAAATATTTTTGTTTTTAATAGTACTGTCTATCAATTTAAAAAAGCCTAATCTTTCAGATTTGTTAAACAGAGCAAAACTTTTAATAATTCAACAATTAATCTAAAAGTGAAAACTGAACAACAACGTTTTTGTTTTTCTTGTTAATATTTCTTAAAATACCATATATTGTATGTATCTATTTAAAGACTTTTCATTGGCCATATAACCAAACAATAAATAGCACAAAACTGACACGGTGTTTTTATCATGAAAGTTTGGTCTTGTAGATATAAATAATTTCAAAAACGACAAAATTGTTTGTAGGAAATCATAACAAAAGAACTTGATTTATTTAAAAAATTCAAAGCAGCATCTATTGTCATGCTCAGTTAAGTTTTTTTTAATTCTTTCAAAACCGGAGCAAGTGAGTGTAAAATCAACGATGTTTTATTTTGAAAACCAATCGATTGACGCTAACTTTCAAAACTTCCAGGTGTGTTTCGTATAAGCGTCCTGCCGAACTTACAAGCCTTTAAAAGCGGCTGACAAAAACTTTTTTCCCTTTGTTGTAAAACTAATTAGGACACCTGTGCAGTCTTAATAATTACTTTGATCATCCCTAGAAGCTTTTTTAAATCATTAGGAATGTAATATGACCTTCGGTAGTTAAGTGCCATTGGTTTAAAATACACGTTGAACACGAGAAACAGAAATAATAAAGAAAGTTGGGAGATACTTTGGATAGAATTTTCTAGCCTAACATCCGGGCAAAAAACGAAAACAAAGAAAGGCGCGAGAGTACTTGATGCGAGAGTAAGATATCCGATCACAAAAAATGAATAGAAATTCAATTCTTACTTTCTTTGTACACGTTTTTTCGTCGTTTAGAACAGGTGCGTCGAGATAAAAATGGTAAACTCTGTTTTTCTAATTTGACATGCATTTGCAAAAACAATGGTCAATGCCTTTTATGAACGGATGTTTGCCAATGTTTCCTTGAACACGGCCACACCAGTTTGTGGTTAACAGCTTTCGAAAATGATTATCTTAATTAGTTAAACGGTTCAAGTTCGTAAATCATTATTTTATTTTAGTCAAATTTAATGATGTTGAATGCATTTGCTTAGCAGAAATAAATTGCAGTGTAATAGTTTGTTTACAATTGTTAAAAACCACAATTGTCCTTGATAAATCTCTTTTTGTGCAACTAAAAAGAAAAAACGAACAAGTTGTGTATATTTTTCTGAATAGATAAAAGATTTTTATGTCAAGACAAAAATTCAAGTTCGTTTACATCGAAAATACCACCATAAAACAATGCTAATAAAATTAAGTTTTTTCCGTCACCCGTCAGTATAAACTACTCTGACCGGGAAATAAACTTGGAAGCGTTTATTGCAATTGATCGCTATTCTATTTATTTCAAATCGAGAAATTAAAGGGAACAATTTTGCTTCTTTCGTGTCAATTTCTCATCAAATTAGCTACGTCTTCAAAGGTTTAGCGTTACTTTCATTTGATTTGGAAAATTCGATTGACCGGAAGCTTTTCTTGATTCTCAGAGTTAGATTCAAATGAAACAAAAATGATTCGCGAAAAAAATTGAACTTGTGTTTTCATAATAAAACAGCGATTGAAAAAACTGTTGAAAAATAGTTTTCTTGAAAAATCTTTTGCTTTAAAAAAAGCCATATTTAAAAGGGGAAGATTTTTATCGTAAGTATTTTGCTATTATAATGTGTATTTGTTTTGCTAGGCACTTATATAGAGGCATAATTTAAAGTGTTTAAAATATCAAAATCGGTTAGAAAATTCGGTAAGGAGATCTCGTTGAAACAAGATAAGTTTACGTTTAAAGAGTTTTTTGTTGCCGAATGTACGTAAAAAACGTTTGAAAAAAGGAAAATACGCGTAGCCTTGAAACGTGATTTTATAACCCAGTGGTTCCCAAACTTTTTTTTTTCACGGCGCCGTAATGAAAAAAAGGTATTCAGTTTCACTACTTCTTTGAACAACCTTTTTTTCTCCGAAAATCAGGGTGTTCTCTAAAAAAAAAAAAAAAAAAGGTCTTCACTTCGATTTCATCTCTGATTTCCCTATTTCCCTCACGAAATCAGGCTGTTTAAAAAAGGTCCTCAATCGGAATCGTTCTCTGAAGGGAACGTTGCTCCTAGCAACCTTCACACTGCAATTATTGTGAGAAAAGCAGTAAGTACAACAACTTTCGCATACTTTCGCGGCGCCCCTGACAAAGTCTCGCGGCGCACAGTTTGGGAACCGCTGTTATAACTCTTTATTAAATGCTATTTATTCGAGTAAAAGAGTTGTTTTTTGTGCGGCAGAAATTAACTTGATAAGTTATACATTTTTAACCCTTTGAGTGCTATTATCACCACATAATATTTGGCTGTGTTTGCCAAAAGTGCTTTTATGATGATTTCTTATTATTTTGCTTATTTTTTATCTTAAGTTGTTTTTTAGTATTAACTTTTTGAAATCTTCAATTAATTATAGTGCACAAAAGATTGGTGCACAAAACATTAGTCATTAATTCTTGGTCATGTCGTAAAAGAAAAACTGATGGGAAAACTTATATTTTTATGAATTTCATTTTCTGTCAAAAAAAATTAACATTGTAGGTGAAACTATGCAAAAAATATGCTAATGCAATAATCTGTTTTTAAGATATTAAAAGTTAAAAACAGATGATTTTGATAATTTTTTGCGTACTAAGGGCACAATTATTAAAGAAATTGAGCACTCAAATAGTTAAAGTCCAGTAAAAGGATCTTTTGTAGAAAGCCCCCCCAGCGCAATCTGCAGTACTTAAAACGTGGCGGGGATGTTTTTCTCACCTATTTTGTTTGCGGGATCTTTTGTAGAGAGCCACCGCCACTAATGCAAAAATGTGAGATTTGAGAAAAACACCCCCGCCATGTTTTAAATACTGCAGATTGCGCTGGCGGGGGCTTTCTACAAAAGATCCCAATAGAATTATCTTTTGAAAAACTTATGGACTTCAAAAATCGAATGATTTTTTTTATGAGTTTTTTGACTCACTACCGATTTTTTTTTGTTATATTTCAAGGCGCGGAGATTAGAGTATCTGGAATTCAACTATTACTGATTTTTTCAATATATGTTTACGTTGTACACTATAGTCCTAATTGAATCCCTTGATTGCCTTTCAGAAAAGCGCATTAAGTAATTTGCAAACTACTTATCCTTAAATAAAAAGGAATTCATTCGCATTTAAACCTGTTCTATTTGTAACAGGTCAAGAGCGCTCGGTTCAGACTTGAACTGTATAATTTGCGTAAGATTTCAAGAGAAAATTTTCGGTGAGTCTAACAACTTGTTTCCCTATTAAAAAGAGAAGCCTTTATCAATTTATCGAAGCATGGCTCGGATAAAAGCCCACAAAAGACAAAACCGACGGCGAAAAAACGCGGCCCTGTTGCAGAGGGCCGCCATCATTGTATCAAGTTTCAAGCGATTGGACTAATCAATGAAAGCTGTTTGCGACGCATCGTAATCAACCTATCAAATTAGCGCGATAACAAGGCCGAGTGGTGTTAAGAACATCGATTTTCGCACCTTTATTTTTATCGTGGCGCACAATCAAATAATAGCTCCCTTTCAAAAAGCGCGAAGCTTTATCAAAACAAACATTTCAACAAATAAACTGGCGAGTACTCGTCGCAGACAGCCGTTCACATGCTAATTGCTATAATGGGTCTAGTGACTAAGAAGCCGAAGGCGAACGTGTCCATTGCCGGTCTTAATACTGTCCCACCGAGTAATAAATCAAAAAATCTTCTATATTAACTTGATAACGCGCATTACGCTTCATGCGCTGAGAACATCCAGGCACACATCTATCAATCACGTGTGTTTGCACAAAACTTGGGATTTTGTCGCAGAAAAAAACAAAAATTAAGCTTACATCTGGTTACAATCAAGTCGAGCCATTCAACGTTAGAGCCTGCTCTTTATTTTGATATATTTTCTAAATCACCGATCTTCCAATAGAATTTTTCATGATTGTTGGTGATTCTACTGCTTTTCTCCATTTGTGTGCAGCAAGAAATTTAATATTGTGGCACTTAAAATTTTATTTTTTCAATGGACGCGTTGCGAAATGGTCAATTTCTAAAAGCTTGACAAAAGCAATTATGACCAGGGCGTCAAACCGGACCCAAACCCGATCCGTAAACCGGTATTAACCGTCATTACTCTTTGAACTTGAACCAGAACTGAACCCGTAAAACTTTAATTTGCCGAACCTGAACCTAAACTGGAAATTTATTTTAAACGGATTCGGTTCGACGCTCTCGTTTTAATTTTATACACGCTAAATGAATCACAATTTTGTGTGTGAAGTTGCCACAATTTTTTGGTCACTGACTTGCTGTGTGGCAAAACAGAGACGTCATAAACGACTTTTTATAGGCGATAAATTGAAGCATAACATTGGTCACGTGACCAAAAGAAAGCGCAATTTAAAATAGATAGTATGCTAAAGCAGTAAAGCGAAAGATTTATTAAAATAGAGACGCACCCAAAATAACGAAACAAAGTTATAGACAAAAATCAAATTTTAAGACTATGATGATTATTTTAAACTTTGTTAATTATCTTAGTACAACATCCACAACTTTTTGGTTGCTGCCTGCCGCATTACAGAGTTAGTTTAACTAATGACCGCTAGAGTTGCGCTGGAAATATGTCCAGCCATTTAGCAAAACATTCAGCTCCCATCTATCTCCCCCAAACGAAGAAGACCGCTAGAGTTTTGGTAATTAGATAAAATCATCCATTAGGCGCACAAAACAATAAATTTCATTGATAATATGCTTTTTACTCCTACTTATTGTAATAAATAATTTTTAACGACAGAAATTATTGAAATACAAATCGTAAAACATTGTAGGCCTATAGATGATTTTTTTAATCTTACTTGCTTGGAAATAAACTTGCGAATTCAATCAATCTAAGCAGCTATTTTAACATTAAAATTGCCTACAAAATTGTTCAGTCAACAATTTGTACCAAAAGTGAACCAAGCAGCTTGACTATACATGTAATTGCTTCGTAAAAGGGAGAAGTTAAGTTAAATTTGTGACGGAATGACGCAAGTAGACTTTGAACTGCGACCGTGTCAACCACGTTAGCTCTTTAACTATTTAGCCGCGATGCCAATTTTGTATAACAAACATGCATATTTTCCTAAATTAAAATAATAGACTACTGTATTTTTACCAAATTTTAAATTGGTGCACTTTTTTAACATATAAATTAAAGATTTTTAAAGTAAAAATTGCGCACCCCAGGTTGAGGAGCACTAAACGTTTTTAGGAGAGGTTTGAAGTGGGTGAAATATTGTAAAACATGTAACACTTATATTGCTGATTAAAAAATTATAAAAAAAAAGGCAGAAAGATTAACGACAAGGAGTAGTAGTCCCAAAAGTTTTAGAATATCTAGGCGTACTACAAAACGAGCTGCTTGAAAAATTGCAAAAACAAGCCAAAATGCTATTTTGTATATAAAATTTGACTTCATTCAAAATTTTGACTGATAAAACTTAGTAAATAGACTCCTGAACAACCGAAACTATAAGGTTGTGTAAGTTTGATGACGTCATAAAGCCCTGAAAAAAAATTGACTTCATTGACTTTAGCGGGGCCAAGTCATAACGTTATAGCATGCCGACAAAGTAGAAAGAAAATACTTCATAGAAAGACTTGCACGGTTGCTATTGCTAAATCTTATTTGTCATATATGCAGGTAAGCTGCCAATCTAAAAGGGATCTAATAAACCCAAGCAGAGGTGGGCATTTTTTTCTTCAGGAAAGCTCAGCGCAACTGGTGCAATGCGCTTTTTAGATCATGAAAAGCGCAATGTGATTTTGAAATCATGTGAAGCGCAGAGCAATAAGCGCAATTTATTTTTCGTTTCTTGTGAAGCGCTGCGCAACAAGCGCAATGTGATTTTGAAATTTTTGTAAAGCTGAATGTAGACTATTTTAAAACTATATTTAGCGCGGCGCGACGTGATTTTTAAATCAATTAAAACGTAATGTATTTTTTCAAATTATAAGTGCAGCCTAATGCGTTTTCCAATCGTCCACATTAAAAAACAATTAAAATTGATTGCGCTTTTGCAAAATAGGATTATATAAAGCGCAACAAAGCGCAATTGATTTGTTTAATCTTTGATGCGCAGCGCAATACAGCGCAAGTAATCTTTTTATTTCTTGGTGCACAGCGCAATTAAGTGCAACTTATAATTTTTTTAACGAAGAATGTAACGCTTCTAAAAAAGTATAAAACCCCAATTGCGCAAGTTGGGGAGGTTGCGCTTTGCCCACTTCTGCATGCACACGCCAGTATAAAAAATTGATTTTGATACGCCTGCACAACGTCTTTCAGGGCGAAGCTCCTAGACCTCTCGGTTCTCTTACCTCATTGTACTACTATCAACGGGTGGATATAGCTATAGACGCGCAGTTTTAAGACTCTAGTTATGCTTCTTAGCAACTCAGTAATGCCTGGTGAGTATCCGCTATTTTTAACAAGACTGCGATTGTGGGATTAGTGCTTATTGTAACAGCGATACTTGATGTAATTGCATAATCGGAAGAGCACTTTAGGAAACTCCTCCCGGCAAAATACGGGTATAAAAATTCAAGTTGATTGCAGAAAAGTAATTTTAAGGAGACAGAGATTTTTCGAGGGGACAAAAATTTTGCCAGGGGGAAAGGGTCTTCACCTTTTGGTTACTTGTCACCAGCGTAAAATAGCCCGAAAAACTTGATATCAAAAATAAAATTACAAAAAATTTTCGCTTGCACTGTTAGGGCTAGCAAATTTTCTGGCACTAAATATGTTTTTGAGGCATAAAATGCACCTGTGCAAATGTTTCTTAAAAAAATGGAAGTTATTTTAAGTCCAAATAATGGTTTATTTCAATGTGATGTGCACCAGATTCAATCATACAATTGTCTTTTTCGAGGTAAAATTAATCATTTCAATGCATAACACTTTTAAATTTATTTTTTGGCGCAGAAAAATGTTTTGAATAGCATACATAACAAAGCTAATACATTCTGCTCAGTTATAAGCCTATTTGTTACGTATAAGCTTCTTGGTAAAATTGCGATGCGGGCAAAATTGTTTTTCCCCTTTATCAAATTCTTTGTTCTGCTATGTCTATGGCCACGATCTACGAACCTTGCATGTCCTTGGTTTATAAGCTTGCAAAAATGGACATAAAAATATTTTATTAAATTGAAGAACCAAACATGAATCGGAAAACGTATAAACCGCTAATTGCTTTTTTTAATCCGAACCGGAGCTGAATCGGAACTGAAACCAAAAAAATAAAATTTGCTGAACCAGAATCGGAACAAAACCATTAAGAATAAAATTTGCCGAACCTAAAGCTGAACCGGAACGTTATTTTAAACGGTTCAATGTCCTGGTTATGACGCAACAAATAAAAAAAAATTACACTTGAATTTTTTACAGTGATTTATTGTCGAGCTTAATCATTAAAAAATTACGAAAATTTGTTGATGACTTTTTTTTAGAAGAGATGTAGACATAGTCGTACCGGCCGGGGGGCAGGAAAAAATTGTTCCCCCAAGTCTCAAAAATTTGGGCAAAATCGAAATTTTTCAAGTAGCGACAAAAAATTATTTGGGTAAAAATAATTTTTTGTGCACCGAAAACGAACTGCACCTGCGGGACAAAGTTTCCAAATGCGGAAAAACGTTCCAAATTTGAGGTGAAGATCTTTTTCTAGAAATTACTACTTTTTTGGGACGAAAATGGAGGAATTGGACACAGTATCAAAGTGATGATCTTTTTATATCTTCACTCACAACTTGGGACGAATTTTATTCTAATATCAGCAAAAATGGTAGAAGATCATGATTCGGGCAAACATCAAAAATATTTGGGCAAAACTGATATTGCCCACCAAAAATTTTTTCGCCTGGTACGGCAATGGATGTAGATGTTGCTTTTGTCAAAAAATCACTTATATTTTTTTTTGGTTTGTGTTGGTTTGTCTAATGCTATAAATTTTTTTGAAAAAGCAATTGCTTTTCAATATTAGGAAAAATCATAAAAAGAACGACTTTATTAGCAAAAATTTTCCGAAATAAAGGATTCAAATTCTGGTCTTTTTAAATGATTATAACCAATTATTCAATTTTAAAGAATAAAAAAATTATTTTGAGACTCTATTGTTACAAAAAGACAAATAACGACTTTTCAATTAGCTATCAGCTGGCATTGTGGTCGAGTGGTTAAGAGCGACGATCGACATGGTCTTGGTTCAAAACATACTTGCGCCATTCTGCTGTGTCCTTCGAAAAGAAACTTTTCCCTTGCTTGGTGGTCTTGACAAGCATTTTTAAATTTCAGTCATATCTCTATAAAACTAAAAAACCAAAATAAAAAATTCTACCGGACAGCAATATCTTGGTATCTTCGGAAGCGCCTCCGACATTTTCCTGGGAGTCAGGAGGATAAACAAAGAGTTTGCAAGGCAAGATCTAGAGTTGTCTTCAAAACGTTTTATTGCAGGGCGCAGGCAAACAAGTTACTCATTTATTGGCTTAGCGCAAAAAGCTCTACGAGCCAAAAAAATAGAAAATGTTTAAATGCCGTTGGAGCATGACATAAATAACTGAAAATTTAAAAACTACCGGTTCTACTGGTGATATATTGTAATAAGCCTGTATACTCAAGATTGCTACAACTTCATCTATGACCCAAAAGTTGTCAATTTTTTTATTGTTTGTAAAAACAAATAAATTATTTCAAACAATTATTGTTGTTAAGCTCTATCAGCCTAATTATTGTATCCTGAAAAATTACACTTACACGAAATTCATTCATTTTTAAATAGCCTATATCTTAATAGCTTGCAATCTTACAAAACATAAAGTTTGTTTCATTTGTAAAAATTTTTGCAGTAAAAATTTTCTCCTTGCAATTTTTACGACAGCATGTACAAATTTCAAAAGATTTTTTAATGTCATACAAATCGAATTCCCTTAATTCAGTGTTTTTCAAACCTCTTCGATCTCAGACCCAAATATTTATTTAAACAGTTGTTGTGTCTCATCATACATGTAGGTTTAGCAATATCTTAAAATTTTTTATCGACGTACTGACTATTCAAATTAAAAAATGAATAGTCATACATAAAGTGGCTTATAACTAGAGCCCGCTAAATTCAATAAAGTTATTTTTTCAAGAGTTTGTTACGTCATGAAACTTACACAAGGTTAGTTTCAGTTCCTCAAAAGTTGTTTTACTACGTATTATAGGTCAAAATAAAGTAAAATTTTTGAATAAAATCAAACTTTGTCAAAATTTACTGCATCAAATTTTATTTACAAAAATTCATTTCTTGCTTGATGTTGAAATTTAAAATATATGCTTTAATATTTTGTTTTTCGCTTTATATCACTACAATATAAAAATTTAAAGGCTGCTACCCCTTAATTAGTGTCAACCTTAAAACTTTTCACCCTTCTTTTCTTTATTAGTTCTGAATCAGCTATATAAGTTTTACATGTTTTACAATATTCCATCGACTTTGTGACTGTTTTGGAGACTTTTGGCGCTCTCCACCCGGGCGTGCGCAATTTTCAGTATAAGAATCCTTGATCTATTCTATACAGTGAAATGTTTAACAATTTAAAATTTGGTAAAAAGAAAGTTTTATCCTCATTGACAAGTGAAAAGAAAATATGTCCTTAAATGCGTGTTTGTTAAAAAGTTGGCAACGTGGCCGAGTGGTTAAGAGCGCCGTATTGATGACAAACGTGATTGATACGATCGGGTTCAAAACCTACCCGCGTTATTCTGTTTAGTCTCTGGGAAAGGAATTTTGCGTCACTTTCTTCTGCTTAGCTGTCTTAGCCAGCAGCTCGAAATTTCCGCCACATCTCTAAATATAAAATTTTAAAAAAATTCAACCCGACAGCGATTTTTTTGGATTTCTGAAAGCAGATAGGATAGCCGCTTGATGTTTGTTTGCCCTAAGTATAGCGCCTCCCGCGGTTGCTTGAGAGTCAGGAAGGTAAATAACCAAGAGATGAAATTGAAAATGAAAAAACAGTTGCATCAAATTTACAACGGGTAATATATAAAATTATATTTCTGAATGCATCTTGCAGTTTTTAAACGAGTTGTTGCTAGGCGGAAAAACCTATTTTAATAGTGTTCTTTATCGGGAATCACAAATGCATCGAGGTAAACTGAGATCTTTGTCTTACTGCCGAAAAACAAAATTAATTATACTTTTCAAAACTGCTGTATATTAGCGTGTTAAAAGCTATTTAAAGAAATTTTGTCCATAAAACTTTTACAACAGGCCGAAATCGTTAGGTCAAAATAAAGTCAAAATTGACCAAGAATAAAGTAAAAAAAATAACCCTACTAACAACAATTTATTTCTATGAAATGAATGCTCCTGCACTTTGACTACAAGGTTCGAAATTCTTGGTTGTATTGGAGACAGAGCACAGCAGATATTATGCTCAGCTTCTACAATATACGGTTGCCTTGCCGAAACTTGACATATACGAGCGTTAAAAAGGCTTAGCGCAACTATGTAGAACTGAACGGCACTAACTTTGTAAGATTATTTTCTTACTTCTGGATAAGACGATGACACCTTTATTCAGAAATCCATGACTCGGAAAACTGGTAACATAACTCCAGACCTTATTTAGTTTTTTATTTAATCAGTTATTTCTGTAATTTGTCTTTTAGATTCTCACTGCTATTGCAGATGCGGCCTATTACGTACAAAAAAAAGTTCCCAAACTTTTCAACGAGAGGGTTATAAGCTACCAATTTGCAACGAACCTAAACTATTTGCTAAACTTAAACGTCATCTTTAAAACGTCATCTTTAAAACGTCGTAGAAAATATTACTGAGATGATAAAATTTTTTGCAGTTCAAAAACTTCAATTAAAACAGAATCTTGTGAAATAGTATAATTTGTTCCAGTAGCTTGTGGCCTATTGTAATTATCTTCAGGCCCACTACTAGGCCATAATGCACAGTTTGGAAATCACTGCTTTAACTTGTAACCAAATGGATTCTACGAAAGTTTATAAATTATTAGAACTCAAATGCAATTGACTCCCTGCTTGACCATGTATGACCAGTATAATGGAAAGGAAGGTTTTAGTTAATATTACAAAAGTTAAACAGTTATGACAGAATTCAGCCAGCATTTATGCTGAGCTTAGAAGCAGAAAAGATTAGACCTTAACCGTTTCGAAAATTTAGGCTTTAAAACGAACCAAGAAAGTTAGATTTTACTCTTTAGCACAACCTTGTGCTTTACGACAAAAAAATCTTAAAAAGATGCTTGCGTTATTATTGAAAATTAAAAAACAGCTAGTTTATCCATTCATGATCATGAAAAAAACAGAAGTATTATTATAAAAACAAAAGTAATAGACTTCAAATCACTATATAATTTTTACAAAACATTCTGATTAAAATTTTGTATGCTATTTCACTATAATTTTTTATATATACGCTAGTATTCAATTCGAAATAATCCTAATAGTAAAATAAGAATCGTAAAAAAATATTTCGTCAATAAAAAATAAAAAAATACTTTTTTGTTTATTTTAATGTTTTCCAACCTTTTTGCTTATTATCCCACTTTGGCAACTTAAATTTTGTCATTCCCCTTTTTAGTACTACAAAAATTTTAAAAAGTAAATTACGCCTCAACACAACACATTAATTCCTAAATAAAGTATAGCTATAGTATATTCAATACAGCTGTTATAGCAAATACAGCTGGCTTCGGTGAAGAACAGTTAAATGATTTGGAAATCACTATTTTGTATAACTCGAGGTTGAACTTTCCTTTGCGAATCAATTAACTTCGATTCAGGTTAAAAAATTCAAAAAGACCGTCTTAGTAAAAAAGTTAAAACCGTTTTCCGGCAGCTCTTTGCTCTGGTTAGTCATGAAGCAAAAGAGGTAGTTGTTTTTGAACCATTCTCTCCTTTTATTCTAAAGCCATCATTGAAAATTGTCTTTAATTTAAAGGTGACTTTAAGATCAATCATATATTTTAAAACAAAGGCCTTCAACCAGTGTTGGGATTCAAAATTTTAAGAACAGGCTCTTTTTTATGTAAAACTTGCTGGCAACAGGTTCTCTCGTTATACAGAGATATAGAAATACGTAGACTACGTTAGATAAAGAGCGGGTTCGCTGAACGTGCTGAAATTTCCAAGAATCGGTTCGCGCGAACCGATACGAATTCCTTGAACCCCATCACTGTGTGCAACCTTTAACGCTGGAGGACCAATTAAACAGCGGGCCAGACTTGTATTGGACATTAATTATCATCTGTTTGTTACTACAAATGCGATTTAGTTTTCAACCAGACAACAATTGAGAAAAGCAACCATAATGGATTCAGCATTCTTCATTTTATTACACAAACATTAAAAATTATTTATAAAGACGACGTTTTCGGCTTAATTCAGCTCTCATCAGGTTTCTACAATTTTAGCAATATTAATTAACTTTAAAAAACAACAGCAAAAAACAATGTATATTTTTAAAAAACAGGCTGTACTTTTGACTAACAAGCTAAATTTTAAATCAAAACGAGTGAGAGACTAAATTGACATAAATTAAATTCCAGATTATGATGTTATCGAAAAAAAGAAAAATATTACAACCAAAATATATTCAATAAATATGAAGCTCCGTTTGCGAACATTTGTCGATTTAATTTTAGACTTAACTTTTTTATGAGTAGAGCTTCGTGAATCTTGGAACAAAATTCTGATTTGCATTTACGTATTATTATAAAATTGTTTTCATTAAACCGATTATTAGAACATTTTCCACACAATAAAATATGATCTTTAATTGCACTATCCTGTAGACCAGGGATGGCGAACCACTGACCCGCGGGTCACAGCGTGACCCACCAGTTGTAATTCAATGACCCATCTGATGTTCCAAAATTCCTGGCTTAATCTTTTTTTCGAAAAAATTATACAAGAGCAATGTTACGATTATCGTCTTAAGCCTAGGTTCTTAAACTGAGGGCGCGAAAGGTTTTTCAGGGGGCGAGAGGAACTGGGTGGAAATTGAATAAATACTTGCAATGACAAATTTTTTGGTGTGCAACATCAATTTAGAACAGATTGGACGGTGATGGAAAGTGAAGATCTTTTTTTAGTCTTCACCGTGAATTTTGGCCGAAATTAGAGGTTTTCAATGCTGATGAAAGATGAAAACCTTTTTTTAGTCTTCACCTTGAATTTTGGCCAAAATTAGAGGTTCCTCACTCACTTTACAAATGGCCCACTTTATGGTAAGTTTGATAAAGCTGTTATTTTTTGACCCATCTTTTGAAAAAGGTTCGCCATCCCTGCTGTACACTTTTGAAATTCGGATGCTCCCGGACTCTAGTGATCAAATGTCTGGAAGACATACCGATGTATGTCTTGTTCGTATCGCATGAACACGAGAATTTATAGACAACATTTGAGCAAAGAACCACAGGAGTTTTGGTTTTTATCTGGAAATAATTAACTACTTTAAAAGTTTTATAGATGGGGGATATTTTTTAATTGTACTTGTTTTTTATTGATGCGGAAAGACGATTTGCAAAGTGATGTGATTCCTTACCCAAATACGGTATACAAAAATAATTTTCGAAGCTAATGCTTTGAGAAAATTTGTTAGAAGATTGAAAGCTCGCAAGAATTTTATCAAAAAACGATGAAGGATAACATTATTCAAAAACATCTTTTTTAACTTACTAACTTCTTTATCAAACAAAAAATCGGAGGAACAAATACGCTTGGCTCGGTTTAAAAAACATAGAATTAATCCAGACTTCCATTTAATGGGACACAGCGCGTTAAAATTAAATTGGTGTTTGTAGGTTTTCTGTATATCCAAGTATCAATCCCTGTTTCATTAAGCTTAATTTCAACGTCAAGAAATGGTATGGTGTCAGAAGGGAGCTCTAGTATGAATTTAATATTATTATGTTGAGAATTAAGCAAATCGAAAAATTTAGTACAGTGGTAGAATTATCAAATACAGCAAATATGCCATCAACGTATCTTGAATACAATTTTGGATGAAAGTCTGATTATTTTTCTAATAGCTTATTTTCTATATGAGCAAGAAAAAAATTGGCTAAAGTTGGAGCCAGTGGAGAACTCATACTGACACCATCATGTCGTTGATATAATTTGTCTTTATATAAAAACATTCTTTGGTTGGCCAAACGCAGCAGTTTTATGAATACTTTTTTTTTCATTGAAGGTAGATTGTTTTTATCTGATTATCTTTTGAGTAGATGTACTCAGCAATGATATTAATGGTTTCATTCAAAGGAACATTTGTGAAAAGAGATTGAACGTCAAAGCCAACAAGTTTGTGATCCGCTTTAAATTTGAAGTTATTTATTTCATCACGAAAGTGATCAGTAGAATGTAACATGTATGAATCTGGTATGTAATTTTTGATTATTGGATCAAGAAATTTGGCAAGTTGATATTCTGGGGTGCCAATCATCGATATAACTGGTCTGGCTGGTTATTATTTTTGTAAACTTTGATGAGACCGTACATTTTTCCTGGACTGCTGCCTTTCGAATGAGGTTTTTTACTGTTTCCCTTCCATATGATTTTAGACATTTGTTGATGGACTTCTCTTTTTTAATTATTGGATAAACTTTGGTGTCTTGATTAATTTCATGAAATTTTGAGTTATCATTGATTATGCAATCCAGTTTTGCGTAGTAGTCATGGCTGTCCAAAATGACCACCCCTTTCCCTTTATCGAATTTACAGACTTTAATTCTGGAGTCATCGCCAAGTTTTTTAAGGTATTGTGAAGAGCTGCGTTTTTAGGGTGAGCACAAATTCTCTTACAGGCATTAACAAATTTCTTGAACATGTATTTAACTTCTTCTTTAAAGTTGTCGTCAATAAGTTTATTCTCCTTGTTGATAAAATAAAACAGTTTTTCTACCTGCGCTTTGATGTCATCTGTTTGTAGTTTTTTTGGTAAAATATGGTTATCAAGTCCAAACTGTAGAGCGTCTTCTTCTTCAATTCCTGATGACATCATAATCTGGAATTTAATTTGTATCAATTTAGTTTTAGTCTCTCACTCGTTTTGATTTAAAATTTAGCCTGTCAGTCAAAAGTACAGCCTGTTTTTTTAAAAATATACATTGCTTTTGCTGTTGTTTTTTATGTGTGTGTGTAAATTTAAAGTTAATTAATATTGCAGAAACCTGATGAGAGCTGAATTAAGCCGAAAACGTTCGTCTTTATAAATAATTTTTAATGTTTGTGTAACAAAATGAAGAATGCTGAATCCATTATGGCTGCTTTTCTCAATTGTTGTCTGATTGAAAAAACAACCTCTTTACCGATTTAGTTTTGTTGCCAACCATAAAAAAGTTTCTCGCATTCACTTCAATGAGGGTTTGAAGTGGCTTATTTTGCCCATCACTGTATCTAAATGCAAGAAGCAGAGCTGTAAGACTATAATATTATTCAACAATAATTTGACTGGAGAGTCTCATTAGTTTTTTTTTTAAACTACAAATTTTCGTAGGCCATGTAATTTTGTTTCACCCGCCGCATTTAGACCATAGGCTGCAAGTTGCGCTTTTCTGACTTAAAAAAGTGATTCTGAACCTTTTTCGCATATTTTACCCTGATATCAGTCATGTCGGACAATTTTCAGGGTTTTTCTTGTTAAAAGCTTTGTTTGTTTAGGTTTGTTTTGAACCTTGGTTGTGCGTGAACAAATTTCACGGCGTTATTAACCTGATCATTGACTGGTAATTAATTTGTGCTTTGTGATAAGTTGCAGGAGTAGCAAAAATCATTGCTTTAAAACTGCCTTTATCTGCCGCCTTGGTATTTGATGTCTTTGATTTGCAAGAATAATAAATTTACTTGAAGTTTTCTTTATATGCCAAAGCACTACTGTCATACCGGAAATTGCATTCGTCGTCGTCGTCGTCGTCGTCGTCGTCATCGTTTGAAGGGCATCCACTCCAGGCCAGACACAAACAGAACTGGGGCCGAGGGTTTATCCTTTTACTACCCCAGACTGCTGCACTGCCTGGATCAGATGCTGGCAGTGATGTTATTAAGCCAGCATCGAGTTTCGTCATCCAAAACCGTCAGACCGCGTGCTCCATGTGGTGCCCGATGTATGGGGCACATTGTTAGTACATGGTCTGCGGTTTGCTCTGAGGCGCCACACTCGCAATTCGGTGAAGGAGCGAGACCCCATCTGTGCATGGACGAATGGAATCGCCCAACACCAGTCCGCAGGCGGTTGAGCTTAACCCAAGCTGCTCGGGGTAAGCCCATCCCAACAGGCCTGACACTGGTCCCGGGCACAAAAGCACGGAGCCTGGAAGCACTTTCACAGTACTCCGCGTTCCATTTATGATTTGTCCATTCAGAGGCGCGGATGCCAAGTCTGGCAAGATTGTCCAAGAGATTCCGCGCACCTGGCACAAACGGGCGTCTGGATCTTAGTCTCACTTGGCCAGTATCTGAGGACCCACTTAAAAGACCATGCAAAATATGATCGGGGTCCAGAGATCCACGGTAAGCCAAGGAGAGTGTCGCTCCCAGTCGGCGAAGCTCAGCTGGCTGGATGCCTGAAAGTACAGGTAGGTGGTCCGTTGGAGTGGGACGCAGGCATCCAGTAACTATGCGCAAGGCGTCATTCAAGACACTGTCAATGAGGCGAGTGTGAGCACTGCGACACCAGACTGGCGCACAGTACTCAGCTGTTGAGTAGACTAGAGACAAGGTGGCTATGCGTAGTGTTTTAGCACCAGCACCCCATCCCGAGCCCACGAGTCGCCTCAACAGTGTGACGCGCGATGATAGTTTTTTGCGCAATGCCACTAAATGGTGACGAAACGTGAGCGATCTGTCCAGTTTTACCCCAAGGTATGTAGGGGTTGGACAGAACGGTAAAAGTCTACTATTGTTGTAGACCTTTAGCTCACGTTTGGCCTCTCGGTTGTTTAAGTGAAAGGCTGTCGTCACCGTCTTAGTGTGACTGAGCTTCAACCTCCAAGTCTGGAGATACGCTGACAGTGTGGACATGTCTTGGCTTAATGTCCCCTCCAAGTCCTTCCAGTTTCCAGAAGAGTGCAACAATGCTAGATCATCAGCATAAGCAAACTTGCTGGAAATCATGGAAGGAAGATCGTACGTATAGATGTTAAATAGGAGGGGAGCCAAGGCCGATCCCTGAGGAACGCCGTTTTTAAGACGGCGTAGCCTGCTTTGCTTGCTGTCACCGGTGGTAAGGGTGAAACTTCGATTTCGGACAAGCTCCATGATCATTTTGACCATGTGCTTATCCGGAAGTAGTCTCAGCAGCTTGCAGGTAAGGCCACGGTGCCAGACAGTGTCATAAGCAGCTGTCAGATCGATAAATACGGCACCGGCCTTCTTTTTAGCCTCGAAAGAATCCTCGATGTTCTGGGTTAGCAGAACAACTTGATCTACGGTTGACTTCCCACGTCGGAACCCAGCCTGCTCTTTAGGGAGCAGTGGATCGATTAATGGTTCAACGCGGGCGTAGATAAGCCTCTCGAGGATCTTGTAGGGGACACAGAGCAGAGATATCGGTCGATAACTCTTTGGGTCCCCCACGGGCTTTGCTGGTTTTGGGATCGCGACCACAAGCGCTCTTCTCCAGATCTTGGGAATTTTGAGTCGGCGCAAACAGGAAGAAAGGAAGTCACGTAACCAGGACTTCAAAGCAGCTCCAGCATGGAGTATAAGCTCTGGGCAGATGGAATCAGGACCCGGAGCTTTACCTGGTTTTAAATGTTGAAGGGCAGCAGCAAATTCTCTCTGTGAAAAATTGTCAGAGATATTTACTGCATCTGGTGTTGTGGCCCTCCAAAGGTCAGACACTTCTTGAAAGACAAGTCGAGATGACTTGCGATCAACAGCCTCGTATTTCCCATTTCTAACCAGCTGAGATGCAATAGCATCGGCTGAAACGGGACAATGACGAGGAGAGTGTCGTGACCTACCAGTAAGGTTGTTCAAGATACTCCACGCTTTTCGACTAGAGTGTGAGAAGTCAATGCTCCGAACTGCCTCGGACCATCGATCCCTCCGTTTTCTGTCAAGCTTGGCAAGCAAAGCTGTAGCAGCCAAACTTGAGTCGTCTCCCTGAGGAGACTGCAGAAAGGTTTTATAGAGGGATTCACACTCTGCATCCCAACACGGAATATAGTTATTTCGATACCCGCGTGGGATAGTCTTCTTGGCTGCTTTCTTAATGATGTTACAGAAGTCCTGGTAAGCCGCATCCACATCAAGTGAATCAGGCGGCAACAAAGTCTTTGCGAATTTATTCGTCAAAGCAATGTAGTGACTCCAATTGGCCTTGCGGAAGTTCCATCGCTTAACAGGCATGCTTGGCACTGCCATAGCAAACCTTGGTGGTGTAATAAGCGAGGGTCGATGTTGTGACCTGGGAAACTTCTCAAGGACACGTCTATCCGGTAAGCGACTGTTTGGACCTACGCTAGCGAAAGCTAGGTCTGGATTGGTGCCAGTGTTCCAGCGGCCGGAATAAAAACTGGCAGCGTCCTTGGCATTATATAGGAGGGCAAGACAATTAGTACTTGCCCATCCAGCCAAGCACTCACCATCCGGACTGTTGTCATCATAACCCCAGTCAGCATGACGACAGTTAAAATTGCATTGTAGGATTATTTGATTATTATACTTTTTTGTACCATTAGGCTTAATTGATTTGTGCCAAGATCTAAGATTTTGATTGCTTAAGCCAGGGCTTCTCAAACTTTTTTGTTCTGCGACCCCGTTTTAAAAAAAAATTTTGTGTGACCCCAATTAGTAGTGGATATTTAAAATTAAGGGCCCGAGGCAAGAATTCTCAAAAATTGGTGTTCTCTAAAAACAAAAGACGGTTTTGATCTCGCACTTTGCAATTTTTCTCCGAAAATCATAATGATCTCTAAAAAAAGGTCTTCACTTCGAATCGATCTCCTTTTTTCGTATTTTCCTCCCAAAATCATGGTGATCTCTAAAAAAAGGTCCGCACTCAGAATTGAACTGCCATTTATCTATTTACGTTGCCAACTCCAGGTGTTCTCTAAAAAACAAGGTCCGCACTCAGAATCAAGCTCCAATTTGTCAATTTTTGTCCCCAAATTCTTTGATTTGCCGATTACATGTGCAATAACCATCATTTTTTCCAAAAGTTTCGCGGCGCTACTGGAATTTTCAAAGTTTTGCGGCACAAAGTACAAAATGCCAATTTGTTTAAGAAGCTCGTCCATATTTTAAGACCTCGTCCATATTTTAAGCTCGACCCATAGTTTAAGAAGCCCTGGCTTAAAGCATCATATTAAAGTTAGGTGGATATAGTTGATAAAAAGTGATTGGTTACTGAAGCGACGGCTATAGTTGGACGAGTAGACGGAAGCGCGATCTTCGAAGGAAACTAGATAGGCCTATCCAGTACTACTTACATTTAAACTCATTATAAGTGTTAGTATACTTTATTTCAGCTCCGCTGTAAAAATGTAAAAAAGAAACTGGAGCGTTTCTGAGTAAAAGAAGCACAACAAAAGAAAGAAAAAGCCAAAAAACGATAAACATTATGACTTTTGATCATGAGAAAAAAACAATTTTTGACAGTGTCTTTTAAAGAGAATAAATAGGTACAAAAAATCCAAACCTTTATTCAATTCAAGCATGTCAATCTCGTAGTATACAAAGTCTGTTGAAGAATTTTTTAATCAGATTCTCAATTCAAAATTGTAACATTAAATTTAAAACTATTAAGTTTCATCTATGAAAACGACATAAATTTTTTGCGAGAATTGATTGGATGCTGACCTTTTTCATAGTCTTCACTTTGATTTTAAAATAAAATTAAAAAAAGGTTTACACACAATTTCCTGTGAGGCCGAGATTTGCTACTCAATAAAAGCAAAGACTTTTTTTGTTTTCACTTTTATTTTAACGCCAAATTTAAAAATAAAGGCAATAATTTTTTTTTTAATTTATGTTAATTGTTTTCTTTTTTTCTCTCTTTCTTTTTTTAAAAAAATTAACGTACAGTAGCTACTTCGTTTTAATGGTACGGCGAGCACGCACAATTGACGTTGTGCGTGTAATAACGTATATCGTTTAGCCGCTGTTTCCTATTTCGCAATCACTTTTTCAATAAGAACTTCGAAACGTAATACCTTGATTACAAATAAAATTGAATTGAATTGAAAGGCTCCAATCCACTATAAGCATGGAATAGAGCATTCTTTCTTTCTTTTATTGATCTTTCGGCGCTTAAAATCTCAGCGAAGCAAAAAAAATCAATAAAGCAAACAAAGCATGCTTCATTCCACGCTTGTAGTGAAAAAGAGCCCTAAGGTAAGCCTGTGGCTCAATTTCAAGTACCTAGGAGAAAAAAATTTAAGATTTTACATTGAAAGCCAAATGAAGACAAAAAAATGGTCATCACCTTGTCTGCTAACCGAATTGCAGCTTTCAGCAAATTTTTGGGGTAAAATTTGCAGATCTGACCCGTGTACGTTCACAAGTTTGACATGCCTTATCTAATTCATATGTAGACAGCTAAACACTGATGTGTTGGCGGAAAAAATAGTGACGGGAAAACAATAAGCTTTTGGGAAAAAACTTGGCAGGAAAAAGGTCACCCAAAATAAAAAACTAGGCAAAATATCTTAAAAAGGAATAAATTCTTTGCAAGTTACCGAAGTCGTGAGAGTTTATTATTTAACCTACTACACCCTTGACATTTAAAGAAATAGTATTTTCTAGCAATCTAGTCATTCAATTTTGTCCAAATAAAGCCAGTAGCAGTACCTGAAAGACCTTTCGGATTTTGCTTTTTGATTCCAATACTACCTCCGCTGTTAGCGTTAACTTGGTCGTGTCTAATTCGAAAAAAAACCTATTGGAGTGAGAGTTAGTTTTAGGGAGATACAGAGTTAGTTTTTGAGAGAAAGCAGTTGGTTCAAAAGAAACTAAGTTCTTCTTAAGCATCTTGACAAATTAAAGAAAACTCCAAAAATTTTGGGCTCACTTTGCGCCCGCAAGAACAATTTGCGCAACGTTTTTTTTCTCTTTTTATCTCTTAGAGCAACTAGTTTTCTTTCTTTTTACTCTCACTCCAATCAGTTTATCTTCGAATTAGACACGACCCGTTCGTTAACTTCCCAGCCTGTGTTGCCATTTTGTAAACTTGCAAAAAATACTTAAAAGACGACAAATCAATAATGGGCGAATTTAAATTTTTATCTCTAAATCAAATCCTAATCCGAAAGCCTAAATTGAAATCTTAATTCTAACAAAATCTATAAAGCACCAGACTCTACGAGGGGGGGTGCAACCGGCGCGCCGCACCAGGGCCCGTGAATATCAAAGTTCAAAATTGAAATGGGCAATAACGCATAAAGTTTTTATTGCTGCTTTGAAGCTGATAGGGATTTTCATGTGCACTGTCACGAACAACTTTTGCAGGAATGTTTTAGAGAAGGCATTTATACAGGAAATTTAAGCTCTAATGTCTAACCTGATGTCAAACTTGCAAACGTTTTCAGAATCACTGTGACGAAACAATGAAGGAAAGTAGTACAATATCCGAATGTAGCCATTTGGCTTGGTAGTAGTAGGGTAGGATAAACGAAAAAATAAGATCAAAGAATCAAAGGAGCGTATCGAAACTTAGTATATTGAAAATAAGATTAATGGCTTACGCAATGAGACAAACAACAACGTCATTGATGCAGAAGGAAGTCAACATGCACAGTCAGCGTCAGAGACATCAGTTTGTTGGTTCAGATGAGAAAACGGCCGATAGTGTGGTTTTCGGCTACCGTCGCGTGCATTTTATTGCATATTCCTAAACGTGCTGCGATAAGCGCATGAAACTTAGCAAGTGCATAGAGACAGAGTAGGGATGTACCTTGATACCAATGTCGAAAGTTTGGCAAAATGGTGGTTGCTTTTTATCCTATACGCCAACAACTACCATGTACTGCCATCACTGTAATGTCCGTTTGTGAGCCCGGTTAGCTCAGTCGGTAGAGCGTTGGACTTTTAATCCAACGGTCAAGGGTTCAAGTCCCTTATCGGGCGCTTTTTTGCCCACATGGCAGGTGCTTTGTCGTAGCCTGGGCTGAGAGTACGTCTGTTATTGGTCTCAAACATGACAAACCGAAACCAAACCTGCGGAAACGGAAGGGTATCCACCCATTCCGATGTTCAGAGAGGATCTGCTAATCGGCAAACGTCCTTTTCAGGACGGGGCAATGCCCGGAAAAAATTGCCCTTTTCAAGGCACATTGCCAACAAGTTCCGAAGACCCCTATTCTTCAGCTGAACATCGAAGGCCTCACTGCAAGCAAGATGAACGTTCTTCATTACCTTGCTCTGCAGTTTGAGACACTTGTCATCCTTCTACAGGAGACTCACTGCACTGATGCAGAGAAGGTGTTAATTCCAAGCTACCAGCTAGCTGGATCTTCTTTAAGCAGGAAGCATATGGTCTTGTCATGTTTGTCCACGAGCGACTAAGGTACATGCTTTTGGACCAATCTCCACCGACATCGGAGATCGAGTGGTTGTGCGTGGACGTTGATGACTATAAAATAGTCAACATCTACAAATCTCCACCAACACGATTGCGATCTCTGGATCTCCCAGTGTTTCCTCACCCATGTCTTTATGTTGGTAATTTTAACTGTCGTCATGTTCAATCAATCAATCAACGTTTTATTTTTTCGTCCGTTACACAGCAAATAATCATATTAAAATGCACACATATGGTCGAAAAAAAGGAATCAGCGACAAAACGATATACGTTGAAACATGTGCCAATTCAAGGTTACAAGAGTAATTATTTAAAAATGCATGGTTGCTGACCCTGAACACCCACACACACTCACACAATATGCACAAAACAAGTAGTAAACAATCATAAACAGAACACAAAAGTAATGTTAATTGAGCATAGAAATGAAGCATCATGCCATCAACCTGTAAGTTAATTTCTAACAATTTCAACCAAATTTTATCAATCAAAATATAATATAAGAAAAATTAAATTGTTTTTTTTTATTATTATTATTTTTTATTTATTTTTTATTTTTATTTTTTTAGTAACCCATCTTCCTCCAGGTCACCCTTGGCAAGGTGCTACACCTTGCCAAGGGTGACCTGGAGGAAGTTGTGACAGGGTTTCCTCATTCGTCCCAATTTTTCAAAGATAAGCTCATAACCGGATGTAGTTTATTCTCATACCCAGGAGATCAGTGACTAAAAGAAATTGCTGGTTACAACTTGTGAAAAAAGAAAACTAATGAAGTTACAATTCTTTTAAAAGCTGGTCAAATTGTATTTAGCTGTTTTTCTTTATATCATCTTCTCTGAGGTATTGTTGAAAGTCTGAGCATTTGATCCATCTGAAGAGCATAGGTTGAGATGCTTCTTAAACTTGTAACAAAAAAGAAAACAGCAGTATCTGTGGCTTGATAACATGGGAAACCCTGTTAGCTGCATTAGATTGAAATACCAAGCTACAATATGAATAATTAAATCTATTTTAAAATAAGAACTTGCTGGTGATATTGCTTTCGAAAAGATCTAAATGACTTGTTTTCTCTAATTGTTGGTGGTATTTTATTCCAAATTAATGGGCCTCTATTACTTAAAGATTGTTTTGTTAAGTCTATTCTACAAAATAGGGGAAACAATTTTGATTTACTCCTAGTTTGCTGAGATTCTTTGCTACTTAAACGTAATGTATTTTTATCTAACATTCCTTTAAAGGGCGCAGGCAAATGGTTATTACACTACTTATACATAAAATAAGCAATTTCTCTTTCCATTAATTGATTTATTGATAATAAGTTTTGTGCTTTCATTAAACGTTTGACACTGTCTTTTTGTCGAATTCCAAAAATTAATCTAATAAAATTGTTTGCTGTTGACTGAAGCTTTTTAACTATACTTTTATTTCCATTACACCAGGTTAAGATACAATATTAAAGCTTGAAGGTGACTTTTTATTAAAGCATTTGTTTTGGATTTAGATTGTTTATTGCGAGTCTCTCTCTCCACGTAAAAGCTTGATTGACAAGTACTTCTATTTTGTACTTGTAATCCTATAGATCAGGGGTCGGCAACCCCTGGCACGCGAGCTGATTTTTTATGGCACACCAAGTGATTTTATACTCACCAAATTTCTTACCTGCTGCAGCGTTTTGAGCGTGTTTTTGCTTTGCCAAGCACTATATAACCGTGGTAACTTTACTATACACTTTATTTATGACGTGATTTCTTGATCCTAAGTTCGTTTTGTTTGAGGTCGCATGCCTTGTAATAATGGTCTTTGTTTGGTAACTATGCCGATTGTCTCATTGCAGTGAGAAGTTCGTAACGATAGCCTTCGTGTCTCGTGGTGTATTAAATTCAGTATATTGATAAATTTAATATACGTTTAGAATTTAGCTTATGAAATCAGGTTCAATGGCCGCTTGCAAGAGACTTAAATTAAACGTCAGGTCTTTCCAAGAATCCTGGACGACAGATTCCGGTTTCGTTTCTCGAGACGACCGAGCTGTGTGTGCGCTCTGCTGTCAAAACATTGTTTGCCGGACATCAAGCATAAAACGACATTTTGAAACGAAGCACGAGAAATCCTTTAAGGACAATGCAGAGAAGATCGAATCGCTGAAGAAGGCGGTATCTCGCTACGAAAAGCAAAGCAGCATTTTCAAGAAAGTGATTTCTGGGGGAAATCGAACAACCGAAAGTAGCTACAAAGCTGCAGAGTGCATTGCTCAACATGGAAAACCATTTACTGACGGAGTATTTATAAAGGAGGCATTTCTCAGTTGTGCCGACGTCTTGTTTGATGATTTACCTAACAAAAGCACCATAATTTCGAGAATCCAGGATATGCCTGTTTCTGCCCGGACAATAGAGAGACGCATCACAGACATAGCTAAAGACGTAAATAAGCAGCAAACTATTGCGTTAAAAACTGCGAATGTTTTCAGCGTAGCTCTTGATGAACGCATAGATATAAACGATAATCCTCGTTTAGCGGTTGTAGTAGCTAGGTATTGCTGTGACGGTGAGGTGCATGAAGAGCTGTGTTGCTTGAAACCTATGTACGACACTACTACAGGAAAAGATATACTTGACACCTTCACTAAGCATTTTGAAGAAAGGGGGATTGATATGAAGAAGATATTCTCGGTAACAACAGACGGTGCACCTGCCATGATAGGACAACACCGTGGATTTGTTAATCTTATTGAGCAAAAAATTAGGCACCCTGTTATGAAGTTGCACTGCATTGTTCATCAAGAAAACCTTTGTGCGAAGATTTCAAATTCAGCTCTCAATGATGTAATGTCAACCGTAACGAAAATAGTAAACTTCCTTGTCGCACGCTCTGCTGCAGCACACAGGCAGTTTCGATCTTTGCTTGAAGAGATGGAAAGTTCGTACCGTGATCTGCATCTGCACTGCAGTGTTAGATGGTTAAGTCGCGGTAAGGTTCTCTTAAGGTTTGTCGAATGTCTAGTCAAGATAAAGGTCTTTTTGATAGGACAAGGAAAGACCTACCCTGAACTGGAGGAAGAAAACTGGCTTGTAAAGCTAATGTTTCTCGTGGATACCACCATGCACCTTAACGAACTTAATCTTTGTCTGCAGGGTCCAGGAAAAACAGTGATTGGTCTTTTTGAGGCATGGAAAGGTTTTGTAGCTAAACTGGATGTCTACACACGGGACATTCAAACTGCAACTTTTCGCTACTTTAAACACCTGAAGGCTTTCTCAGTTGATCACCAAGTTAATGGAGCTGAAATTAATATATACATGAGGGATTTAACGTCTCAATTTTGCAATAGATTTTAAGATTTTCAGCGTTTCGGTCCATTGTTTTCTTTTCTCATCAATCCCCAGGGCAGCGAAGACTTGGACTTATCTGCATTTGAATGGATGGATATCAAAGACTTCCAGATGCAGCTGGTCGATTTCAAAGCATCCTTATTGTGGGCATCGAAATTCGACGACCTGCGGAAATCGCTAGAAACAGCTGAAAACTCACAAACAAGCATTTTAACGTGTTGGAAATCTTTTCCAGAAAAATTTGACTGTTTGAAGAAAATGGCAATAGCTTTCCTGTCTGTATTTGGATTTACTTATTTGTGTGAACAAATATTTTCACACATGAAGTTTATTCTGAGTTCTCATCGCAGCCGACTTACCGAAGATCATTCAAAGGCATGTGTTCAACTCAAAGTTACCAGATTTAGTCCCAATATTACTGAGTTGAGCAAGGAAAAGCAAGGACAAGGATCTCATTAAAAATGACTCTTGTGACTGCATTCAGTTTCTTTAGTTTAATAAAATTAATCGACTAAATTTGTCGTTTGCTATTAAAATCAGGCAGTGGACAATGACATTCAAACACAAAAAATGTTTGGCACGCAAGACTATTAAATGTTAAAATTATTCATAAATTGGCACACTGCTTTCAAAAGGTTGCCGACCCCTGCTATAGATAATATATATACGAATAAATTACTGAAAACAGTTACTACAAAAATTCATACAAAAAAAAAACAAATAAAAGGTACTCACAAAAGTTTAGGAATGTGGAGAGCCAAATAATTTAAGTAGACGATCGCGATTCCGAAGTTCAAAAACAATTAGCTGCACTTCGGCCAAAATTACTTTTACCACTTAAATGAGGAAAATGAGTGTTTTTCCTCTGACGAACGTTATTTATGTTCTGAGGGTTTTTTGCTAATTAAATTTGAGATAAATAAAGAAAAAGGTAAAGGATGAGAAATTCATAAGGACAAAAGGACGGATATGTGTCAAGTCATTGTGCCTTTAATTAAAAGGAAATTAATAAGGGCGAAAGGAATTCAGATAAATGACAAACTATAGTGCACTAAATAGAATATTATACCGTTGCGAATTAGTCACAGTTCAAGTCGTTGTGCTTTAAATTAGAAGGAAAGTTAATAAGGGCGAAAGGAGTTCAGATAAATGGCAAACTATTGTGCACTAAATAGAGTTATTATACCGTTGCGAATTGATCGCAGTTCGAATCATTGTGTCTTAAATTAAAAGGAAATTTAGTTTTAGATAACTTCAAAACAAAAAGTGCTTTTTGTTTGAGACCAAAACAGCATTGTAAAGCAAAATAAGTGTTTTTTTATTTAAATAGGGTTGAATTGAATGTTGATTGGAGTTACGATGATAACAGTCCGGACGGTGAGTGCTTGGCTGGCTGGGCAAGTATTAATTGTCTTGCCCTCCTATACAACGCCAAGGACGCTGCCAGTTTTTATTCCGGCCCCTGAACACTGGCACCAATCCAGATCTAGCTTTCGCTAGCGTAGGTCCAAACAGTCGCTTACCGGATAGACGTGTATTTGAAAAGTTCCCCAAGTCACAACATCGACCTTCTCTTATTACTCCACCAAGGTTTGCTCTGGCAGTGCCATGCATGCCGTTAAGCGATGGAACTTCCGCAAGACCACATGGAGTCATTACATTCCCAGTAAACATTCATCATCAGGCCAACGTTGGCTTTAGCGTGGCTGGGTTGGGAAAAAGTTAGCAAAATTGCCAATATTTAACCAGCAATGCCAACTTTCTGCCGATGATTTGTTTTTGAGTTCTGGTTTGTTCTACTTGTTGCGTTAAGTACTAAAGTGGAAAAAAAATTAAATTTACGCTCAAAAAAGCTTTTTGTCACTGTTTCTTTGCTTAGTAAAATTCGTGTTCACAGCTGTTGGTAATGTGTTGGGCCAACGTTGAAGACAGCATTGGCTGTCTCCCCTGTGACTAAGTTGGTGATACGCTGGTAAGAAGTTGGCCAAAATTTTTTATTCAAAGACGTCGTCGTCGTCGTTTGAAGGGTATCCACTCCAGGTCAGACACAAACAGGACTGGGGCCGAGGGTTTATCCTTTTATTACCTCAGACTGCTGCACTGCCTGAATCAGATGCTGGCAGTGGTGTTATTAAGCCAGCATCGAGTTTCGTCATCCAAAACCGTCAGACCTCGTGCTCCATGTGGTGCCCGATGTATAGGGCACGCTGTTAGTACATGGTCTGCGGTTTGCTCAGAGGCGCCACACTCGCAATTCAGTGAAGGAGCGAGACCCCATTTGTGCATGGACGAATAGAATCGCCCAACACCAGTCCGCAGGCGGTTGAGCTTAACCCAAGCTGTTCGGGGTAAGCCCATCCCAACAGGCCTGGCACCGGTATCGGGCACAAAAGCACGGAGCCTGGAAGCATTTTCACAGTACTCCGCGTTCCATTTGTGATTTGTCCATTCAGAAGCGCGGATGCCAAGTCTGGCAAGGTTGTCCAAGAGATTCCGCGCACCTGGCACAAACGGGGGTCTGGATCTTAGTCTCACTTGGCGAGTATCTGAGGACCACTTAAAAGACCATACAAAATATGATCGGGGTCCAGAGATCCACGGTAAGCCAAGGAGAGTGTTGCTCCCATTCGGCGAAGCTCAGCTGGCTGGATGCTTGAGAGTACAGGTAGGTGGTCCGTTGGAGTGGGACGCAGGCATCCAGTAACAATGCGCAAGGCGTCGTTTAAGACACTGTCAATGAGGCGAGTGTGAGCACTGCGACACCAGACTGGCGCACAGTACTCAGCTGCTGAGTAGAGTAGAGACAAGGTAACTATGCGTAGTGTTTTAGCACCAGCACCCCATCCCGAGCCCACGAGTCGCCTCAGCAGTGTGACGAACGAAGATAGTTTTTTGCGCAATGCCACTAAATGGTGACAAAACGTGAGCGATCTGTCCAGTTTTACCCCAAGGTAAGTAAGGGTTGGACAGAACGGTAAAAGTCCACCGTTGTTGTAGACCTTTAGCTCACGTTTGGCCTCTCGGTTATTTAAGTGAAAGGCTGCCGTCACCGTCTTAGTGTGACTGAGCTTCAACCTACAAGTCTGGAGATACGCTGAGAGTGTGGACATGTCTTGGCTTAAGGTCCCCTCCAAGTCCTTCCAGTTTCCAGAAGAATGCAACAATGCTAGATCATCAGCATAAGCAAACTTTCTGGAAATCATGGAAGGAAGATCGTACGTATAGATGTTAAATAGGAGGGGAGCCAAGGCCGATCCCTGAGGAACGCCGTTTTTAAGACGGCGTAGCCTGCTTTGCTTGCTGTCACCGGTGGTAAGGGTGAAGTTTCGATTTCGGACAAGCTCCATGATCATTCTGACCATGTACTTATCCGGAAGTAGTCTCAGCAGCTTGCAGGTAAGGCCACGGTGCCAGACAGTGTCATAAGCAGCTGTCAGATTGATAAATACAGCACAATCCTCGATGTTCTGGGTTAGCAGAACAACTTGACCTACGGTTGACTTCCCGCGTCGGAACCCAGCCTGCTCTTTGGGAAGCAGTGGATCGATTAATGGTTCAACGCGGGCGTAGATAAGCCTCTGTAGGGAACACAGAGCAGAGATATCGGTCGATAACTCTTTGGGTCCCCCACGGGTTTTGCTGGCTTTGGGATCGCGACCACGAGCGCTCTTCTCCAGATCTTGGAAATTTTGAGTCGGCGCAAACAGGAAGAAAGGAAGTCACGTAACCAGGACTTCAAAGCAGCTCCAGCATGGAGTATAAGCTCGGGGCAGATGGAATCAGGTCCCGGAGCTTTACCTGGTTTTAAATGTTGAAGGGCAGCAGCAAATGCTCTCTGTGAAAAATTGTCAGAGATATTAACTGGGTCTGGTGTTGTGGTCCTCCAAAGGTCAGACACTTCTTTAGAGACAAGTCGAGATGACTTGAGGTCAACAGCCTCGTATTTCCCGTTTCTAACCAGCTGAGATGCAATAGCATTGGCTGAAACGGGACAGTGACGAGGAGAGTGTCGTGACCTACCAGTAAGGTTGTTCAAAATACTCCACGCTTTTCGATTAGAGTGTGAAAAGTCAATGCTTCGAACTGCTTTGGACCATCGATCCCTCCGCTTTTTGTCAAGCTTGGAAAGCAGAGCTGTAGCAGCCAAACTTGAGTCGTCTCCCTGAGGAGACTGTAAGAAAGGTTTTATAGAGGGACTCACACTCTGCATCCCAACACGGAATATAGTTATTTCGATACCCGCGTGGGATAGTCTTTTTGGCTGCTTTCTTAATGGTGTTTCAGAAGTCCTGGTAACCCGCATCCACATCAAGTGAATCAGGCGGTAACAAAGTCTTTGCGAATTTATTCGTCAAAGCAATGTAGTGACTCCATTTGGCCTTGCGGAAGTTCCATCGCTTAACAAGCATGCTTGGCACTGCCAGAGCAAACCTTGGTGATGTAATAAGAGAAGGTCAATGTTGTGACTTGGGGAACTTTTCAAATACACGTCTATCCGGTAAGCGACTGTTTGGACCTACGCTAGCGAAAGCTAGATCTGGATTGGTGCCAGTATTCCAGCGGCCGGAATAAAAACTGGCAGCGTCCTTGGCATTATATAGGAGGGCAAGGCAATTAATACTTGCCCAGTCAGCCAAGCACTCACCGTCCGGACTGTTGTCATCGTAACCCCAGTCAGCATGACGACAGTTAAAATCGCCAGCGTACAGACAGGGGTGAGGAAACACTGGGAGATACAGGGTTCGCAATCGCGTTGGCGGTGGTTTGTAGACGTTGACTATTTTATAGCCATCAACGTCCACGCACAGTCACTCGATCTCCGATGTCGGTGGAGATTGGTCCAAAAGCGTGTATCTCAGTCGCTCGTGGACAAACGTGGCAAGGCCATGCTTCCTGCTTAAAGAAGACCCAGCTAGTTGGTAGTTTGGTAGTACCAACGTCTCTGCATCAGTGCAGTGGGTCTCCTACAGTAGGATGACGAGTGCCTCAGACTGCATAGCGAGGTGATAAAGAACGTTCATCTTGCTTGCAGTGAGGCCAGTTGTTTGTGTTAAATATTGATGCAAGCTTTTTACAAATCAGCGGCAATAAGTAATGTACTTCTGCTACAGTTCTTTGCTTGATAAAATTTCAATTGCTTTGATTGTTAAATAATAGAATATTTTCTGATGAGGGATAGCCTATATGTTTTTGTTATGCCTCAACGTTTAAAAAGAATTTTAAAAAAATGTTAGTCTCTATGGTCTGATAGTTGAAAAAAATTCGAACAGTTTTTGGATGACAGTAAAAAGTTGGAAAAACTGCCAACTATTTGCCAACTCTGCCAACAAAATGCCAATGTAACTTTGTTCTTCTTTGTTCAAGTCTACATGAATCAATTTTATTTGAGCGGCATGAGCCCGGTGCGTGTTGCACAATGCTCCAGTTGATATGCGCATAGTTTTATTTGAAATAGCTAAAATTTTTATTAATGATTAGTTTTTTAAGCGTTTCTATTTGCTGAATTAAAAATAGTTTTTAGTTAATTACCTATGCTGTGATGGGCGTCCGCTGGGGGCAAAGCGGGCATATGTCCCCTGGAAATTGACTTTTCATTAAGAAATACTCTAATTTCGCTATATAAACTGCATTTTCGCATAATTCTGCCCCTCCGAAAAGTTTTACCCCCCCTGGAAATTGGTCACGGGACGCCCATGTATGCTGGCTTCATTACCAACGTCAATCGTCGTCCAATCTTTTATAAGCATCTTAACGAGGAACCGTCACGCGACCAGCACGAAGCCAAGTGGAACATTCCAACGGTTCGTCAGTTACAGTGTTTTTCGATCTATTTTGTCTTTTTTGCAATCAATTTCGTCTTTGTCCCGATCAATTTTGTCTTTGTCACGATCAATTTCGTCTTTGTCTCCAATAATAATTTTAAAAAATAATTTTATAATTTAACCCGATAATTTTTTTTTTAATTTTTTTAATAACAGATTTTATAATAACTAACCCGATAGAGTCTATATACATACATCGTAGATAATATAGGGTCTCTGTATTAGGTCTCTATAATTAGGCGTCTATAATTAGGTCTCCATAATCTATAGTCTCCATAAAGTATATATAGATATATGGGGTATATAGACCTATCGGAGATCTATATGGAGACGCAATATTATGGAAACTATATTATGGAGACCATATTATGGAGACCTAATATCTATTATTGAGACTACATTATGGAGACCTAATTATGGATACCTAATGTTATGGAAACTATATTATAGAAACCTAATTATGGAGACTATATATATATATATATATATATATATCATGGAGACCTAATTACGGTGACCTAATATTATGGTGACCTAATACAGAGACCTTATATTATCAATTACATATGTAAGTTCGCTACAATGGTAATGATGCATGGTGGTACAATTGAGTAAACGTAGAGGTAAAGGTTGGCAAAATAGTAGAATCCACCTCACACAACTCTGGGCCAATGTTTAGCTTTGAAGATTTAGTTTTGAAGATTTTAGTGTAGATGAGAGCTTTGAAAATTTTTTTAATATATTTGCTGACATTGTTAATACTCATGCACCCCTAAGAAAATGTACTAGAAAAGGAAAGAAATTAAAGGTTAAATCTTGGCTAAACAAAACTCTACTTAAATCAATTAAGAAGAAAAACAATATGTTTAAAGACTTGCATAAAAATTTTAATTAACAATCTTTTCACAAATATAAAGCTTACCGCAACGCATTGAATAGAACAATTCAAGGCGCTAGACAAATGTACTATAATAAATACTTTTCAAGTAATAAAAATAATCCAGCAAAAATTTGGGATGCAATTCATGAGCTGGCTGATTTGAAACCTAAAAGGAACATAACCATAAACAGATTAATGAAAGAAAACGGTGATTTTGTTGAAGAACCAAAAGATGTTGCACAATTACTAAACAAATATTTTGTAGACATTGGAAAAAACATGGCTAAAGCTATTCCACCAATTCACTCAAAATATAAACCGCCACCTTCTACCTATTCTAAAAACTCTCTTTTTATGTCTCCTACAACCCCAGAAGAAATAGCAAATGTAATAACTTCATTAATTAATAAAAAAGCAATACGAAGTAAAGATATTGAGACCTATTTTATCAAAATAAGCGGTGTTATAATAGCACCCATTCTCAGCAAATTGTTTAATCAATGTTTACTTGAAGATGAATTTCCCAAATGTTTAAAGATTGCTGAGGTAATCCTTATATTTAAAAAGGGAAGTGCAACAAATGTATCAAACTACCGACCAATTTTTCTGCTTTCACAGTTTGACAAAATTTTTGAAAAAATTATTTACAATAGAATTATAGATTTTATTGAAAAATATAATTTACTGAGTGATCATCAATTTGGTTTTCGACAAAATTCTTCTACCATTCATGCTGTAACTTATATATATGATAATTTAATCAAAAATGTTGATAAAGGTCTTTATAGCTGTTGTATTTTTTTAGATTTATCTAAAGCTTTCGACACAGTTGATCACCACATTTTGCTTTGCAAACTAAAAAATTATTTTGGTATACGAGGAAAATCTCTTAATCTAATTAAAAGTTATTTGACTAATAGACGGCAATATACAAAAATTTCAAACAATTTCTCCGATGAATTAGAAACTAATTGTGGAGTACCACAAGGATCCTGTCTAGGTCCATTATTATTTCTTTTATATATAAACGATTTACCACTTGCTTCTCAAATGAATACAACCTTGTACGCTGATGATACATATTTAATGATGTCCGACTTGAATTTAACGTCATTGCAAAATCGAATTAATATTGAATTAAAAAATATTGATTTTTGGTTGAGAAAAAACAAACTATCTTTAAACTTTTCAAAATCAACTTTTCTATTAATACACAAACAACCTTCCAGAACAATCAAAAGTACTTTTGAAATTAAAATTAATGATATTATGCTAACAAGATCCCCAATAGTCAAATATCTGGGACTTTTTATCGATCAAAATTTAAACTGGATACCACACGTTAAAAGTTTATCTTTCCACCTAGCTCGTTACACAGGACTATTTTATAAGTTAAAATTATATACCAATATGGACACTATGAAATTATTGTATCATAGCCTAATAAATAGTAAATTACAATATGGAATAATAGTTTGGGGTGCAACATTTAAAACATATTTATCTGAAGTGAATGTAAGAATTAATCGTATAATTAGAGCTTTAAGCTCAAGTAACTTGTACACTCCCATATCAAGTCTTTATAAAAAACTAAACTTACTAAAATTAGAAGATCTATATAAAGTAGAACTGGGAAAATTCATGTATCTATATTATAATAAAAAAACATCAAAAATTTTTAACAGTTTTTTTAAAAAAATTACAGAAATTCACTCTTACAATACAAGACAAGTATCTCACTTTAAGTTTTTTTTACCGAGAATGTCAAAAACATGTACTCAAAACTCAATTTCGTACAAAGGTACAAAGATTTGGTCAAAACTAAAACCAGAGTTGAAAAACTTACATTGGAATGCATTTGAAAAACAATTAAAAAAAAGTTTTATTGATCAATATTAAGTTTTCAAATTTATATTATCTCCCAACATTTTAGCATATGTTATGTAATTGAATAGATTACTTTGTTTTGTAAATCATATTAAATATAAATAGTCTTTTGCTATACCTACAATGTAACCACAGTTTTGTACTTTTACATAAATAAAATAAAAAATGCTTTGGCGTAACTTGATGCTAATATGCATAATCAAGTGAGATTGAAATTTTTTTTTTTGCTGTTGTTTTATAAACTTTTGTTTCGTCAAAAATTTTTTCTTTTTATTTTTGCTGTTATTTTTTTGTTTTCTATTAATCGCACTAACACAATTGTTATTGGTAATTGTAATTTACTCGGGAAGCATCTTGACTAGTAAACCTTAGGGTTGTTCGGTGCTTCCTTGCCCCCCTTTTTTTTTTGCATTATATTTCTTTGTTATTGTTTTATATGGTTTTGGGCAAAATAAATTTTTTGTGTCTTGTCTTGTCTTGTCTTAGCACAAACATCTTTCCAATGTTTCTTAAGTTTGCAGTTAGCGTTTTGCCAACGTTGGTAAGATTGCTGAAGTAGTTGGGCAGCTGCAGTAGCATGCGCTGGTCATTCATAGTTAGCCAACTCTCTACAGGAATTTCAGTGTTGGCTAAACGCTGGCAAAGCGCAGTTTATCAGTGTTGGCGGAAAATATGATTTTGGTGCACTCGACTCTGGGCCAACTTTGGACGCCATCATCTTGTCAACATTTCTGCTGCTGGAAAACTGCCATTCGCCAACATTGGCTAGATGAAAAATGTTTAGGCCTACTGGGTTGCTTTGACGAATAAATTCGCAAAGACTTTGTTACCGCCTGATTCACTTGATGTGGATGCGGCTTACCAGGATTTCTAAAACATCATCAAGAAAGCAGCCAAAAAGACTATCCCATGCGGGTATCGAAATAACTATATTCCGTGTTGGGATGCGGAGTGTGAATTTCCAATAGAACTTTCTTACAGTCTCCTCATCAGGGAGATGACTGAAGTTGGCTGTTGCAGCTCTGCTTTCCAAGCTTGACAGAAAGCGGAGGGATCGATGGTCTGAGGCAGTTCGGAGCATTGACTTTTCACATTCTAGTCGAAAAGCATGGAGTATTTTGAACAATCTTACTGGTAGGTCACGACACTCTCCTCGTCACTGTCCCGTCTCAGCTGATACTATTGCATTTCAGCTGGTCAGAAACGGGAAATACGAGGCTGTTGATCGCAAGTCATCTCGACTTGTCTCTCAAGAAGTGTCTGACCTTTGGAGGGCCACAACACCAGACCCAGTAAATATCTCTGACATTTTTTCACAGAAAGAGTTTAAATTTAAGACTTGTGGCTTCTACCAAATGCAAGATTGCACTGGTGGAAACGAATTGTGCCTCGCGCACGCCGATGACCAGATGCCAGGACAGGGTTGGCAAACCTTTTTTATAAGGCGGGTCAAAAGATGACATTTTTTTAAAACTTACATTAATTTAATTTGTCTATTGTACAACAATCATAGTGATCTCTAAAAAAAATAAAAAAAGGTCCTCACGTGAAATCAGTCTCAGATTCCCCACATTTTGTCCCGAAGTCACAGCGATCCTCTAACTTCCGAAATCACACACTTTTTGTATAACAATCATACTGATCACTAAAAAAAAATAAAAAAGGTCCTCACCTGGAATCAGTCTCAGATTCCCTACATTTTGTCCCGATATCACAGCGACATCTAAAATTTGATAAAAAACGAGAAAAAAGGGGTCTTCACAGCAAATCTGTCTTCGACTTCTGCCAAAATTGACAGGACAGAGGGCTTTAAAAAATACTGCGCGGGCCACTCAAAACCCCTGGTCTAATTTGTCCTAAATTAATGTTGCAGACCAAAAATGTCAGAAATTTCAGAACATCAGGTGAGTCATTGAATTTCAACTAGTGGGTTACAATGTGACCCGCGGGTCAGTGGTTCGCCATCCTTGTGCTAGGAAATGTCAGGTTATAAAACAGATGGCACTAAAGAGTACCATCTATGGCATTGTGCCTCGCGCACGCCAAACCTGAGCTCAATGCCCGACCATGGGTTTCGAGTTTTAAACTCTCATCAGGGACAGTCTAGGACAGACTAATTAATAGATAAATAATAAGGTATATTGTAGAATTAATAGATTAACAGATAAACAAGATTATAATAGATATAATAGATTATAATATTTCATTACAAGATTATAATAAGATTAATATCTTGTAATAAAATGTTAAATTAAAAATACAATATTACAAGATTATAATAGATTAATAGAAAAACAAGATTATAGACAAGATTATATTAATGAAAATTAATAGATAAATAATAATGTAGGCTATATTGTATAATATTAAGCTAGAAATATTATTGATCTTTTTACAATCTTTAACAGCTAAAAAAATTTTTTTCCAATTAGCTAAGATTAGGCAATAATCACAGTGTGCTATTATATACTAAAGCAAAATATAAAACCACATTATCATTATTATTGTTCCAGTAATGAATATATTGATTTTTTTTCAGATTATGTTTTTTAATATTTAGTAGTTCAGTATACTTTTTATAAAGTTGTAATTAATTGTAGAAACACAAAAAGCTAGTTCACTTTCAATGGAGCTGATAATAATTGAATAATGAAATATCAGTTTATTTGAACTTTTTTTTACATTTCTAATTTTTATAATTTTTTTATCAGCATTGATGCCATTTAATTGTTAAACTCAAGAATTTAAATAAATAATTCAATATTTTCTGTTAGAAAATGATGTAAAAAAATTATTTATTGACTTTTACCAGTTATTTATAGTTTAACAGGTGTTGTAAAAGTCAACTTTTGCAAGGCTTTGAAAAGTCTTTAGCTTTTGTTTATATCCTAACCATTTTAAATAAAATGATGTCAGAGAGTTTTTTATCAAGAGCAAAAAAATGCATTGTGTATCCTATGCAATTGCGTTATAAAAATCAAACTCGTTATTTATTTGACGTTTCTCAAAGAAGAAAAGAAAAACCTTTGGTTGTTATTTTACCTTGGTGGGGTGCACCTGAAAAAGCAATTTTGAAGTATGAAAAAGTCTATGAAAATGCTGGGTGTGATGTAATTGTAAAAAAAGTACAGCAGATTGACTTCCTGCGACCTAACCTTGGATTAAAAAAAAGCAAAGAGTTTTTGCTGGATTTAGAAAAAGTGGTTGCATCCCAAAATTGTCCTCTTATTTTTCATTGTACTTCTATTGGTTGTTATTTCTATGCATTAATGCTTATTCATCTAAAAGATGATCCTTACTTTTATAATTTTGCCAAAAGTATCAAAGCACAAATTCTTGACAGTCCTGTTGTTGGAACATTAAATGAAATGGCTACTGGTGTTGCAAACAATACTACCTCTAACAAATTTGCTCAAAACATTTTAAAAACAATGGTGTTGTGCTATTTTTCTGTGACAAAACCATTTACAATCAAACTGTACAATCAATCTATTGAAGTAATAAAGTATAATCCTCCTAAAATTCCTTCATTACTGATGACATCCGACAATGATCCTCTTGCTTTGCCTCATTCCTTCATGAGTTTTGTTGATGCTTGGAAAGACATTGGGGTTGATGTAACATGGAAAGTATGGAAGGATTCAAAGCATGCTCAGCATTTACGATATCATCCTGATGAATACATATCTTTGGTGCAACAGACATTGTCAAAAGCATTAGATATTGAACCTAAAATAAATTCACAAACTGTCTTGGAATAAATTGAATGTAAATAATTATGTAAAAAGTAAAATGTATTATCTTTTGGTCACTAAGTTTTGGCTGGTAATTTTAATTTTTGCAATCAAATTAGCCCCTTTCAATTGCTTTTTTGTTGATTAGTTTACACAAATAAAGCAACCTTGAAAGTGTTCTAATTAACAAAAAAAGAAAAGTTATATTTTATATATTAAAGCTTTATTTTTTGACCTTGCTAAAATTTTTATGCTCAGGAAAATGTAGTGCTGTATCATAATCATCTTTCATTCGTCTGTTGAGACTTGGAATTTATCCTGAAATATCAGGTTGGACTTTATTCTGAAATATTAGGGTTGTCTGCAGCAACACCTCTACTTTTTTGGTCGTAAACATCTTCAATAGACAAGTTTCTTTTATCATGCTTCACTATCTCCTGCCAGGTTTCATTGGTCTTTAGCTTCTCATATTTCTCACTATTCTGTTTTCATAAACTCTCCACATTCATTCTCAAGATGTCCCAACCATTCTTAGATGATGTCCTCTTAAATGTTTTCAATATCCTCAACGTCTGTCCATCCTCCTAACACATTGTTCTGTTATCCTGGTCCAGAAAAGTCTTGTTGCACATTTGAATCATTCTCATATTTACTTTGTTCTTTCTGGAATTATTCTTATTTCCGTAGCCTTCGTCATTGTGCAACATTCTGCTCTATAGCACATCACATTTCCTGCACATGCTTTATATAATCTTTTCTATGAGAAAGCATTTTACCACAAAGTGTAACTGAAAGTTCTTTTAAATTTTCTTCATCCAGCATGTACCCGTGATGTCACTGCCCTGCTAGTGCTGTCATCTTTTCTAATCATATCACTTAGATAACGAAACTGTTTTACAATTTTTGCTATGTTGAGCTAAATTCCCATCTTGGCTAGCTGTGCTACCCATCATCATTACCCAGACTAATCATACACTGGTTATTCAATCTTTTCAATGTGTTTAATAATATTATCATTACATATTCTTTTTTCTTTTTCATTTTTTATATCTTTATCTGATTAAGGTGTTGCTAATAATGATCAAGAATAAAATGAAATGAATGAATTAATGAATTTGGACCTCATCACATCCTAATTTCGCATCTTTTTCAACAGTTACATCACTGTTACATCTGCCACATTCATAATTCATTCCACTCTTCAGCTTTCTGTGGATACCAGAACATCTTTTGTAAACCCATTCTTTACATTTTAAAAACTGGATAGAGTTTCTCATCACTTTTTTTCTACATATGTATTGCACATGATCAATAACACTGATTACTTCCTTTGATGATCCTCTTCCAAGTTTCATTGCCTTGGTTTTTTTAAACTATTTCGACATTTCCCCAGCAAGCCTCACTGATGTTTCAGTTTTCTTGTACATCTCCATTAATGCTTCTGGTTCCAACACGCCCTTCTTTCTTAGTGCCCACCAAATCACTTTTTTTGAAATATGGTCAAAAGCGTTTTCTCGATTGATAAAAACAAAATACAATTCCTTTCCAATTTTTTATATTTCTCTATCATCTTTAACACAATAAATATGGCATTTACGATTTCTTTCCCTGGCATAAAACCCATTTGAATCCCGCAGATCTCTACTTTCTTTCGAACTCGCTCATCAAAGACTCTAACAGGGGTGGCCAAACCTATATCATGTTTGAGCCGCATATCATAAAACCAAACTTTTAAAGAGCTGCAACACAAAAGTCTAAAAACATGAATTTACGTATTTACTCATTAACTGATATAAAAAAGGTCCTCTCTTGAAATTATCCTCAGATTTTCCACTTTTTGTCCCCAAATTAATAGTGTTCTCAAAAAAAAGAAAAGGCCTTCACTTGAAATCATCCTCAGATTTCCCAGTTTTCGTCCCAAATTCGTAGTGTTCACTAAAAAAAAAAGTTGGTCGCATGAAATCATTTCAGATTTCCCATGTAATTTTTCAATTTTTCAAAAGGTTTAAAGAGCTGCAAGCAAGGGTCTGAAGAGCCGCCGTTTGGCCACCTCTGCTCTATAACCTTCATTGCATGCAACCATTTTCAAGCTTCTGTTTTAGCGCATTCCTTTACATTCCTTTTTCCTTTGTACAGTGGTATCATCATACTCTTTCTCCAGCTTGTGAGCATTCCCCATTCTTTTATTTTTATTTTATCTCTATATTTATCCTCCTGACTTGCTCCTCCAATGTTCATCATGTCATTACCATTTGCCAAAATGCTCTAGACAAAATGTAATATTGTAGAGTTGAGTAAATATGTAATTAGCATCTTGCTTCCTGTTTGAATGTCTAAGTAAAATATTGAATGACAAGACATTTATTCCTGTTTTTTCTAGCTATGACCGCAAAGCTTATAATTTAAAATTCAATTTGTTCTTGGCTCTATCCGTCAGTTGATCGAATGACACTTGATCGAATTATAAAAGAGAAAATTTACAACTTTGAATCTGATCTGGTAATGTCATTTTTTGTCCCAAAAACATTAGTGATCTCTAAAAAAGGTTTCACTTTGAATCTGTTCCGGTTTTGTCGATTTTTCGTCCCAAAAACATAGTAATCTCTAAAAAAAGGTCTTTTAAATCTGTCTTTGATTTCTCCAAGGAATCTCCAAGGGTGGGGCCATGGTGCAATGCCTCCTCCCTAAATATGCTACTGACTACAATGTCAGCAATAGGCATCTAGGCAAACTTAACTATGACAAGAGATCCACTTGTTGCCCCCCTAAAAATGCTTGGCCCGGGACCTTCCCAAGAAACCCTGACCTTAACATTGGAAAAAAGTTATAAAAAATAAAAACAAAATGTCTTGTTACTGATGGCCTTTGCTTTTTATGAATCTAGTTTATAGTAACAGAGATTGTCTAATGGCAGAAACATACAAAATTAAATTTTTTTTATCAACTGTCGTAGTACCGTATTCAGTATAGGATTTGACCTCAAAATATAAAAAAATTCTTTCCAAACATTTATTGATTTAAAAGAATTTTTCAAATTTTGTATGCCACCCTTTTTGGGGGGTATTTAATGTGTGGTTCGAATCGAGCTTTCAAGAACCTTTTCCAAACTTACAATTTTACTTAAGCGATTATCTTTCAAGATCTTTCGACCTGCTTTTAAGATGCCAAGACATCATTAACAAGTATAAAAACTAAAAACATATAAAAAGTTTTAACCAAACTGTTACATCTTGATTTTGGCAGCTCGAACTGATTTAACTCCTTCACAGCCAGTCCCTCCGATCTAAAGTATCCCTAACTGGCCAGGATTAATTTCCCTAACTGACCAGGATTATTAGTCTTGATAAGCCCTAATTATTCCTAGGATTATTATCCCTAAGTGGCCTTGATAAGCCCTAAATATATTATCCCTAAGGATAGATTTGATAATTAGAGACCAAACAGTGGGAAATGTTTTTTAACTCTTGTGTTAATTTTTATTTATTTGATAAGACTCTGTGTTCAAGAGTTAACTCGTTTGATTGTTTTTACGCGATGTTTTATATTAAAATATGTATAGATATATGTTATATGTTACAAAATTATAATATTACTTTATTGTTATTGTTAAAAAATGTTGTCTTAACACTAACTAATGCAAAAAATATTTAAAAAAGAGTTTATTATAGTTAATTTCCACGTTTTAAACTGAAGAATAAATTTTTAGCTTTTCATGATGCTACAAACAGCAAAAGTTACTTAGGTATGGTAATGCTATGTATGCTCTGGCATACGTTGGCCGCGAAAGGGTTAAAGCGCTTGAAAGTTGCTCTAAGTCACAAGTTAGTCGAACGCAGGATCAATTAGTCGGAACGCCGAACTTCACTGCAAATAAACTAAATGAGAAAGATGTAAACTAAGGGTCGCCGAACTTCAGCCGGCCGCGTGCTTCCTTAAAAAAATAAATTACCTGAAATATTTTATTTAATAGTTCGGTCTTTACTTGACTATTTAAATAGTGCAGTCAGCAGTTACGAAATCGGGCGCTTAGTCAACAGTGCAGAAAATAACCTTATAATTTTGATAACAAAGCCAATAATTACCGGGAGGCCCAACTCCTAGAAGTGTTAAAATATATCGTTCATATCAAAACGAAAAAAATTTTTTTTAACTATTTCACAATTTAATTTGCTTTGCAACGTTACGATGGATTGCATTTGCTGTTCCTTCGTCAGATTTCTTTAAACAGCTTAATATTTGCTAAATTTTAAGAAAAAAACTTTAAAAGACAAAATGTTTTTTTGAAAACCCTTTGCCCGCTAGTATGAAAGGGTGGCGCCACCCTGCTTGGCTTTTGAAACTTTTTAGAACACGAGCTCTTTGGCTGCGTTAAACTCACGTTATGTTTCTGGAGAGTAGTTTTGAAAATTAAAAAATTAGCCGACAGAGTTTTATGAAATGTTTGGTTTCGGGCTTCATCACTGGTATCCACTGCCGTTACTTCGAAAAAACTTTGTTGATTCCTGCTGTGAATTGACCGGCTTTGCAGTTTTCTTTGAAATCCAAAAATAAATAATTTATGCGATGATATAGGCCAGGGGTGGGGAACCTACGGCCTAAAGGCCGCATGTGGCCTTCGGAGCCAAAAAGTGCGGCCTTTGCAAGATCCGAACTGAAGACTTTTTTTTTTTTTTTTTATAGAGAACACTATGATTTTGGGAGGAAAAGAGACGGCTTTTGAGAGATTACTATTTTTTTGGGGTGAAACCAAACTTTTTAGCGGCCTTTACCAACTTTTAATTTTTGAAAGTGGCCTGCGAGTGCAAAAAGGTTCCCTACCCCTGTTATAGGCAGAGTAAAAGACAAAATTATTCGAAACGCCTGATCGCCACACTAAACTTCGGAAAAAGTTTTGCAAAAAAATTTTCTTTTTATTGAAATAATTTATTAACAAAAACGTTACTGAAAATCAACAAAATTGAGCGATTAGCAAAAAGCTTTAGGTAAAATAGTTTTTAAAAATACTAGAACCCATTAATTACTGATAAGATATACATTTTGATCCAAAAGCAAGCAATATTCAATTAAGGCTATAACAATTACAACGAAACGAGATTAGAAAATAATGTTCTAAATTCCAGTCATATTTCTATGAAAACTAAAAAACCAAATAAAAAATTTCAACCGGACAGCAATATTTTTGCATCTCCGGAAGCAGATCGGGTAATTGCATGACAGTTGCCTTATGTATAGCGCTTCCATCGTTTTCCTGAGAGTCAAGAGGATAAATATAGAGATGAAATGAAAAAAGAAATCGAAAATTATCTGTGTCGACTTGATCTTGAGCTGCTACAACGTGCTGTTAAACAATTAAGCCTGGTGAAAAAACAGGATTTCATATTTAGCATCAAATAATAGGTAAATCAGCAATTTTTAAGTTGAAAACTAATGTTTTTTGGAATACCGGAGACGCGAACATTCAGGAACTACAACCGAGTTCAAGCAAACTTTTACTGTACATTTTTAAGCAGGAAGTTTATGTGTGACGTAAGATCAATTTCATTCGTGTAAGAGCAGGTAAATGCTTTGTGTGGCAAAATCCTTAATGCAATAAAATAATTTCAAAAATCTAAAGGTAAAATGAATTTTATCTAACTCAACAAATCAACGCAGCAAGATGTGAAGAATTATTCACCAATATTATCGTAAAAGCGGTGATCTAAGATTATTGGCAAAAGAAAAAACGAGTTAAAATACAGTGATGAGCAAATAAATTTTTGAAAACTTGATAACAACATGGTTTAAATACAATCAAGAGAAAAATTATCTACGAATTCGACGATGAAGTCATATTGTCAACACTACCAACCTTCGACGTTTAAAAAGATTAAGTGCATTTTTCACCGTTATGATTAAAAAGCAACAATGCTTTGCATTGCTTTGTAATTGCTTTGATTCATTGACCTAAAAAGCAAATTTGATCGTTAAAACTTGCCACATGCAAACCAGTAAGAGCTGGCTTACCTTAAAACGTTTTGTTCTATAACTGATTTCGTTGGTGACGATTTTGGACCAGGAGAAGGGTAAAAGAGCTTCCCGATTTTGTTGGTTGTTGCCTCTTTCTTTGGCTTGCTCACATATGGGTCATTTGAGTGGGTGGGGTAAGGGTCAAAAGTACCAGCTTTGGCGCCACCAATCTGAAAGATAATCTTATAATAGTTTTGTGAACTCTAAACAGAGGTTCAATTGATATTTTTTGTCGCCAATATCATTCGATTATAGGCATGACTAAACCTAGATGAACAATTCACTTTTTTATACATAAAATTCAATAATCTTCATTGAGTTATAGCCTATTTCGTGACGATCGCTGAAAGAAAAACCATAAAACAGAAATCATTATTCAATGTGCCAGTTGAATCAGAAGTAAAACGACTTGATATTTACAACTTTGACCGTGCTGTATTTACAGCAAACCAAAATATTCATCGACTTCAGGTGGATTCGAACTCAGTTTAAACCTGGCCTTAACCTTATGTTATTATCGTAATTAGTTCGCGCTTAATTGTCCGTTAAAGCAATATTTAGCCTAATGGTATATTTTTGGTAGTTTCATATTTTAGTTGCTTCGAATTGTGAAATCAGTTGTCGTTTTGGTTGCGGAGAAAACCCATCTTTGAATTTATTCTGCCAGCTGTGCGTTATGCTGATCGTACTTTATGCTGACTGGGATTGCAGAGTCGGAAGATTTAAGATCCTACTATGACTCCTAGAATTTCTAAGATGCCGACTTGACTCCCCTATAAGGGCAATAGCATTATGCATAGGCATACCATATTTTCGAAGACGCTCGTAAACAGAAAAAAATTCGTTCCTAAAAAAAGATCATCACTTTGAATCAGTTTCGGATTTCAAGATTTTCAACCCAAAACACAAGTATTCTCTAAAAAAAATTCCTCTCTTAGTAGCTTTTCCCGATTTTTTGCATTTCGTCCCTAAAAAGTAGTGTTCTCCAAAAAAAAATTGAGCATCAGGAGTCAGGGTCAGATAAAATATTCCAACTCCGACTCCTTGTTCTCTTAAGAGTCCGACTCCAACTCCTTCTTAAAACCTCCGACTCCGCAACCCTGGTGCTGGCTGGGACTAAATTAGACTGAATCGTGTTGAACTTTATTTTGGGATTTGTGTTTTAAGTTTTGTTTGAAATTTTTTTTTTTTATTTTATCTTTTTTTTATTATTTTATCTCTATATTTTTTTTCCTGACTCGCAGTAAAGCGACGGAGGCGCTAATACGCAGGGTAGGCAATTACCCCGACCTGCTTCCGGAGATGCCAAGATATTGCTATCCGCTTGTAATTTAATAGAGATATGACTTTAATTTAGAACTGCTTGCCAAGACCACCAAGCAGGGGAAAGCGCCGTAAAGTGTCTTTCCCAAGGACACAACAGAATGGCGCAAGCGGGTTTTGAACCGAGACCATGTTGATCATGAGCACGGCGCCGTAACACTCGACTACGCTGCCGACAAACTTTTAGTTTTAGTTTTGATACAGTTCAACTTTTACGAGGAAATGCAATCAGTGAAGGACTTGGAGTTCCCCCGAGCCAAGTCGTGATCAATTTATTGACTGCAACAACCACAGAGCTACTTGCGTGGTAATATGCAACGGTGACGAACACAGAGCAACACTACGTCAGGTCGGGTATAGTCAGTCCGGGCATTAAACCCAGGTCTGCCAAGGCTGAAGCCGAAATGTTCACCACTAGTAGATCAACCCAGCTGTTATCGCTTGTCTCGACAAACTTACAATAGAGTGAAAAAATTCGCATCAAATAAAAAAGCTTGTTTACACCCTATTTAAAACACAGAGTGCTTTTATTTCAGAAATACTCGAGTACAGAATGTTAAACTTCTGCTGATATCAAATTACATGTACATATATCTGCAATCGCACACTTATCTATTTTGAGTTTTATTATTTTGAAAACATTATTTTCGTTTGGTGAAAGATAATCTTTCAACAAGACCAAACAACTATTAATTAGCTAACCTAACAAATATTGTGTCAGACACCTTTTTTGAACCCTAAACCTTTTCAAAAAATAAAAGCTTTTTTCGAAAAGTTATGTCTACTAAAAAATATTTAAAAAAATTGTAGTCCTACTTGTTTTAATTTTTTTATTACAATGTTCAACACATTTTCTACTTAAAAAAAAGATTTTGTGTTGGAAATAATTCATAACTGTGACCAAACATAAAAATAATTACAAAAGCTGAAACGATAAATTGTTTGTCATCTCCAGGCAATAGTCCAATAATTCAAAAAGTTTCAGGGCTTCGCTAGTTATCAAACTTAAACTGACGTTCGTTTCGATTCCTTGCAAGTTTGTTTTTTCGATGAGTTTTAAGAAGCAAATAAAGGTCAAAAAAATTTTATAACCCCAAATTTTGTCTCATTAAATTTTATTTAAGCTACTTTTTGATCTTTTCTAATATTTATGATTTTTTGTGTGACCTATTTAATAGCGATCGAAAAAAAATGAAATGAATAAAATGAAGCTATCTGAAGGAAATATAAAGACCTCTACTCCGATGTCTAAATTTAAAATGATTTTTTTATTTTTGATTAAAATTAGAACAGGTCTACAATAATATAGATTTATAAAAGTAGAACTCTGGTGCAATATGCATATTGCTACCGTAAATCGAAATTTTAAAATCTTCCTTTGACAAGTTCTTATAAAACTGACAATTTTTTTATATTCCAAAATGAAGAACTAAAGTTTAGCCTTTAAACTTTCTTCCATATGAGTGTGGTTAAAGACATTTGTTTGTGCTTCTACGAGAATTATCACGATTATTAGTTATATCTTTGTAAAGAGTTTTGGTTGACAATGTTGGTAATACGGCTTAAACAATTTTCGTCAGTATATGACACCAAAATCACAGAAAAGGAAAATTTTTCTGTCGTTAATAGGTAGGATTTGCTTAATTTTGTTTTAGGCCTAGTTGAATTTCGCCAGATGATAATTTTGGAAAACAATTAGCTTAGGGTTTTTTTTATATATCACCAAAGTTCTGTTTAAGCCTCACTTTATGAAACATTAAAATGTAAACTGTTTAATTAAGTTAAGTGGTCTGCCCAAGTTACTGTTAAATGGACTTTAAAGACCCCTATCAATGCTTTTGAGCCGTTTCATACTTTATTTGGCACAAAGCATACCAAAAAATTTTTTGTGTATTAACAAAGTTTTTGTGTATTAACTAAAACCCCAACAAAGCATAATAATGCTGACCCTTATTATCAGCATAGGTAAATAGTAAAGCCCAGAAAAAAATTTGAAACTAACATGCAAAACCAGAACTTTACTAGTTTTTCAAATTTTGATATAAGGTTATTATTGACTTACACTATTAACATGTAAAACATGCAAATTTGTCCGCAAGCCCTCTAGACGTTTTTTGTTTTAACCAAAAGTTTGTCATGGAAAGCCGTAATACGAGTGCAGCCACCTACTCGCCAACGTTAAGACAATAACGCTTGAGTTGTTTTGCTGCTGAGAGGAAAAAATGTGCCAAAATTTATCACACGCTTCAGTGCATTCGGCATGTAGAGTGACAATTGCGAACTTTTGGTTCCGTCATTGGGAGTCGCCTGACTACTGAGACTCAGGCGAGTTGATCTGCGCCCATCCCTAAAAACGGTTCCGATAAACTTACCACCATTAATAGAGTAAAAAGATTGTTTTGTTTCTTGAATTAACATAGGCCGTGTTGGTGTGGTTGCTACTCTCTGTTTAAAGCGGATCATTTCTGTCTAAAGCAGGTTAGCAGTATGACCCCATTTAAGAATTGTAGTAGAGCGCCTTTTTTAAGGTCACAATCATAATCAATCAGATGGACTCGTAGTCGAACTCGCGTCCTTCTGCCGCTAGTCGAAGTGTTAGCACACTGAACAATCCCATTTCGTTGACAATACAAAAAAATTAGTTTTAGAAACGTCTGAATGGGACACTGACGCGATCTCAACTCTTAACCAACGTAAGTGGACTAATTAAACAACTAAAAGTCAAACATTAATTTCCATCTTATGCACTATTAAAAAGGACCGTAGTACAAGAAGAATTTAAAAAAAGCAAATAAAATGCGATCAAAAAGAGTACTTTCAACTTTAATAATTGAATGAAATAGGTGTCTGGCTGTCCAAAATTAAAAATCACTCTTACTTTTTTAGCTGGAGAACTTGGTTTGAATGGCTTCGTTATAGGCAACTTAGGAAGCGTCTTTTTTTCAGGACCCAAAGGTTTGTTGGAGTGAAAAGGATTTGGATCAAAATAGGAGCGCGGATGCATGTTCAAGCGGAAAGCTCCGCCTTTTAACATTGCTTTATGCTGCTGCTGTCGCTTCTGTAAAATATATCGAGCCAAATAAAGGAGTTCAAAGTGCTGAAAAATTGTTTGAAAAGAAAAACTTGCATGTAGTTTTTAGTTATACTTCTACTTAGCAACTTAAATAACCTTGGGCTGAAATCCGATATTATCAATTACTAAAGAATTAAAAATATATCATTGAATTATATTTTTTAAAAGACAAGATGTACTGTATACCCTCATAATTTCTTGTGCCTTTCCATAAGGTTCAACAGCATGATCAGGTTGCTTCCCCAATATTACATTCACGTATCTACAATGCATTTTTAAACGTAGATTCTAAATAAGTAATAAGAACATTTGTAACAAACCCATATCCTGTTCCTTTTTTTCCCGGATTCGTAATGACATTTTTTCCGGGTGCTGTGTACGCTTTTCTTGGACGAGATTGAGGATTAAAAGCGGAAACAGGACCCGAAAAAGTTCCAAAATAACTACCCAAACCGGAGCTAAAACAAATACATAAATTAGGCTATCATAATTTGGTTAAGCTAATTTTAAATATAAAGGCCTTGATCGATAAGCTACTGTTTAGGTTTTACAAAGCAGAGAGAACTTCAGTTAACGTTTTAATACATCACAGTGAAAAACTCTGATTATAAAGTTGATTCTAAAAGCCTAAAAAGCTTTTAAAAATTGATAAATATAGAGTCAAATTATACCAAAGGTTATATAAACTATTTGATATATCAAATAAACAATGCAATAAATTAACTAAACAGTCTCGTTTGTGAAAATATTTGCGTCACTATATTGAGGCATTACGGATTTTTTGTCGGAGCATTGGGCATGAATGCCTTAGAAAGATTTTTCTTGCTTTGTCGATTTCTTTCTTGTCGTCTCATTTGTACTGGATCAGAGTAAGCTTCCTTTTCCATAATTCTTTTAAACTCTTTTTCAAAATAACCAGCCTGAACATAAAAAGATAGAATGAAGACATTTCACTTCATCTCTATATTTATCCTCCTGACTTGCAGGAAAGCAATGCAGGCACTAATACATAGGGTATAGGTGGGGAAGGTGCAGTCTCCATCACTTTTTTGTACAACTTCCATGACCATTTAAAAAGTAATAGAATTATGTGTCAATGAGTGCTGGTAATCATACGAAATCTTTTTTTTAAAGATCATCTTCATTTTAAGGCATGAAAATCAAGAAATTCATTCACAAAAGTTGCATTTATAGGTATTTCAACTTATGAGATTCCATTTGTTACTGCCTAATATAAATGTGACCTGTAATAATAAAAAGGTTTCACACCTCTGAATAAGGCAAGCAATTACCCCAACCTTCTTCCAGAGATGACAAGATATTGCTGTCTAGTTAAAAATTTTTTGTAATATGACTGAAATTGAGAACTGCTTGTCAAGACCACCATGCAGGGGAAAGTTCCATAAAGTGTTTTTCCCAGGGACATAAGGGTGCAAGTAGGTTTTGAACTGAGAAAATGTCATTCACAATCATGGCATTCTAACCACTTGACCACACTGCTGACAAATAATAAGTTGACAAGGCTAAAAATTTTACTATGTTAACAATGAACAAATATTTAATACAAAACATTTTCTGGAAGATATTTATGGTTCCATTTTTAATGCAATAGTTACCACAATATCATCAACAAACCTAAAATATTAATTAAGTTAGACACAATTGATATTACTTGAATTTAAGGCTATTTAAGACACCAAAAAAATAGTTAGCAATCAGAAGTTTGAGCTTACCTGATGGGCAGATCTCATCTTACTTCCACCAGGAAGCATTTGTTTGCCTTTGTATGCAACATCATTAAAAGGCACTAAAAAGTTTTAAAACAAGTTATAATTTAAAAGTTGGCACATTAAATACTAGAATCAAAGTAAAGAGAAACTTTCAGCAACACAATTAATTTTTTAATTCAGCAGTTACATATAAATGTACCGGTATATATGTTTCAGCAAGGTTTGCTACTTAATTCAAAAAAGTAATAAAATATGAAAGATAAAAACTTCTAGTATTTAAAATTATTTGCAGATTTTTTCAGAATTATATTGGGAAACCCAAAAAAAAAACAAACTAAGGCAGTTGATTTATGTCAGAAAGCTCAAAACTATATAGGAATTCTTCTACAATGCATACAAGTTTTTTTTTAATTCAACAGGAAATTCTAGAAAACACTTTTATATACTTTTCATTCAAACATTTTTTAAAGAATGTTTAAAAGAAGTTATCACGATGCAAACACAAAGAAAACTAAAAAAGAAAAACATAAAAGAAACCTGATAAAACAAATGAGATCACTTTATTTAGTTGGTCATTTTAATGGTAGTGTAAACTCCCAATACAGTTATAACAGTAAACTCTTTGTTCATTGACATGATCACTAATAGTTTTGTCAGTTTGCTCATTAAAATAATAACATGTGGTTTAATTAAAGCAATTTTTCCTGCAATATCAATTATATCCTAATAAATAATATTTAAACTATTATTTTATATCATCTTGAATTATTGTAACAATATTGCTGTAGTTTGTTCTGTGATGGTATCTCTTTTTTCAAAGGCAAGCCATTTTCGAACAATTTTGAGTTCTCTTTAAACAATCATTCATTGATCATCAATCACATGTATCAACAACAAATGTTAACCAAAATTAACCAATATTGAGGAATACTTAAATGAATATGCAGCAAGATAATACAAATTCATCGTATGTATCAACAACAAATGTTAACCAAAACCTAGATTAAAACATACCAAGTCCCAAAAAAGCTCAATGACAAAATATATCAATAAACTGAATAAAGAAAAAATAATTGCTAAAAAGGCTCCAGAAACACCATATTTACTTTTTTCACAAAAAATAAAAGGGATCAATTGGGATGCTTTTAACATAAAATAAACAAAGTTTAAAAAGTAGCTTTTGAAAAAAAACTTTAAAGTTGGATTTTTTACAAAGTGATTACTAAAAATGTACACAAATGACTATTCCTTATACAGAAAGACTGAGCTGAATGTTGTGTTGTTTTTTTTTTATAAAAAGTTATATCATATTGTTGTTCATGTTTTTCATTATCACATCAAAATTGTATCATACTTAGTAGCTTTTTGTCATTAAAGACATTAATATCAATCAAATTTTCCAGATTGTTCGAAAAAACAAGTATGGAATGCTTATGTAAAAAGTCAAGCTGGCTAAACCAATTTTTATACAAAAATTTTAAAGTTGCCTTCTTTAAATACCAAACAAAAAAGTTTTTTAACATGGTCCAGCTTATGACTCAATGAATGTGTTTGTGTAAAAAAGAAGAGTAAAACTTAAATGTTTCTTATTTGTATGCTTGGTTAAAATGTGTAAAACACCCATTTATAAAAGTTAATTAAAAATAAATTTAATTGTTTGTTTTTATGTGTGTTTTTTTACAGAACAATAATGGTTAATCAAATGAAATCAATTTTATAATTCAATAGTGTTTTCTGTACTAATTTTAGTATGATCTGAAATTTGTTTCTAATTAATATTAAAACCTACTAAACAGCATATCTAGTCAAAAAATTAAATAAAATATCAGAGTTAGATTAGTGGATACCATTTGTATTGTGACCCAAAAGTAAACAATAAACTGTTGCATTTGTTTTACCAATAAAAACATTAAAAAAATTATTTAGTTTGATTTTCTTATTTCTATATCATAATTTTTTTGTGTCTTTTTATGTTTTGCCTGTGTTTATGTACTATATTTTGATCATATCATGAATTATTATCCAAGTTATTTATTACATAAGATAACTGCAGACTGAACGATCTATTCCAGTCTTGCTGTTGCAATCTTAATAAATGTGACATACCAGTTTCCTGCTTTTATTGTATCACAACAAAATAAACTGAAACCAAAACATAAATATCATTAGATCCATCTTCTATTTTGAATAAGAAAGCTTTTTATTATCTAAGTTTTGCATTTTTCAGAACAATAACCCTTTTTATTACTTTAACAAAACAGAAACAGCAAACAAAAAGATGTCAGAAAATTTTTTAAAAAATTGTATGTTAAAAAAGCAACAATACAAAAATTACAAAATCAAAAATTAAGAATTGCTCAATTGATGAAGCAATTACAATAAACCTGATTATGAGGCACACTAGGTATTATTTATTGTACCACTTTGCACAATTGAAAACCATTCATAATAGAATCCATAAAATGGAGTAAATCAGTCAAAACAATTTTTTTAAAAACTTACTTAATTTAGGCATATGACTAAAAACAAACAAACAATAAAATGAGCCTATAAGCAAATTGCAACAATATTACAAGATATTTGGGAATAAAATTTACAAATCTACATCTTAAAGCCTGTCTAAATCTGAGGTTTTTTGTTGCTTAAAATTTTTACACTTTAAATGTCATAAACAAACAACATATGCCAAGTGTTTATGCAAAATGTAAACCAGGTCTAACAATCTTAAAAGAAGTACTTACAACTAGTGAGATGTACTTTAGGGTACTTGTCCCCAATTGTTGTATATCCCATTTCACTAAACAAACCAATCCTTTCCATATCTGTTTTTCCACCTCCTCCACCACCAGACATTTTGGCTAGAAAAATATAATTTGAGCATTAGTCAAAAAGGTAAATATGCCTTTTAAAAAATTTAATAAAAAAAACCTTATAAATTGCAATTAATTGGTAAAACTAATTAAATCAATAAACTATGCCCAAACTTTTAATATTTCTATTTATCAGAAAAAAAACTTAGAAATATAATCAATCAATCAATATTAATTTTATTACAACTTTGGTTATCATAATCATTATAATTTTTATAAAAAAAATTTATTTTTAAATAATCAAAAAATAAAAATTAAATCAGACCAAACACATACAGAATCAATTAATGAAATAAAATTAGAATTTTTTTCTAGCAAAAAATTGATATCCAGGCATTTAAATAATACAATAGGTATACAAGTTTTTATATTTAGTTATAAAGCTGTTGATGTTTAGTAGTCATAAAACTTAAAAAAACTACACATTACTTTCTTTAATAAACAAATCAATTGGATCATGTACTGTAACTATCTAATAGTGGTATAAATTTTTTCACAATTCTCCCAAACTGCATAAAAAAAAAATGCTGGCAAGAAAGTTATATGACCTAATTAATTTTATTCAATTCTATTTCTTAAGCTTTAAGTTTCTAAAAGTTGCCACATAATCTAACTAAATATATCTTGACAATAGTATAATTCTAGTCTAAACACTAGTCTAAACATTTCTAAATATTGGTATGTATGTAAACTAATTTTCAATTTTAACAGTAATCTTAAATGTAAAATGAACAACTGTTTTACTATAACTATATAATGTTAAAAATTTCTAAATTTGTCTCAAGTAATTTAAATGCTGCAACTGTTCTTGCCTTTTTAAGAGTTTCTTTTTCATGTTTCACCACAATAAAACAGTAACTTGTTCTATATTTTTCCTGAAAAAATATACAAATTAACAATCTTCACAATCTTTTTTCTCTCCAAACTGAAAAAATAAACCTAAAATCTATACTTTTGAATATGCATTTAATGTTATAGCAAAAATAAAAAAAATATTCTTTTTTGAATAAATAAATTTATGATTTGTAAAATAGTTATAATAAAGTGTCAAAAATTTAACAGAAATATTGATAATAAGTTGCTACTTTATAAGCCGGGACTTCTTAAACTATGGGTTGCAACAAAGTTTTAAGAAATTTTTAATACTTGAGGGCGGGGCGAAAAATAAATTTTTTAACCTTTCATTTAGTTTTTTAATTTATTTGTGAGAGATTGCTAAAAATTCTATCTCAGTAAAGGGGGACGGGCAAACGAAAAAATTTTGAAAAGATTTTTCTAAACTAACAAGCACCCCACACATTTATTAAGTAGGTTGATTATAATAAATACATTAAAAACTTTTGTTTTGTCAACACATAAAAGATAAGAGTGAGATTACCTGCTTTTGGATAATATTTTGTGATTAATCAATAGATATGACGAACTTGCTACAAGATAATTTAATTTAAATCGAATTAACTGGCAATTTTTTAAAGTACGAGTATACTTGAAAACATAGAATCAAAGCGGCAATGAAATGATGCAATGAATCCGCGCGTTAGCCAGCTACAGCCGCTGTTAAGGTTGCTTAGCAATAAACTATAAAAGTCATATTTGTTAGGAACCATTTTCCTTTAACTATCTAATTTCAAAACTGAACTCTATGGTCTTTAATTCTATCAACATGTTTATCAATTTTTGAATTTTATATTACTTATATATTAAAATTTTTCATTTTTTTAAAATCAAACTTAACAAAAACTAATTTAATCGTGATAGTAAATAAAATTAAGGAGAAGAAGTGGTCTAGATTGTAAAGTATTGTTTTTATCTATTTGTAAAAATTCAACGCATTATGATTGGAATTAAAGCAAAATACTAATAAACAGTGTTGTGCGGTAACAACCTTATTTTATGGGCGTCAATAGTCGGCGACGATTTTTTTGTTGCACTCGCGTTTACGCCACTAAATTTTTTTAGTTGACAAAACAGATGTCGCAGTAAACTTTTTACCCATTTTAAGGTCCGGCGCCAATTTTTTCATATTTTATTGGAAAAAAATTTTTTTGAATGAAACAAAGTTAACTTTTATCCGAAAACTGATTTGCTGTTGCGTAAAAAATATAAAAACTCCAGCGTGGACAAGAAATTAGCTTTTTTCGTAATCTTTTGTGCGACGTCCAGACTTGTAATGACTCGAATCCAATTTTTAAAAGAATCGACTCCAATCCTTACCGCAAAAGACTCAAACTCAACTCGAGCAGTGGTGGTGTTAACTACAGGGGGTAATGATGTGACAAAGGACATAACAGCTTGTACAAGTGTAGCTTTAAGCGCTACGTCCTAATTCAGCCTTGTCTGAGAAAGTAAAATAGTGAATAAAAAATCTAGCTCTGAACTTACGTCACAATAAAAAAACTCGTCTGGAAAAAACGTGTTCAGTAAACAAGAAGAAAATAAGTTAGTGACCGACGAGGAATAATAAGTTAGCAAAGAACTTGGAAAGTTTTGTTATTTTGATTCTGTTGCTTTCGACTGGGTCTTATATATATAACTGTCAACGTGACCGCTGAAACGGATATTCTGTGTCAAAAGTTGAGAAAAATGATTTGAAATAGACAAATTTAATTTGTTGTACAACCGATGGTGCTCCACCTATGCTCTGTAGAAAATCGGGATTTCAATCTTACGTGGAAGCTGCTTCACCAAATATTATTTTTACTCATTGCTTCATTCACTGTTTTGCTTTTTGTTCCCAAGTGTTGCGCACTGAATTGTTTTCCTGCTTACAGTAAATTATCAAGATTGTTAATTTTGAGAAATCCTCTGCTTTGAATTCACGATTGTTTGCAATGTTTTGTAATGATCTTGGGTCTGTCCCCAAAGTGTTCTTTTCTGAAAGAATGTGACTCATTTTCGAAATGATATTATTTAATATACAAAACGAAAATGACGAAATCGTTTGTCTACAAAATAAAAGAATAAATAATAACGCGACTCAAAATTAAACACGCTAATAAACTAAACTAGCACGTACTAAGTCAGAGCTTAAGCTTACTGAACTAGTACGTACTAAGTCAGAACACAACTGTACAGACAAACGATATAAGACAGAAAACAATTATACAGACAAACAATATTGTGACGCAATAGTACGAACTAAGCCATAGCATTCGTACATTTTCTATACAAATGTACGTTGGCTATCACAAGAAAATATGCTAAGAAGGGTTTTGGAATTGAGAAATGAGTTACTTGAATTTTTTACCCAAAGAAACAATGATTTAAAAAACTTGGTTAATTTGGAGTTTCTATCGAGACTAGCTTAGTTATCGGATATATTTGACACACTCAACCACATGAAGTTGTTTTCTTAAGGACCAAACAGCAATATTATAGATTTTGTTTCTAAATTTCAAGCTTATGTGCGGAAACTAGATTTATGGAAAATGAACATAGAAGCCAAACAAAAATATGTAAAGTTAAAATATAGCTCAGTGCAGAGTATTTTATAATTCGCAGCTTGAAATGCATATGTTCAGTGTTTGCCGGCTTGATAGTAAATCTTAAATTTGTGTATTAAGTTTTTAACATTCGTTGCGCTTAATGTTTTACTGCTTATGTATTTATATGTTAATTTTTTAGAAAACCGTTATTCGTCAATTGTTCGTTGCTGGATCGCAAAAAATTTGCTTAATAAATATTTTTGTGGCTTACAATTTGTGGTGGATCACGCGTTCGGATCCTCAACATTTAAGGCCATTCTAGTTTTTACAATCTTGTACGAGTGCCACGTGGCGTGGTGGTACACAATCTGCTTGCAGTAGATCAGAAAACTTTTCTGTAAAACATTTTGTGTGGTCACAGATCTGGCAAGCAGATAAGAATTTGCTCGGAATAGCTAATCTTAAAATTATTAGGCTGCAGTCGGCTATAAAATAACGAATTTCTAAAAATAGACAAAGCTTTGTGAAGGAAGCTATTTTGAAATCCAATTTATAAGGACTGAGGCATATAGAGAGGCAGTAACATTCACTCTCCAAGAAACTTCAAACCATTTAAAACACAACTCTACGCATTGTGAATGACTGCATATGAGACACAAACACTCATCACCTACACAATGAAACCAAGTTCTTCCAATGGGTACCCATCTCGAGTTACTCAACTTAAACCATTGACTCAAACACAAACACAACCTTTACATGGTTTCAATGGACATTCAAATCCACCCAGATACACGAAACACATAATATTTCATGAGTATGAACACACTAATATTATTTTCTCAGATCCAGAAATAATACCCTAGGAATGAAAAGAAAGTCTCAAATACATTCAGACTAGTATCATCTCACAATTCCTTAGTTTCAGAAAAAAGCAAAGTTACTTACAGTACATCCAGGGGTGCCGGAACGTCGGAAGGGCAAGGGGGGGCAGCTTTTTCAAAGGGCACTTTCAATACTGTAAGTACAGTCATTTTTGCCCAAATTTTGTGACGTTTGCCCAAATCATGATTTTAGAGTACATTTCGGATATGACAAAAAAATTGTCTGAGTTTCTCAGACAAAAACCAATTTTGTCCTAAAATCATGGTGATCTCTAAAAAAAAAAGGTCTTCACTTAAATTCAGTCTCCTAATTTTCAATTTTCGTCCCAAAATCAAGGTGTTCTCTAAAAAAAAAAAAAAAAGGTCTTCACTTAAATTCAGTCTCCTAATTTTCGATTTTCGTCCCAAAATCAAGGTGTTCTCTAAAAAAAAAAAAAAAAAAAAGGTCTTCACCTAAATTTGGATTATTATTTCTTGCAGTTCCTCATCATCACCTCTCTAAATTTCCTGACTTTGCCCAAATTTTTCATATCGCTGCACGAAAAACTATGATTTTGCCCAAACATTTTCTTCTCACTGCCCGAAAAATCTTAATTTTGCCCAAATCTTCGAAACTTGGGGGGGCAATTGCCATCCCTGCACCTCCGGCAGGTACGGCTATGACTGTGATACAGGTAAACAGAGATATATACACACTAAGAGGTTACAGAGCAGGCATTTTGCTTCGTTACTATCGTACTGGAATGCAAAGGGCAGTACTGCCCCCGTTGCCCCCCTTGGCAAAAGGGCAGGGGGGGCAGCTGCCCCCCCTGCCCCCCCTGTTCCGGCACCCCTGAGTACATCCAATGACATTCACTCGTCAGAACAAACATTACTACGTCACATAAGTACAAAACTGGCACAGCTCAAAGCCAACGATTCATAAGTTACCTACTAAAAGTAGAGTCGAGACACGGTGCTTAGAGACCGAGACCGAGACCGGAAAAGACTAGACTTTGGGGTAACGAGACCAGGACGAGACGAGACTTTGGAGTACCGAGACCGAGACAAGACACGAGACTTTACATAAGTTGTTTCAGTTTAAGCCAGGGTTGTGGAGTTAAAGTTGGAAGTCGGAGTCGCATATTTTTGGGTGGTTTTTATAAATGATTCAAAAATAAGCAAGCCAAAAATACGGCGAGTACTTAGACAGGTCACATTTTGGACTACAACTGGAAGTGCAAACTAAAAACAATTTTTGCTTTATATTGACGGGCAATTTTGGCTTTCTATTTACAAAATTAAACTTATAAGTTTCGGTTTGGGGATTGTTTTGAAAAATTTGACTAAACATAAAAAACGTTTTTAACTAGAAAAAATGCGTCGAAATGTACGTAATTGCTTTTAGCTTTTGAAAGTCAAGTGACGAATAAACAGAAAGTTTTTATTGGAATTCACACATCTGTAAAACGTCGTGATTCTTTAATAATAGTGGGCACTTGTCTAAATCTACCGCTTGTAATCTCTTATAATTCCCATTAGATAAAATATGCATTAACTTAACAAAGGCCAAACGCGAGCTAAAGGTCTACAACAATGGTAGACTTTTACCGTTCTGTCCAACGCCTACTTATCTTGGGGTAAAACTGGACAGATCGCTCACGTTTCGTCACCACTTAGTGGCATTGCGCAAAAAACTATCCTCGCGCGTCACACTGCTGAGGCGACTCGTGGGCTCGGGATGGAGTGCTGGTGCTAAAACACTACGCATAGCCACCTTGTCTCTACTCTACTCAGCAGCTGAGTACTGTGCGCCAGTCTGGTGTCGCAGTGCTCACACTCGCCTCATTGACAGTGTCTTGAACGAAGCCTTGCGCATAGTTATTGGATGCCTGCGTCTCACTCCATTGGACCACCTACCTGTACTCTCAGGCATCCAGCCAGCTGAGCTTCGCCGAATGGGAGCGACACTCTCCTTGGCTCACCGTGAATCTATAAATGGACTCCGATCATATCTTGTATGGTCTTTTAAGTGGGTCCTCAGATACTTGCCAAGTGAGACTAAGATCCAGACGCCCGTTTGTGCCAGCTGCGCGGAATCTTTTGGACAACCTTGCCAGACTTGGCATCCGCGCTTCTGAATGGACAAATCACAAATGGAAAACGGAGTACTGTGAAAATGCTTCCAGGCTCCGTGTTTTTGTGCCCGGGACCGGTGCCAGGCCTGTTGGGATGGGCTTACCACGAGCAGCTTGGGTTAAGCTCAACCGCCTGCGGACTGGTGTTGGGCGATTCCATTCGTCCATGCACAAATGGGGTCTCGTTCCTTCACCGAATTGCGAGTGTGGCGCCTCTGAGCAAACCGCAGATCATGTTCTAACAGCGTGCCCTATACATCGGGCACCACATGGAGCACGAGGTCTGACGGTTTTGGATGACGAAACTCGATGCTGGCTTAATAACACCACTGCCAGCATCTGATTCAGGCAGTGCAGCAGTCTGGGGTAGTAAAAGGATAAACCCTCGGCCTCAGTCCTGCTTGTGTCTGACCTGGAGTGGATGCCTTTCATGCGAAAACAACAACAACAAATTTAGTTCAAATTCAGTTCGATTTCATATTCATTCAGTTTAAATTCACTCAGTTCAAGTTCAATATACAGCACGCGCTTTGCGCACGGCACGTGCTTATGTCATCAATCAAGCCCTGACACATAATTGTGCCAGGCCGTGATCACGTAGGCCACAGACTGTAGCAATTACACGTCACTTGCTGGAATGCTGATACTGCTACTGCTACAGCAGTGCAGCATTGAGCGGCTCAGGCGGTCATCGGTCGTCCGCCATTAGCGGCTGAGGCAGTCATCGGTGCTTTAAGGGTTAAAACGCCGTGATTGTAATCGGCATGGTTTCGTTTCAAAATTTACTCTGGCTATTCTGTGGTGGCACTTTCCCCTGCTTGGCTGTCTTGACAAGCAGTTCTAAATTTTTTGGTCATTTCTCTATAAAACTAAAAAACGAGATAAAAATTTTTTATCGGGCAGCAATATCTTGACATCTCCGGAAGCAGGTCGAAGTAATTGCTTGCTCTACCCCAGCCAACAATGCTATGCAGGGCCCTGCAAATCCCTGCAAGGGCTGCCCGTACGATACCCGTACCGATTTGGCCGTGGGCGCTGCAGTGGCCCCGCATGGGTTTACCGCACGAGTTTCATGTGGTTTATAACTATTTATGCAAAAAGTTTCTTTTTAAAAATAATTAAAAATATTAGCTTATTAGCATGTTTTAATTTTTGATTACGGCCTAAAATTAAAAGATAGATTAAACCCGTACAGTTAGCCGTTAATGGGGCCACTACAGCGCCCGCGGCCAAATCGGTTCGGTTCCCGTACGGGCAGCCCTCGCAGGGCCCGCAAGGGTCCTGCATAGCGTTGTTGGCTGGGACGTATAGCGCCTTCCTCACTTTCCTGCGAGTCAAGAGAATGAAGATAGAGATAAAATGCAAAAATATGAAATAATTTAGTGTAAATCACAAAAATATAAAATAATTTAGAGTAAATATAAGGCTTCTTGATTGCTATGCATAAAGATTGCCATGGTTCAATTCTATTGTGACCAATGGCAAATTTAAAGAGGGCTATGACGCCCGAATGATTAGAAAAACGTACAAATATTCTATTTTTACTTACTAAAAATCATGATATATTTACAACACCTATGAGCTTTGCTCACATCACTCCAATGTCTCGGCCAAGAGTTGAGATGCAATGGTCCGAGACTGAGATCAAGACCGAGGCGAGATTTTGTGGTTACGAGACCGAGACTTTGCAAAACGTGTCTCGAGACATCCACCTCTGTTACCTACACACTTGAAACTCTGATATTTACACATCACAATACTCATTATGCTTGAAACATACACACATGACATCAATCATCTCTTTAACTGTAGCCATATACCAACATAACCATTCCAGGTGACTTCGTGCAGTCCCAGGCGGTTTCATGGGGCTCTTGTAGTATTTAAACGTACCTGGAATTAACCCTGACTAAAATGGTTGAATGTGAAATAAATTGTTTTTTAGTTTTTGCATGGCAGCTTTTTTGAAAAAATCTCTTAAATTTTTATCGAATGCCTTATTTCAAAGTTAAAACGAAGTTAAAAGTTACTTGTATTGAGCTCAAGTTAAGTAAAACAAGTGTTAGGAATTGGTACGCCGTAATCGTGTATGCTGTTTCCAAACAATAGAGAAGTAACTTTAAGCACAATACTGCAAATTAAGACGCTAACAAGCACCCCTATTTGATTAAAAAAAAACGATTTAAATTTGATTTTATTAGACATTTAAAATCAGAGTTAACTCTGTAATACAGTAATAGTCCTATTCTTATAACGAAATTTATTGATCATGAAGGATGAGCTAGTGATGCTGGTCATTTTAAGTAGATATTAGAAGGATGTATATTTTAATTGGTTATGCTTTGATATTTTGTGAGTAAAAGTTAATGTTGATGCTGCCCATACCAATATTATTTAGGCTAATTTTCTGGTCTGCGTACTCTAATCAATTTGTAATAAATAAATTTAATTTAATGTAGTAGATTTTTTGATTTATTGCTAAAATTAGAATTTTATTTTGAATTTAAATCTAAGTTATTTACTGTTTGTGAAAAAATTTGTTTTTATTCGTGATGTTTCTTCAGTAATCCTGTACTTTAGCACAGTAAATAACTTTGGGGTCTGTTCAAGAAGAGATCGTAACTGTTGTTTGTTGGTGAAACTAACCCAAAATCCTTTTTCTATTGGACTAGGAGGCAATAAAAAAGAAACCAAGAGAGAGTATATGTTGTTGTTTAATAGAAGGAGGATTCCAGTTTAGTTTCACTGACAAACAACAGTTATGGTCTCTTCTTGAAGTGACCCAAATTAATTACTGTGCTAAAGTACAGGATTACCATTTCTTCTTCTAATTGAGCCATGCCTTTTATTTTCTTGTGTCTATTTTTAGCCTATACCATAGGTGGGGAATGTGCAGCCTCCATGACAATTTAAAAAGTAATAGAATTATGTGGCAATGACTATTATGGAACCCTTGACTTTAATCATTTTACAGCAATCATGATTCATAATTATAACACTGCAAAAGATAAACTTTTTAGAACAGATTGACTTTAACACAGGTCTTGACTTCTTTATACAACATTGCTTTTTTTGGTCTGACATCATGTGTTACAAGTAAAGCTTTGTGTGATTAGAATGATTTTGATCACATACACAAATTTTATAAAATTTAATCACACACATCATTTAATCAAAATAGTTTATTTTAAGATCCAGTCTAATAGTTTATAATTTAAAAAAAGTTATAAAAGGTAAAGGTTATTGGTGATCAATTTTTTAAATTTAGGCCAAAAAATTATTATTATTACAATTTTTGTTTTTTTGTGATGGTCTTAGCAAGTAAATTTAGAGAGACATCTCTAATTAAAAAAATATTGGCACAGGTTTAATTCTTGAATTGCTAATTTTAAGAATTCTTTGTATCTTGTACATGGATGCAATATGAAAAGTTGGGTCTATTAAAAAAGTAATTGTAAACGTTTTTTTTCAGTGAAACTGACCTGTAATCCCCCTTACAGCAGCAGGATGGAATAAAAAAGAAACCAAAAGGAAACAAAAACAACAAAACAAAAAAAACAGATTTTTAAATCGCTTAAACATATTAGTCACAAAAAATGACCAATATGTTGCCAAAGCAAGAAAGAAATGTTTCCAAAGATAGTATATACAATAAATATAATATACAAACATGAAATTCAAGCATTGATTCAATATAAGCACAAAATTAAAGTATACATACATATAGCACATATATATACATGCAGCATAACATACATATACAAGCACGAAATTCAAGCAATATATAAGCATACACATACAAGCACGAAATTCAAGCATACAGTTGATCCAAATGAATAGTAATTCAAGCATTAAATTCAATCACACATTCTCATAAGCAAGATTAAAATAATATGCCTTGAGGTCTTTTCAAGAAACAATAGTAACCACAAGGGATCCAGTTTAATTTCATGAAGAAAAATTGTTTAAAATGTTTTCTTGAAGAGACTTGAAAAGTTTGCTGGCCCACTCATGCAAAATTCATTTCTATTTTTGTTGCTAAATGTTTTTTTTAGTTTTTATGATTTAACATTTGCTTAAAAAAATAATCAAAAGTCAATGAGTGCCCAATTCTACTTTGCTTTATTTTTACCCTTGCATTTAATTGCATTTATCTGCATTCTGCAACACACAACTAAAGAGTGCCATTTGTAGCTATGAAGTAAAAGTCCTGGTTGCAATTATTATCTAGGTTTTGTTCTAGTTTTTATTAAGATTGGCTCATTTCTTATGTTTTGGTATTAGAATAAGATTTGTGTTAAGGTTTTACTTTTATGGCTTTCTTCAATGCATGGTGTATTTGTTATAAGAAAAGTTAAATAATGTTACTCATATTATGTTAACATAACTATAACACTGCTAATTGAAAGTGCTGTTTTTAATTTTTTTTAGAAATTTTAATGATAACGATATTTTAATTGTAAGATGGAATCAGCTGAAATAAAATTGTCTTGAACTATTTTAACTAATTTGACATTTTAAACTGTTTGACTAATTATTTATTAGAATAATTATGTTATTTATGTTAATTTTGATTTTTGCATATTGAAGGTTTTTGCTTAAAAGATTTTATGGTTGTGTAAAACCAATTCTTATAATGGCTGAGTTTCTTTTTGCAAGTTAATAAAGGGTTTTGTTATTTGCAAATTGTGATTTTAGGTTAAATTGTTTTGCAACATGACATCCAGTCAAAGAACGTATGGACGGAAGCGTAAAGATGAAGCATCTGAAAAGTTTGATGCTTTATTTTCTGATCATCTGATTAAGAAGCCAATTACTATTGAAATAGGAAAATACAAAAAGGCTAAAACAGATACAGGCTTGACTATTGCTAGTGTAAGAGTTAAAAATGGAACAGGCAAATCAATGAATATTGGTTCTGCATATATGCCATCTAAAAAAGTTTTGGCTAATACAGAATCAAAAAACAATGTTGATGCTTATTCATATAGCTCCATTTCAAAGTCAAAATATGATCTTTTATTTAAGAAAAATGAAAAAAATGCATCTGATAAATTTGATGAAATTTTTGGAGATGAAATTAAGCAGGTTTCTCCTGTTGTGGAACAAGCTAAAGCAAAGCAAATTTCAGAGTTCGATGATTTGTTTGGTTTTGCTGAGGCCCCATCAGCCACTATTGCAAAAAAAGAAAAATCTGATTTTAATCAAACCATTATTGACATTGACAGAATTCCACAGTTGTCACACAAAAAAGTAAACACTTTATCAGGTATCAGAGGAGCATCAATGTCAACTGTTGATGGAAAAGTTGTCTTAAATATTCAAAAGAAAGCACATTCACCTAAAAAACATACCTGCATTTCGCCTACCAAAAAACAGGAAGTATTCCCAACCTTTGATGACAATACAGTTTCATTGAAAAGTCACTTGGATATATCTGCTGATGCAAATGTGCCAGTTTTTAATAATAACAAAAAAAACAATATTGTTGCCAAAAACTCAAAACCTTTATTTTCCAAAACAATGTCTGGAGTAACTTCTAATGTAGATTGGAAATTAAAGAATAGCAGTATTTCCTTAACTTCTGGAAAGGTTTGTATAGTTATATAATTACAGTACGTTAAAAAACACAGGTAACACATGGTGGTCAATGGTGTCATACAATCAGACCAGATTAATTCCTTTTGAAATTTATATATGAGATAACATTAAAATTAATAACTCACTGCAGCCTGTTTTACACTTTTATAATTATTAAAAGAGCAATTGTATTCAATTCTATTTGAAGAAGATTGCTCTCTTAAAGAATAAAGCTGAAAAAACAAACAGTAGAAAATTTTTGATTAATAAAGTATGCAATTTGTAAATTATAAAATGAAATAGAGAAATAGACATAAAGTAAAACTTGTTAAATCGTCACTTTTTTGTTGGTCCTGGCAGAATTCCTATTTTTTATGTACATTTCAGTTTGTGTGATTCACCATTGCCTTAATCGTCAATTTGCTCAATTCGTCACCTCTTTCTCTACCTGAGAAGTATTTTGTTCAGCTAATTTGTCATTTGCAGTTTCACCTTTGATATTTAAGCAGTTGTTTTGAAGATGTGGGAATATAAACAAACAAAGGATGTTTACTGAAAATTGTTGCATCTCATAATTTGTTTATCAAATTTACACTCAGCAATTCCCTTTGAGAGGACTTCCCGTTTGAGGATCGTTTTAAACTTTGTTAAAGATTTAAAAAGTGTTAGATTAAATTGAAGAATCTAGATAGAAGGAATTAAAAAGTTTAATTTAATGAAAAAAAGTCTTGTTATGTATTTATCTTATAAATGTCTAGTTATTGCCTACACAATTTCAATAAATTGAAGAGAAGACATGAATGAAGAACATTGCTCTGATTTGGCAAGCTATTACATCCATTATGTGGTCACAGTATATAAGAATTGTCCCTATTAAAATCTTCATTGAGAGTAGCACCTTCAGCAGGTCATCCAAGGATTGTTACCACTAGCTAAGTTACATAGAAAGTACAGTACAGCAATATCAAGTTACTACATATGATAAAGTATAAGAGCTGTTATGATTGAGTTTTTACCTGTTTGAATAAATTATCACTTTTTTATAATCCCTTCAAGGTGACGAATAAGGCAAATTTGCTGTATAATTTTTTATTTACATTAATAAGTTAAACCAGTGTTTTTCAAAGGGTGTGTCAGGACAGTTTGCTGTGTAGCAAAATGAGTTCTGGTGTGGCACAAAAATATAGTGTTTAATTTATTTTACTTCATAAAAATTAAAAATGAAATTAGGAGTAAATTTGTAGAGTTCAAATTTAGAAGAAAAGAAATGAGATCAAAATCATCTTAAATGTAATGAGGTTAATAAATTAATTGCTTGATGCAAAGAGATTAGCATATTGTCCATGACAACGTCAATTCCATAGACACATTACTAATTCAAAAGACAATTTTTTTTTGCTTCACACCAAATGAGTGCAAATTCTAAATACCTATACTCAACTCATTATATGCAGCGTAATTTTACTCTCATTTCTATTTTATTTATTTTGAGAATGTCAACAATATAGTGGTATTGCTACGGAATGTGAGAACTGATATTGTTTTCACATGTTAATTTCAAGGAGGACCAAGGAGTCAAACTCAAAAAATTTTAATTCCATTTTCAACCTCTTATCTGTGGGAGCTGGCATTTTCTGCCCTCAATGAAATAAAAAGTATAAAATGGAAAAGACTTCTTTAGAGGAGCTGAGAGTGACTTTGTCCAACATCACACCTCATATGCAGTTGAAGCAAGCGCATATATCACACTGATATAAAAAATTAATTTTTTTGTTGTATTGAAATATAATGTTTAATAATTTATGACAGATTTTATTTACTAAAATGTGTTGCATGATTTAAAACATTTTGTAAATGTGTTGCATAAAAGTTTGAAAAACACTGAGTTAAACAAATTGAAAGACAAGACAACATACTTTTATTTGCAGAAGATGACAAAAACATAATACAATAAAGATAATTTAAACCATGTAACCTTCTTATTACCGTATATTTTTTTTACAACTTTTGAATTCCATAAAAACAATGTGGGCATGAAAATTACATGACCAAAAAATTCAACTGAATATTGATATCTGACATTATTGAAAACTAACTGAGTTAATTGCTTGACATTTGTTCAAAGTCAAGCAAATAAATAATTGTACGGGTAATAAATCTTTATGGTTTTCTTAATTTTGTTATACTGTATTTTATCTTAATGCAATTTAAATATTAAAAAGATATTCAACATAATTTAACATCTATTTTGATTTAAAATCTTTTCTTTATATTCTTTTGTCTGACTGGATATTTTAGCAAAATTAAAGCATTTAAAGCAAGCTTTTAAAAAGTTCAACCTAATTTTAAAGTATGAAAACATTTCATTCTTATTATTATGTAATTTTTTTAAAAATGATTTCCACTATCAATCTGGTTTACTACCAGAAATAAATCAAAAAACCTTTAAAAGATTTAGGATTTTTTATGCTATGATTACAAAGTTATTTGTTTTTGCACCATCCTGTTAAGATGTTCAATCAAGTTTTTATTGCATAAGAAGTTTAAAAAATGCACTATAATGTAAGACATACACTCTATGATATGATTTAATACAGTTTGGCACTAGGTATAAACAAAAACTGTGATAGTGGACTGCAATCTTACCAAGGCAGCAAAATTTTTAAAAATGGAAAATTGTACCTGTTAAAGATAGTTGTAAGGTTTTACTCAACTAAAAAAAGAATAAAAATTATTTCACACTATCTTTTCCAACTCCCATCATTTTTTATTATCAGCACACATTATTATAGAGATATTTTAATTATGTGGGCTGTGATAAAGGGTTTCGTTATGATGTTGTAAATGTGCTAGTGCAGTTCTTTTCATTCTTTTAGAAGGACAATTCACAGTTTTTTATTTTGCAAACATTTTATCTGCACCAACCAACAAGGCATTTAAGATAAAAACTTATACATTCTCAACCAATTGTAAATGTATTTACCTCAGCTCCATGACAACCTGCAATTGCTGATCAATAACCATAAAATGAGTTGTTTTTTTTTAGTGACAGACAATTAATCAGAATCAATAAATTTTTAAGAATCGAAATTGAAAGATTTTTTACAAAAATTTTGATTCTTTTAACTGATTTACTTCACTATCATTGAGCATGCACATATATATGAAAAAAGACATTTTTCAAAACTATGTACATATATATTTATAATGATTATAATCATTGGTTAGTGGCAAATCAACCATGGAAAATCAGTTAATAACCCTAACCCAGATTAGTAGTGGCTAACTAACAGCAGCAAATTGGTGGTAGCAAATGATCCCATCCTCTGTGTGTGTGTGTGTGTGTTTGTATTGCAAAATGAGTCAATCTTCCTTGCAGATATACAGGGTGTTCATAAAGTCCTGATACAATTTCAAAATTTTTTTATGAAGTCAATTCTTAAAATATCTTAACCAGGTTTGTTTTATTTTAATCAGTGCTGCTTAAAGTTTTTTTACCTCATTTAATACATTTCTATATGGGCACCTTTAGTTACACAAAGCACATCAATACAGTACTCAATTTCCTGTCATATGCGTTGAAGCATAGCCTTATTAATAGTGGCAATAGCATTAGAAATTCTTTGCTAAGTCAGTTATGTCCCACATCTTTGTTCGATACATGATATCCTTAACATAACCTCTTAGAAAGAAGTCTGGTGAAATTCCAATTCTCTGGCAGCAGTACGGATGGACTTTATAGGAGAATGACTAAATGCTTGTCTTACATGCTCGATGTGTTCCACAGATGTTCTTGGTTGCCCACTTCTCACTGCATCCAACACTGACCCTGTCTTCATAAATTTCTTGTGCCATTGACGAATTGAAGAATGCGATGGTGGATCTTTTCCATTCTTAGGCCTGTATCTTCACTGAGTCTGAACGTCTGATTTTGTTTCAATGAACCAGGATACACATTGTGCCTTCTCTTGAGGAGTAACCATTTAATAAGGGTTTATTTAACACATTCATAAAACATATAAAAATTATATCTGAAACACACAATTTTATTTTAAATAAAAATTTTAAGCAGCACTGATTAAAATAAAACAAACCTGATTAAGATATTTTAAGAATTAAATTCATAAAAAAATTTTGAAATTGTATCAGGACTTTATGAACACCCTGTATTTAATTTGCAAATATTGGTTGGTGGCAAATCAATCATTGAAAATCAATCACTAACTCTAACTTAAATTGGCCATGGCTAACTGACTTCTGCAAATTGGTAGCAGCCAATGGTCCCATTCTGTGTGTGTGTGTGTGTGTGTGTGTGTTGCAAAATGAATCAATCTTTTTTGCAGAGTGCTCATTGAAAAGATCAAAGCAATTTAAAATGCTTAAAAAACCACAATGAGTCTGTTTCATCCTATGGAATCATTAAAGTGGTTACTTATTCAAATAAAAATACTTTTTACTTTATAGTATTTGAATAAGTAACCACCTGATGATTCTATGGGGTGAAATGGATTGTTGTTTTTAAACATTGATAAAATAAATTTTGTGTTTTATATATATGTACAGGATGAGCCAAAGTAGGTGGACAGTAAATGATAACATTAAGAGATTACATATACTTATAACTATATAAAAATTTAAAAAAATATACATACAACTATATTTACTAACACAATTATTACATTGACAATTAAATTTTATTGTGAACAATAATTCAAAAGCTTTTTAATTTTATCAACACAGGTGCTCAAACTGTTTTTCATCACGCTTTGCACAGCTTTGAAGTCTGCCTCAAATGCTTTGACAAATATTTTTGCACAAGTCTGTCTGGCTATTAATTTCTTGAAATGCATCTCTGATGTAATTTTTCAAATCACTGACACTTCTTGGTTTTTGACTATTAACTTTGTCCTGGAGTACTCCTGAAAAGAAAAATTGTAATAATATAGCACAAATAACATAGTTATAATGAACACAATTGTAATAATATGTAAATATAATATGATACATAAACCTATTCCACATACTGTCCACCTACTTTTGACTCACCCTATATATATATGTATATATGTAATTACATATGCATAAGAGTCTTTTTTTCATATATTAAAGCAAAAACATCCCTACAGCTTGTTTTATCTGATTAAGAAATTAAGAAACAAATAAAATATCTGTTTTTCTTTTCTAAATAAATGAAAAATCTATTCTGAGATTGAGCCGTCAAACAAAAACATGTCAATAGCTTACAACCTTTAGACAAAATTTATTCAATAACTATTTTAAAAACCCAGTACAGTTTGTTTCAATAAAATTAGTCTGTTTCATTTATAATAAGGTAAGAGAAGGGGAGTCAGGTCACCTTAATAGAAATGCATATCCTCTGTACTTGCGTTTACTATATTTTGAGTTTTTCTTAATGTAACATCACAAGAATTGCTTTGTTTGCTTAATTAATTTGACAAACTGCATATTTCTAACCATAAAGATGGAAAACCTTAAATTTTAGTTTTTGGAATGACTTAAAATTTTGAAACATCCTTTAATAAACTATGTTTCATAGAACTGCATATTATTTATCAAAGTATGATTAACTTAACATACTATGTTTTCATTACTAATTATTTTATCTTAATTTTCCAGTAACCACCTGATGATTCTATTGAATGAAACAGACTGTCATGATTTTTTAAAAAAGTAGTAAAAAAGTTCAGTATACATATGTTATTCAAATATCCTTTTTTAAACAGAATTTTTCTATTTGAATAAGGATCAAGATTTTACTTAAATAAAGATGCAACAGATATTTGTGGTTTTTTAGCAGTTATTAAATAAATTTGTATTAATATATTGCTCTGAGATATTTATTGAGCACTCAGCAAGAAAAAATGATTCATTTTTTTAATATAATCTTTAATTTACAATGGCTAATGGTGAACAATTTTGAGACAATTGGGGTAGAAGCACTATACATCAATTATTCAATTGATTAAAAAGTTGCTTCAAAAAACATTTTGTTAGCCTTTTATGAAAACAAAGTGAACTTTAATAACAAGAATCAAAATTAAAAGTTTTTGTTAAATCTGCATTGGAATAAAAAAAAGGATTGGCATCATTCCATCACTACTTTTTTTACTACCAGAATACTTAATTAAGGAATAAGAGATGATTCCTCCGAAATAGCCTTGGAAGAAGGACAACAACAACAACAACCAGATCACTAGAGTGAAGTAAAACTGAACTAAATTTATTTCTGGTTTTGCAATTTCGCATTGACAAGCTGCAACTGATGAATTGCACTTCCACTCTGTTTTTACTCAGTTACTGCTATAAGTATACCAGTACATCATTATTTGGTGGAACAAATTTTTTGGCAAGCTAAATTGGCAAGAAATTAATTGCTTTTAGTTTAACTACACGACTCTTTGTTTTGCTGCTATCATGTTTAATGATTGTGATGCTGTGGATAAACAGTGGAGTTTAGTGGAAGAATCACTTTCATATGTGTAATTAATTTTTTCATAATATAACTTAACAAGACAATTGGTAGTGCAAATTTGAACTCAAAACAGTTATTTGTTATGCACTTCCACAGTAAAATCAACTGCAGTTTGATAAACTGTCATTTGATCAACTGTCAGAGTACTAGGGGAGCTGGCTGGCTTCATGATATGCTGCTATAGATTAAGTTCTGTTTCTTTCCACTTACATTGAGACATGAAAGCATGCAGCATTTTCTGACTTTTTAATTTGTTACTGTAAATTTCTTCCTTCATATTTTAAATTTTTGGCTAGAATGATGTTATTTTGGAAGTGACTTCAAATATATCAATTCCATATCCTTGTACAGTAGTGTTGAGCATGTTTATCAGATCAAATATGTTTACAAGATAAGCTAGTTGGGCTAGCTAAAATAAATCTTGAAATACTGTAAATGAGCTTTATGATTTTTTTCCCATTAAACTACACACAATTTTCCTATAAACAATACCTTAGGTCAGTGCTTCTCAACCCCTGGGTTGCCATTTCATTTCATCTATCTCTATATTTATTCTCCTGACTTGCAGGAAAGCAACAGAGGCACTATACATACAGCAAGCAATTACCCTGATCTGTTTCTGGAGATACCAAGATATTGCTGTCCAATTGAAATTTTTTATTTTGGTTTTTAAAGAGATATAACAGAAATTTAGAGCTGCTTGCCAAGACTGCCAAGCAGAGGAAAGTGTCATTAAGTGTCTTTCCCAAAGACCCTAACACAAATAGGTTTTAAACTGAGACTATGTTGATCACAATCACAAGGCTTTAACCACTCAACCATGCTACTGATATATATATCACCAGCACTAAAACAAAACAAACAATAAACATGTTGAAAGCACTCACTTTTAAAAAATGAGGTAAACAGTCATATTTACATTTAAAGCTATCAGTCATCCCATTTTCGAATATGCAAGCACTGCATGCATGAAGCCCTATCATATCAAACACAAACATTAAGAAATTTTTAGAAACTTTAAAAAACAATTTTGTGCATTGCCATTGGCTGCACATGAGACACAAACACTCAGCACTTTTATGATAAAACCAATGTCTTTATAATGGAAAATATCCATCTCAAACTTCATGCTACTGTACTTAAACAACTGACTCAAATACAAACACACTCTTTACATGATCTTAATGCATATTCAGATCCACCCAGAAACATAATAGGCTCAATTTTTCATAATGTGGAGCACCAGATTTAGAAACAACACTTGGGAAATGTAAAGAAAACTTCAAGCACATTTACACTACCATCACCTCACAATACCTCAGTTCCAGAAAAAAATAACAAAGTTACTATCAGCACATCCAATGACATTCCTTCATCAGAACAAATATTACCATGTCACATGCATACAAAACTGGCACAAGCTCAGAGCCAACAAATCACTACTCTTATGTAGTTACCTACACACAGTAAACTCTGAAATTTACACACCACAATGCCTATTACGCATGTGAGCAGAAATATATATGAAGTGTGTCATAAAAGTTCTAGGACTCTGCTTTCTGCATAAGCTTTAGTTGAGCTACAAGACTAAGTTAAGTAACAGATAATTTAGTAACTTCTTGAGAGTATTTAATTGCAATTTCAACTTACTGTAACATTTATTTAGCATTTCAGGTGTGAAAAAAAATAGTTTACATATTTACTGTTGTTTTACAATTTTTTTTGCTTGGTAATTTAGTAATGATATCAGAACAATGAACCAGCCTCAAATTTCTGTCCGTTTGGAAAAATCTCTTGCTAATATGACTTGCTGAAGAAAGTTATTACTGGTGATAAAACATGGGTTTTTGAGTAAGACCTAGAGACCAAACCTCACAGTCCCCATTGGAAGAGTCCTCCATCACTATGAATCGAAAAAACAAGGCAGTCAAAGTCCAAAATCAAGTACATGTTGATAGCATTTTTCGAAGTCAGAGACATGGTCCATTAGGAACAAAGCAAACATTGCAGGATCTTTTTATAAACAAGCTGATGGACAGTCTGACCCTGCGGCAAAGATTCATAATAGACCATGTCTCTGACTTTGAAAAATGCTATCAACATGAACTTGATTTTGGGCTTTGATTGCCTTGTTTTTTTGATTGATAGTGATTTAAGACTCTTTCAATGGGGACTGTGAGATTTGGTCTCTAGGTCATACTCAAAAACCCATGTTTTATCACCAGTAATAACTAGTGATGTACCGATACCACATTTTAAGCCGATACCAGTACTACTACCGATACCAGCATTTAGAGCCGATATCAATACCACCGATACTTTTTTATCTATTGAGCACCATCAGTAAAAGCTTTTGTAAGTAACACCAAAGAATGTATTTACTAAATCTAGCTTGTTATTGGATTTTGAATTTTTTTCAGGTATATATCTATCACTAGTCTACACAATTTTGGAAACAAAGTAGAAAACATGTGCTCTTGGCTAACTTTGGGATGCTGATTTCAAATCTGATGTTCGTTTTTTTGTATCAGCCTTAATTTTTCAGTAATCTTACACTAACTTTCCCCCAAAGAGCTTTAAAATGCTGTATAGCATACACCAACTCTTTGCAGTTTTGAAAAGCTGCATGCACAAATCTGTTGACTGATAAGTTTCGTAAATCGTTCACAACAACATTCTTTATTAGAACGCAGCATTTTACCTACCTATGTGCTGCATCATTCTGTGTTTTGCTCTGTTTGGCATTTCCATGATGTGACACTTTTCACCTTATTACTGTACTGTATTTCTTCCTTTCTCTTGTTGCTTTTATCACTCTTTCCCAATTAAATACTACATTGTTTTGCTACAAATATTCTCCCTTCTGTAGACTTGCAGCTGTGATAAGGAGATCCTTTCTGAAATTTCTTGGTTTGCATTGGTTCAATAGAAGCTGAGGTGGTAACATAACTTGATGAGTTTAACTGCTATGGGAAGTGTTAGTGCAGTTACCACAAGGCATTTATTTAAAACTCATGAGGTGATGAGTTTCATATTTTTTTAGGGCATTTATAAACTTAGAATCTAGAGATAGTGTTTTGTTAGTTAGTTAGAAAGTCTTGCTGAACTTTGGAATTTAATACCATAAATTTTTTTGCAGAAATTTATTAAAAAGTTTATTCTAGTATTTGAGTAATTAAACATGTCAACATTACAATGCAGAGGGTGTATAAATGATCCTGACAGTTTCTGTTGCATCTGAGTCAGTTCACAAGGAAGAAAGACAGACAAAATATCATTCAATTCATAAAGAATGCTTACTACGCTTATTTTGATGTGAAACTGGTAGACCAAGACAAGTCTTGGGCCCCACATAAAGTATGTATAACCTGTATGTCGACATTCAGCTTGTAGATGAAAGGAAAAAAACATTTCTCATTTGGTGTTCCAATGGTATGGCAAGAGCCACAGAATCATCTTAATGACTGTTACTTTTGTTCTGTCAAAACTACTGGTTTAACATCTAAAACAAGGTCTTCTGTAGAATATCCCAGTTTGCCATCAGCAATTCAACCAGTGTTGAACTTCCTATAGTGTTGAAATCTCTCATAGTGTTGAAATTTCTATATCAACATTCTATGGTTTTCAGCTCAGTGAAAGTGAATCTGTATCTTCAAGTGAGAAGAGTGAACTATATAAAGATTTTGTAGTTTCCCATCAGAATGATGAGCTGCAACTGTTTGCACAAGCAGAGTTGAATGACTTAGTGAGGAAACTTGATCTTCCAAAATGTTCTGCTGAACTGCTAGGACCACAACTGAAGGAAAAAAACATGTTGGTTTCTAAAAACGAAGTCAGCTTTTACCGTTACAAGAAAAAAGATACAATAAAATTCTTCAAAATGGAGGAAAATTTGCTGTTTCGTGACAACATAGAAGGACTGATAACTACTATGGGAACATCTTGCATTCCATTAGAATGGAGACTATTCATAGATAGTTTCAAAAGAAGCATGAGATGTGTTCTGTTACACAATGGTAATAAACTTGCTTTCATACCGATTGAACATTCAGTAAAAATGAAGGAAACATATGAAAATATGTTTTCTATTCTTGACAGAATCAAATATGTGGAAGATAAATGGATCATATGTGGAGACTTGAATGTATTATCTTGGGTAACAAGGTGGGAACGCAAAAAATCCTTGCTTTTTGTGCTGTGGGATAGCAGAGCAAAGCAAGATCACTAGATAAAAAGGGAATGGCCAAGTAGAGAGGTATTTGTACTTGGAGAGAAGAACATAAAGAACATTCCATTGGTGAATAAAGAAAAAGTATTGCTACCACCATTGCACATCAAGTTAGGGTTAATTAAGAAGTTTGTGAAAGATTTGGACAAAATGGGAGAGTGCTTCAAATACTTTTGTACAAAGTTTCCACAGCTTTCATATGAAAAAATTAAAGCAGGTATTTTCGATAGACCCCAAATGTGGTTTTTGCAGAAAGACCAGACGTTTATTTCTACCATGAAGAAGAGTTAAATGCATGGAAAGCATTCTCTAATGTAGTGAAAAACTTCCAGGGGAATATAAAATTCCCAAATTTCAGCAAATTTGTTGAAAGCTTATTACAAGCTTTTCATAACTTATGCTGTAACATGAGTGTTAAAGTACATTTCCTGCATAGCCATCTGGAGTATTTTCAAAAAACTTAGAGGCATTCAGTGAAGAATAGGGTGAAAGATTTCACCAAGATATAAAAGTGATGGAAAAAAGGTCTCAGGGAAAATGGACTGTCAGTATGATAGCAGAGTATTGTTGGGGTTTGATACAAGAATATTCAGATTCTTGCATTGAGAATTACTTCTAAGATCATCTCTCATCAATCTAAAAGAAGGAAACTTTTGCAATAAAATTGTATTCAATCCATTTATTTTCTCCTTTGTGCTAAGTATGTGCTTTTGTATTCACAGCTTCACATTAATTAATGCTTTTCAGTGTGCAGCACTAAAATTTAAAATTGTATTTTCAGAAAAATTTGACCTGGTACGGCAAAATCGATGGCAGATTTGAAATCAGCACCTTCAAATTAGCTAGAAAGCATAGTTTTGATTCTTGTTTCTGATACTCCATCAAATTTTCTAGACCTGTGTTATTCATTACAATATTATTACAAATCTGTAAAAGAAATCATTAATTATGTTAGAAATCCAATCCAGTTTCAGGGGAAACAAAAATTTTTTATATTTATACTACAAAAAAATAAATAAAAAATTTTTATATTTATTTTGTGCTTAAAAAGTATCGGCAGGTATTGGCTATATTTACCGATACCGATACTACTAGTCGATACCACAAAAATAGGCCGATACCACCGATACCAATACCTAAGTATTGGTACATCACTAGTAATAACTTTCTTCAGCAAGTCATATTAGCAAGAGATTTTCCCAAATGGACTAGAAATTTGAGGCTGGTTTGTTGTTCTGATGTCATTACTAAATTACCAAGCAAAAAAAATATAAAACAATAGTAAATATGTCAACTATTTTCTTTCACACCTGAAATGCTAAATAAATGTTACAGTAAGTTGAAATGGCAATTAAATACTCTCAAGAAGTTACTAAATCATCTGCCACTTAACTTAGTCTTGTAGCTCAACTAAAGCTTACACAGAAAGCAGAGTCCTAGAACTTTTACGATGCACCTCGTATACAGTATATTAAAAAATAAAGGTAATTTTCATTTGCATCACAATTTTTTTTCATTTTCACAAGTGCTTACCATTCCATGTTTATGAAGCACTGTTTTAATATACTGGTATGTTGTTTATCCAATTTCAATCTGGTTTGTTTTGTTTTTTCAAAAGTGGCCCTATTCACTTTAGAACCTCAGCAATCTTCTATTTACCATTTTGCTATTTTGTTTTAAAAAAAGTTATTTTCCTGTAGCTTAGATATTTCTCTATGTTAATGTTTAGACATTGATTTTAATTACTGAATTTGTTATTGCAATTATATTTACAAATCTAATATGTTCATATTGTATAGACTTCTCCAACTACTTGTTTCAATTCATCTCAAGTTAGTTCAAAATCTGATAAGACAAAAAACTCTTCACAGAAAATCATTAATTCAAAGAAAACATTTTCACCAATAAAACCGGTCAGTATTATATTTCATAATGTAACTGTATGATTTTTGTTTTAATGTCATTGAATTCTTTATGTATAAAGTAAATCCTTTCTTTTAGGAGGCTTTTTCGTCTTAAAATTTGCAGTTGTATATTATATTATTTTTGCAAAAACATTTTTTTGTTTTACATACTGGATATATATATATATTCACTTATACAGTATATTGAAGATACTTATTTTTGTTTACACACACACACACACAAAAAAAAAAAAAAAAAAAAAAAAGCTTTTAGTGCTCAATGATTAGAATCAGAGCGAAATGTCTGTACAGTTGCATGTTATCTTTAAATTAATAAGAAGAAATCTGTTTATATCTGTGCAGTTGCACTTCATTAGAATAAAAAAGCTGTTCAGTAGTTATTCAAGGACTTTATTAATATTATTTTTAATTTTTAGTTTTATTTCCTGTTTAATATATTTCCATATTTATTTTTGTTTTTTGTTGTTTCTATTATGTTTCAGATAATCACCTGACAAGCTGTTTTTTGGCAAAACAGATTGTTATGATTTTAAAATTCTAAAATTTTTACGTTTTATGTTTAGTTTTTTAACCTAAATAGATATATATATATACAGGGTGTCAAGAAAGTTCCCGATCCTAAACAAAATTATATAGGGCTAATGACAGAAGGTTAAATCAACAAAAGGTTTATTGTGGTGATAGAACAAAGCTCCATGAACATAAAAAAATCTGGTTTATTCAAAATGACCCCCATCTGTATCAATAACACGTTGGAGCCTCTGTCGGAAATTCTGACAAGCAGCACGAAGGGCATCTTGAGGAATTTTCTCCCATGCTCGTTTCAGGGAAGCTCGAAGATCCTCCAGATTGTTATGGGGTGAAGAACAGGCTTCTTTTTCCAGAATACCCCACACACAGAAATCCATAGGATTGAGATCGGGCAAAGATGGTGGCCACAAATCTTTGGTCCAGAATGAAGGAAAGTGCTCTTCGCACCACTTCTGCGTCTTCTTTGATGTGTGAGAAGGTGCACCGTCTTGTTGGAAGGTGAAGGACTTATTTTTGAACTTTTCCTTCATCGATGCAAGGGCAGGGGTTAAAATATCATTGACATACGAATCTGTATTCACTTTGACCCCCTCATTTAACAAAAATGAGGGGAGATTTCCAAGATTTGGAGATCGCACCCCATACCATCACAGACGAGGGTTTCTGTCGGCGTGAAACAAATCGAAAATGATCAGGGAGGTCCTTGGGCAACTTTCCGAGAATCCTGTCATTCTGGGTGTTGAACTTCGCCTCCACCGAGAAGAGTTTTCGTCTGAAAAAACGATTTCGCCTTTCTCCGTGCCTCCCTTCAGACGGTTCAGTAGAATTTTGGCCCTCTCCTTTCTTTTTCGCTTCTGGAGGTCAGTTAGGAGTTGTCTTGTCCTGATTTTGTACGGGGACATTTTGAGATCCTGTTCAACAATTGTTCTGACAGACTCATGGCTGATATTCATGTCTTTAGCCGTTTTCCTCAAGGATCGTTTGGGGTTCCTCCGAATTCTCTCCCTGAGGGCCTTGATCTTTGCTGGAGTGCGAGCGGATCGAGGTCGTCCACTCCTATCCCGATCCTCCATGGTTCCAAGTTCTTGGAAGCGCAAGATTGTATCGCAAACAGTCGATTTTGGTGCTTTTAGCAACTTCATAATTTTAGAATTTGAATGTCCTGCACGATGAAGTTGAATGATTGCAGCTCTTTTACTCATTTTATTATTATTTTAGCCAAAAAAATTTGAAAAGTGTATCTGAAACATTGAAAAGGAGGATTAAGTGGAAAAATGACGTACAGAACTTCTCATAATTCATTGAAGTTTTTGAATTACATTAAATTTAAAAATCGATCGGGAACTTTCTTGACACCCTGTATATATATATAGAAATATTTATCAGAACACAAATTTTTAAAAAGTACAACATTCCTTTGTGTCTCCTCTTGAGCCTCACAGATGAAGCAGTCTATTACTTTTTTGTGTGTTTGACAAATTTATGCTTAATTTTTCAGCTTTTTATATGTGTTTGCTTAGATCAAGAATTGGTAATTTATGTTATATTTACCAATGGGAATAAAGTTTTTCATTCTTTAGAGTAAACTATTTGCAGCATCTAACTGCAAAACTAATACTCAAATTTCTGAGTAATCTCAAAAGTATTTATTAGTAATTTACCTAAACTAAAAAGTTTAGCAATACTTACCAGCAAACATCAGTTTTTATGGTTATGGTTTTGGGTTTGGATTTAGGTAAAAGGGTAAAATAAAAGAAAGTTAAAAAGTATATGTTTAGATTTTTCTCTTTTTTGCATTCTTGGTACTTGCACAATGGTTTTAGTGGGTTATATATTATAAAAATCATTGGCTTATATTGCTTTGCTGTTAATCATTTGTTAATTGATTATGTGCTTTTTTATAGCTCTATATTGCAGACATTATACATACATATATATTTCTGTAGCATATTTGTATCCTATTTTATCAGTGTATTATATATGAAGTCAGTATGCACACAAAGTTAGTAGTATTGCTATTAACTTTGATTATTTATACTAAGATTGTCTTAACAGAATTTTTTAATATTTTTTAATACAAAATTTACATATTTTAGGGATACCTTTAACTTATTACTTTTTGTTTTTATTTCAAATTATAATTTTTTATGTTTACATAGATATAATTTTTTTCTCTATCTATAATTTATCATGAATTAATAATGCTTTAATGTAAATTTATAAGAGAAAGAAGTTGCCAAATAAGCTTTGAAAGAATTTTGTTTAATTTGTCACTCATGTTTAAAGGTTCTTCAATACTACTAGAAAATAGTGCATTAAATACAAAGCTATTTTAAAGCCTTTTCAATGACCTGTCACTGACAATAATGTGCTTTTGTGTAATACTAATGTGCATTTTGTGTCAAAAAAAAGATCTTGTTTAAAATTTATTGACCCCTTGAAGAGTTGATAGGGAAACGGAAAAACAAAGCAAGAACTTTTTTTTCACTTCCAATTCATTTGGACTTTGGTGGATATGTTACTAATTTAAATAGTTCAAAGTTCCTAATCTTTAATTATTCTTGTCATGTTCTATAAACTATTTTTTGTCTTCTAGTGTAAAAAAAAATTGATAAAGATTACATTGTATGTCAGCATAACAGAATATTTGTATAACTTATATTTTATGGCCAAGAGAAATAAATAAAAATTTGCATCTGGCATAAACTTGTTTATCATGCTTATCCTTGGGCTTACTTGTACAATGAACATCTGAAATGAGCAATAACATTTAGGGGTACTGGTATCTATGTTAAGAACCAATGCCTTAGCAAATCTTTTTACATTCCATATAAAGACAAAAAAGCACCTTTTAATGCTATTAAATTAATTACATTTATTATTATTATTCTACTTTTATTTCTCTGAAAAACTATTAAAGTTTTTTTTCAAAATTTTGCATATTAACTGAAAGCAAAAAAGTAGCAAATTCATAATTTATTGAAATATAGCTTTGAGAAGGATTTTATAAAGCAGTACCAGGTGAATGGTGTCTACCCCAGGGTGAAAAAATTTTTTACAAGTTTGAATAAATAAAGAGGTGTTATTGGAAGAAGATTTCTATTTTTGTGTTTTCGGACTGATGTCCAATAATATCTTTTAATCCTCTGAATAAATTTTACACTAAGTAAATTTGTGCACTAAGTGTTTATTGCCAAAATTTGTACTAAGTCTTGTAAATGTTATGTATAACTGCAAATATACAATAATAAGAATGATATTTTAAGTTGCTTTGAAAAATTTTGTACACTGTAAAATAAAATTTGACAATTTATAAAAAAAGTTAAATTAAAAATGGTTAAGAAGTAATTCCATAGAGTATTTACAAATGTTCAGCATGGCTGAAAAAAGATTGAGTAGCCATTGGTTACAAAGTTGTTTTTATGCTTTGTTTTCAACTGCACTACCGGTATTTTATCCATGTTCTTGTTTTGCCCCAACTCTCACCTAAATCTTTTAAAAATCAACTTTATAATAAGTTTAGCCAATAATTAATTTTATTGTAGACTTCTAAAGCTTCTTACAATTCACGTCCATGGATGCAAGAATCAGATGACACCAAATCTTCACTAGTGAGTTTGCATCAAATTACTTTTTAAAATGCTATTTTTGTTTACTTCTTTTTTTCTAGTAACAAATTTTCTAGGTTATTCTTTTACATACTTAAGAAAAAGTTGATTTTTTCAGAAAAAGCTTTAAAAAAGGGTGTTAGGTTTTTCAATGTTGGGAACTGCTCTTTTAGATGTGGTTCAATCACAAATTAAACTAGTGCCTGCTGAATCAAAGGCAAGAATAGTAACCAATAATGATTAAATCACTGTTTTTTCTACCTAGTGTATAGCACACTGCAGAATGTGCTACTTTAATAAGCTGTACGGAAGTGTACCGTACAATGGGACCATATTGTTCTTTTTATTAATTTTTGAAAACAAAAACAACTATTGCTTTTGAAATAGAAATAAAGTTTAAAAAAATGTGTTTTGTTAACTTTTCCAATCCACCCCTAGATTGTGGTGTTAAAATTTTTAAGAAAACAGAATAAAAATTACTGCTACAACAAAGATTGACCAACGCTGAACTAGATTCCTAAGGTGTCACTGTTGGTTTAGGCAGCCCTGTTGATTGTGTCGAGTTTTACCAATAAAGCCAAAATCTCATATTTCAAAGTAAAGACAAATTAGTTACAGATTACTTCGTAGATAAAAGCATTTGTCAAAAAAACTTTATGAAAGTCGACTTAAATAGAAAGTTATTGTTTATTTTTCGGTATTAAACGGCTTTAAGTATGACAGCAAAGATATATCTAAATAAGCTGGCCAAACCACACCGTTATTGGAACTTCTTTAAGAAACAAAGATTTTTCAAGAGAGATGTATTAAGAACTGTTTGTGCCCATTTGTCTGCGCGATCGAAGAGGCGGCTTGAATTTTGCAGCTTGATTTAATATATTTCCTAGTAAGCATAGAGTTAGTAAGCACTCAATTCGTAAAATAGGCAAGCTTCAATTTTACAGCGAATGTATTGATGAAGAAAAGTTTTTCGACTTGAAGTAAAAAGCAATGCATATTGCAGCCCCTATGGGCAAGGCTTTTGTCTGTGAATCTTTTCGAAGTTTGTGAAATGGTAAAATTGAAACAGTTTGACTGATAGAAATACGGCAAAAGGAGTTGCGTTGTGCAACAACGAAACTGCTTGTTGACATCAAAAATTTAGTCAAATGACATTCAAAAGCAAATGTCAGATTGAAGTTGCTTAGGGACAAAATCAATAACCGTGGTTTTATTTGCATTCTTTTTATGGTGTAACTTCCATTATTTTTGCGTGCTATATATAGTTGAAGCCTTAAGTATAAAAACAAAGTTTTTCACAGTGATCCCTGTGGGTTAGACATACTGTAGCTGATTTAAGAAATTTGATCCAATGCCAATTCATTGCTAGCCCAGAGACCAGTAAGGGGGGGAGGTGAAGTTTGGCTTGGTCGTAGTTCGGCCAGACCCCTAGTAACAGTCTTGTTTTTAGGACCCAGATTCGTTGCCGTCTTCGCAGCCGGATTCGTATGATTTCGATTCCGAACAATCGACTCCTAAGCTGGTTCGATCAGTCACTTGGCCTGATCGCATCGGAGAGAGCATCGTCACGTCCTTGAAGTGCAGCAAATCAGCGAAAGCGGTATTTTGAATTCGCAACGGTTGTTTTAGATTTTGTATCATAAATTGGTATCAGATTTAGATTGTTATATTTAGCGAGCGCATTATGTAACGTAAAAATACTAGATAACTGTTATTGCGCTTAACAAAAAGACCATAAGGTTATTAAATCAGCTGTTTTTTTACCAGAAAAAACGGAACAAATACAAATGTTCTAATAGTTCGAGTCCTTCTTTCGCGCCCACCATTTTTCAAAATTCTTTTTACCATTTTACTTTGAGCATCAAGTAAAGACCATAAAAAGGTTTTGAAAGAAAAGTGAAGATTTTTTTTATTTCTCACTTAAATTTTGAAGACGAAGCAGTCCTTAAATAAAAACACTTGCTCAATCTTCCAAACCATTTGCTCAGGTCGTTATAAATGGCTGGCGGTGCCCTTATTCACAAGATTTCACAATGATTTTGTTTAACAAGCCGCGGTATGAACCATTCTGCTTTAATCAATTGTTTTAATATTTGCTAGCACAAAAATTACACAAAAAAGTGTAACAAATACACAGATACAGCAGCTTTCAAGTAAGCTTGCCTATCACAATACCGTCTTTAAAAAAGATAAAACAGGGTCACAAACACGGTGCACGCGGGCATCAAGTCGCCCTCAAGGACCACACGAGTCTCCTGCAGGCCTGTTCTGGAAATAGCATAACTCGCATCTGCCTAAGCCGCGGCCCGAAACTTTTAATCAGTTGTTAAATTTGGAAATTTATTTGCTTCAAAAATTTTAGGACCAGAAAAGGTTTTTAGAAAAAGGCCTGGGATTTTTTTGCAAAAGCCGATTTGAAGACCTTTTTTTGGTCTTTACTTCGAATTTAAATTTACGTCCCTCGTTGCTTCAATTCGTACTGAAATTATAATTGCCGCCCGATTAAAGTAAAGACTTTTTTTTAATCTTTAATAATAATTGCGTCCGAATTTTCGTTACTAAACGCGTAAATTACAATTTTTTCGGAATCGTAGCGAAGACCAAAATGAGGGAAAAAAGGTCATCATTTTGCGTACTGAACAAATTTTGGCCTGCAATAGATTTGCAGGCAAGAATTTGGAACGTGGTGGACAAAGAGTTTGGTGACCCTTGATGAAGAAAAGAGTAATTTTATTTATTATTTTTCGGAAAGAAAAGAGTGATTTTTTAGAATTAAATTAATGGGAAGGAGCACCTACAATTTTTTAAGTCGAAGTACGCCTTGTTCTATACAATTTAAACAAACAGTTTAACAATAGTACAAAGTGCAACAGTACAAGAAAAATTTATTGTCCTATACTATATAATACAAACCAATTAAGTTGCAATAAAAGTACAAGAAAATTATAAGATCCCAGCTCACATTAGCATTCAACATAATCCTCTTTATTCGCGTAATAAGCCAGCAAGTAATATAGATCAGGAAATTTGTTTATTAAAAACGTTATTGAAAAAATAAATTGATAAGAATCAATTAGATAATGTCGATGTTCTTTTTAAGAGATTTAATTTTGTGATTGAACTATCAATTTCACTCCTCTATATCGGGGGTAACGAACTTATTTGTTGTCGCGGGCCGCTTCGTCAGTTCCAGCTGAGTGAGTGGGCCGTGCAGGTTTTTGTCACTTTATAAAATCTTTTTCCATGATTTAAAAAGCAAAAAGCGCCCTTATCGGCTATGTTGAAAGTAATACGGCATGAGATAAAATAAAACATCTTAATAAAAACTTTAACAAAACAAATTTCCGGTTTAAAGTTTAATTTTTATTAGAAATAGAAGCGCGTTAAAAAGCAAAGAATCAAATCAACAAAAGATTTGCAACACAAAATTATAAACCTTTTAGAAGCAAAAAAAGAAATTATTCAACAACAGTAATGGACCACAAAGAAAAATAATAAAAACTCAGTTTGTCACCTAAAACCGCGACTCTACAAAGACTCTGGCGTGGGTGTGTTTAAAATTTCCTTAAATAAATGCAAGAAATCAAAATTACAAAAATAGATAAACGTCTGTTGGCCTTGATCTGTTTCGCATAGGTACGTGCTTCCGAAAACTGTTGACTTTTTGAGAAAGTAAACTCTAAGGTGTAAAAACTCTTCCTTTGATAGATAAACACGATAGAATTCAAGCAACGACTTGGTCAGATGCATCGCTTTCAGCATGTCATCACTCTGTAGTTTTATGAGTTCGAGTTGTAGATGAGGAGGTGCATAGCGGGTGTAACTGTATTACAGAGCTCCCGGTTCTGGGTTATTTTTGAAAATCCCCTTCAAATCTGTTTGTTTGTTTTTTTTTTTTTTTTTTTGAAAAATAAATAATATTTATTATTAACTCCTTCCCCTTCCCTCATTTATATAAAAATGTTTCGAAAAAGGTCCCATTTTGCGTAGTATCAATATTTTTGAATAAATTGTTTTTTCAGTTATTTGCAAAAAAGCAGCCATGATATGTAGGACAAAAAATGGCAACGCGCTCTGAATACATAGATTGAAGAGCGTTGTTTGTGACGTTTCCCTAATTTTTTTCAACTTTTCAAGAATACTTTTTAAAAATGATATTCTAAAATAATGCAATTTGCAGTAATAAACCAACTCGTTTCAATTTTAATATATTTTTAGGGAAAAATATAACATCTGGGTTTTTTAACGAAATCTGAGTTTTTTTGTTTATGCAATCTGGGTTTTCATAAACTCGATCGCTGGAAGCTCAGGTGTAGCATTGAAGGGGATAGAAAAGACATCAAGCTCTAGCTACTTGCTTTTGATGTCCTGAAATCCAGTCGTTTGATTTGGTCAAGCCGATTCGCTGCCCGCATGTTCGTCACCTCCGCTCTATACCAAAGGCGTGCAACACACAGCCGCATTGTGTATATACGTGGCCCGCTATGAAACTTTATGAAGTCACGGCTTGCGAGGTTCGACTGTAAGATAGTAAGAGCGTTGTTGCTTTAAGATTTATGACTTCATGTGACGTTTCACTGTTATTTCATTACTGATGTACAACACAAAGGCAGGAATTTAGTTAGTAAGTCTTTACTTTTTTCTTATAAAGTTTTTACTGCAACCTCTTTAAATCAAAAACTTGCTTTTGTTTTTCAGTATTTTACTGTCGTGAAACACGTAAAAAACTATCAAAACTGCTTGGAAGAAGGTGAAGCTAAAGAGTTTGAAGATGAAGTCAGTTATTTATTGGAAGGCATGCAATCAACACAGCCTCTATCTGTGAGGTAACCATAGTCGGAATTTTTTTCTGTAAAAAAAACAAAAAAAACATGACAAATTGTCTACACTTCAAACCGTGTTAACGTAATTGCATAATGCATAACTTTATTATTTCCTTAGTATCGATCAAAAATGTTTTTAAACTAAGTTCGAGTTAAAAGTATAGAATTAAACATTTTACCTTCACGAGAAAAAGCACTGAAAAGTGCTGTCTGTGGCATTGGGCTCACCACATTAAACCCAAGCTTAATGTTATACCTTAATTTCTGGTTTAGAACCGGTTCCTTTGAATTGTACTGGTCGGCGTGGTCGGGTAGATTTGCCTTTTGGGCTACTTGTATCACATATACTTGAAGATATCTCATCAGACTATATCAATTTGATATTGCGCCGGTTCTTGGCTTTTAATCTTTGTAGTTTAGAGAAGCAATGTTACTATTGTTTTATCACCGGCTTAATCATCTGACTGCTTATCGATGTAGTCCCACCAACGATGGATCGCCGCCCATGGTGGTGGGTGGGTCCTGTATTTTTACAGGGTTCGGGATCACCATCAATTTCCCGGATCATTCTATGTCAGTGGTATTTTGCCGAGCATGATTCTTACTTCACCTCTGGGTGTTTCTTGGCATTGGCACTTTATTCAAGAAATTGAACGAGATGTTTGTGTCTAGCTATTCTTAGGTGTTGCATAGATGTCTTGCTTAGTGCTCATGTACCAAGAATGTTTTTCTTGGATTTTGTTAAGAAATGCAAGAGGCTCCAATCCCAAGACGTAACCGGTAAGCACAACAACAACAGATCGGCTTGGTTAGTTTTATAAAATGTTTAAACCTCGTCAACTTCTCAAGGCTGAATGATAATTACTTCTTATTTATCTACATTTCAAGTACAGCCGGTTTCAACGATAATTAAATTTTTCATATGAATTAACCAAGTCAATCTAGCCGACCTTGCCGACCCCACCAACCTGTACATTGTAAAGATACCGTTTAGAACCATTATCAGAAACTGGTCAGCAGAGCTGATCATATGAGGGAAGTATTGCATCCGGGTGTGTGTGACACACAGTGCTACTCTTCTATGCAACAATGCATCGGTGGGAGCCACGACATTTAGATGTTTTGTCTTATAATGTTTAATTTTTTTAGATGTCTTTCCGTCACAAACTTCGCAAGTAAATGCCAACACCACAACTTTCGACTTTATCTACGAGCTCATAACATTGCCGATAAAGTTTTTTCCAATTTAGATGACGCCAAAGACAATCCGGTATTTCTTTAATTATTTTGTTTAAACTTCGCCAGTCATGCTTAAAGACATATGCATATGCGTCTTTTGCAAATAAGTATCTTGTACGATTCAACTTTGTAAATATCAGATTTGAAAAAACTTAAATTTTTAACAATACATTGCTGCACCGGAAAGAAATAACAAATGGCAGTTCTACGGTACATACGTAAAAAAAGAGCGCGAAAGCACCAAAGAGTGCCATGCACGCCCCAATAAAAATAATTTTCTGACCATGGTTTCCGGTTACGAGTTCTCGTCCAAAACATACTGTTTACATGTGGTGATTTTTTCAATCAACGTCTTTCGCCGAGCGGCAAGATCAGGAACTCTCCCGCCTCACTTTACAAGAACAGAATTGCGAAGGCACAGGTTGATTCTCATGCTTTCAAAGAAGATGGCATGTTGACTTTATTTCTCGGCAAAATTTATTTTGTTCGTATGTGCATCGTAAAAAGAATAAATTTTTTTGTAAAAATTGTAAATTCTTAAGTTTAGTTTTTACAAATTGACACAAAACGTGCGCTCGTCGACGGAGGCTGGAAAGCGGACGGTTTCCGTTTTATGGAGTCGATGAACGCATGATATTTAATTTCATTAATTTAAGTTTTGTAATTTTTATTCCTGCTTTTCCGTCTTTCAAACAATGTCGAATGAATTCAGCATCGACACAACTTACTTCTTTAGTAATAAGGTTATTCTTGTAAAAGCATTCAAGTTTATGATTGATTATGTTGCTGATAAACTCGTTAAAAACGATTGAATGACATACGAACATGAGCAAGGTTTAAAACTGCAGTTATTGCTTGCGGTTGTTGTTTTGTTACAAAACAATTTGCTTCAACTATTTTCAACAACAGTAACATGATAAGGGTAGTTTTATAAAAAGCAATAATTGCCGCAGTGACTTAAAGTTAGCTTTTATCGATTGTCTTGCCCGTCCCGCTCCTTTTGCGTGAAAAGTTAAAATTTACGTTATTGCTGGATTCTTTCTTATTCCTACGATACCAAAGAATTTTGTTGGTTAAGCTGCCTTTATGCAGGTTATTTTACTTGTCTGCCAACATCCATAATAACGTTCTCTTCAATTTCATTTAAAGCGCAACAAGAGCACATGGAGTCTAGGACAACTGGCCATTGAGGCTGCGGCCGATTGGCCACCTAACTAAGTTGGGTTGCGCCCAGTCGTCTGCGGCCAGTTGTTCTATTCCCGAGCAAATGGCAACGAATGACAAACAAGTGTTGATTTTTCGGGTCTTTCAGGTTCTCGCTCTTTCGGCAGCCGCTCTCCTCTTCATGTTGAGCCGGGATCGACAGATGGAGATTAACAAAACCACTCTCCAACTCCTCCTGCGCCTTCTCGATCCCTTCGATAAGAACGATCCGGAGTCGAGCAGTAGCGCACCAAGTTCGTTATTTTCCTTTTACGACACCGACCCGGATTTTTAACCGTTTCCGGTTTTTAGAAGTCAATCAGAAAAATGAAGAAGCCGGAAAGCGGTACAAGTTCTTCAAGAGTAAAGACAAGGACAAAAAGCCGGATAATTCCCTAGATGCTAATGCCGAGTCGATAAACAAGATCAAGCAGATGGTTGCATCCTCCGGAGATCATCTCCTGTCCGAAAAAGATGTGTCGGTGCGTATTCGAGCGTTTTCGATTCATCGTTTTCGGTTTTAAATCATTTATGTGACGCTCTTTGTTTTAAATTTTGAATGATTACTTATCAGAGATGCAGTCAACGCTTGAGGGTCTATGACTTGGCAGTTATTCATTCAGATGTAAATTCTTCAAATAAAAAGTTCACAACATTTAAGTTTACTGTTTGAAAGTTTTGTCTCAGGCAACAGACGAATTAAAAACAACTATTCTTAGGCTCGCCTTACCTGTGTAGGCCTATCTTATCTGTATGTCAGCACATTTTTTACTGTTAGAAAAGAGGCGCTTTACATGTATTGATAGCAACCTTGCCATGAATCTTTGAGTCAAGACAAGCCATTTTTGAAGACTACGAAGTTCGAGGCTGAGACCAAAAACTAGAAATCTACTCGGCAAGGCTGATCATTTCAAAAATGCTCTCAAGGGCTGCACCTCTTCCTAAAATAACTATATTAGGTATCGCTACCGATCAATCCTATTAATTGTATTCCAGATAGTGGGATCTATACTTTTTTTTTTTCTTATGTAAAGGTTATAAATCTCAAACCGTAGCCATTTATTGCTAAGAAAATGCTTTGATTGCTAGCATAGCGCTTTAATGAAATCGAAATAACGTCTATTTATTAGATTAACTAATTTCTGAAGCGCCACATTCAAGCGACTGAAAGCGATTGTTCTGAAGTTTTCGCTGTAGCTTATAACAGTTTGAAGTGATTGACCGACGGATAAAAACAACGCATGCGAGCACGCACACACATTGAGCATAACCGATGGCACGCATTAGCGCATGCCATGCACCGATTAACAACGACACGCAGTTCAAGCACACACAACGCAAATTACACAATCTCTTATCCGTTGGCGCTGCAAAGTAGATTTTCGCTAGCTTTACGTAGCGTGGTGAAACCGAATACTTTCTAGGTTTGCATGTTACTAGCGGCATGTTATTTTGCTTGATTATAGTAAGCGTTTTTTAAATTTTGAATAAAAGCATAATTTTTTAGTCACTAAAAAATTCAGCGAAGTATGCAATTATCTGGATTTGTTAATATTTGTTAGTCGTTGATTAATCAATTAGCAATGGAATTAATTAGCAATTAAGCCATGCTATTAGTTAATCAATGTTTTTTAACCTTTTTTATTACTATTTGAATCCAAATATTTTTATCACACAAGTTTTTTTTAGTATATGCTCTAAATACTTACTGATTTATTTTTAGATTTTTTCGCTTCTGCATTAATTTGGTTGCAGTTTGTACTTTATTTGCAATTGAATTCGCTTTGCACACGAAACCAACTTCAGATCATATTGACCGCGCTCATGCAAAAGTATAAAAGTTCGTTTACACTATCTGTATTGGCCAGCGTGCGTTAGAGAAAGTTTTTTTATCATTTTTTGCGTCAAGAAATCTCGAGCGAAAATCAATTCAAAACAAAATCAACAAAGAAACGAAAACCTATCTGCGCACGCCGAGCAACAGAAATAGTAGTAGCAGCGAGCCTAAAGGATGAAACTTCCACTGACGCCTGCGCTTTTCGCGCGTCACTTCGTTGCAAGTCTAGCTTGTTGGTTTAGAGCTGACCCTCTGTTCAGGTTAAGCGTCTCTCAAGCGAGGCCCTGCTCCGCTTCACTGCGCGGCGAACTGTCGAGTGGTTTCGTGAGGAAGTGCGGATCAAGGGAGGTCTGGACCACATCATATCCCTCGGTAAGTCTGCTGCGTCGGCAGTTCGAGTGTTCTAGAACAGAGCTTCTTAAGCCATGGGTCTTGCCCTATAGTTTAAGAAGCCCTTAGCAAAGTCTTGGGGTCGCGAGATTTTAATGCAAAATATTTTGATACATGAATTTATAAAATCTAGATGAGTATTTAAACAAATGTTTGAATGTGCGCGCGCACTAACACATGGTTGTGAATTTAACATTTGTGCCAGTGCAATCAGTTGTCTCCGTTCCATCGCAACATGAGAGTGAACTAAGAATACAATAGTTTTTACATTGATTCAGTAATAGTCACATTCAGTTCTCAGCATGATTCAATTTGTTATGCAGTGAAAGACAAGCACGTCCGTTTCATTAACAAATCATTTTTTCTTTAATTTTTGCAAACTTAACCAGTTAACAATTGCACTTTGTAATTGTAATAAATACAATTTTACTTTTTTTGTATCTTTCTAAACAAATTCTAAAATGTATTTTTTCATATGTATGTATGTATGTTGTTACCTAATCAACAGATCATCACAAAATATTTACATATTTTTAATTAATATTTATCTGGAGTCGGGAAAAAACTCACAATCATAAATGGAATCGTCAATAAAAAAAGTTTAAGAAGCCTTGTTCTAGAACAATGGTCCTCAAGACTTCAATTTTAACAAATTGGAATTTAAGTTTTTTTGGTGGGAAGGGAGAAAAGTTTTCTTTAATTAGACAATAGAAAATTAAAGTTTAGTTCATAATGCATATTTTTTTCTGCCACCTGGTAAGAAACTCGCAAGGTTCCACCTTCTTTCCGGTATGTAGGATCTGATATCGGTGCTCTCTTACCAAGCACGCAAACTTTATAAAATTGCTCTTCTGAAAAACCTAGCGCAAATCACCGATGTTGTTGTTGTTGCCTTCTTAATTCAAATCATCTTGGAGGAGCCATCCCTCTCACTCTTTGACTTTGATCACCGATTGATACAAACTTACAGGGTGACCCAAAAAACAGAACCCATACAAATTTTATTAAATCTTATCAACATCAATAGAATTTCAAAAAGCTTGGTCGATCTTTGTACCATCATTTCTCAAAGTTTCAGTTATTTTGGTTGCTTTTTGCTTTTATGTACTGTTTAAAATATGCTTCAAATGGGCGCAACAGCATTGGAGGCAAACTTGCAGACGTCACTCAAAATTGTCAATCATTCCAACACATTTCTCTTTTAGGATTTCTCAAATTTTTGCTATATTTAATGCCTTTAGTTCATCAATGTTTAAATTAATACTGTTGCGCCCATTTGGAGCATATTTTAAACAGTACATAACTTTAATGCAAAGCAACCAAAATAACTGAAACTTTGAGGAATGGTGTTACAAAGATTGATATTTAAGTCGACCAAGTTTTTTGAAATTCTATTGATAAATTACTTGATTGGACACGCTTACGAAGTCTCGTATGCATAGGCTTATAAGCTAAATTTAGTTTTTGTTTTTTGGCATGGTTAATCTCAAGGAATGTTGTTGTTACCCCTCCTCTAAGGATATCCCAGAGTAGCTATCTTTTAATCCCTCAAAGAAGCCAATCTAGTTTTCCCCTCTTGAATTTTCTCTGCTGCTTCTAAAGGCTTTTTCCACAGACTAGTGATGTTGTGTTGGTACTTGACTACAATTAAAGGTTTTTTAGAGTCACGTGTGTGGGTCAAACATAGTGGGTATTGTGGCATGTCAATCAATCAATCAACATACTTTTATTTGCGGGAAAAAAATAATACACATAACGAAAATGAAACACTAAAATAGAATAAAAAAAAACTTTGAGGAATGGTGTTACAAAGATTGATGCAGGAGTGATGATTTGTTGGCTCTAAGCCAGTGGTTCTCCAACTTTTATGGTTCGTGGCCCTTTTCCTGAGCCTTTTAACGCCCGTGGCCCTCTGCTTCAAATATTGTTCCAAAAAACAAGTGAAGACTAAAAAAAGGTCATCACTTTGAAACTGACTCTGATTTCTTCATTTTTGTCCCAAAAGACATGTGAAGACTGAAAAAAAGGCTTCTGCTCGTAGCCCGTTTTGCCAAACCCAGCTACAAACAGTTCCAGTTTTGTATGAATATGACCTTGTAATGTTTGTTTTAGTGAATGAATGTCATAGGACGTGATGTTAGTAACTTTGTTGTTTTTTCCAGAACTGAAGTATTGTGAGGTGATGCTAGAGTGAATGTGTTTGAGGTTTTCTCTACATTCCTCAGTTGTTATGTCTGGTTCCGAGATGATGATGTTAATATGCTCATTGTTTATGACAGATTGCGGCTTTCGTGTTTCTGGGTGGATCTGAGCATGCATTAGGATCATGTAAAGGGTGTGTTTGTGTTTGAGTTGTTTGTTTAAGATGTTTAACATTATTAATTTATTTTATCTCTATATTTATCCTCCTGACTCGCAGGAAAGCGACGGAGGCACTAATAGATAAGACAATCAATTAACCCGACCTGCTTCCGGAGATGTCAAGATATTGCTGTCCACTTAAAATTTTTTATTTTGTTTTTTTAGTTTTATAGATTTGACTGAAATTTAGAATTGCTTGCTAAGACCACCAAGCCAGGAAAAGTGCCGTAAAGTGTCTTTCCCAAGGACACAACATAATGGCGCGAGTAGGTTTTGAACCAAAACCATGTCGATCACAATCACGGCGTTCAAACTACTCGACCACGCTGCATGAAGTTTGAGATAGGTGTTCATTGAAGTACCTTGGTTTGGTTGTGGATTGGTAATTGGAATTGTTGTTTGTGTTGTTTGAGATGGCTAATCGCACTTGTGTAGTGGTGAATTGTACAGGGTGATTCACCGAAGTGTTGACAAATTAAAACTGAATTATCCAACTTACTATAAGGGCAAAAGAAACAAGTTTTTAATAGATAGAATGGAAATTTAATGGGCTTTCACATAAAATTCAAATTATTCAATGTAGCCCCCTTTGTTTTTCACAAGGCGCCTAAGATGTGGAAGTACTTGGGCGCACGTGGCACGCACCACTTCTGGGTCAATTTCTTCCCATGACGCCTTCAGTTTTCGTTTAAGGGTTTCGATATTTGGATGGGATGTTGAGCAGGCTTTTTGCTCCAGAATGGACCAAATCCCAAAGTCCATTGAGTTCAAATCGGGTGAAGAAGGGGGCCATACTTCCTTCTCCCAAAACCCTTTAAAATTGGTCTTGCACCAATGCTGGACTGCTTTGGCTGTGTGGGAGGTTGCCCCATCTTGTTGAAGCGTAATTCCTTCCTCTCCCACTGTTTCTTGAACCCAGGGAATGACTTTCTTCCAACATCCGACGATAGATAGTTTGGTTAATTTTCACGCCTTCGTCGATAAAGATTAGAGGTGTTTTCAGGCCTGTTGAAGTGACTCCTGCCCAAACCATCACGGAAGAAGGTTTCTGCCTCCTAAATGAACTGCAACGTTCAACTGGCACCATGTCCTTGTTTGGAATCCAAATCCTGTCATTTTGGTGGTTGTGGATAGCTTGGACAGTGAAAAGCTTCTCATCTGTTCAAAGCACTTGAGGCCGCGTGCCAACAACAAGTCTCTTGATCAAAACCTTAGCTCTATCAAGCCTTTTCTTCTTAGTGGCGTTTGACAGGAGCTGCCTCTTGGTAAATTTGTACGGGTAGACGTGGAGATCATCCTTGAGAAGCCTTTGCATGGTGCTCACGCTTACAGAGGTGTCCTTAGCCAGTTTTCTTGCGCTCCTTGAAGGGTTCCGCCTCAACCTCTCCCTGACCTTCTTAATCAGTTCCTTTGTCCTGATGGGTTTTTCAGGAGTACTTCTGATTCTTGGAGCACAACTTCCAGTCTCCCTGAACCTCTTCACAGCCTTGTAAACACCTCCACGACTCACAAATCGCTTCATCAACCGGAAAATTTTCGCAGGTGGAAGTCCTTTCTTGCAATACCCTTCAACGATGTCATTTACTGTCTTTGCCATCTTACTTTTCTAGATTAAATATTCTTATTGATATTGAAAACTTACTCTAGAATATATAATAACAATCTGAAGAGGTAATGCGAAGTTAATAATGGAATAAAGTATTTGTCAACACTTCGGTGAATCACCCTGTATAACCTCGTTAGGAAGGTTCTTGATTGTATGGTCTATGTGCCTGCTGATTTTTTTGTGCTATATGAAGTGACATTCGTTAATTGTTTATTAAAAGCTTTTGCTTTGTCTATGTCAGTGATGGCAGTTTTAGTTCCGAAGCCAATGCTTCTGTTCTGTTGTGTAGGTGGTGTTTTGTTGGATAGTTTGTTCTGGTGACCCATGGGGAGTCTGGATTGTGTTTGTGATCAATTTTGTCAAAATGTTACTTTCAAGTGTTTGTTTTTTGTTCATGTATTTGTTTGTTAATGTGATTGTTAAGATCAAACCACAAAATCCAGAAATCATCACTGCGATTTGTGGGTTTGATGTCTTGTTTGCAAATATGATTACGGTGATGGATAAGCTAATCTCCAGGATGTAATCTGTTGAAGAGTTTGTTTCAACGATTATTCGATTTTCAAAGCTCCTTGGGTTCAATCATTATCTGAATTAAACGGCAACCATTTTTATTTTTAGTTAAAAATCACGTTGACGAATTGGAGATTTTACGGAAAGAAAAACAAAAAACGGAAGACGATTTCAAGCCGAAAACCGCACTGTGCATCCTCGAGCGACTACTCAAAGTTCTTGAAAGCGCGATCGTGGACTCCCCCAGGAACGCCATGTACCTGGTCACTCATCAGCGGGCTTTGCTGTTAAAGAAACTATCGAGGTGGGGGCCGATTTGCAATCCCTGGCGAGAGTTGGACGTTGAATTACATCGCACTGTTCTATGCATGACACCATACTTTCGATGTCTGGATCCTTTTCTCGTGCTTTTAAAATCTGTTTTTACTGTCAATGTTTGTAAGAAGTGCGCAAAAGTGCTTTTTTAAATTCATTTCCTTTTGCTTTGAACTGCGCTGGAGATTTTATTTGGTGCAAAAAATGATGAATGAAGAACAAAAAAATACTTTTGCGCACGCAAATCGACAGATGCTTCAGAAACATTTTCTTGTTAAAAACGAGAACCAAATAAAAGAACTGCTGTAACTAGCAATTGCGACTGTAAATTGCGAAGGCGAAAGGGAAAGATAAAAGCTTTCGAATTAATTAGCCGCCCAAAAATTCCACTTGAATTTGTATGTAGCAAGGAGCAAAAATTAAATTTAAATATTATTTTGCTTAATTGTCTGCCATAAGCAGTGGAGTCAAATGCTGCGATCGTTGTTATTGTACCAATAAAATTAATACTCTATCAAGTTGTTCAACATAACTAGTACTTTTATCGTTTTTGTTTGGAGGTTGGAGGAGCCAAATCCATGAAAATTTGTTATTAACCTCCATTAATGTTGTGTTTTATATTATGTACCGCGAAGAAACGAAAGCCTTTTTGACCTGGCATAATTTCAAATAAGAACAGTATTGATTGGATTTTATTTTGTTCTATAAACTAACTTTTTGTTGGAAACTAACTGACGTTTTCCTATTTTTTCGCACCTTTCATGGAATTTTTTCTTCAAGATTAATGAAAATGTGTAAGTCGTGGTTGCCTGACTTCGCATCGGAAGAGAAAGACGTCACTTCCACAACGGTGATTACAAACTACGCCGTCCTTCACAACTCCATCGTTCAAATCATCAAACTCCTCGTCAACATCAGCAACGACAATGGTGGGTTGAATCGCGGATCGTTGTGGCGAGTGGACCCTGCATTTTTACAGGGATTGAAATAGCAGTCTACTTTCCGGATCATTCTTTGTCCGCGTTATTTGCTAAGCACGATTCTTACTTCACCTATGGGTGCGCCCTGGCATCGGCAGTTCGTTCAAGAAATTGTGGGGATTGCTTATGTCTGGGCTGTTTTCGGGTGTATGGCGGGCTCCTGCTTAGTCTAATGCACCAGGAATGGTTTTCTTGTATTCTGTTCAAGAGTGCAAGAGGCTTAAATCCCTAGTTGTGTGCCGGGTAAACACAAATAAAACGGTGGATTTCTTTCGTTGAAGCTCATGCTTTTGTTTCGAATTCTCTGTATCTGACTCTGTACGTTCGTCAATTACAAACTAAGTTGCGACAACTGGTGGCGACTATAAACTAATCGATTTATCACAGTTTTAAATCGAAACCATGTGACTAGTTACGCTCCATTTGTTTTTTATTGTTTCGCTTTCTTTTTTTCGCTTTTGTTCGAAACGGTCAACGAGGCGAAAGCGCACTAAAGCGAAAACGGTCGAGTTTCTCAAACGAACAAATTTTAACATTCTAAAACATATTCTCCTCTTGCAGAGTGGGTGAGTTCCCGCGTGGGGGAGCAAGAAGGGATGCTTGAAAGCATCGCTGATTGCATCCTCAGCATCCCATCTTTGCTGAAGGAGGATCATCGTTACGAGCTGATCCTATTGGTGAGTTTTAGGCGCTAAGCCTATTTGTTTGTTTTCTTGTGACGTAACATCACCGATGCTTGTGTGCACTTTTGTACTGCTTAAAGTCGCCTCATGTTTTTAAAAGTATTTAAAACTTAAAAATGGGGCTTTAAGTTTTAGGCCCGTTTCTGCTACGAGAGTTGGCGGGATTATTCTTTGTTGGTTTATTGATTTTTTTACTTCTCTCGACGCTTAAGCGTAAAAAAGTTACTAAACAAACTAAGAATGATCCCGCCAATGCTCGTAGTGGAAACGGTTCTTTACAGTTAGAAATGCAGATTGCTTCGCCCACCCTAAATTATATCGTCTACTACGCCTATATCTCTTTCCTGCAGTATATCTCCGTGCGTGTTGTGCGCAGAATAACCATAATGCGATTACTTTAACCAATAAGAGACAATTCTTCACCGCATGATTGATATTTGTTTTTATTCGGTTGATCTAGTTTTGATTCGAAACTGCTTGTTAATTTCGTTATGCTGTATTAATTTTTGACCGCAAACAACGCTGTTTATCGCTGCTACTGAATTTTTTCTACCTGCTAAAATATAAATTTAATATTGAAGCTAATTACTGCTGCGGAATTATTGTAAGTATTGAGTCGTGACAGGGACTAACAACACAATTAATACTAATTATTTATTCTATTGTTAGTCCACAGCTAAATGACAAAGTTATAAATACCTTGAATTTTTTTCTCAATCATTACACAAAAAATAAATAAAACAAGTTTCTATGCATTTTTTTTGTTGTTAATTTCTACATTACATACTGTATAGGCATGGTTGGATATGGTAGGATATAACAAGAACTGAACATGAATTAAGCTGTACTTTAAAAAAATTCTGTTTTATCCTGGAATTGGATTAAATTTTCCTGCTTTTTCGGAATTTTTTCTGAAACGGGAAATTGGGAACCCTAGTGTAGGGGTGTGTCCCGGGATCCCGGATTTTATCTGGTTACTTCGTACTTCTTTAAGCGTTCTCAACCTCGATTTATGTAAGCAATGTACATGCTTGGTTTCTTGCTATGTACTTTTCCAAGGGCACAACAGAAATTACTTTGATAAACTGAACATCGAACTTGCGTTCTTCTGCTCGCAAATTAGAGTGTTTCCACATTGTTTATCTTGCTGATGCAGGAATACATTGACTCAATGGACAGTGATGGTGTTCAGTTGAGGCAATTTTTCTTGCACTAGAACTTTCTTTTCAGCACTGTCCAGTGTCCACCTCCAATGCTATTTTGTTCTTTCATCTTTCAGAGCTTGAGCTTGCTCGTCAACTTAGTAGAGAGCAGCGCGAAAAATCGTATCGCCCTGATGAAGATGACTCGGAAGAAGGAACTAAACGTCACTCGGGAAAGCACCGAAGTCGCAGTTGTTCAATCGCTCGTCATTGTGAGTAGCCGATATTAGCAAAAAAAATTTTCAAACTCGTTAGCTTTCTTGTAGTTCTATTTAACAGTCGTGCAAGTGTCACGTTTCAACATTACGCCCAGGGTTATAGAGTCGGAGGAATTTTTTCCAACTCCGACTCTCCAAAATTTTAAAAAGCGACTTTGCCAAATTTAAAAATCAAATCCGACTCCTCCCTAAAACGTGCTACTCCGACTCTGCGACCCTGATTACGCCCGCTTGCACGAGTATTTTTACGCTGAGCATAGACGCTGAATTTCAATAAGTAAAGAAAAGGAACTTGAAGTGTACATCAGGTTTTGATGTCTTTCGCCATGTGTTGGAAACGAAATAAAAGTTCTAAATTTAAATCCACTGCTAAATATAACGTTTCGAGAACAATGACAACGCTTTCAGCGTCACAATAGGCTGCGTAGATTAATGTTGAGGACAACAATGTCATTGTTGTCTACGATTTACATTACTCAGCCTTGTTCTGAATATGACGCTGTGCAAGGCTCGATCAAAAATCGTCGTCAAAACTTTTCGTTGCAGTTATTCGAAGAGCGCGAAGCAGCCGCGAGAGAGAACGAAATCCTCGGTGAAATCGGTGTGAAAAAGGCGGTCCAAGCGAAGAAGGGCAACTCTGCTAGTCCCTCGCATCCCCACTCTGGGTACGTCGATCAAGCCCGCTTTTTTTGTTGTGTCTTATCGCGATTGGATTACTCCGCCCCCAGCTGGTGTAAAGGCATAAGGGTTGGGAGAAATGGGGATGAGAGGAGAATGGTATTATCAAGATTTTCTTTGAGAGCTTTCGCCAAGTCGTTGTCTCGGAGAAAATAATATCCAGGTATCTACTGAAGATAGACATTAGAAAATTTTTGAGTCGGAAAAGGAGGTCAGAAAAGTGTGGGTATTAGTAAGGAATTGGGGGATAGATGTGTGGGTAGAATAGATTGAGAGTCAAAATATAGGGTGATATAAGAAAAGGAGTGAGAAATGCACTACTCTTAGGAAATAAATCATGGCCTGGACCTCAGCAGTGTAGGTCCCCAAGATATCCCGTTGAAAAGAAGTGAAGTGTTATAGACATCGAAAACAATTGGTATAAACCTTTGTTACTCCGTTCCACAGCCGTCTGTCCATACGATATTTCGCTGTGGCAGAGGGTAGAAAGATACGAAAATCATCTCAATCCAATTTTAATCTGGTTTCATCCCCAGTGGCTGGAGGTAGCGGCTCTATTACGGAGGTAAGGAGGATCGTTTCAAGAGTAAGCGCGAGATAGATAGGCTGATATGGCGTGTTAGAAATGACAACTCGAGGGGGTTTCGGGGGACACAGGATTAACTCGAGAGGGTTTGGGGGGCACAGGATTAAGGGTTAACGAAGTGTCAAAAAGTAGGAGTAAGTTTATGGCTCATTGAAAGGATGTTAGGGAGAAGAGTGAGAAAGATGTAGACGGAAGTTTGAGCAAGAAAAACTTGTTGTAGGATATAGAAATTACATAAATGTACAGGAAAAATTACCTTAACTTAATTATGATGTCTAGATATAATCAGAACGGTGGGTTGGTTTTACAGCATTTCTTAGCATTTTGATTTTTTTTTTATTAGTCGGACTTAGTTGGAAGAATATTTTTTCAAGTAAACCATTCGCAACAATTACAAAAATACTCTTGCTGTTTACCCTTCGTCTAAACTAAAAAAAGTTATAAATTGAACAGTGGCAACACTAACTATTAGACTAGTAGCAGAGGTGTACATCGGATCTGAATTTGGAATTTTAAAACCTAATTATCCAAACGCGGTTCTATATTAGGATTCGGATTTTACATTGATAATAATTCCGAATCGCAGTGAATCTAATAATTTTGTTTGATAAAGGATAAAATGTAAAAAAATGATTCAGAATCGATGGTATGAGAGGTTTGGGTAAGAAACTGGGGACCGGTTTTAGTTGGGAGGATAGATGCAGAAGGTGTAAAGTAGTTTTGGATTCTGGTCGTTCAAAAATTAAGCATTATGTTATTGAAAGTAGATATTAGAAGATTTTGATTGGGGTTTGAAGTGCGAAGTAGGGATCTAGGACCTACAGCTTCCCCTATTAAAATCGGGTGGGGCAGACGAAAGAGAAGAGCATTTTGGACACCACCAAAAATATACGGAAAGAATATTTTAAAAAGCGAGCAAGAAAAAGGTCTAAGCTGGTTCCCGTGCTTGCTCTCAAAAAAAAAAGAAAAAAAATAGGTAGTTTATTGAAGTGGTTTTGTCGGGTGACTTTGTAGTGGCATGAAAGAAAGAGTCTATTGGGATAAATGCCGCCACTTATAAAAAAAAAGTTACCGATAAATACGCATGTGTGTTAGATCGGTGATGTTAGAAACGAGGAGTGGAAAATATTGAGAGGTGAGATAGAGTTAAAGCGATGCAGTGATCCGATAAAAAAGAATAAAAAGCAATCAACTAAGGAGAATGCTGTCCGTCCTCGTCCGTTCAACGTACAGCGGGCACAGCAATGAAGAAAGATACCCGAAAGGGACTCACGGGAATTAACAAGCAAGTTCACTCTCCCCCGATTGTAGGAACAGCCACCGCACCATCACGGTGAAGCGACTTGTTTGTGCTGTCTTGTTATCCCGCGTTGTCAAGTCGCAAAGTGACGTCATAATTGCGTTTGACGCAATCTTTCAGGTCACAGTCGAAAGATCACTTTATGTCGGGGGAAGACGACGGCCAGTGGGTGGAAACGGAGGATGGCATGGAATGGGTCCCCTCAGAGGCCCCCTCCGATGTCCCCAGCAGCAGCCAGGAGTCCAGCAGGTCTGCGGTCTCGACGAAAAACCCCGAAAGCACTCTGACTGCTGAAGAGCGAAACGAAATGAAAGAAAGTTAGTTTGTTTTTTGGTTCGGGTTCAATTCTCGCCTCGATTTGGAAATTTCCTTGCTGATTTGTGACGTTACATATTACGTTTTTATTGTCATCCTTCTAGAAGTTTGTGCTAGTGCGATAAATGTTAAAAGAGTTTGATGTGAATACATGGAACGCTAGGCTTTAGATCAGTGATTCTCAGCCGGTATGCCGCGAAACTTTTAAAAAAGCATTAGGCTGTAGATTCGTTGAAAATATAAAACGTTTTTGATTTCTTGAAGTCTAAATTTTTTGTTTATAGGTCACCAGGTGTGCCGCGAAAAAAGTTATAGATTGTTATTGTGCCGCAAATTGGAAAAGGTTGAGAAGCACTGATTTAGTCGAATATGTTCGACGTCATAAATACTTTTCCTTGCTACGTCATGAACTTTAAGATACAAACCTTTAATTTCAAAGTTATCTAAATCACCTTTAACTGATCAGTTCTTTTCGAGTTCGGTTGTGCTTGTCAAAAAGTTATGTTTAAGAAGACCCAAAGACAGACAAACTTAAGTTTTTCTATTTTTTTGTGGTCTGTTGTTCTTGTGTTTACCCGGCACACACTTAGGGATTGGAGCCTCTTGCATTCCTGAATAGAATGCAAAAAAATTATTCTTGGTACATAACCACTATGCTGGACTTCGCTATAACATCCAAGAAGAACCAGGCGCAAACAGTTTCCTCAATTTCTTAAACGAGGTGCCAATGCCCGGAAACACTCAGAGGTTTAGCAAGAACTATGAATACCACTGACATGGAATGACCCGGGAATTTAATGGTCATTTCGATCCCTGTAAAAAAAAATACAGGGCCCACCCACCACCACGGGCCGTGATTCATCGTTTTTTTATTTTATATTTTTTTATTTTCTCTATATTTATCCTCCTGACTCGCAGGAAAGCGACGGAGGCGCTAATAAATAGGGTAGGCAATTACCCCGACCTGCTTTCGGAGATGTCAAAATATTGCTGTCCGCTTGTAATTTAACAGAGATATGATTGTAATTTAGAACTGCTTGCCAATATCACCAAGCAGGAAAAGTGCCGTAAAGTGTCTTTCCCAAGGACACAACAGAATGGCGCGAGTGGGTTTTAAAACAAGACCATGTTGATCATGAGCACGGCGCTTTAACCACTTGACCACGCTGCCGACATTCGTTGATGGGTTCATATAGATATGCAGCCATATCCATAAGCCGGTGACGAGACGAAAGTAATATTGTTTCCTTTGATAGCTCAGAACCGGCGCAACATCAATTAAATATAGCTTGATGAGACATTTTCCAATACAATATAATGAAAGGAGAAAAATAGCCTCAATTTTTTTAGTGGTCTCGTTGAATAGGTTAATTAAAAATTAATCGACTGAAAGTTCTTCGATGCAAGCTACAGTTCCTTTGATTTTTGTGTATAATTTGACGTCATTCTTGAAGAAATTAACTGAATCTTTTAACTTTTAGCTCTCGATAAAGCGAACGAGCACATGGAAGATTCAATCGTGGCATCGTACACTGCTCTCGTGCTTGGATGCCTTATCAACGGCAACCGTGCCAACTCCTCCACGATCTGCTCCTATCTCGCGGATAACAATGGATTATCATCCATGGTCCGGATGCTGAAGAAGTTCCTCTCCTTCATGAGCTTAACAGTAAGTGGAGGATTTATTCAATGCGACCGACCTGTCGAAACGAGCCTCCACGTTTAGAAAAGTTGCTTTTTTATCGTTCCACCCCCCCCCCCCCCCCGATTGCCGGGTTCTGAGGAGGTTGTACAACGAAGAAGGGATGCACTTCATTTGTTCTCGATGTCTCGCAACCGCTTCTTTTTCGGCTGGTCTCTGGGCGGGCCATCAGTAACAGTGCCGAGATTGAAGTTATTCTTTATGGCTTGAGTGGCGTATCTCTCACTTCCTTTCTTGTTACTTTCAATCTATCATCCTATATTCTAACTCTCAATCTGCACTGTCAACTCTTCTTATCTTCCGCAAATTTGTTAGTGACATTTATACTCTTTGATCTCCCTTTTCAAATCGAAGGTTGTTCCCTGTCCATCTACAGTGATTACCAAGACACTGTTTCCTCTGAGAGAATTATTGGACCCTCTCGACAAATTCGGCGTTTTGTATGATATCTTTTCAATTCCATTATTTTTTATTTATCAATTCCTCCAAACGTTTATCCTTCTACAACGGTTAGAGGCAGCCTACCTAATCCGTTTCTTCCATAATCAAATCCTTGCCGTTTTTTTAAAAGCTGTGTCCTCCCGTTTATGCTGCAGTTGACACGGCACCCTCCTTTTATATATACCAGGGGTCGGGAACTTATGGCTGGTAAGCTAGATGTGGCTCTTTTGATGACAAGCATAAACTAGCGCTCTTAAAAAAAGATCTGCGCACACAAGTTTTACTGTGCAAAAGAAGACCAAGGTTTGCTCACAAACAAACTTCTGTGCGCACGCACGCACGCACGCACGCACGCACGCACACACACACACACACACACACACACACACACAGCTAGAAATTAGAGAAAACATTGTATCCCTATCACGCAAATACATTTAGAAATATGTAGCTTTTATGGCTCTATTAGCCAAAAAGGTTCCCGGCCCCTGATATGTGCATTAGCTTGGTCAAGTCTAGACTTTTTTTGCAGCGACTGTTGTTCTAAATTACAGCCTTGTTGTCCAGTCTTTGTTTTAGGCCATCTTTTTCTTATATCTTTATTGTTCGAAACTTTGTTACCCTTTGGAGCTTGGGCCATCGTGCCATGTAAAAAAGCAACGCCTATTTTACTTTGGTTTAAAGTACTCTTTTTGTTTTGACCTCTAACTGTAATACAAAATTACAAACTATATCATCATCCATTTTCGACACGAAATAAGGAAACGACAAGGTGATTCCACTTGGACCTTCTACTTTTCCTGCTTTCATACTGCACAGTACTTCCACCACATCATTTTCAGTGACATTTTGAGATGGCCCTTCATTTTTGTCTGTTGTAAGTTTTCCACTCCACACGTTTTCTTTATTAGATAATTCTTGCTCCTTTAACACTTGCATAACTATCTTTAAAATGCCCCCTTTTTCACAAATGCACGGTATTCTAATAATGTCCCTTTGGTCTCTCTTGCACTGTTTAGTCACATGTTGTAGACCTGCGTAGACCATCCCTATTTCTACTCGCTATCTTTTGCTCTATATTTTTTGCACGATATCCTTATCCATCAAGCAATAAAAATTAACTAAAAACTGAATAATTCCAGAAAGAGCTCTCAGTGTGTCGTTTAGTTCATGTTGCGCCTGGTTTGTGAGAAAGCACTCTTAGGAAAATTTTTTAAAAATGTTTTGTATTTATTCTTTCCGATAGCATAACATTTTTTTTGTAATCAAGAAATGTTTTTCCAGGCTGGCATGAGCTCAAAAGGAGAAAAGACTTTAAATCAAATAATCGAAACTTTAGAAGAGGAAAATATTTCTCGTTCCTGAAAACCGCGCTGACAACTCAATTCCGATTTTTACCCAAAAACATTAAGCCTTGATAACAATTTATAAATAGTTTTAATTCAATCGTGTGCGTTGATTCGAACCCAATCATAAGCCGTTCTTGAAAAAGTTTTTATTGTGTTTTTACAAGCGCAGGTTTTAATTTTTCTAACCGATCGAGTAGTCGGATCGAGCTTCGACGTCTGCGGCTTTTTGTAGCTGTGTTTGCGTTTTTGTTTTTTTCTTTCCGTGTCATGCTGCATTCTGGTTTCAGCGATGACCGCGTTGCGCGCTGTCGTTTTTGTTTTTAGCCTTGCAACCTCGTGCTTCTGATTGTAAATAAAAACGTTCGATGATAAATCAAGTTGATGTGGGTCTGTGGTAGCGTCAATATTTTCAAGGGGCGAAATAGACAACCACGATACTGATCACACTAACGTAATAGTCAAGCTGCTGATGAGAAAATTTTAAGAGATATTTTGGCACACTGTTTACCTTGATCATTCTAGTAAAATCTATTGTAATGAAATGGAGAGAAAAAAATTTAAAAAATCTGGTTCTTAGAACCTGGCCTTTGCTCAAACTTTTTAGTTTTTTGTCATCATTGTCAGCCGCGTGGTTAGAGCACCGTCATTGTGATCGACATCGACATGATCGGTTCAAAACCTACTCGCGCAATTCTTGGGAAAAACACTTTACCCCCGCTTGGTAGTCTTGGCAAGCAGTTCTAAATTTTACTCGTTTTCATTTCATTTTATCTCTATACTTATCCTTCTGACTTACAGGAAAGCGACAAATTTTTTTCTGTTAACGAGCGTCCCGGTTTGCCCCTTCAAAAATATAGCATGCCTTTGTAAACATGTTTCTTTTCCAGAACGCGGCTTTTTAACATAGTAGAAATATCCAATTGTGTTTCTTTTTAAAAAATGTTTTTCTTCGTCTCTTCTTTGACTAGGGATCACGTTCAACAAAAGAATCTTCTAAGCTGCGGACTTTTAATATGGTTCAATGATAAACAGAATATGTATTGTACCGACCTATTTTTCATGAATATTTTTAGAAATGTTCTTCGCTGGATTCTTTATTTCTATTTCTTGTCAATTCGTAGGCGAAAAGACTCTTGTTGAAAAACTATTACGACTTGTAAAATTGCGTTGATTATGTAATATCTTCAGTCTAGTTAAGTTGTAATCTATGGTTTAATTTTTCCGTGGCGTGGCCTTGTAGGTAAGACCGTTGTATTGATGGCAAAAGTGGTTGAGACAGTCGCGCTTCAAAACCCACCCGGGTCATTCTGGTGTTTTACTGAAAAAGAAGCTTTACGGCATTTTTCTGCGCTTGGCGATCTAATAAATTAAATGCGGCCGGTACTAAGCAAAAGGTTGTGCACCCCTGCCTCAGTCTATAAAGAAAATAAAAAATTGTGCAGAAAACAGTACGTAGGTACAAAATCGCACACTGACATAGGAATACACAAAATTGGTAAATATCGGTAAAATGAAAAATCCCAATCCTAATTCTAATCCCAATTCTAATCCTAATTCTAATTCTAATTCTAATTCTAATCCTAATCCTAATTCTAACCCTAATCCTAATCCTGATTCTAATCCTAATTCTAACCGTAATCGTAATTCTAATCTTAATCCTAACTCTAATCCTAACTTTAATCCTAATCCTAACCCTAATTCTAATTTTAATTCTAATCCTAATCCTAACAATAATCCTAATTCTAAACTAATGACTAACGCCAGAGATGGGATAAAAATTATCCTCATTTGCACTTGTCGTTGTAAGTTTATAATATTTAAGAAAAAATATTTCGTTTACTACAAAAAAGTGGGTAATAGGCACTTTTTTGCAGGAAAAGAATAAGGTTTTTTACAGTCAAATTTAAATTAAAATATTTCTTTGATATACGGTGATAAAAAAAACCTCCACCGTTTTACGTGCAAAAACTAATATTGAAGCAGCATTAAAGAAAACAAAAGCCGCTCTATAAGTGGAAAGTTTAACTTTGTGCTTTACATGTCTCAAAACACAAGTGTCTGCTCCTGTTAAACCTCCTCCGGAGAAATTCCGAGAAACAGTTTATATTTTTACGTTCTAGCAAATTATTTTGGCTCAACAATGTAAAAGTTTTTATGTTGTCTCCGTCATATAATAAGAAGAATTTGTAAGTTTTAAACACTTTTTTGGTGCAGCAAACCATTTCGCGTTCTCAACCAAGGCTTAGGTCCTCGTAATTACTGTCGAAATCCGGATGGTAATTCCCTACCGTGGTGCATAACAACAAACCCGAAGAAATATTGGGATAACTGTACTTTGTGTTAGTTTGAAAACGTTTAAATCTGATATAAGCATTTATCAACATTGTCTTGCTTACTGAAAGCGATTTGTTTTACAGTGGGCTCTAATGTTTGGTGTTAAATAATTAACTAACTGTAAAATAAAGTACAGATCACGGATTTTGAAAAAACTCATTGGAACTGCAAAAAAAATGAACAAAACTTTTTAAATTAGAAATTCGTAAAATCAAAATGCTATGTAGAATAATTTATATTTTTTGAAAAAAATTCTGTTTAATCGAAAATTAGACAAAATAGAGCTTTTTCACTTTTAACTAAATTAAAAGACAGAAAGTAAACTAAATCAAGAACATATAATTCGATTGGAAAAATCAATTTTTTGCAACATTTAAATTTAATCATCACTTTGAATCAAAAAACGACAAATAAGCGCATTGAGAGCTATATTTATTAGAGTTAAGCTACAAACACAACTTCAAAATATAAAATTAAAAAGCCATTATTTTATAAAAGTTGTTCAACAATAGAAAACAATCGTAATCATCATTTCTACATAAATAAAAAATATATAATAGTTTGCAGCATTGAAAAGCAACAATTTTTCGAACAAAATAAAAAAGTTTAAAAAACTACGTCGAGGCGAAAACATCATAAAGTTGATTGCATAAAAGTGCCAAGAACTTTTGTTTTTGCAAACACGCTGACATAAACACATAACTGATAATGCAACATCATAACTAATGCGGTTCTAAAAAAGTTGATTTGACGCGAAAGAGGTTACCAGCTGACATAAAATCAGCTTCTCAATCATCGGAAGAGCGGGTTTAATAACATCGCTTTTGAAAATGGAGACAACCCATTTTTTAATAAATTCAGCAATTATCAATAAGCTTTTCAAGCCGTTGCAATAGTCTCTATATTAACGCAGTACTGCGGTTAAAACAATTAACACCGCTAAATCTCACAGTGATTTGAGGCTTACAGCTGTGATAAAAACAAAACAATAAAAAACCTTAAAATATGGTATTGCTAAAGTTGAAATCTCCAAGTAGCGATTTTACGTTGATTTCAATCTCGCCAATTCTGCCTGGCTCGAGTTAGTTAGATATGATTCCTACATTACATAACGGAAGAGAATAGACAAATGTAATTCCTGTCAAAACTGAAAATGTAACAACAAAAAAATACGAAATTAAATTGTACCTGACCAACATATAAAAGCACTCTCGAAGGCTTGGAAGAAAATAATAAAATCAAAAATCACAGAATCTGCTTTTTTAAATCTGAGGTATTTGGCGGACATTGACAAACAAACGCAAACTTTAGTAAAATGCAATTTTATGTGACTAAAAAAAATAGGTTGCGTGACGGTCACACATTGGAAGAATCTAAAGGTGAAACGGTTGCATTTATTGTAGGATCCTTTGTAGGATCCTCTGTAGGATGAACAGGAGTGTTTGAGCGGGGTCGGACGGATTCGTCAATGACGATGATAGGTTCGTTTCCGATCAAGGTTCTATTGAACCAAAATAAAACAAAAACATATTATTTAAAAAATTGAAAAGGTTGTTTAACAAAAAAACATGCTTATTGCTTCATCACAATAACATACGTTGTTGGAGCTGATGACTTTACAGGAGGTGGAACAAAATGAGGAAGAGGAACAATTTCATTACTTTGAGATCCGTTTTTCCCTGGTTTTCTAAAAAAAGAAGCCAAAGTGGATTTGCTAAATCGACTTGTTTAAAAGGTTTATATAAGATTTTAAATAACGTTCACTTAAATAAGAAAAAATTTATACAAATTTTGATTTTAATTATATCAACTTTTCCAACAATTTTGAAAATTTTTGCTCACGAGGTCGGTAACAACTTTTTAAAGAAATTTGATCTTTGACCGGAGCGTTGTGATTCCGATCTCTTGGTAGCTTCTTCGGGAACCGAACTCAAAGACATGTCAGGAGGGGGAAATAAACTGCAGGAGTAAAAAACTTTCAACTTAGTGTTGAATTTATCTGCTGCGAAAAAACAGCAATGTCATAAACTAAATGAGGATTGGAAAAGATCTGGCTGGTAGGTCAAGCAAAGCACTGAAAAAGCTACCGTTCTTATTTATTTTAAGAACTAAAATACTTCAAGGGTTTGCTTCAATATTGACCAAACTTTATATTTATAGAATTTTCTAGCTGGTATTTCGACACATAAGCCTAAAGAACAAAACGATCTTTTGGTGCTAAAATGTAGTTATTAACATTTATTTCCAAAATAATCTTTTGCGTAAAAACAAAAACACTTAAAAATTCCAAATCAGCTTAAGATGTAAAAGAATATATGTGCGCAATTACACTTTTATAACCGATAAAAAATTTATAAAGTCGAGGCAAGGATTTAAACGAGTAATTTGATAAACTGTAGAGTGATCACTCCTTCACGATTGACTGTGTTTTTATATATATATTTTTTGGAAGATCATGAGATCATTTGATTAGAAGAATTTAATAGATCTTCAAAGAATTTACTGACCGAGAGGATCCTTCTTTCTAAGTAATTAAATGTTGCGTTTTATTTAAATCTGACGTCAACTAAATCTATTCATCTTTTTCTTTGTGTTGGTAATTGCAAATAAAAGATCGCTACATCAATTTCATTCAATGCGAGATTAAATACATTGCTTAAGAAAAATGGTTTCCAAATTTACTGTTGGCTAAACTTGATATCAGGAATATTATCTAGGAAAAACGTATAACGTGGTTTCCAGTGGCGTATCAAGGATTTTTGAAAGGAAGGGGAGGGAGGCTTGCAGCCGCAATCAAATATGCTTAGTGGAAAATTTTTTCAAGTGATAAAAAAAGGTTTTCACTTTGAATCTGATTTTTTCTCCCAAAGACATTGTGATCTCTAAAACAAAAGGTCTTCACTTTGAATCTTTCTCTGATTTCTCGTGTTAGTGAACCCCCTAAATACCCTACTGGTGCTCCCGAAAAAATTTAACGTGGTTTATAACGCGAATTATTGAAAATTGACCAATTTTTAACGTTAAACAATAATTTTTCATAGTCTTTGCAGGTGAATGACATTCGCAGAAGATTAGGCTTTTAATAAGTTTTCTCGCGACGATTCACCTCATCAGACATTTACATTTGAATTACAAAGTTTACAATTGGTTGAAATATTGTGTTACTAAGCACATGAAAATCAGGTTTATGGCCAAATTTTTTTCTTAAATTAGGGTTTAAACTTTTAATATTGTCTAAATCATATATTAATATTGGATTTTATATTCTGTGATTGTTTAATATTTTTTTAAAGTAGTGATATTTTAAATAACACAAAGCCTTTTCGTTTCGCCTTTGATGACGGCACCCTTAGCTGTAGTACATGCAGATAAAAAATAAAAACACCTGTAAGTAGCCTGAGTGAAAAGAAAAAGCAGGGTGGTCAATTGCTCGAGGCATAACGCTTCTGTAGGTTTCTTTAAAACGAAAAAAAAAGATAGAAATTTTACAATCAAGATATTTAATATTTTTTACGAACAACAAACCTTAGGCTTCCTCTCTTGGGGGGCTTAGGTCCTCCTCCAGGGAGTAGTCGGGAGAGCATTTCTTTAATTTCTTTAACGTCGTCTCGCAATTTTTTGTTCGACTGCTCTTGAATAGTTTGAGAAATCTGACAAAAGCTGGAAATGAGATGCGAAGCAGAAAAGAGTTTTGCCACTGACTTCTAACTAGACACTATTATTTAGAAGTTTGTGAGTTTTGCAAAGACAATTTATTCAATGACAATATCTAATATAAGAATTAGAAGGTTAGATAAATAATCGTAGTACTACAAAAGCATCTATTTACGTGATTGTCAACCTACCTGCATACGTTGTATTCTATCAGTTAAATCTGCAATTTTATTCTTATTGGAAGGCCCAGAAGTATCTGTAAAGTTAGGTATGTAATTATTGATGTTATTATTAGTAGGCCAATAAACCTGTTCCCAAACAAACTCAGTTTATAAAAAATTTCATAATTCAACAATGAATTTAAGGAGATAAGCAGAATATCGTTAATGGCAATGTAATCTTTAAAAATTAAAATGCTTAAGACAAAAAGCTATATTTTTTCATTTAGCTTATTAATTACTACTGGTAAAAGCTTCTTTTTGCGAGTTTGCAGCCTTGGCTAGACCAAGAATTTCATTGAACTTTGAAGTGGACTTTGGCTTGATTTTTCCGCCTCGAGGAGAAGCATCATCGTCTGGATTCTAGACGAAAAGGAATACGAAGAAGTTAAAATAATTGAAAGTCAACTTAAATGCTTCCACCAATTTAACACTTTCTTCTTGAAAGTCATAAAGAAATTTTACTTAAAGCAAAGAGTGATTAAGTCAACAAACATTTAATATTATCAAAAAAAAAGCTCAAAAAATTGCACATTGCGAAAGTTTTTTTGTTTTATATCTCCTTTCTTTTCTTCTTTCGCATCTTTTCTTGAAAATCTGTTTTGATCAAACTGTTTGCTCTTAACTTTGACAAGCTTAAAACAAATTCGATCGGCGACACTTTAACTATTTTCACACAAATAGAAATAAATTCAAACAGAACTCAATATGGTGCATTATGATTCTACCGGCAGATGAAAGAATGTTAATTGCAGCAATCGTTAGACAAAAACATTCAACGACAGCAAAGAAAAATGTATGATAGTAGATATTTTAATATTTATGAAAACTATGTATAGAAAAAAGTGGTTTGTGAAGATTCTGTAAAGTGTGTCTGAAATAAAACTTTTTGGTTTTTTGTTATTGGTCAATGTTCGCTTCTCTATCTACTTTTTTTGATTTTTTTGTTCATGTTCGTATCAACACAATCAGTTTAGAATTGTGTTTCAAGAGTTTTTCTTTTAAAAAGTGTATTTTAATCAGAGTTGAACTCGCTGCATCAAAACAACCAAATTAGTATGAAAGTGAAGTCTAAAAAAGAAAATAGATTTTAATAGAGAAAATGAAAAAAAGATTAAAAGACAACCACTTCTTCATAAAATCAAACATAAACGCTAGCTCGACATTAAGTAAAAAAATGAGATGTTACTGGGATTAGTCTACTATGGAAAGCACTACATGAAATACCGGCAGCTTTCGACGGGAACTTAAAGCGTTTTCGTCAAAATTTCCCCGTTCTTCCAATTCCTCATGCTACATCAGATCAATTAAAATTCAGTGAGAAACAAATCAAGGATACGATGAAAGAATAGTTTTATTTTTTAAAACCACTTCAAAACAATACAATCTTGGTTGGTTTAGTGGATGATTAACGTATAAAGTTTTTGTAAAAACAAACCCTTCTTATTTAAAGCTAGAATCAAATTAAGATTATAATAGAGAGCATATTTTCTGTGCAATTTATTGCCAACTTTGATGCGGTCTGTAAAAACAGAGTCTCTAATTACAAATAAGATAGATAAATCAACTCATTAACAGATTATCTGGAAAAAAACTTTGGCTTGATTTCAAAACAAAAAATCAACTCTTTTTCTAAAAGAATGCGCAGATCGATGAAAATAGAAAAACCTCAGAGGTTACAAAAAATAAATACATAATTTTTTGGACAGATTTTATGCTGACCACCTACCGATTTTTCAGCCTCCGCTTTATGAACAAACTCAAGCAACTCATCCATCTGCTCCTTTATCTGAATGGTCACTTTCTTCAGGTCTGCATCTTGCGCTACGGTCAGGTCGTCGTCGTAGTACAAGATTTCGGGATTACATTTTTCATGAATATACCTGAAGCACACTTGCTACAGATTAATATGAAATGATAAGGGTTGATTTTCTCGGTGCAATTGGCCACTACAATTTTCAAAAATTTTTCGGAGCAGCATCAGTTGACCTCAGCAAAATATTTAGATCTTAAAATAATCATCTGGTCCAGTGTCAGAAATTAAACGACTGTCCAAGGTGATTTCTCTAATGTTTTTTGAAGGACGTAATAGAAACGTCTCGAACATGCGACAAACGCAAACGACAACACGTACAAACAAACGTGCGATTGAGAAAAGTTCATATTTGTTTAACGAGCTTATATATTCACGATTTGAACTCTTAAAAGAATTTAAAGACTCTAAAATATGCTGTAGTGTATTCAAATTTTTTTTCAGCCGAACTTTCTCAAATCTTGAGTCGAATAATGGTGTTTGAGTTAAGCTCTGATTTCAACCATTGTTCATGAAACTAAACACAGAAAACCAAACAGAACTTTTTAAAACTCTTGTCGTATCAATTCAATGGCGACAAAATGCTCTTTTTAGTGGGTGTAAACCTAAGCTTGGATTTTCTATTATATTCCATTGAATAAAAAAATTTTCAAAAAAAAAAAAGGAAAAAACTTCTGGGACGTATAAAAATGTGCAGAATAAGTCATTCGATGGAACATACCTTCTTACTTTCTTCTTCTTGTGTTTTGAAAGATAATCTTCAAAATTAAGCAATAACGAGGCTTGCTGCATGACTGCGTTAGCATTGGCATTGTCATAAACTCTTAAAAATACAAACGTTTCATTAACGACGATATAAAAAAAGCAGGTTGTTAAGAACAGGTAATGTCAAACGTTTTGCTCACAACACAAAATATTTTTTTTCAAAGAATACAAATAACGAAACAATTTTATTGGAAAGCAAATAAAAAATTTTTTTAACATATTAATGATAAAATTTTGCCGACAATTAAAGCAACTACTAAGTCGCTCCAAAACCAGCACAGCTATTTTAACTTTAAATTAACTTTTATTGAAAAGCACAGAAAAATGGATTTTGGCGTTTTGGCGAACCGAATGTCACCTTTATCAGTTAGGCTCATGATTCACCGTTAAAGGATTTCTAGAAAAATCCGATTGTAGCATAATGAACATATTGGTAATGGTTAATACTGATTAGATTTAGTGAATGAGAGGTATGGAAATAGTTGCAATGAAAGATGTTGAGACGGTCATATGATTTATCGTGTCATGACTTCGTATTCAGAGTATCACAAATGTAAAAAAAAATATCAAGTGCGCATTGTGCAAGTGCAAACATTCCTACAGCCTCCAAATAAAACAAATTAAATCCACCGACCTCTGAAACGTATCTGACAGCAGAGCAATGAAAAGATTGAGGCATAGGATCGCTGATATCCCCAGGAAGGTCCCGATCAGGATGTAAGCCATGACCACATCGTAGGTCTGCATCTCCTGGAACTGATAATCGTCTACCAGGGTTATACGGAAGAGAGAGAACAACATTTGATCTACGGTTCGCATGCTCGGAATGGTCGAGATATCTCCTGGATAGAAAAAGTGGAACTTTCCAGTTTCATGTTCGCTAAAGGGCATATTGGAGAATCAACGAAAAGTAAAACAATTGAATTAAATGTGAATGAGTAAAATGGTAGTCTTAATAAGTAAAGCGCTCAAACACCTTTGTTTGTTTTTGCGGTCTTAAAAAAAAATAAAAGAAAGAACAAAAAAGAGTATTAACTCAAAACATTTAAGCAAAATTTAGCTTGACACTCCTGACTGTGGGCCTTGGACAATAATTCATAGTTTAAAACAAAGAGTGACCGAACGCTAAGGTTAAGCTGTTCTTTAATACAATTAACTTGATTACACTATTTTCCATTGAATTTCACAGCTCCAATCTAATTTTAATAACTTAAAATTAGTACAAATTGTTATTAAGTAACGGATAAAGTAATAGTTTTCGAATATACAGTAGATTGCTTGCAAAATTAAATGAATCTTTAAAGCCATGCAGAATCACAATTTTTCATTAATTAAAATAAAATTAGCTTTACCAAAAATCATCCAAAAGGCGCAGGAATAGGGAATATAGAATTCCAAATACAAATAAAGAAATCGCAAGACATCTGTGGTCAATTTTCCAAGCATTACTATAAATGGTCCAAAAAATCTAAATACATGTAAATACAAAATTGATAAAAAACAACAACTTATTTCTGATAAAAATTTAGAAATTCTACAGTATGTTAAAAGTTAATTATGGAATTTAGATAATGAAAAAAACTTAAACGCTAAGTAATTTTAAAAATGATCCAACTCAATCGAGAATTGAACTCGCTCATCTAACAAGCCTCGAATTACAGCGTCGTCAATAATTTAACTCGCTCCGCCCACCTGAAAGCACGAGTGAACTTCATTAGTCGGAGCCAAAGAAAGATAATCAAAAGAACGAAAAACCGGTTGCTCCAGACGCTCAAGTTCTCGTTGTTGACGACGCCGGTCTGACACACGGTCGGGCTGCTGTCGTTGCAGACGAAATCAACCGTGCAACAAGGAGGAGCGCGGACAGTCAGTGACACGTCGGCAATGTGAAGCACCTGGAGAGCGGATTTTGACAACAATAATCATTGAAATATTTGTCACTCAAAAATTGTCTTTTAGTATGTAGTATGATTTCCTTTGATAGTTTGTTTGCTTGCTCAGCTCTTAGAGTATGTTCCTTGTTTAAGCCTTTACTAAACTTGAAGCTCGATTGTATTCTTCGAGCTAAAACCTGTTATGGTTCCACCAATGTACCTTTCTCATAACAGCGTCTTTATCTAATGATCGCATGACTGTTTTTCTACTTTTTTTCGAAATTAAACATGTTTTTTCTATCAAAACCAAATTTATTTTAGAGTGAAGCAACTTCCATATTTTATTACTACTTTTGCTGTCATAAATTAAACTTGTTCTTTTGTTTCTTCTTTTTCTGGTATTTTTGTGGGAAATTATTGTGTTGTATTGTCACTACGTAGCCAAGCAGAATGAAAAAAGTTGAACTGAACAAAACCCCAGTTAAAACCTTTGTCTTACGCGATATGTCATTTTTCTTTTAAAAATTGAAATATGCAGATTAACGTAATTTTTAAGCAAAAAAACAGTTTAAAAATTACTTACAACAACTAAAATCACTGAAAAGTAAGCAACCCAATCAAAATAGTTCCAAAAATCCTGAAAATAGCTTGGTAAAGCATCGTCTAAGGTTTCCTTCTCCCTTTCAAGATACTTTTTTTCCTAAAAAAACGCATGAATATGATTAGCTTCCTGCTTATCCCGAGCATGAAGTTCATAGCTCTACCTCAGGCCATTTCGGATGACAATACCTCATGTCTTCCTCTATTTGTTTCTCTCTCCAAATTTTCCATTTACGAAATTTTTTTCGAGATCGAGTGATTTCGTTAATTTCATTCAAGACTTCGTAACCAGCGAATAGACATCCCAATATCCACAAAAGTACTCTCCAGACATCCTATATCAAAAGCGCTTTAGGGCTCGTTTCCACTACGAGCGTGGAACAAAGTATTCTTTTTTTGTTTTATTGATTTTTTGCTTCGTTTAGCGCTTGCGTAGATTTTAAGAGCGGAAAGATGAATAAAAGAAAGAAAAAATGCTCCGTTCCACGCTCGTAATGGAAACGAGCCTTCATTAAGAAATTAATTTTCGCGACAGACTTTTTTCTAAAAAATATACTGTATATGTTTGAAAACTACTTTAGCCGACAAACAATGTTAGTCAATGTTGTAACCATTTATACATAAATTCTATGGTAGTGAACGCTTTGTCAACCCTTTGAAGCCTTTCAAGCACTTGAAAGGCTTGACAAAGCTTTCTTTGAAGATGCGCCGTCCATTAAAAAATTATTTTTAAATATGACGCTGGAAAAATACGATTTGTGCACTTATAATGACAAAGTAGTTAATCCAAAGCGAATAAAAAACTTTTCTCGCTTGAATGTAAACTTACTTGAGGAAAAATGTACACAGGACGTAAGTACCACGGATAACCGACTCCTAATATAGTCCAGGTCAGAACAACTATCAGATTGAATAACAACGTTCGGATGGCCATATTCCTACAACAATTCGTTTGTTTAAACCAAAACCACTACAGATGGTGCAGTTAGGTAGCAGTTGCACTTGCCTTCCAAAACGATCCCACTTTACGTCAATCAGCCTCATAATGACGGGATGCATGATTAAATCAAGCTGTCGATAAGTGACAATCACTTCAAGCTGAAATGCAAAGCAAAAACGTCAAGTAGTTACTGTAAGTATGAGAGTATGGTGATAAGCCTCTGATAAAAAAATCAATCGTGAAATCTTTTGTCGGTTTTCATTATTTGCATTAGCCGTATACTGCACATATTTTCAGGCCGCCCCATTCACTTCAAAACAAATTATTTTGATTCGCTGATTCGTTAAAGCGCAACCAAGTTATAACAGTAATTGTAACTTCTATGAAAAAAACTAACATCAAATGAATGAAGAAAGCTGTGAATGTTAGCTTAAAAAATAACTGTAATGCAAACAAATTTCTAAGCAAAGTCAATATAATTTTTTTAAATATAAACGCTCAGAAAACAACAAAATTAGCAAAAAATCAATTTTTTTTACTTACTGGTGTTTTGGCTAAAGATCTTTTCTCTTTTCCTAAAAAAAAATCTTTGTTTCTAAGCGTTATATTTGAATATAGATTATTTAAAGCTTTACTTCATAAATCTTGATCGCACAAACATATGACCAAAGAATTAGAAAAACGAGAGATTGAATATGAGTTGAGCAACTCAAAAATAAGTTAGCACAACATTTCAATTAAAAAAAAAGCCTCTTTTGGAAACTATTCACATGAATGTGTGCATATGCACGCAACAATTTTCAATATGTATAGTTTAAAGTACACCATATTCGGATAATGTTCACACTATAGTTCTAGATTTAACGTTGAAGCCATTTATGTGCAATTATGTTTTAAATCGAACGGGTAATCAATTAAAAAAACATCTGTTTTAAGTTTAAGTTGATAAAAGTAAGCCTGTTCAAAAACCAAATTTCTTGACCTTTTAGCCGTTTTAAATTTACTGATGATTTTCAAAAAATTTTAATAGAGATGAAAATAAAAGTAATAAAAATTTGTTTTTTTAAGCTAGCCTATAACGCTTTTTTACAAATTTAATACGAATGTAAAAACCAAAATATTTCGTGGATACAAGAGATTAGTTATTTGCTGTTTCAATAAACAAAAAACTCATTATTGGCACTTAACACCATATCTCATTGAAACATCAAACAGTGTTGCAAGAAAAAAAAACTACTTTCTCCGTACCCTCTCTCCCAATTGCTATCAACGGAACGTCGAGCAAATCAAGAAAGAAATACTGCTTCCGATTGGCTCTGTCTTTCTTGTGATATTGATCGAGTGCTGCACGAGCCTAATAACAAAACAAATGTGAATTAAAATCAAGGTAGCAGTTGTATGGAAATCAAACAGCAACGCCGCGATGCAACCATATTAAAGGTTAAATGGGAAGGTCTAAATAAGTACACAAAAAATTAAAGGCTAACAAATACGGCACTTTTTAGGATACAGTAATAAGACGTCGAGTGACTGGATAAAAAATAATATGAGATGAAGGCTTTAAAACGAATAAAACCTTTTTGTATCTTTGGCTGAGGCCAGATGACTTTTGAATTAATATCATGGTTGCTACGCTTATTTGTTTAGACAAGTGCACAAGTTTTAAGAAGCAGTTACAAATAAAACAGTTCTTCTAAAAGATCCGTAGATTATCAAATTGTTTTAAAGTAACATCTAAATTTTTAAACATAGCCGAATAAACAAGTTTTTTGACAAGTATTTCGGTTATGCTTCAAGACTTGACGCAATGAAATTTTGCTAGTCAACAAAAGCGATTCAATTAATTTTTTCCGAAATGCAACGATCCAAACGAGTTTGCATTTTCGGGTTTGAATAACTGAATTTGAATTTTTGGGATACCGAATCATTAATGTAAAACTATTAGATTGATCAGAGCATGACATTGTTGTTTCTCGCTGCGATATTAATTTTACGAGACAGTCAACACAACGGTGTACAACCTGCGGCCTTATTGCGATATTACAGCTTAAGATGACTAATTTTGCAAGTTTTTCTGCAAGTCTGCAAAGACCAAAAAAGTCATTAATAGAGTCTTTTGCAAATTGTACTTGAATAAATTTGACAAAAAATCGCAACATGTCTTTCCATTAGGCTATTTTTTTTCGGTAAATGTAAACGGCAATATATAACATTTTTTATGTTTTTTAACATGTAATTTCATAGAATCTCCCTTAAGTTACGTAATTGCGGCCGCAAGTTAAAGCTAATTCTGTAATGCGGCCTGCAATAACAAAAAGGTTGTGCTCCTTTGGTCTAACTCTTAGAATCTTTCTTAAATTAAATAAATTTCTTACGACTGGTCCCATCTTGGTGATCATGTGGGTCATGCACATTTGACCTGACGAGTCCACCACTGTCACGTCAGCGTTTAATTCAATGAGTAACTTAGCCGTTTCGCTTCGATCTGAAAAAAATTTCATGAAACACGAGAAATTGGGAATTAGTAGCCTATTTGGCAACGTAAATACTCAAAACAAGAATTATAAGAAATGACAGAAAACTAAAAGGCAAATTTGCAGGTTAAATTTGAGCAACATACCTCACATAATAAGTTTCATACAATAAATTATCATGAATCGGATGGCAACAGCCAAACACGAAAAAAAGCACGTGATCATAGCAAAACCGTTTGAACTTACCCAATTCAGCAGCAACAAACATCGGAGTTCTCTGTTTGTAATCTTTCGCCTCAAGTTCGGCGCCTAGTTTCCAGAGAATCTTTAAAGACTCTGTAGCGTCGTTTCTCGCGGCGAAGTGCAGCGGTGTTTGTCTTTCATACGTTGTTGCTTCTATTTTTGCTGTTGGCGAAACAAGAGTTTGAACAAATGGCGAAGGTTAAAAATCAGCAAAACTGACCTCCATTTTCAACGAGGAATTGGACCATTTCAGGGTAATCCACTGCTGCGGCGACATGCAAGGGAGTTCGCTCTAATCTGGAATAGAAATATTCAGTGAAACGTTTTAGGGTCGGGTTTAGTTAAACCTTTAATTCAATATTTTTTTATGATGGTTGTTTTAGTTCCAGAACTGTGGAAACAAGTTTGAAAAAGTGATATCAAAAAAACAACCCTGCTTGTACGATTGATATTGCGAAATTTGTCGAAGGTCATTCTGTTTTATATTCTTCCACTATTAAAACGGACAAATGAACATGTATGTAAAACGTAGTAATTTATTTACATTTTAAAATCGCCAAGTTTGCTCGGTGACATTTTACTAAACATTAAAAAGAGATAAAAGTGAACTTTATCGTTATTTTTCGATTACTCACTTGTCGGCCATGTTTATGTCCGCCCCGTTTTGGAGAAAAAACGCAACGACGTCAGTGTGCCACGCTCGGGCGGCCTGAAACATTTAAGCCACGTCACTTAATGCTAAACAACGCTTTTTTTTAGCAAAATCGACTTGATTCCACGTGTTTTAGCACTTGTTTATACAAAATTTTGAGTTCAATTGTAACAATTTTGAATTTGGATATGATTAGTTTTACTTTTTAAAAGTAAACTATAAATATTTTGTTCAGTATAGTTCCATAGATGAATAATTTATTTCTAATATACTAACAGCAAATGCCAATTAATTAAACTGGAGAACTGAATCTTTTAAATTGCTAAAATTAGCTGTGCCGATTTTGGTGTGACCTAGACTTGTTTTTATTATAACTATCATTGTGCTAGCTTTGCACTTTAGTCTACCATTCAATGGTTTCTAAAACATTCTGTTTTTTTTAAAACAACCAACACTTGTTAAGTCTGAACTTGTTGCTATTTGAACGAATTGGGTCTTTTTTGACATTCGTTGTGTTTTGTGTTAATTTCAAAGCACTTTGTTAAAAGCAGTAAACTTTGTAATAGATCGCTAGATTCATTACTTGAAATAAAACAAAGTCTTTGGCTGCATTTAGTACTATAGAAAAAGAAGTTTTCAAAATTATTTACGTTTATCTTCTGAAGCAGTCAGCTTTCCTCCTTTAAATTTTAACTTGTAAAAAATAAAGCAAGTAAAAGAAGTTAAAGAAGGGTTAAAAAAAGATTAATAACAATAAATGTGTGAGTAAAAATGACTTACAATTTCAATCATTGCGTTAAGAAATAAAACATTTACAAAAATCTTTTCTTTTCAATGGCTCTTCATGGGCTAGGTACAACAACTAATGTATAACATTGTAGCGCACGCTAAACCGAAGCAAATATATAATTGATCGAAATCGCTTTCTCATTTCATTTAAAAGTTGTTAATTGTTAAGGCGTGAATATCTGGTTTCAGAGTTCTGTTCTGGTTAGAAAATTGTGGGAGAAAATTTTTCTATGAAGTTACGATGAAAATAAATTACAAAGTGAAAGATATAACTTATAATCTTAAGTAATATTCAAACAACAAAAAAAAGTTTAAAAGTTTTAATCATACAATTTACCATAAACACGTATTATATTAATTATCTGACTTGCCGGATTTAGGGTGCAAACGTTAAAGTTTGAACAGCACTTAACTAGTTTGCTTTCGAAAGATTGCAACATATTGCTATTCCGTTAAAATTGTTTGTCAGTTTTATTAAATATTTTCCAAATAATAAAAGTGATATTTTAAGCCGGCATAGAAACCGAAATGATATAAATTTTTTTTTCGCAAAGGTACAACTTTAAAAAATAAAAATTAAAAAATTATAAGATTTTGGATGGTTGAACGCCAAGTTCATTTCACCTCGTGTAACATTCCCTGTCCGTGTTTGTCTCGACAGTTGATATCCGCCCCCTTTACGACCAAATCATGGATGAGGTCCAAATTAACCTTGAAAATGCGACAAGTTGTAACTTTTTTTTCATAGAAGCCAACATAAAATTACTGACCTCATCATCGTTTTCGTTTTTTCTAGCTAATTCGACGAAATGCGATATCAACTGCTTGTTCAGTCGAGCCTGTTTAACGTCGTCTGCAATGACATATTAGGATATAATTTTGAAAGCCTGTGCATCTTAGCACTATGAGCAACCGATTTGTAATCAGAAGAACACGGGTTCGGTCCTCAGTGTGGGTTTTGCGGCCAAATAAAAAGAGAAAGTTATTTTTTAGCGAAAACATCTGAAAAAAAGGTCAATAACGACTCTTTCATCCAGGTTTCCCTCTAAGAAAACTGTACACTGCGCAAATACTTTTTTAATAGCGAATATCAATAATTAAAAGCTGCGCGCGATGACTTTTTTTTTGGCTTTCACTTTAATTACGAAGTCAGATTATTGAAATAACCCATTTATAAACTATAATCTGTAAAGTTTGGATTTGGATAGGAAAAAGAATGTTCAGTTAAAGTTAACACCAAACAAATTTTTTACTTCTAACATTAGTATATTTTTAGTGGGGAAATAGCCTGGGGGCACTGCGCACTTTAGAGAGAACACTGCTCTCAGTCTATAACAAAGTGTCAAAAATGTAAGTTTTTCGTCATTTTTTCATTTTTATTTCATATTTATCCCCCTAACTTGCAGAAAAATGTCGGAGCCTCTATGCACAGGGCAACTGGTAAGAAAATACCCCGACCTGCTTTCGGAGACGCCGAGATATTGCTATCCGATTGAAGCTTTTTATTGTTTTTTTTACAGTAATTTTATCGAGATATAATTGACATTTAATACTGCTTGCCAAGACAGCCAAGAAGAGGAAAGGGCCGCAAAATGTCTTTCTGAAAAACCTAAGAAAATGGCGCGAGTAGGTTTTAAACCGCCACAGTTGTCGATTACAATCATGACGCTTTTAACCACTTGACCGCGATGTCAATTTATTACAACCATTAGAACAAGAAAAAATTATTTACTCGATACTGGCTGGAATGAGAAATTTTTTTGAAGCAAAAAGTATAGCATCCAAGAGTTGTTATGTTTTTTTAATCTCCTATACTGGAGGCGGCAGACACGTTAAGTAATTGATTAAAATCTGTTATTATGTAGCGAAATTGTTCAGTGTGCTGACACTCCAACTTGCGAGCAGAAGGACGCGAATTTGATACTCAGTCTCCCTGAGTGACTCCTGTTGTGCTTTTAAGAAAAGCAATTCAGGATGAATTCCTAAATAAGATCACGCTGCTTAACTGGATTCGTAACTTCGCATAAGAAAGTTGCAACCAGGCCAACACATCCATACAAAAAAAAAACATTCAAGACTCCGGCTTTCATAAGATCTAATTTTTAAAAAGTTTAAAGTAAGTAGTAATGTTCTTCTTCTAAGAATGTTTAAAAATCGTATTACATCTGTCATCTAATGTTGTCGAAATCGAAATATATTGTAGTCCAAAAATCTTTGCGACAAATAATTTATTCAAATTTTGTCGAAATTACTGCCACATTTTGTCGAATTTAAGTAATTTTTGCCTGTCTTTTTCAGTTTGCTGCTTTGCATTTAGTGAAAAACTATGGCTGCACCAACCGAGGGGCAGGGGCAATTGCTTCTCTAAGTCCCAAAATTTTGGACAAAATTAGAATTTTTTGGGAAAAGAAATTATTTGGGAAAAATCAAATATGATTCGTAGTGAAGATCTTTTTTTATTCATCACTAGTTTTGTGGGACAAAGATGTGCGGAATTTTGCCATATCTTTAGCAATGCTCTAAGATTATGTTTCGGGCAATCGACAATAAAATATGAGCAAAACTGTATGCTCCACCAAAATTGCTAGATGTTACCACTATGTGAAAGATGAATATTGTATTCAAACGCACTTCTTTAATTTTTCTATAGTTTATTCTTTTTATAAATACTTACACAGAAAAAACCATGAATATTGTTGGTCGCTATGTCTATTGTATAACTGTCGGTATTGAAATTATGGTGGCCAAAAAATTCCGCAGGGGTATCTTTGACCATAAAATTATAACTTGGATTAGGTTAAGAGTTAAAGGTAGACTTTTTCACCATTAAAATTCTTCACAAAATTTACCCAGAACAAAATTATAGGCACTAAAACGATAAAAATATGTCAACAATTTAGCTAGGGTAAATAGTTTTATCATCAGCTTAACTGTCAAACATATCAATTACTTTTTTGTTACAGGTTAAAAATAACCTTATTAAAAGCATACACATACGCAGAAAGTAATTGATTATATAAATCAATTTTTTTCTAATATACAAGTAGGTCTAATTCATCAAAATAAATCATGATTATGATAAATAACCGACCTCTTATATCTTCTTCCAAACCAGTAACGTTAGAACTGATTTTGAAATCCGATGCCCCTATAACAAAAAAATTAATTTAACAATAAAAAGCAATATTCGGACATTAAAACAAATTTACAGTTTAAACCAGTGGTTCGAAAACTTTTTGTGCGTATTGCGCACTTTCGCAGCAATACAAACATTCAACGGTTGGTTACTGTTAGGACCCGAGTACCTTTTTGCCATATTTACAAGGATCCTATGTTTGAAAATGTAAACCAAGCAAATTAAGTTGGAAATACTAGAAACAAGAATTGGGAAAAATTTTCAAAACAAAATTGTGCAACGGAACAAGGTGAATCATTAAATTCTTATACTCACTTCCTGAAAATTGCCGATCAAGTCTTCGTTTTTTTACCAAATGATTCCATTTGGTGCCGACACTACGAGCGTTGACGACAGCACCAGGAGCAATTCCATTGACCTTTAAAAAGCAAAACATTTTTATTCGATCAAGTTCATTTTTTAGTGACAATACAATGATGCAAAGTAAATTTTAAAAAAATTATTGAACCGGAAAAATGTTTAATATCTTTCATTGATATTTTCTTTAATTGGGTTCATGAAAAGCAAACAAGTAGGTTACTAAAAACGATAAAGTAGGAGAATTTCGATGTTAGTAAATTAAGTATTGAAATATTTTCAGTGATAGATTCGCTTATTAAGAAAATCATTATGAAGTTAAAAAAAATTATCTTTAGGAACAGACATCTTTCAAACAACGAACTAGTGCAATGTTGAATTAACAAAATTAAAAGGTATCTTAAGCAAAAAGTAATATTGACAAAATTTATTCAAAAAAAAAGTTTACCAGCTCAATATTAAATTCAATTCTAAGTATTCATGCCAAAATGGTCCAGGTTCCGCACGCCTGTGGCTCATTTTTCAAACATAAAAAAGATTTGGGGGCCGCATAAAAATAGCTTGAAATTGTCTGATCGGGTCTATGATGACCGACAAAAAATTCTTAAGTGATGCTTTTGTGGTGCTTTGTTTTTTGACTACATCTATACCACAAAAATTATTAAAAAGTAAAAAAGTCTTCGGTTCAAATCGATTGTTGGAAAATGCGTTTTGATTACTTTTGTTTACCAACAACTGGGACTGCCAAACATTGACAACCGGTTGGAAAACAGCATCCGGTTTAAGATTCGTAGATTGTTGATCTCCAGATCAAGTTAATTATGTAGTAGTAGTCTCGTATGGCTGATCTTCTTTCACACCTCCAAGCCAGCGTCGTCTAGCAAGTTAATAAAATCTATTTCTGCCTCGTGATTCGTTGCGAATCCTCCTGTCAGAGATATCCTAGGACAGCCGAGTATTATATAGTCAATGTCTTGTGGAGTGGCATGGCATTTTGGGCATGTGGGGGAATTCCTATTGCCCCAGTGATGTAAATTTGCCGCAGTTCTGCCATGTCTGCCATGCCTCCACGCTGGATTACCACCTTGTCGCGGTGTCTAGGCTTAAAGTACCACAAGTCATTAATGGGAAACTAAGAGTAATCCAAAACTAGAAGAACCTTCTAATCCCGGACCCACTCCACCAACAAAAATTAATGATGACCGAAAAATTAAATCGACAAGATAAAGAATGATGAAAAATTTTCGGCGGACGACGACTTCAACTTCACTGATTTATGACATAATACGATAGAACAAAAAAAGAACTTAGGGCCTATGCAAAAGCAAGCATTTGAAATAACTAAAATCATTCTTTAAAAAAGCAAGTTAAAATTGAAGGAGGTCAATTAAAGTAGGGGAATTGCTGTTACGCGGTTATGGAATTGTTAATTTCATTAATTGTCAGTTTTGAAATATTGTTAATAACTTAATTTCTAGTTTTAAAATCCACTATTCATATATTCACCAGAACTTTAGGTTGTGTTTCATCATTGTCAATTGCTTTATTGTCATACTCAAATTTTTCATCTGAAATAAAAAGTGATTGTTCAATAAGTGTAAAAATGCGAATGGGTTAATAAATCTTTTTTTTTGTCGGTAATCTTCTATTTTTTCGGCATATTGTTGTTAAGATAAGAATTTAAAATAAAAGGATGCAAATGATAAGGATTGTTTTCGTGAAAAGCTTTACCAAGATTTGAGTCGTTAACTCTGTCAAGTTTCGATAAAAAATTTATGGAAACCAAATTGGAAGGTCGAAAAAACTTTTTGGCTTAAAGAATTAAAAAGTTTTTGCCTCAAGTCAAAGACTGAAAAACTATTTTTTGATTGCATTTATTGTTGAAATGTCATTCAAAGACCAAAAATAAAGTAGGCCTAAACCAATGGCGTATTTAGGTGATTACTAATACAAGAAATCAGAGATAGATTTAAAGTGAAGACCTTTTTTCGGGAGAAGAAAAATCGACAAAACCGAGACAGATTCAAATTAAAGACTTTTTTTATCACTTGAAAAAAATTTTGCACTAAGCATATTTGATTGTGGCTGTATGTCCTCCCTTTCAAAAATCCTAAACAGGCTATAAATTATTTTCTTAGCTCATTAAAAAAAAAACGGTTGGCAACTGTATTCTTTATAAAACAGATTTACAGCTCATAGACGAAACGTATAATACACATACACCTTCTTTATTTGTCACAAACCATGGTCAATAATAAACCTATCATAGAAAAAAACAGCAAAAACTCGTAAACTTGTACTCCAGGTCGATTTGCCAGCACTGTGGTTGTATAGCTATTAAACCTATAAGTTGCTTAAAATAACAACTATCTGGGACTGCTAGCTTTCTTGAAATACGAACAATAAAGTTAAGGATTATTTTTCTCATATTAAAGATACTTAAAGCAAACTACGTAACAAACTAAAAATATTTTTAGTTACATTTACAATAATACATTACCTATCTATCAGATTGAGCTTTACAATTAGGCAGACGTTGTTGAAAAAATTAGGATCCTGGTTTAATTAATTTATCAGATATCGACTCAATTGTAATTTCAAAAAATTGATAGGACAAGGTTGCGAAGTAAAACATCAAAAACTATTGATTTAACTTACAGATTTCATGACTTCTTTTACGACGATTCGTAATGCCGTAAATTTTGAATGGGTCCATTGAATTTTCACTATTCTTTGCGGTTTTTACTTTTATTCATCTTTTAGACTAGTTATTTCTAAAACCATGCTGTTGCGAGAGAACTTTTACCAATTCAATTTTTGTCACATGTCATTCCAACGTAAACACTAGTTAAGGTTGTGCCGCCGTACGCTTGTTAGTTTTATTATTGCGCAGCCAAGCATAACCTACCTTTCGGAATATCGTTGCTTTTGTTTACCGTTGCCATACCAACAAAAACCAGATCTTTACGACCGTTTTTAAATATCTTTTTAACTGTTGTTTTATCATTTATCGACAAATAACATATTAACAGAAAAACACAAGAAATTTAAGACAAAAAACCTGTAAAAAAATTACTGCTAAATGTGCAGATTACATAAAGTTGAGGCTTTCATATGTATGAAAAGTTTTGCGAGGAACAACAGTTCATTTAATAAAACAATTACACACGACTTTCAATCAGAGATGAAAGTAAATGTTCTGGTTAAACTTTTTACTTTTGGCGTCTAGATAAGGCGAAAAAACACTATTTAGTTTTCAAATTGAATTGAAAACTTTTTTGTCTTTAATTTTTATTTGTTAGTTTCTACTAAAACCATCAGTTATGTAAGTTAGTTTCGATAAAAAAGTATTAATTTTACACCACTGCTTTGGAAGAAGATGCTGATTGTTAAAAAATTTTTTGTGAAATAGAGGCTCGGCTGCAATTTTGAAAACTTTCGAGTTTTAATTTGACTCTTTTTTTCCGAAAAGTATTATAGTTAATCAAGTATAAATGCGTTTAATTTAATTAAATAAGAAAGAAATAGGTTTAATGCGATCATCGAATTTTGCAGGATAGCCAAGTAGATAGGAGCGCAATTGATCCAGTCTGGGTACAACTGCTCTTGTCTGTCTGTTAAGTTCTGTAAATGACTCATAAAGATACGTCACTTTTGCCTGGATAACGGTCTTAACAAGCATTTAAATTTTAACCGTATCTTTAAAGCCCGTTTTCACTACGAGCGTAGAAAAAAGCATTCTTTGTTTGTTTTATTGATTTTTTTTGCGCTCGCTTCAATTTTAACCGCTCGCTTCAATCGAAGATGAATAAAAGAAACAAAAAATGCTCTTTTCCACGCTCGTAGTGGAAACGGGCCTTTACGTACAAAACTAAAAAATAAAAAGTCATTTTTCAACCAGACGGTAACGTCTTGGCATCTTTCAAAGTAGATCAGGATAATCGCTTGTCTGAAGCTGCAACGTTGTCCTGCAAATCAAAAGGGTAAATGACTCAAGCTTGTCTGGTCAACTTGCGTTCCTGACTTAGATTTTCTCCATCAAAATTTTGCCTTTTGGCGTTACGGCGAAAACGTACAAAAATAAACTTCAACAAAAAAATTTTGTGATTGCCCAACCAATTTGGATTGATTTGGCAAACCTATTTTACGAATAAAATATAAAAAAACTTGCTTTCGTATTAAAGCGATCGGTTTTGCTAATACTGAATTGCTCTAATTATGCTGAACTTTAGATCCAAATCTCTTTGAATTACAAAATTAAGTTTAAAGTAATTAAGCAAAGTCCTTAAAAAATAAATTAACCTTCAAATAAAAAAAGCTGATATAAGTTTTTGCTTTAATTTAAAGGTTTTAGAAAAGGGCTTAATAAAATCGGAAAGCCAGGGCAATTGTCATCTTGCCCGGCCATATTTTTAAAATGTGAGGAAAAGGGGGCAGATAGGGCCCTTTAAAATTTGCGAGACAGAAACATTGTGGTAGATTTATCTCATCTACATATGATTTTGACCAAAATTAAATCCAACAAAATTGATACAATTTCGATTTAGACCAAAAGTTACCAAACTTTTTTTTAAAAAGAACCGCACAGAGAATAACAATGACAAATTTAGCAAGGAAAACAAAATTAAAAAAAGACACTCTCTGTAAATTTTACAGTATTGGAGAAAATTTTTACTTGAAATTTTGGTGAAAACCAAAAAAGGTCTTTACTTGAGCTTACGGTTCAGCTTTTTGACCCAAGAGCCATTTTGACTTATTTAAAAATATTTACGGGTTAAGGAAATAAAACACAACAGCCGAATTTTTTTGTAAAATTTCTTTTCAATAAGCTCAAATTGACGTTTGTTTCTTAATAGTGGATTTTCGACCCGAAATGGTGCTTTTTTCTTATGTTTTGCCGCTCCCGTCAAAAACTTTTCCGATTCAAAATTCAGATAAATCTTTATCTTGTGCAAGTCGATTTTTAAATTAGGTACTGGTTATGTATGTAGTCTACCTAACCCTACCCTAACCTACTAAATCAGATAGTAAACCATATAAGGACTGTAGCTGCATACTCAACCAGATGGTAAAGGGTTAGGGTTAGGTAGACTGCATACTTAACTAGTATCATTAACCCTTTAACTCTTGCATCAACATGTGCGACAAAATTCATTTAAAAAAGCGAATTTAATTAACATTCGACTTGGTTATGGTATTGAAGCTACTTGTTTTGTTTCCTACATTCCAACTTAACTCGCTGCTCTCCTAACTTAAAAATGATTCGTAGACTGCCTCAATTGTAGTATAAGCATAACTTATTAGATAATATTTAATTGTAAGGCCATCAAGAGCTCAGTGTGACAGCACTCTGACTTTTGAGCAGAAGCTTGCGAGTTTGATGTTCCGTCTATCTGAGTGATTTCTGTTGTGCCTTTAGGAAAATCCTTTTACGGCAAATTTCTCAATGGGGTCACGCTGCTTGCCAAAAGTGATGATTCCGCGTAAAACAGAAAGCAGCATAGAAGCCATTGCGGCCGTACAACGATGACCATTTAGAGCGATACCGGTTATCAACTAGTGTTTCAAACGAAACCGGTTGTTTCAGGTAGACAGGCTGAATCACTCTACAGCTGAGAACTTTCTAGTTTTTATTGTTCAACCAATAGTTGGCTATTCAAGAGTCGATCAAACGAGTAGTAGGCGTATCTTATTTGCTGGGCCTAAACTGAAAAGAGGTGGGGAAAAGGCATTCTAATTGAAAAAAAACGTTACTAACCCAATTTAGAAAAAACAAAAACCTTTTGTACAGGCGAGAGAGAGAGAGAGAAAGCTATGTAAAAATTATTCCAAAGTATCTGTGTGCAATCTATCGGAAAGGTGTTGGAATCGATTCTAACCAATGCAGAAAATGCATGAAATGGCAACATAAGAAAAGCTCAGAAATTAAGAGCTTAACTAAGGTACAAAACTTTGAATATAACATGCGCAAAACAAACCAGATTGTTGCATATTTCCTAAAAAATATAAACATGTAGGGAGATGAGATTAAAAAAGTGGAGATATCTTGCTCTCTTGAGGATGTTATGTGTACAGAAGGTGGAGTTTAAGAAGCAGTAACCGCGAGAATAAGAGCTGGGTAATTTAAGGAGATAAAAGATTTAGGGATGCAAAAAAATGGAGATTAATGCAAAAAAAATGGAGTCCACCCAAATTAAAATGCTTTCAATATGCGGCATGCCACTGAAGGATACAGTGAAAAGTAAGTTGACACTAATGATGACTTGTGTTAAACCATTGAAAAATTTTTTTTGAAACATCAAAAACTGAGGTGGTTTGGGCACGCTAAAAGGATGAGTAAAGAAAAAGCTCCAGCAATAGCTATGAAACTTGGGGCTCGTTTCCACTACAAACGTGAAATGGAGTATTTGTCGTTTGTTTTATTGATTTTTTTTGCTTCGCTTAGATTTTAAGCACAGAAAGATCAATAAAAGAAAAAATGCTCTATTCCACGTTCGTAGTGGAAACAAACCTTAACGGTCAAATGTAAGAAGAAAGGAAGACCAAGGACAATGAAAAGAGGTTATTGAGAAGGTATAAAAAGAGGGTTGCCACGAGAACTGGCTGAAACCAGAGTGGGGTGCGGCTCTAAGCAACAGTTAATCCTACCAGAGGAAAAGCACGTGGTATCCATCGTGTTGGGACAAAAATGAAGAACTGGAAAATTTATTTGAAGGGACTAGTCCGGAATGTTAAATTAAAAATTAAATAAACAAACAGGCCTAAAAATTTCGAAATTCACGGCTTTAAGTTAAAAAACTAAAAATAAATAATGCACAACCATTTGTTTCGACTTTTGTTTCCGACTGCTAACGATTTGGTATAGGCAATACACTACCATGTTTATATAAACCAACTTGCAGCTAAATGGAGCAAATTGAAGTCCTTTCTTTGGAAACTTAAGCTCGACTTTCAACTTCGAATTAAAGACAAAAAGTTTTGAAAGTGAAAATATTGACCTCTAGTCTCCATCTTCTGGTGCCTTTGCCTATATTTAAAAGTGATAAACATTTCCGAGTTGCACTGAGCGCAGGAATTTTTTTGCCGGGGCGGGGTTAAAAAAAACACTTCCGACAAAAGCAAATTTTTGGAAACATTTATTAAAAAGGCACAATATACAAAATTACAACTTCGTAAACGTGACCGTTTTCAGCACAAAAACCTAGTGATATGTAAAAAAAGGTCATCAGTGTCCACAAATATAGATTTTTGTCAAAAATTTAAGGTAGGAACAGGAATCAAAATAAAAGTCTTCACCTTCTTTGGATATGATTTTTTATCGAGTTTCTAAGATTTTAAGGGAAAATCTAATCCAATGCTTCTGTATCTGCCCACCTGTATCCCTACTTTTTCAAAAGACAAATTTGAAGGGCGATTGTGCGCCTGCTTCCGGCGCTCCTGACTGAGCAGTCATAAAAATGTTCGTCTTATTTTTATCGTTGCAAAATTTATGATTTCTCAATATATTATTTGAAGTTTAAAAAGCAATGAACTGTGCTAGGTAAGCTACCGGTTTGAAGTAGAGAGTTTGACACAGAGAATTGAGATTAAGTCCACAGCTTTCGACATGGTTAAATATACAAAACATCTGTTTTTTTTAATAGTTTCTGCAAGCTTCTACAAGACAATTTAACCTACACTAAATATACAGTATTAAAAAAAATTGTTAACCAAAGTGAAAGAAAAACCTTCATGGGCAAAAAAATATCTTAAATAAAATGTTACAAATTTTTTAAAAAATTTATTTTTAACTAAAAAGCAGCTTCAATTAAAATAATGTACTACTCTTTAAATAAGGGTCTACAACTAAAGTTTCTAAAAATGTTTAAAAGTGGCTAGAAAAGCTTATTTTTTAACAAAACAAACATCTGAAGTAAAATTAAACCTAAAAATGCTATAAACTTTTCTGACTTTACGCAATCAATCGTTTTGGTTTAAATGTCTGATTCAACTGTTTCGATTATTTTCTTGCTATTAAACTGACCATCAAAAGGGTAAACTTAACTTGTGCACGGCTGGTTGGGACCTTGTTGATTCAGTGGCAGAAGCCTGATCTTCTTGATTTTTTAATAAAGAGTCAGTTCCAGTAAGTCCGGGAAGACTTGTTGGGTGATATGCCGGTTCCGATTTGCGGACGTTGCTGGTTCTGGAAAAACTACTTGGTTGATTTTTCCATTTCCTTTCGATTATATCTTTTCTAAGGGGAGCGACGACGCTAGAACGCCGAGAATCAGTCCCATATATGGAAGGGTATCGACTAATTGAATCGGTTGATTGTTTCGAATCAGTTTTTTCAACTCCGCTATCCTTTTCGACGCTGTCCACATATATACTCGGTGTTGATCGCTTAAACACGCTTGGCGGTCTTTTTATGACAAAAGAAAGAAGTCTTTTTACCCGTGACAAGTCCTGTTTGAGCTCTTCCACTTCTTCTATATGAAGCGAATCACGTTTTACTGATTCTGTGCGCTCGGTGGACTGGGTCTCAACGTCACTTGTTTCTGGAACCTTAGTGCGCTTAACCTTTGGCACCGAGCGAATCTTTTTGATAGGTTTGTGATTGGGTTCATGTGACTCTTCCTCTTCCCTAAAACAATAGGGCATTACTTTTCGAGACTAAAATAAATAGATAAAAAGCCAATGGCAGGCCGCTGTTTAGACTGTATAACAAATTTTAAATAGAATCAAAAAGAAAAGATCTAAAAATTAGGAACAAGCGAGTTACAGCCTCAATTGAATAAATTTCTTTCACGCCTTTTTTTTTAACAAGTAAGCGAATAGAAACGATAACATTAACTTTATTTTTTAATTCAAAACAAATATTTTTTCTGGACCAAGTTAAATGAGGTGTCTAGTATTTTAATTTTGCAGCAGTTACCAACAAATGAAATTGAAAAAATTCGGCGATAGCTCATACAAGTCGAAGAGCTATTGATAAAATTAAAAGGTTTTTTAACTTAGTCTCCAGAACTAAATAATCGTGATTTTAAGGTACTAAAAACTTTTGCTCGGGTAAAGTTCAAGAAGTGATAATCTATCAGCAATTGCTTAAAATATCTACCATGAAAAAAAATTTTTACTGTTTAATATAGCTTAGAACTTAAGCCATTGGTTTCCAACCTTTTTTATACGGCGGCACACTATCAAGCTATTTAAATTTTCGCGGCACACCCATTATATTGGTTAATAATAAAAAGGTCTTCACTTAAAATCTGTCAATGATTTCTCAATTTTCGTCCTAAAATAATGGTGATCTCTAAAAAAAACTCTTCACTTAAAATCTGTCTATGATCTCTCAATTTTTTCCCAAAATCATGGCTACTTCGCACTTAGATGCCACAAAAATTAAGCCAAAAAGCCAAACAAAATTTTTGATGCCTCAAGGGTGCAGCACACCAGTTGGGAACCAAATGACTTAAGCATATGTTTTTGACACATCCTTTCTGACCTCTGAAAATTGGCGCATCGGAAAAACCGCTTCACGTTAACGAAATGACGACAAACTCAACATAAGAAGTTTTAATGCAAGTCACTAAATCACTTAAAGCAAACGATTCGCAACTTAATTGTAACTTTGTACAGAAAAAAAAAGTTAACACTAAACATAAACATAACAGTAACCCTGCATTCGTTCGTACGCGGGAGTTGGTTGTATGTACAACAATGCAAAATCTTTAAAAAAATTGCTGTAAAAGTTTTTCTTGTCCTCGTGAACTCACTCATTCAAGTCTTACTGTAGTTGGCTCATGTACCTGCATCATCACTAAAGTTCATAACTTTGGGGCCTGACTGATGTCTTGAAGTTTCAGAGCCATACACGCCATCCGGAATCGAATCTAAACGCTTTCTCGAATCTTCCGTCAAAGCTGAAGTCTCGGCTGGCTTCGGTGCGACTTTATTCCGGTTATTAAAAAGCGAGAACTTTGTTTTGGTTTTAAGACGAGCCTTTTCATCAACTTTCTCAACTTCCTTTCCATCTTCAACATCACCTTGGGTCTCCATCGCTTCCCTAATCAACAACAAAAAATTAACCAATTAAATGAGTCTTTTTTCTTTGGAAAAAGTATTGGAACTCGATATATTTTAAAACTATTTAAGCACACAGACACACCCAGATTTATAGTACTGTATAGGGGAACTAGTAGCTGTTAACATCATTCACTTTAAAGTAAAAACGACAACTTCAAATCTACTTAGAAACCGAATCAAAAGAAAAAAATTTCGTCCGGCATCAGTTAAAGTTCTATCCTTATACCACAATAGACCGATTTTTTCTTGAAAAATACTATTCTTTATTTAGGAGAATGATCTTCAAAAGAAACAATAAAATCGCGTAACGCGTCAGCATACCGGGTATTGTTTTGCAACAAAACTATAGCAAATACTTCTTTTTTCAGAAACGTTAAGAAAATATAGTCGTTGAATCAAGTCTAATAATATTGGCACAGAAAAAAGCAGTGTTAACAGCGCAACAGTTTTCGATGGTGCTTTATAGTAAATAAACAAAAAATCATATTGAAAATCACAATCCAAAATATTACAACAGCAAATTTATAAACGAATAAAAATAAAATATCTTGACAACAAGCAACAAAATTTAAAGCCATATTAACTAATTGTTGTTGAATGTACAATCATTTTGGCGACTAGTGTAACGCTTACTATTATCAAAAGCAAACTGCTTAGCTATGACAAAAAACAACAAACAAACAAATTGAATTGAATTGTGAAACTGAAACAAATTGGAATTTAAACATAATATGATGTTGATTTGTTAAAAAGCAACATAATACTTCGTAAAACTGACGAAAATTTTAAAGAGCATAAAAACAGTTACGAGCAAACTTTATTAGCGCATCATAAATAAAAAATTTTATGAGTAGTTTGGAAAAATTACCAAATATAACCTACTCATTTCTCACGTCCCCGTAAGAATGCGTTGAGCATTTATTGGCATGATTGCATGGAGAATATCAAAATAATTTTTCCTAGTTATCGTTCTGACTCGCGGGGAAAGGTCAGACGCGCTACACATAGGGCAATCTTAAAGCAATTACCCAGACCTGCTTTCGGAGATGCCAAAGTATTATTGCTGCCAGGTTCAAAGTTTATTATTTAATTTTCTAGTTTATATTGAGAGATATGACCGAAATTTATAATTGCTTGCTAAGACCACCAAGCAGAAGGGTGCCGTTGAGTGTCTTCCCAAAAGACATTCTCCCTTTACATTAGTTGTTTTAGTTTGTGTCAGAGTGAAAAGTTAGAGTTGCATGTTTTTGGTTGAAAGCGGAACTAAAGTATTTTTCAAAAATATGCTGAAGCCCGAGCCACTATTTAGATGCGCTGGAGGTGGTATCGGATTTGTATTTTTTTTTGGCACTTCGACTCCGATTTTCGGTTAATTGCTGGAAGCTATATGTCATATTTATTATTTGATTGATTCAAAAATAAGAAAGCAAAAATAAGGCTAGTACTTACACAAGTCACATTTAGGACTTTAATTTGAAGTGCAAACTAAAAAGAATTTTAGCTTTATATCAACGGGCAAATTTGGCTTTTAATTTGCAAAGATTAAACACAAGTTTTGGTTTGGGGATTGTTTTAAAAAACTTAACTAAAAATTAAAAACTGATTTTTATTAGAAAAAATGCGTCGAAATGTGCTTCATTGCTTATTGCTTGTGAAAGTCAAGCGACAAATAAACAGAAAGTCTTCAATCGAATTCAGACCTTCGTAATATGTCGGGATTCTTCAAGAATTGTGGGCACTTTTCTAAAGCTACCGCTTGTAATCTCATCATTTCCAATACATATAATATGCATTAACTTAACAGTAAAAAAAAGTGCTTTGGTCAGCGGTTTAGTGTAACCAGAGTAAGAATAAAAAATTTTCAAATTTTAATCTACTCTTAATTGCAGGCAAGAAAAGGCATTATGAAATAATAATGACGATTGTTAAAAATTATTTTTAATGTTGTATTTTCGAAAATTCTAATAGGTTGTCGCTTCTTATGTGCTGGATCCTCCTTGATTGCTTAGTGTGACTTATAACCAGAGTTGTGGAGTGGGAAAATTTTTTTTCGATTCCTACTCCAGGCTCTTTACGGTTTTACGATTCGAACTTCAACAATAGAAGATCTAAAAAGCAACTCCGACTTCATCCTAAAACGTGCAAGTCTAGCGATTTCAATTTCACAACCTTGAAGGCCTAATTGTCGAGTGGTTAAAGCACATTAAAGCGCCGTGATTGTGATCGACATGGTCTCGGTTCAAAACCTATTTGTGTCTTTCTGTTGTGTCCTTGGGAAAGACACTTTATGGCGCTTTTCCCTGCTTGGTGGTTTTGGCAAGCAGTTCAAAATTTTAGTCATGTCTCTATAAAACTAAAAAACAAATAAAAAATTTCTATTGGACAGCAATATCTTAGCATCTCCGGAAGCACGTGCGGATAATTGCTTGCCCTTCGTATAGCGCTTCCGTCGCTTTCCTGCGAGTTAAGAGGATAAATATAGAGATAAGACATAGAAATGTAAAATAATTTAGCGTAAATCAAAGTCTCCAAAAAGGAATAAAGGACTCGGATTCCCAGCTCCACCAAATCTAAAAAACCGACTCCTACCCGCGACTACGCTCTAAAACATGCGACTCCGACTTTATCAAATCTAAAGTACTCCGACTCCGCTCTAAAACATGCGACTCCGGTGACTCCGACTCCACAACCCTGCTTATAACTATATTGTGGAGTCGGAGTTGCCACAGCCGCATATTTTAGGACTCCTCTTTTACATGAACTGAAGTTGGAATCGTATTATTAGATCTGGAGTTGGAATCGGAAAACTTTGAATTGGTGAAGTTGAAAAATAATTTCTCCGACTCCACAACCGAAGTTACCGAAGTGTTTATTGAACTTATAAAGCGTTGGAAGAATAAACTTGAACTTGAACTTGAACTTAACCAATAAGTACAATAAATATATGAACTCCTTTCCTCATTAAAAATCTTTAACATAAATCACAAAAAATTTCTGCTACGGCTTCAAAACCAAACGTAATAGAAAATTGAGAGATCGATAGTTTCGATCAGAGCATCCACTTTTACACTCTCGTCGAAATGCATGGAGTATGTTAAAACAATCTTATTGATAGGTCACAACACTCCCCTCGTCGTTTAGAAACGGGAGATATGTGGCTGTGCACTGCAAGTCAACTGACTTCTTTCCCAAAAAGTGTCTTTCAGTACCTACGCATCAACATTACAATCAGTAACCATCTCTCAGAATTAATTTTTTTATACAGAGAATTTCCTGTTGTCCTGTAATACTTAAGGCCAGATAGACCTACAGCTCCGGGCCCTGATTCTATGTGCTATTACCAATGCGGAAATTACTTTTTATTTATTTATTTATTTATTTGAATCAGACACAAAGTACATAGAAAAAACATAAAAACTTTAATTCCTAGTTACGTTACTTCCGCTCGCGTTTATTCAAACTTTTTAAAATCTGAAGAGTGCATTGCAGTTATGATTGTGTTTTAAACTCTCATCAGTTTTGATTATCATGGTTTTGAGTTTTAAACTCTCATCAGGGACATTCTGCTTACAAAGGTTTTGTCGAAGAGCAAGTCATATACGTATGTTATGAAAAAAATCAAAGATTTTTGGGCTTTTACCAGATGCATTGCGGCACTGATAGAAGCGGCAAACCTGGGTAAACAGACTATCTCTGATGAGAGTTTAAAACTAGAAACCATGGTCGGGCAGTGAGCTCGGGTTCGACGTCGCGATGCACATTGCCGCTTCTATCAATGCAGCAATGCATCTGGTGGAACCACACAAGTCTTAGATTTCTCTCTCTCTCTCTCTATATATATATATAAATATATATATATGACCAGATCTGCAACGAAACCGGGGTATTACGCAGACCGTCGCTGATGAAAGTGTAAAGCTTGAAACCATGGTCTGGCAGTGAGCTCGGGTTCGGCATGCTTAATGCACAATGCCACAGATAATACTCTTTAGTGCCATCTCTCCTATTACTCGATATATATTTTTTTTAGTTTTTATTTTGTAATATGACTGCGCAAAAACAGTTCCATAGAGTATTTTTCCACAAGGACACAATAGAACCAAGCGAATAGGCTTTGAACCGCAATTGTGTCAATTGGTTGATGCTCACATGCAACCTATTATAATGTCATAGAACAGCATTGACCAGAATTAAAAGCATTATGATATAGCCGCATTTCGAGATACCAGATTTTTTTATTAAAAATATGAAAAGCAAGATGTTTAAATGTTAATAAAAACAGGTCTATAATTTCTCGAGCACCTTATACGGTGTCTAGGCTTCTTGATTGCCATGGTTCAATTCTACTATATGACTAATGGCAAATTAAAAAAGGGTCATGACGTCCGAATGGCTAAAAAACGTACAAATAACTTATTTTTACCAAAAATCGTGACATATTTACAACACCTGTGAGCTTTTCCCGCATCGCTGCAATGTCTCGACCTGGATTCGAGACGCAGTAATCCGAGACCGAGACGAGACTTTGGGGTTACGAGACCGAGACTTCGAAAAACGTGTCTCGAGACACCTCTGATATACATACATGTATTTCTTTTTTGGGTGTATTTTTCATTCAATCTCAAAAGAAAATGCTCTTTTTAATTGCACAATTGACATTGCAAGCAAACAACAAAGACCATCAATGTCAACTCTTACAGTACCTTTCAGAAAGATTTTTTTTAAATCAGTGATATAGATTTTCCAGAATAACACATGCTTGTGAAGAAAATATCTTTAGCATGTTTTATAATTTTTTTAATGATTTGATCTTGAGTAAAGATTTGATCCTTAGAGGCGGGAACTGGACAAAAAAAGCACATTGGCCATCTTCCAATTTTGATTTTATTTTTGTTGTAATTTTCAGTAAAAGCATTTAATATACTTTTTTTTTTGTCAAATTATCTGTCTAAAAATTTCTAGATGTTTGCTTTCAAGCCAAATGAATGAAATTATTTTGTCGGCAGCGTGGTCGAGTGGTTAAAGCACCGGGCTCATGACCAACATGGTCTCGGTTCAAAACCCACTCGTGCCATTCTGTTGTGTCTTTCGGGAAGACACTTTACGGCACATTTCTTTGCTTGGTGGTCTTGGCAAGCAGTTCTAAATTACAGTCATATGCAGGGTTGCCATACCGTCCTTATTTTTAAGATTTGTCCTTATTTGAAAGGTGCGTGCCTTAGAAAAAATCAATGTACTTATTTTGTCTTACTTTTTGTTGCATGTTTTGATAATTAACTTGAAGCCCGTATTTCGTTAGGTCCAAGCACAGCATACATTCTTTAAAACGCAAACTGTCCTGATGTCTATTAATATTAATGATTTTTTCATGTTCTAAGCTGGGCAAATGAGCTTTCTAGAAAAGTAATGAGTTGAAGTAAACCGCCAAGTGCGTTAGCCATTTCAACAAAAAGTAAATGCTATGTTTTTAATAGTATAATCAGTTTTAATTGTGATGTTTTCTTTTGATTCTATATAATAAGTAAGACATAAAATTATATGCTAAGCTAAAAGTTGTGCTGATTAAATAGGCAAAAATACAAAATTTTCAATGTTAATGTCAGAAACTATTGCTATAACAACAATTAAAATTTTGTTTGGTACTACCCAAGCTATAATACATTTTACTTAAGCTAAAAGCTTTATTCTACCCAAGCTAAAAGGCCAAGAAGTACTCCTGCCTATCATGCATTTAAAATACATTTTACTGAGTTTACGTGCGCAAAATTAAGTGATTATTTACGGTATTATTTTTGCCACGATTGTTGATTCACAATTATCACAATATTACAAATGATGATAAAAAACTAACGCGATAAAAATGTGATGCATCGTATGCACGTAAACGCAGTAAATTGGACGTTGCTAATTTGCTACAATGTGAGTGTATGGATGCTAAAGTTTATAGAACGTTGCTAAAACTCATTTTACTTATTTGCTAAAGTCAATAAGAACAATAATTGCCTAAAACACTAGAATAATTTAGTCGAGAAATTTTAAAATTTAATCCTACGCGTAGAACAAGAAAATAAGCAAACGCAAGAACAGTTTTTGTGATGACTTTGAAAAGGAATTTAAGAAGATTAAAGCTTAAAGGGGGTACACTTTGCACACTGCAACGTGTGTAATTGTGATATTAATTTGGAGGACATAGGAAAGACAGCTATTTCTGTTCACAATGCTTCCCAAAAACATAAAAAATGTGTTCAAATAATTGATTCAAATCATTCTATAAAAACTTTTTCACGAGCCCATCTCAACCAATGAACTCAGATTATAAGGCATCAGCTGCTGAGGGTACTTAGGCATACCACACTGTCAAACACCAGCAATCATTTCTTTCCAATGACTGTACGTCCCAACTGTTCAAAGCAATTTTTCCCAATTCAGGAGTTGCTAAGAAGTTTGCTTCTGCCAGAACAAAGACAGCGAGCATCATTACCAGGGTACTTCCTCCCTATGCTCAAAAGAAGTTGTTTATTTGACCTTGGTACTCACCCCTTCTCAATCTCAGTCGATGCCTCCAATCACAACAAAGTGAAGTTATTTCCACTGGTCATCAGGTTCTTCAATGCCAAAGCTGGAGTTACTGTGCGTCTTTTAGATCTGTGAGTGATGCCAGGTGAGACCTCGAAACAGATCATGAACTTTATTCTTTCAAGCGTGAAAGAGAATGAACTGGATCTGCAAATGTTGACATCGTTTTGTGCCAACAATGCACCAGTAAACTTTGGAGGCTGTAACCAAGGAGGAAAAAGCAATGTGTTTTATCATCTTACAGAGAGAAAAACGTGTCTGATTCCAATGGGCTGCCCTGCCCATGTTTTGCATAACACTGCAGAGAAAGAAGCAGAACGTCTCACAGTTGACATTGAAACAATTGTTCTAAAGATTGGCAGCCACTTCAAAAGCCAAACAGATAGGGCGAATAGTCTGAAACAATTTTGTGAAGAAATGGATACAAACTATTCCACTCTACCAATGCACACACCAACTCAATGGCCCACTTTAGATGCTGTGCTTGACTGAATGATCAAACTCTGGGAACCACTCAAAGCGCATTTTCTTTCGCTAAAAAGACTACCTCCTATTTTAGAGAATTTTTTAAATCAGAAACGTCATTAGTCATTGTGTCATTTCTTCACAGTACTCTCCAGCTTTTCAAGAAACCACTATTACTTCTGCAAAAAACAAATGCGCTCTTCCCTGAGCTGGCTGAAATAACTGACTCGTTTAGATGCAAAATTATGCAGCACCAGTCTTCGGAATTTTACAGAGCATCTACAGCTGATCTGCTGAAGATAGTCAACAAAGATTGTGCTTATGTTCTTACGTCGAGTTTTCAGGAATTTTACAGCATCACATTGGAATACATTGGTAAGTGGTACCGATTAGAGAGGCATCCAAAGTATATTAACTGGACCCGGCTAAAAGTTCAAGCAATTGAGTATGAGGAAGTGAGAGAATTAGCAAAACAAGTTGATCCACGAATGGCAACTAAAGATGAGCTGTTTGATGAAGTTCACCTATCAACGTTCTTTTCAAGAAGATTCCAAGTGATGACTTTTGTAAGAATGACGCCGAAACCAATTGGATGAAAATTTTTAATGGAAATGACTTCTTTCCACTCAAAAACAAGTTGGTTAATATTGTTTTTTCTCTTCCAGTTAGCAACACGTTCGTTGAACGTGTGTTTTCTTTTGTATCAGATCAATGAATCGATGAAAGAAACAGGCATCATGTAAACACAGTCAAATCTATGCTGCAAGTAAAAGTAAATTTGGATCACAGCTGCCGTCAGATGCATGAAGTAACTTTGAAGAACAATTGATGGAAAAAATTGTTTCTGGAAAAAAATATGGTGAAAAATGAAATGGCTAAGTGTGTTGATATTCAAAATAAAAATTGTTAAAACGTTGCATTTTTGTTGTTCTTATTTTTGAGTGCAAATCAATGGTAACCCTGGTCATATCTCTATTAAATTACAAGCAGACAGCAATATCTTGGTATCTCCAGAAGCAGGTCGGGGTAATTGCCTACCCTATTGTATCCCCCTCCCCAGCACCTCTGTTGCTTTCCTGCGAGTCAGAAGGATAAGTATAGAGATAAAATAAATAAAATAATAAAAAAATTACATCTTCATCAACATCTTTTCATGTGTTAATATTTTAGAGAAAATGGTCACTTCAATTTCTTAAAAAAGTATTGCTTACAGGCATATCATCACTAATAGATTTAAAAGATATAAAATAATATTCTTTAAAAAATACTTTAATCATTTCTGAGAATGCTAATAGAAGATAATAGAAGAATCCAAAAAAGTATTGGATGTTCTTTCATATAAATATCTATAACTTTTTTAAAATGCTGGATTCTGAATGTTATATAGACAACAATGTTTGCAATAAATGCAAGTAACAAAAAAGACACTTAATTAGTAAAAGCATATTAAGAACATGACATGCTTGACACTTAGTAATATTAAAAACCAATAGATTGTTTAAATTAGCACTTTAATAAAATTATTACATAAACGTATGTTTCAAGTTAAACAAGGTTCAGCACATTTATTTTTACAGGTCCTTCAAACTATTTAAATACGTATATAACTAAAACTCTTATTTGAATCACTGAATTATATAATTGAACAATGAAAGGAAATTGAATTTTTTTATTTACAAAAAATGGCTTAAATTTGGTATTTCTGAGGGATAAAACATTTGTCAAAAAAGTATCAGGTTTTATCTCTTTTCACTAATAATAATGCCTTGCAGATAAAAGTTGTTTTAAAAAATTGTGACATTACAAGTAATGTATATATGTGAAACTTTTAAATTACCTGTTAGTTTCAATTTATTTTGAAAAACCTTTAGTACAGTCATAAAGTACATGCTGCAGATTTTTGCTCATGCTCATATAACAAAAAAATAAGCCTGATCCTAATCTAGTAAATTAGTTGTTTTTAAATTTAATTCGTCAAATACAATAGCTATAATTAGCCTTCAAAGAGTTTCACACCACAATCTGACAAGCAGAGCAATCCTTGGAGATTCTCTAACCAAATAATTTTGACTCAAACTTTAATTAGTATCAATTATTTCTCCAAAGTATACCATAAGTGGTTCTATTTGCACACATATTAAGTAAATTATCGTTTTACTATATATATACAGGGTGTCCATAAAGTCTCTTTACAATTTAAAAAAATTATTACAAAGTGAAATGATGAGATATTGCAATGAAGGTTGTTTTATGTTAATCAGTATTTCATAAAGTTTTTATTGACACTAAAATTTATTGTTTCAGGTAAAATTTCTTAATTAAAATTTCTCATGTTTAATGATTGAGTTATATGAACTGAACCCCCATAAAATGACTACTCCTCAAGAAAAAGTGCTATGTCTATCCTGGTTCATTGAGACAAAATCAGATGTTCAGACCCAGCGAAACTACAGAAGTAAATATGGAAGAGACCCACCATCATGTCCTTCAATTCATTTATGGCACAAGAAATTTATGGAGGCAGGGACAGTGTTCGATACAAGGAGGAGTGGGCGACCAAGAACATCTGAAGAAAACATCGAGTGTGTAAGGCAAGCCTTTCAATGTTCTCCTATGAAGTCCATCTGTACTGCTGCCAGACAATTGGAACTACCACGTTCAACAGCGCACAAAGTCCTACACAAGAATTTAAGATTGTATGCTTACAAAGTGCAAATGTTACAGGCACTTCAGCCAAACGACATGCCAAAACAAAAAGAATTTGCAGTGAACAAGCTGCAACAAATTTCTGAGGATGAAGCATTCCACAAGTGAGTTTGTTTTAGTGATGAGGCAACTTTTTATGTCTCAGGAAAGTTAAACAAACACAATGTAAGAATTTGGGGATCAGTAAGAAGTAAAAAGGGTCTGAACATCTGATTTTGTCTCAATGAACTAGGATACACATTGCGCTTTTTCTTGAGGAGTAGTCATTTTATGGGAGTTCAGTTCATATAACTCAATCATTAAACATGAGAAATTTTATTAAGAAATTTTATCTAAAACAATAAATTTTAGTGTCAATAAAAACTTTATGAAATACTGATTAACATAAAACAACCTTCATTGTGATATCTCATCATTTCACTTTGTAATAATTTTTTTAAATTGTAAAGAGACTTTATGGACATCTTATATATATATGGTTAATAAAAATAATGTGGTTGATCATTTTTTAAATGCTTGGTCATAAAAATTTACAATAAAATTCAAGATATTTTTTGTTTAAGCACAAAAATCTTGGAATAATTATCTCAATCTATGTAGAGTATTGTTATTTCAGTCAAACTATTATAAACTATTGATTGTTAAGCATATATTTATCTAAAAGTTTTAAAAACTTTAAATCATAACATAATCACAGTTACAGACTTCTAAAAAGAACCCAACAAAGTATTGACAGTAAAAAAATTCTATACTGACCATGATTTTTTTACTTGCATAATTTGTTCCTTCATGTTTTGCGCCAGAATCAATGGAATAATCTAAGAATAAAAAAGATGTTTAGAACACAAATACTAACAAAAGTTCTTAAAAAATTAGCACTTGAATCAAAGCTAATCCTATAAATGCTCCAGCAACTGAATAAAGATTAAGTTTCAACCAATCTTCAAATCTTTGCAAACAACTTTGAGAATAAATTACTTGAGAACGTTCAAGAGTCTAAAAAACAGAAATTTTTTCAATACATCAAAAAAACAGATACCATAATTTGTCATTACAGCAACAACTTTCTATGACATAAAATGTTTGCAAAAAAGATGCAAAGCTAAAAACTATGGCAAAAATAATGATTATAACATATAAGTAAATGCTTCAATACAATTATAATTAAAATCAATCAAAAATATCTAGAATCTATCTAAAAATTAGGCAAGTTTCTGTAACCATCTGGTTAAGAAGCTTGCACAAAACTTCATCAGCAAATCTGGAATGTCTGACTAAAATATATTGTATAAAAAAACAACATTCATCCTTTTCAATGTTCTGCCAAAATTTGAAAATCTTACAGACCAACAACAAAAGGTTAACAGCAAGCAAGATACACATATTGCATGATCTTGGGCAAACTTTTGTTTGGAAAAAAATTATTTGCCATTTTATAATTTTACTGGTCAATCATAACTGATGTGAGTTTAAAACTACATTTTAAAAATTTTGCTGCTGCATAAAATTTTCTTTTTTTGGAAAAACATTCACCCATGATCATATACTAAAAAAAATAAGTTTAACTTTTTCAGGCTACTGCACTGCCAAATCAATGCTGGCAGCAATGGTTGCTTAGCCAGTATAAAGTTTTTAAACCTTCAAACTTGTGCTCCTTGAGTTGCCTGATTGGCATACTGATATAAGGAAGTGTTTCTTTTTTAGTACTGCTGCACTTACAATTTAATAAAAAAAGAAGACTCCATATTTGTGCATGGAAAAAACTTTCAACATAAGTCCTTAGGCAATTAAGCTTGGCCAAGGCTGTTTGGGATAAAATCATTTCCAAAGCCTAGTAAAGATTTGGGAATTGAATTTAAAGAGCAAAATTTACTCTTGGAGTACTTCATGTTCAGATTAATAATTTGTCCACAGGGCAGCATAAATACTCAGTTTTTTAGCTTGTTTAATATTTTTTGTAAAGCTAAACTAACTACTGTCTAAATCTGTCTTTTCTGATAAGTATCTGGAGAACTAATCACTAAACAATGCAGTAATGCCATGTAGCCAAAAAGACTATCATTCCTAGTTGGCAAAATTCAGCTGGCTGAAGGTTTGAAGGAGTTAACAGCTTGCAAGTAATGCCATGGTGCCAGATAGGATCATAGCTAGCTGACCTTCTTCTTGACCTCAAAAATTCTTAAAGTTTTATGTGAGCAAAAGGAATTGATCCACAGTTGACTTTCTACATTACAACCTGGCCTGCCTGCTCACTGATCAATAATCAGTTCAAGGCAATGATAAATAAGTTTCTTAAGTATCTTTAAGCTATGGCCAGATGAAATCAGGGATCGAAGCTTTACTTGTTGATAAGTGTTGAAGGCAGCAGCAATTTTTCTCAAAACTTTTCAGAGATCTTTATAGGTATGGGTTTGGCATTGTGGCTCTTCAAAGGTCAGACACCTCTTGAAAACAAGTCAATGGTACTTGCAGTCAACATCCTTGTTCTCCCATTTCTGACAAGCTGAGTAGCAATAGTATCAGCTGAAATAAGACTAATGGATGGAAGTGTCATAGCCTACCAGTAAGTTGCTTTAAACTTTATTCTTTTTAAGTAAAATATGACAGACATGACTGAAGCAATGTCTTTTAAGAAACTGTAAAAACATTGCATAGAAGCTATTACACTGCATCTGGTCCAAAGTTGTTTTAACATTGCATAGTATAGTCTTTTTGGCTGTTTTCCAGATGTTGCAAAAGTCTTATTAAGCCTGGTTGGTCCATACCAGTGGAACAAGGTGTCAACTAAGTCTTTGCAACTTTATTTTTCAAAACAATCTAATGACAGTACTTGGTCTTGCAAAATTTTTTGCATGCTTGGCATTGGCAATGAAAACCTTGGTGGTGTAACACACAAAAGTTAGTGTCATGATGTGCTAAAAAAACTTTTTAAAAAAAGATACATCAAACAAACATCCATCAGTTAACTAAATAAAAACCTTAAAAGTAGAATTATGTCAGAAAAGTATCAAGCTTTAAAAAAGCATCAAAGTTGTGTAAATGGTACAAAACTTTAAAGTGATGGAAGTTTTTGACATATGAATTCAATGTGAAAAAGCCATAAAAGAAATACAGCAAGTAATAAGTTTATAATTAAAAGATGGACTTAGTAAAAAAAATTATGGTTTTGATGAATAAGAAAGAAAACACTATCCTGGGAGAAATATGGAAGAAAGAATGCTTTTAGAATTTAGCAATGAAAAATGGACTTACTTAATTTAACATATGTTTATAATTTATTATTTGCTTTTCATTGCAGTTTTTTGTTCAGCCATGTGCACTTAAAATGGTCTTTTTGATCTATATCAGGATTTTTTTTGGTGGGTTTCTTTGCCTGCCTGACCCTTTGGCCTTGGAGTTTGTTATTTCTCTCACACATAATTATACCACATTCTCTGATTATGGCTTGAATGTGTGTATTAATTTTTCTTAACTTCTTTGTTGCTTTCCATTCCTTCTCAAAACCATATCACTTTGCTTAAAATACAGCAACTGTTTGGTTTAGTCACTGCCTCCTTATTTACAATCTTTACTTTTATTTTCTCTATGAGTAATTTTGAGTAAAAATAAAAATAAATAATTTGTTTAAAAAAAAAAAAAAAACTTTAACAAAAACTTAACTGCAGTTCTTTTTAATTGTGCATGTAGCATTAAAGCAAAAAAAATGGTTTTGTTATATAGACTTTAAACTGATTTGTGCATTTTCTTAGATTAAAGATTTGTCAGACAAGAGCACTTTTCTGTAAAAAAAAAAAAAGGAACACAAGAAGAAAGTAAAGACATACAGCTGTGTTTGCAATTTCTGTGCTGTATAATATCAAAGCACAAGACAAATGATCAAAGTATCAAACACCTGGAAGCAGTTAGAGTTTATCTGAAGACACACAGCAAAAGTAACTTTTTAAAAATCAGAATAGGGGCACTCTACAAGTTAATGAGAGGTGGCCTAGAATCCACTAGGCTTGTTGCAGACCGATTAAAAATTAATAAAATGGGATATTATATTATATTTGACTATAGTTTACAATATAACATCAGCTCTACAAATTATTGGGAAATACAATTGAGAGTGAAACAGATGTGCACGGTGAAAGATAAACATACATTGCTGATTACATTTCCCTAATTAACAAGAATTATACAAAAATCAAGACACTTGCAAAAACCAACTGAATGAATAATGCAAATGTAACAACTTATATACACTGCACACTGGTAATTAAAAAAAAGGAAACCTGCACATAAAAGATTACACGTCTTGTACTTGTGTAATAATTAAAGTCACAACAAGTGCCTGTTTTGTCCTTATGAGAGTCATCAGATAACTGCAATAATACACAAAATACAATAATCAAAAAATAATACAATCAGGGGCACTCCACAAATTAATGGGAGGCAGCCTGGATCCACCAGGCTGGGTTTGGTCCAATTTCAATTAATTAGAATAGGGGCAACTCTACAAGTTAATGAGAGGTGGCCTAGAATTCACTAGGCTTGTTGCAATTCTAAATCAGTCTGCAAAGCTGATCTTAGATTGTAAATTATAGTGAAATATAATATAATCTCCCATTCTATTAATTTTTTTTTGGTTCCACAATTTAGAAGCAAACAAGAGAAAGTGGTATTATATACAAAATGTTAATGTCAGGTCAGAGCAATAAGTGCTTATTGTATTTAAAACAAAAAAGTCAATTCTGCAATAGATTCTCCTTATTTTAATTCATTATATATGATCACAATGCAGCTTAAATTTTGTTACAAGAAACTTTGCCAGCAGCATGATTGAGAAGTTAAGAGTGCTGTGATTGGCACACATGATTAACATGGTCTCTGTTAATAATCATGCAATTCTGATATGTCTTTAACACATTAGCCAACATATGAACCACCAGTGTTACATAACATACTGGCAACTGGAATCCCATAATTTGCTCTGGCAATTAACGTGTTAAGAAAAACACTTTGTAGCACTTTCTCTAGCTTGGCTTTTGAAAGCAGTTCTAAATTTTGGTTATGTCTCAAAAAACCAAAATAAAATGTTTCAACAAGACAGCAAAATTTTGGCATTATCAGTAGCAGATTTTCAGTAGCAGGTCAGGATAATTGTTTGACAGTTGCCTTATGTATAGTGTCTTGGATGCTTTCCTATAAGTATAAACGATAAATAAAGCTATGAAAAATAAAATTAAATGAAAAAGTTATAAATCTTTTTCAGATAGCATTAAAATTAGGCTGAAGATTTTCCATAACACAGATGGGGAAACACAGCAGCTTTTTTAAGCAGTTTTGATATAATATTGCTCACCTTATGGCTAAATTAAGTTCTTAAACCATTAATGCTAAGAATTATTTAAAAGCAAAATTGAGCCTATTTTCATATAAATGCTTATCTAAGAGATTAAATGATTTAAACTTTTCAAAACTAGATTTTTTTTCAAAAATATTGAAAATGTTGGCTGAAAATAGATGTGCCCATTTGACATTACAATAACTATACAGTAAAGCTACTGTATTTATTCGAATATAATATGCACTAAGCTGTTTATTGGTGTTTTTGGTACAAAATATTGCGTGTTGTACTCGAATAAATACGCTGTATAATGTGCACTCGTGCATAATGCACACCAAGCTTTTCGTTGGCGTTTTTGGTACAAAATGTTGCGCATTATACTTGAATAAATACCGTTAAGTTCTTTCTATATTATTTTTTTTTAGCAATAAAAGCAAATTCCACTCAATTTTTTTAATTAAATGTAAATAAAATCTTAAGTCCTTTTTGTGGAAATTTTCCATACATTCAGGGTGAAGAGGGAGCTTGCACACCTTGCAAATATGAGGAGTGCAGCCACCACACTGCTTGCATCTACTTTGTCTGATTCCTCTTGCAGTCCAGTGTTGCTTTCCTTTTACGAAACACTATCTTGTGCTGTCATTGATGGATATTTGGACCAGTAGCTTTTCTTATCAGTGCCATAGGCAGGGTGTGGAGTCCAAGAAATTTTTTCTGACTCCAATCCAAACACCAATTATTTAAGTTTTTTTTTTTGACTCCAACTCCAGGACATCTAAAAATGACTCACACATCACCATGTCTGAGAAAAAACAACTCTGACTCCAACCTAAATGTTCAGTTCTGGCAATTCTCAAACCGTGGAGGCCTAATTCAGCATAAAACAGAGCCTTTGAAAACAAAAGCAACTTTCTGACCCAGCACACCTAAAAAAATGACTCCAACTCTCCCATGTTTTAAAAGGCGACTCTGACTTCACTAAATCTAAAAAACAACTTTGACTTCTTTCCCTCCCTAAAACATGCAACTCCAGAAACTCCAGCAACTCCAACTTCACCACCCTGGCCATAAGTCTTTAAAGTAGAAACAACTAGGTTCTGTGAAAAAGTCAACAAACTACAGTAGTAGGCCATGTCACACTTCATTCAAAACTTACTTTTAACCAGATAAATCTACAGTTAATTTTTTGTCTTTTTTAGTAGTTCTAAATTTCATCATGGCATAATCTTTTGATATCAAGCAATAATTGCAAAGTCAGTAAACCCCCATGTAAATTAATTTATTAAATTTATTCACAAGCTATCTTGTAAGTGTTATAATTGTTCATTCTGTTGTTTTTAATTTTAAGCATATGTCATTGGATTAAGAGCATAAGTAAACATTGGATTAACCATTAAGTATCTCACTTTTTTTTTTTCTGAATTTACCAAGAAATAAGTGGATAGAAATTTGTTTTAGCTGATTGCACTTTTAATTACTTAATCCATTTGCTGTTGCAATCTCTGATTGGCTGTTTTTGATAACACAAACTATGACTGATTGTTAACTACATTTTAGTCTTTAATTTCCACTTTCTGGTAATTTTCACTGTAATCTAGGATCTTGGGACGTGCTTATATAAGCACACATTTTGTTTTCATTTTATTCCAGTCGAAAATTCAGTTGAGTTATTCCAGTTGATTGACAAGTGTTGGAATCGTTTTGCACCTGTGTGATTTTTTAAATTAATTCTAGAGAGATAGAATTGTTAAGTTTCTGTAGCAGACGAATTATTAAAATAAGTATTAGCCATCAGATGCTAATTCATTTTTATAGCTTGCTAGCACAAAGTTGTTGAAGTGAATATTTGCAGTTGTGGTGCTGAAATCGTTTTGAAGCTTAGCAAGCTTGGAAGCCAAGTTTTTGTAAATTGATTAAGTTTGATAAATTTTGTAATTATTTTCTTGTTAGTTAGAGACAGTGGTTTCTGCAGAGAAGTTTACTAAGAAATCAATTCAAACTTAGCTGGAACTAACTGTATTAAGAACTTTAGTCTAATGATAAATTATTTTTGGGATGGAATAAATAAAAATAGACATAGCTTTACTTCAGCACAGGTATTTGGGTTACCTAATTCAACTGCTTATTTTTTTTATTCCCAATTAAAGTACATATATGACAACCTATAAATCCCCACACTTCCTTGTGGTCTCCAAGCATTGATCACTTGCACATTTAGACTACATGCAAATAAACGCCACAACCATTTTTTAAATTTTATTCCAATCCTGTAAACTGAGACTTATTGATCAAAGAGATCAATGCTACTCATGCATTTGTTATAGGCGTTTATGAAATGCAGAATATTAATGCTTTTTTTTATCAATTATGTCCAATCTCTTGGGTTTTGGCATTCACTCTTCTCTCAATTTAATTGATGCCACACCAACTACTTTGTTATCCTTCCACTTTACAAATGATACACAGCCAGTAAATTTGTAAATGCTTTTTCTTTGAACTACAAACATTGTTATTTATCAGTATTCTTGGCTTCAGTTTTCAGAACCTTCTAACCCATTTTTTGTGATTGTTGATGTAAATGCAATAGCTTTCTCAAAGAGTTTCTTTAGCAGACAAATGGACTCAAAGTAATTGTAACAAACAACATTTTATCTGGCCTTTAGCTCAATTTTATACACCATTGTAAGAGCAACATTTGAACATCACCAAAATCATAATCAGAAATGTTTGTATGTGAGTCACAATATATTACAATACAGCTTGTTTTGTACCACAACTGCCAAATGGGAACATTTGTTCCACTGTGCAGTTATTTTGCTATCACTCAACTTACGAGTATATGCAAAAATTTGAAATGCTGTGAAGTTACTAATACAAGGTCATTCATAAACTGCAGAATGATGTTAATGCATCATAATTCATATGCTTAACAGAATAGTCACATAAATTTTTTTTCACTGACTAGAACCATCTTGAAAAAGTATGTCAGTGCACTAACTATCTCAATCCAGTACATGTGACTAACAGCAAAAATCTTTTTGAAACTTTTTATAAACAAATAGCAAACATGAATCTTTTTATTTATTGGATCTAAAAACAAAAACTGTGGTAAATTTATATTTGAAAAAGAATATGTTTTTATGGGCACATATGTTCCCAATTGGAACTAATTGGTTAAATTTTTCAACCCAGATTCCTGAATCAATTTTTTCGTGTAAACCCATGGCATAATTTAATGTAATATCTTTTATAAATTAACAAAATGACTTATTAGTTTTATTGAACATTTTTTGGACTAACTGCAGACAACATACATAAGTTTAATTCAGCGACTATCTGCAAATCACTATATGTCACAGAAACCTTTTCTGTGTAAACTTAAATTACCTCTTGAGCACAACTTTGCTTATAATGCTATCAGTGGCATATATGAATCTAAATGATGTCATACCAATAGATAAGGACTTCAAAAAATAAGAACATATTCAGCATTTCATATTTTTATTAAAAGAGATATAAGTTGGTTAATTTGAAAGCACTGAAAGCTATGTCATCAGTGCATGCTATTATTAGTGCTGTGGCATAGACAGTTATGCCATCATGCTCAAGGAGTTGATATTTATAGCCAACTTAACTCTTCAATTTTCAACAAAAAAATGTTTAAGTAAAAAATTTACTTTTAATTTAAAAAAATTTTTTCTATTATCTCTTTCTAGAATTTAATAATTTCATAAAAGTATAAAGACCTTCAAGGCTCAATAAGACTCACCTTACTACATTTCACTGCAAAAGTTCAATTTATTACGGCACTGTCACATACCTAATGGGTCATATTTGAAATACTGATGATGGCATAATTAAATGATATTTAAAAATGTACAACAAAATATTTATGTCGGCATTGTGGTTGAGCGGTTAAAGCGCCGGACTTGTGACCAACACGGTCTCGGTTCAAAACCTATTCACGCCATTCTGTTGTGTCCTTGGGAAAGACACTTTACGGCACATTCCCCTGCTTGGTGGTCTTGGCAAGCAGTTCTAAATTACAGTCATATCTCTATTAAATTACAAGCAGACAGCAATATCTTGGCATCTCTGGAAGCAGGTCTGGGTAATTGCCTACCCTATGTATTAGTGCCTCTGTCACTTTCCTGCAAGTCAGGAGGATAAATATAGAGATAAAAAAAATTTCAATCTTTTTCAATTAATTATATATACTCAGTAATCTTAAGATTAACACGTGTTGCTAACTAAAGTATTGCTATATGAATTGCTTCCTAAGCTTATTTATAAACATAAAAATTTAAACAGCTTACAACTTTTTGGACACTGAAAATATTTCTCTAGGCATAAATTATACCAGTAAAAATGCTTCTTGGGCAAGAAAAGCTAATTTTTGTCTAAATAGTTTGTTTCAATGTGCTGCAAGCTGGATTCATCAACAGAATTATTTTTCTTTATACACAGATGATCAACCAATAAAACTTAATCTTGTTGATGGAATAGGAGACATATATACAAATGTGTTATTATAAATAGCTTAAATTCAACAACCCTAAATGCAAAAATTTTGTTTATTTAAAAAATTTTACTTTATATATTTCAGTCCAATGTATTGGGTTGGGGAATAAATTGTTGCGATTTTATATTTATAAATAAATTTAATTAATCAAAGACATAGGAATTCAACCAAGCTTAATCCAATCAAATATAAATACATTGAGTCAAAGATGCATTCAGTAATATTTATATCAATTAGAAATATTTATATCAATTAAAAATATTGAAACATTGAACAAAAAAACCAAATGGTTAAATTTTTTAAGAGCAAAAAAAAATTGATACAGTAAAACTTGTGGTTGTGCTGCAATTATTGCAAAGTGCACTGCCAACATCTGAAAAATATAAAAGCTGAAGTACTTTACAAATGAATAACAGAATAAAAAACTTAACTTGAGAGCTTGAGAATAACAAATAGAGTTTGATTGTATTCGGACAATTGTTCAAAAACAATTGTTTGAAAACTATTGTTTATATTGACAATTGTTTGACTCAACAATTGTTCAAATTAACATTTGTTCAAAAACAATGGTAATTCTGACTATCATTTGAAAACAAGAACCAACATTTTACAATACAAGTGTTTATAAAATAAGAATTTTTAAACAACTGCATGTAGCATTTTTTGAACAATTGTCAATTTCAACAACTGTTTTTGAACAATTGTCTATAAACTGGCTTTGGCAGCTCCATTACTTTTAACAAATGGATTTCATGATGTAGATGCAGCAGTCACTAAAGTGTAACTGCAATCAAAAACTGATTTATTTTTCATTGCATTTACAAAATTTCAAAAATGTCTGTTTAATCTTTATTACTAAATGTAATTATAAATGTGGTTCAGTACAACAGCATTTAATTATTATTATTATTATTATTATTATTATTATTATTATTGCAATTCAATTTGTATTATCATAAAGAATAAATAATGATTTATCAAAGTTTAATGCCACTCAAATCAAGGGTTTCATAAAAATTGAATTATTTTTGGAATAATTTAAAAGTATAACTAAAAAAAAAAAATTTATCTATTGGTTAAATTCTTACGCTGATAGACTCATCTCTGATTCCATAACCACATTGGGAATTTCTTACAAAGCTTACACCTCTAATACAGCAAGAGTATGGAACTCCACAAGCCTCAGTTGGTGTATAATACATTTCATTCAGAAAAATTTGAGAAGAGCAATTAAAATAAATATTGTTATTCCAGTCATCAGGACCAACGGCAGCACCACAACATTCCAACTAAATTTAGCTCAACAATAAAATTAAAAATTAACCTTTTAAAAAGTAAAAACAGTTATATGTTAAAACTTTAAAAAATATTCAGTAATTATAAGTAATTTCATGGTTTTTATTATATTACTAAATTATTGATAAAAGCAGAGTTAGTGAAGAAAGTTGACAAAGTGAAAGGATATTGGTTGTAAACTTAAAAGCAGATTCTGTAGATCTAACTATCATTGATGTATATGCTCCAGTAAAACTGGGAAACTAGGGATTTTGCAAAGTTATTAGATCATTATTTTAGTTAATTTATGAAATCTTTAGTGTCCCAGTTTTACTGTAACATGTATATGTTTACTTCAGTTTTTTACAGCCATGATGTATATGATGTAAACAAAAAAATAAGAAAGATAAATGAACTGCCAAAAAAGCAGAACACAGTGTTTGAAAATAGCAACAGGACAGTAGTCAGAACATATATGAAAAAAACAGAAACACAAAAGACAAACTATAGACCAGGGTTTCTCAAAAGGGGCCCTCAGTCCTCGATGGGGCTGTGAAGTATTTTTGGGGGAGCCACAAGCAGAAGCATTTGCTAAAGACCTTTTTTGAATAAAAATAAAAATAAAAAATTTAGAGACAGTATCAGGGTGATGACCTTTTTTTTAGTCTTTAACTATTCATTTGGAACAATATTTTAAGCAGAGGGCCATGTTGAGAGTTCTCTGGAAAAAGGCCACAAACAATAAAAGATTGAAAACCACTGCTCTAGACATTAGAAATGCTATGCATAATGATAACAAGGTTTAAAAAAAGCTCTGGGCAATTTCTATTGATATCACTGAATTACATCATGGTTTTAAAAGTTACAAATCAGTGCATAAAACCTCAATCACACCTTCAACAGCCTCATCATTTATTTTATAAATAAGGGACACTCTAATCTTTGTTCTTTGGGTCTTAGGACTCTTATATTTTTGGTCTTTGTCATTGTTCTTTGGACCCTTTGCTCTTAGGGGTCTACAAAGAAGTTTTAGGTGGACTGCAAATAGGTCACTTGGTAGCCAATATTATTTACTATTTCTGATTGTTACTAATTTATTCACTCTCACTGTCAATTAAATTCAATTGACAGCTTTGTTACACTTCTTGTACTATTAGGCTCTTAGTCTTTGTTCTTACGAAGTTTTACTCTTAGGGGTTTACAAAGAAGTTTCAGGTGGACAGCAAATAGGTCACTTGGTAGTTGAAATTATTGACTATTTGTGATTGCTACTAATTCATTCACTCTCACTGTCAATTAAATTTAATTGACAGCTTTGTTACACTTCATTCATAATTCTAATCTTAACCTTATAACTTTGTAGTTGATTTTTAGTCTTTTACAATAATTTTAAAGATTTTTATTATGATATAATCCTTTTTTATTATTACTTAGCAATTGCATAATTTGTAAACTACCCACTTCACATTTATTTTGTCTACAAGTTGTTCTTATAAGTGTATTATACAGATTTTTTTTATTGTTTTATTAAAGTGCATTGATTGACTGAGGTATTATGGCATTAGCAACATTATTATGTAATTTTCTTTTGAGTGCTTAACCTTTTAACTGCTGCATATAATGAGGATGAGAATTTTTATGTAAAAAATGGTTTAAATTTGTTTTGATAGGCAAATAAAAAACTTTTTATAGTTTGATATTGTTAGTGCAGGTGAAGGTTGAAAAAACTGATGTTTCAAAAATGGAATGTTGGTGGTTCCATAACATAATACAAAAATATATTGAAAAATTTATTTTTTATGATGAATGGCAAAACATTTACAATGATATCTTTTGTTGCACATTTCACATTGTTTAGTTGTGTTTTTTTTACACAAATAACATCTTCCTTGTGTTGATGATACAAGGAAATGGTTGGTGCCATATGAAAAAACATCATTGATCAGTGTACATGTTGGTTCTCCTTTTTGTGATCTGAAGCTCTGCAAACCAACCCTCATGGCAACAGTGGATATTTCTCTTCTGAATTTCAAAAGTGTGATGAAATTTTTTTCCATTGGTTTGGCATTGAAGGCGCCAAGCAGTGACTACTGTTATGTTCAAACCATTAGAAAAAAGGCTCCACCACCACTTTTTAGACCCAATTTTGGGCCTATAACTACTCAAAAGCCTATCAAGGAGATCAACACCACTCATGTTTGTGAAATACAAGAAAATGACTTTTGGGATTTGAACGAAAATTTTTTGTTTGTTTTTTGAAAAATATTGACTGACTGTTTGAAGTGGAAACAGAGTTGCCCAGTTTGATATTGCTGTAACCACACTGTTATCATTCAATCTACCAGCACAACATTCCTATCACCACAATAATCAAAGTCACCTCTCTTTTTTGCCTTCATTTTCTTATTGCTCATGAGTGGGGCCTTTTTGTCCTGTTGTCTCTAATGGTTCCTATTGCTTTAAAACCTTTGTCTGTCAATTATTTCACCAAAGCATAAGAAGAAAAAGTTATTGAAAAAAAGGCTATAAATTTTAGGCTGTGTCACACATTCAATCAAACTTTCTACAGCTCTTGTTCCCAAAGGCTTTTTTGATTTAGACTTATCATCCTCTGTGCCTGTGTAGATCTCCATTGAAAAAGGGTATCCATCAGGACTGCACACCATCCATATTTTATAACCAAATTGAATTGCCTTCCCTTTCATGAACATTTTACAACTATGGTGGTTATAGTATGGCACCATTTCTTCATCAATACTCAAGATTTTTTGAGAAAACCCTGCTTCTGACATTCAAAAACTGCCTCAACAAATGCTTATAAAATGGTTTGATTTTGGCTGCTTTACCTTCTATCAGATTCAAATTGTTAAATAAATGTGAAATATTTTTTGTGTTTTGAAAATTTTGCCATAGCATAATTTTTGGAACATATTATTTGACAAGTCTTTGCTTGTAAACCAATAGTCATCCTCTTTTGGAACTTGATGATAACCGCTGAATAAAATGATGCCAAAAAACCATATCAGATTATTCAAACTTGTAAAGAAAAGTTTTTATTTGGCATAAAGATTTGTCATGTCAACTAAACAATCAATGAAGTCTATTCCCAGAAATTCGATGAATAATTCATATGGTGACTTATTGATAAGGTGTAAAAGGCTTTCCACTATGAGTTTTTTTATCATCACTTCTGATTGGTGCCAAAAACTAGTCTTTTTTTTTGCCACTTTATCTCATCCATTCTAACTTTTTTTGGTCTAAATTTTTCATTTTCTGACTCTTTATCTTCTACAAAAACTTCAAGTTCTCCACAAACATCTTGTGGCTCTTCTTCTGCCAGGTCTAAATCATTTATGTCTTCTGTTTCTGAGTCAGCATTATTATTGTCTGGGGGCAAAATTACTATATTTTAACAACCATTTTGAATTACATTTGATAAAAAACAAAAGCTTTTGCTTCTTCAAGAGTTAAAAACCATTTTGACATTTATATTTCACAAAAAATCAAAAAACCCAAGCAAAAATGTAATCTGAAATGTATAATCATCATTTGTATTGAAAATGCCAACATTCCATTTTTGGAACATCAGTAAAAAATATAAAAAAAAAGTAAAAAGTTTTTTATATCAGCTGAAAATAAAATGAAATATAATATACATTCAATTCTAAACAAAATAAACCAATATTGCTGAAAAAAATGTATTTGCAAATATAAAACCATCTGTTAAAACTTCCAGTAAAAATTTTCATTTTTCACATTTTTTCCATCTGAAATTTGGAATAAGAGGGAAAAAATTTTTTTCTCTCAAACACCTTTAGAATTTAAAAAAGTTCAATACATGAAGCAAATAAGTTACATGAAGATATTGAAACAAATTGTCCCAAAAAACAAAAAAACATTTTTGAATAAAATAAAAGATTAAAATAAAAAGAGTATAACAGATAAAAGAAATGTGTAGAGAAAGTTTTTAAAAAATAAAATGAGCAAAAACTTTTAGTTTATTGATCAATGTAATAAAATCAAGAAGTTGGAAAAAAAGTAACATATCAATCAAAACTGAGCAAGCTTTTTAAGTTAAAATCCATGTTTTTCTAAAGTTTAAGAGACAAGCCAGATGAGCACACACAAGCACATTCCATTAAATTTTGATAAATTCTTTAAATACCAGTTAAAAACAATCCAATCAAATGAAATCATATTAAGATAAATTGTACGGCAGGCCAGATTGATATTAAAAAGGGCTGGATTTGGTCCAAAAGTCACAGTTTGCCTATCTCAGATAGAGATGGTATGTATTACAAAGTTAGGAAGGTGACCCATCAAGTACACGATATTTGGCTTATGTTTTAAAAGTCTTAGACCCACTCAGTTTACGCTTGAATAAACTGTCATTTTTGACCTGTTCATTGAAATGGTTTTACAGTCATGATCTATGAGTAGTAATAAAGCCACAAGATTTTTTACAAACTGTACTGGTGACTATTAAAAAAAAAGAGCTAATTTCCAAAACTTTTAAAGCAAAAACTTAATATAATAGTTTTAAAGATAATTGTTTTAAACTTAATATAATAGTTTAATATAACATAATTTTAAAGCAAAAACTTAATATGCTTTTAAAGTTATACTAAAAATATTAGTAATTCAGCATTTGAGGAGAGGCTAGTTTGGTTTCCACAAAAAGGGGGTGTAAGAGAAGATATTGCACTTGTGATGTGTGGTACTCTGTAGATCATTCAGTTAGCCAAAGTCTTTTTGGGTACTTTGTGGACTACAAAAACCTTTGATCTAGCAACTGAAAATATTGTTGAGATACAGAAAATTGGAATTGACTAAAGTGACAGGTCTATTGCAGCATTGCCTATGAACAAAATATAGTTAAAGCAAAAAGGTATAAGGCTGCTTAAGAATTGTTAATTTATATGTGGAGGTCATGATAAGAGAAGCACTGAATATTTTTGCATTTAGTTCAAAAGTTGTTAAAAAGCATCAAACAGAGTAAGTAGTGTGGTCAAGTAGGTATGGGCATTGTATTTTTAGTGAATGTAATCAACATGATTGCAGTATATGACCTCCTCTCTTCTTTTTGTAGTGTCCTTGGAAAAGACACTTGACAGTATTTTCTTTTGCTTGGCAACCCAATCAAACAGTTTTAAAATTTAGTCATATTTTTAATCAAAACTAAAAACAATAAAAATAATTTCAACTGGAAAGCAATATCCTGGCCTATTCAAAAGCAGGTCAAGCTAATATCTTGACAGCTGTCCCAAGTCAAGGTAACAAATGTTGTCCAGCAAGTTAAGAGGATATATAAAGAAATTTCTTGAGTATTTTGTCTCACTCACTAGCTTTCCATGTAAAGGTTTGATCAACCTTGGTTTTTATATAATTAGGCTTGTGAAAAGCAATACCAATAAAATATTCCACAAACTTTGCACCCCTCCTTTCAACTTTTCATACTCCCTCACAAAAGTACACCCTCAGTTTAGAACCAATGTCTTAAAATCACCAAAGCTATGTAATAGAAATAACTACAAAGATAACTAAGTATATAAATTTCATGGCAATGTACAAATTACAGTGGATAGGAAAATATATACTGTATATAGTTGGAAATATTCAAATACTTGAAAAATTTGCTCTCTGTAAATATATGCTCAGATAACAGCAATTGGGTCTGGATAGTATGGAAAAGGTATTTGCAGATATAGAAAAACTAGCTGATAAAATGAGACAAGAAATGAAAAAGAAACTGTATGTGTTGCTTGTGAAGCATGGTTAAGAACAAAAAGTACAATGCTTTGCAACCTTTTTTTGCTCAATAGCACCCTTAACAAACTTCCAAAATTCTGCAGCAAACCTTAATCAAAATTGTAAAAAATCTATTTAATTCAAAATACACTTGGTTGCAATTGCTGCACCTTAGGCTTGTTTGAAATAGAGAAGCAAAAAAGTTGCAAGAAAACTTTGATTTATTGGTAACATCACAAATATATAATTTTTTTTATATTTTTTATCCCTATTTATCCTTCCGATGTGCAAGAAAATCTCAAAAACTAAATCAACCATGAAGTGATTACTTCAACCTACTTTTGAGAATAAAACACAATATTAATGTTGGACTGAAATTTTTTGTATGATTTTTAAAAGTTTTTAATTTAGAGATGTAAAAGAAAATTAGAGAAACTTGCTAAAATTGCCAAGCAAAGTTATGTACCACAAAGTGTCTTCCTCAAGAACACAACTAAATAACATGAGTAAATTTTGAAATTTGATTTGGTTGATTTTTCTGCTATCAAACAGGGATTCTAATCACTTGATCATGCTGCCAACAATTTAGTGCATAAAACAATTATAAAAGCACATTGAAAGTCTAGCTAGAGTTTGAATTAACAAACTGCCTAGCAGTTGCAAAGATTAAATTTCAAAAAATAAAGATTAATAAATAAGTATATTCAGATTACAGTTTTATCTCACAGCACATCAAGCATCATCTTGCAGCACATTGGTCGCAGAGCACCAACTTTGATTCTTAGAAAAGCACATGTAACATGGCTTAAAGCAATATAAATATGGGTCTGGAAAAAAATCACAAAAGTCAAGTAGATGGTCAGATTTAATAATGAAGTTCTTTGACAAAATAAATTACCAAAACTATACTCTCAGATTAAGAAACAGAAAAAGCAGAGCGGATGTGCTTTAAAACATTAAAGTTTACTTGAAGTAGCATTTGAAGAACAAAAACAAGCAGGAGATGGTAGAATATTAGTGCAAGATGACATCCGAAAAGAAGTAATGACAAGCAGTTGAAAAAAATAGTCAAGAATGTGATGAATGGACAAAAAAGGTTTCTGCCTTATAAGAATATTATGGTATCTTTATCAGTATTGATCACCTAAAAAATAATTGAGTAAGTTTGTTTACAATTATAATATTGTTATTATACTGAAGTTGAAAATTTTCTTTAATTATTGTTATAGAGAACAGTGAATAATCTAACATTTACATAGTAATGAGGCAAACAACAAAAGATGAATTTTCTATAACTAAATATTTTTTATAATAAAACTGAAAATTAGTATAAAGCTTTCACAGACAAAATAAGACAATTTTAAAATCTTAAAAAAATCCATTTCTATTAAAATTTGACTGTATGCAAACATTTTATTTTTAATAAATTACTTGTCCTTGAAACTAATTTTATAGGATTTTGTTTTACTTCAAATTGTTCAAAATATTCAAAATATTAGGTTAGCAACTAAGTTCCCGCCGTTTTTTAAATATTTTTTTTATTTTATTTATTTTGATTTTAATTAAAGTTATTTCTGTTTATTTATTTTTAGATTCTGTTTATTTTAATTAAAGTTACCATTAAAATGGAATGTCAAGTTGAAACAAACGTGCATTTTCGACACCTCCTTCTTTTTGCTTTTAATCAGGGTTTTAATGCTTCAAAAGCCACTCATGACATTTGTGCTGTGTATGGAGAGAATGCCATAGCTGAAAGAACTGCTCATGACTGGTATGCTAAGTTCAAACAGGAAATTTTGACCTCAAAGATGCACCTTGTTCTGGCTGCCCAATTGAACTTGACAAAGAGCAATTAAACCAATTTTTGCATGAAGATTCAAGTCAAATAAGGGAACTGGCAGAGAAAATGGAATGCTCTCACACTGCTGTAGAGAAACATCTTCACTCTATGGGGAAAGTTCAAAAGTGTAGGCTATGGGTTCCACATGCTTTAAACAACAACAAATATCAACGAGCCACAATCTCAGCAGGTTTGATTACTCGTCACTGCTCAACTCATGGAAATAAGCAACAATTTCTCTATGCGATTGTTACTGGTGATGAAAAATGGTGCCTGTACATCAATATGAAGCAGCACAAGAAATGGCTTAGTCCCAAAAAAAAAAGCCAACACCGCACGTGAAACAAGATCCTCATCCACGTAAAATAATGTTGTGTGTATGGTGGGACTGGGAAGGATTATTCATTATGAATTGCTTGAAAGAAACCAAACAGTCAATGCAGAACTCTATGATCAACAGATGGAATGACTCAAAATGGCTATTCATGAAAAAAGACCTAATCGACAACATGGTGTTCTTTTATTGCATGACAACGCCCGCCCTCATATAGCAGATATGACTAAAGAAGCTATTCAAACACACAGCTGGGAAGTGCTGCTGCACCCGCCATACTCTCCTGATTTGGCACCAACAGATTTTCACCTCTTTCGATCTTTATCAAATGCTATGTTTTTGTTTAACAATGATGCAGAACTGAGAGCTTGGTTAGATGAATTTTTCGAGTCAAAATCCAGTGATTTCTACAGAAGAGGCATTGAAAATCTTGTTAAACATTGGGAAGAAGTTGTAAACAGCAACAGGGAATACATAATTGATTAAATATTTGTTAGTTCTTATTAAACTTTTTAAAAAATAAAAATTAAAACAGCTTTCTGACCATTTGAATATAAATTAGCACAAAAAACTTTAATTAAAATCAAAATAAAATAAAAAAAATATTTTAAAAATGGCAGGAACTTAGTTGCCAACCTAATACAAATTTCCAGGGATTTACTTAATATAAATTAAAAATTTATATGGATCACAAATAGAAATACCATAGATATATTTATTCACTTACATATTCTTGGGTAAAATCAATAAGATTTTGAAGATCTGGATCTTTTCGATAATTTTTAATAGTTTTGTTCAAAAATGTATTAAACTTAGTAAAAAACCAATTTCGATAAGCAAATCCTAAAACTCCAAAAATGAATTCAACAACAAATATTCCAGTAAGACAAATTGCAAACTATAAATACAATGTAATGTAAAAAGCAAGAGGAAACATTTTTAATTTTTAAAAACAAAAAATACTATGATTGAATTTGATAAATTTCATAAAAAACAATATACGAGAGGCATTCAAAAAATACATGGAATTTTATAATTTTTTATAATTTATTGATACAATCAATCTACTTTTTAATGTAGTCTCCATCAAGGTCAATGCACTTCTCCAGGCGGTGCTTCCATCCTTTTATTCCATTTTTTAAGTAATCTGCTGACCATTTTGTGAGCCATGTTTTTGCTGCTTGCTTTGCCTCATTAGTGTCATTAAAATAAATGGCTTTCAAGTGTTCTTTGAGTTTTGGGAATAAAAAAAAAAGTCAGATGGGGCAAGGTCTGGGCTATAAGATGGATGTGGCAGCAATTTCCACTGAAATTCTCTCAAAACATCTTTTACGATCTGAGAAGAATGCACTGGGGCATTGTCATGATGGAAAAGAATTTCACAATGGAGTTTTCCTGGATGCTTTTCAGCTAATTTTGCTCTCAATTTTTTTAAAACTTCTACATAATACACTATGAGGCCAAAATAAAGGTCGCGGATTTATTTTTTACTTAAACCTATGTCACTTACCTATTTCTTATTAACTGTGTCAATTATGCAATAATTTGAATTTTGTAGTGATATTTTTCGTTCAAGCATCTGGGGGCAGTGTGACAATTTGAGCTTGCTTTTGCTGGCATGGGCAAGTTTCTGTCACTAAATGCAGCAATAAAATGAACTCTAATGGCTATTTCGAGATACTGGGGGACCATGTCTAACCTGCAATGGATTTTTATTTTCCTAACAGAAATGGAATCTTTCAGGACAACAATGCTCACATTCATAGGGCTAGAAAAGTGGAAAATTGGTTTGAAACATTCAGTGGATCATTTCAGCACATGTATTGGCTGCCCTAATCCCCTGATTTGAATCCTATAGAGAACCTGTGGGATGAACTTGAGCAGAAGCTATGAAACTCATCACCACTTTCTAGAACTTTACCTGATTTGGAGGAGAGATTGCTTCAATTATGGCCAGAAGTTGATCTTTGCAGGTTGAAAAATATTGTAGATTCAATGCCTAGTCGAATGAAAGTTGTCATCAAAGCTAAGGGTGGTCCAATTGACTATTAATAAATCATGAAACATGCAACTTTTATTTTGGCCTCATAGTGTAGGTGCCTGAAACAGTTTTTTTACCTTCTAAAAAATCTACTAGCACAACTCCTTCAGAGGCCAGAAAACAGTTGCCATTACCTTCTTGACAGACCTCTCAGACTTGAATTTGATTGGGCCAGATGATCCACGTGGGAGCCACTGTTTAGACTGCTGTTTTGTTTCAGGATCATACTGGTAGACCCATGTGTTCATCTCCTGTGATAATTTGATCAAAAAAGCGGTCTTCATCTGCTTCAATTTTGAGCAAAATCGCCATTGACAATTCACTTCTGAAATTGAGCTGATTTGGGCACAACATTTTTGGCACCCATTTGACATTGTTATATCTTGTTTGAGCTTTTAATAATGTAAATAAATTGGATAAATATAAATTGAAAAAATACTTGCAATTTTATGATTAAAAGCTTTTTGAAAATCTATTCAAACTTTCTCAATAATATATAAATTGCATTTTAAATCATTTTTGAAGCACAAAGAGTAAACCTATTCCTGACTTAAACTTCAAAAAAATTTTGTCAAGAAGGCCTATGCATTTTCAAGTAAGATAAAACATTGACTCAACTTACAAGCAAAAGTAATTCACCTTGTCATATAAAGTAGGCTCAGTTGCCAAAACATCTCCAAAATTCAGATTTCTCTTACATTTCACAACCATCCAAAAAGATAAACAAAATCACAATTTATTTTTCAAGTTTCTTAAATACCTTTTTCTGCAGTTCCACACAATCTGCCTTGTTTGGGAAAGCATGTCCATTTTCCTTTTTTTGTATTGCATATTAGTTAGAGCTGCTGTTATAAAAACTAATGACATTCTAACATTTTCTTTTGATAATTTATTAAATTAAAACAGTTATTTCCACTGTTTCACTTTACCAAGCTTTGAATCCTTTAACTAATAACACTATAGCAGCCAAAAGCCAATGCATTAAATACAAATCATAATAATAAAGGTTAAAACAAAACATCATCTTTAATATAGAACACAAAAACTGAAAGTACTATACAAAAAATGCTAAAAAATTATGCTGCAACATTACTTACGTAGTTTAACATAGTGACATTTTCTCTTAATGATCCAACTATTCCCATGAAGCTAATAAGAATAGTTATAATTGCTATAGTAATCAAAAGTACAACTGGATCAAAAGATAAGGCACTGACTTCTGAAACATGATCAAAGAACCCCTAAAAAAACAGTACAAACTACAGTTATTTAGTCTGCAACTAAATAATTTTGGAAAGGAATAAATTTCCTTCAACTATATTGTTGCAATAATCATTAGCACAACTAAATTCATAAAATTTTTATTTTCAAATATTTTCAGCTTCTTAAGCCCTTTGCAAAAAAATTTTATTGAAATTTACAATGTATGAAAAAAAAATTAATTATTTATGCATGAATGATTTTTTATTATGACAAATCAGTTAAAGCAAAAAGAATTCTAAAAGCCTTTTTCTAGTTTCATCAAATTATTTAACAAATGAAATTGAAATTTAAAACAAAAGAAATCAAAAAACACTTAATAGAAATCAAGAACTATTTGCATAAAATTGATGATTTAAACTAGGACTACACTTTTAAATAATGCTTTGTGTATTTTTGTGTAAAATTTTAACGTGTATTTTTTATTATTTTAACAGAGTTTAAATTTAATTTCACAGAACAACAAACATTGCAATACATTATGTGGTTTTTTATTGCACTTGATGCTTGAGAGTTGAAGTCTGAATGATCCCTAGCTCTAATGCTCGAACTTGACATACTCATGTATACTCGTGTACGTTAAGTTCGTGTTAACTGAAAATGTTAATTCATCAATAAAGACCTAAAGGAATTTTGGAATTCAACTGAAAGTAATTTCTGATTTTAAATGTTTTATAGACAGGAAAAATTTTTATGTTAAATTTTGATTTCAAAATTTTAGATAAAATTAAAAAAGATCTTGAGTTGACACCAAAATACAGAATTGTAAGATAAGATGTATGCCAATCAGAACAATGAATAATTAAATTGGACAAAAATTTGTTTAAAAGTTTATTAAAAAACCAGCAAAAGCAACCATTCAAAAAAAATTTTTTTTAGGTTGTGATTTATCAATTAAATTACATTTTTGAAGAACATAACAAAATTTGCACATCAAAGCAAAAATAAAATTAAACCAGATATCCATGTTTTTGGGAAAAAGACATTAAAATAAAGTAAAAGTCCAGTGTTGGTCAGTTTTCTCTATGTATGAGTGCTAAACTATTGTGATTTTTTCTATTTCAACAACTAAAAAACAAATAAAGTCAGAAAATTGTTCAAAAGTAAATTTATTGTTTTTGTACTGATTATTATGAACATTTAAAAACTGATTGGCATACATCTAACTAGTACAGTTCTTTCAAAAACAAAAAAACATCACCAACATAACATAAAAACAATTTTGGAGAATTTTGGTTTTTATTTCTGGAGATCCCAAGGTAACATGATCAATCTGTTTGTATAATACGTCCTTGTATAAAAATTGTCGCTGTGTAGCTAACCTAAGCAGTTTAGTAAATATTTCTTTCCTCATTAATGGTTGACTTTTTTTTGGAAAATAATTCATCAGCTATAAGTTTTATTGTTTTTTCCAATGGTACATGTGTAAAGAGAAACGACAGCAACACCTAATAATTTTTGTCTGGACAAAAATGTTAGAATGCTTCCTAAAACTTCTTTTCCAGCAATTGTAGTGCTATCTACTGAACTGCATAAAAAGTAAGATTTCTAAGTTCACCAAGATCATTAACACTACATAACAAAATTTTACAAAAAATTGGTTTGGCTAAATTTTTTAGATGAATCTGTATGATTTTCAAGTGCTGATTCCAAAAATGCTACCAGTTTTTTTTCTATCATTAATCGTTTTCAAGATATAATAATTTCTGTTTTTTGGTAATTTTCCGTTAACTGTATATGTATGATGTGGTTATGATTGCTGTGATCTGTCTCTATCAGCATTATTATGTTGTAAATCAGCGTTTTATTTAACTGAGGGAGTGAGCGGGCATATATGAGTGTGAAATCTCACTGTCAAAAGTATGTTTACTACCTGTCAGTCCTCGGTTTTCATTTTATCTCTGCCTGCTAAATTCAGAATAGTCGATAAGAAAGTCATGTTTACATTGTTCAGTGTATGCAGAAAGAAGTACCATGTTGTAGTCAGAACCTAACTGCCAGCCTTAAATGCCAACAGCCTACTCAGTACCCCAGATGATTGTATTTTGTAGAGTTAAGTCTTGTTAATCTTAGATTGAATTCATCTTTAAATAGTGAAAATCAAAATGCCCAGTGGAGAGTGCAAAAATTCACTGAATTGCTTTTGTTATGTATGTGAATTCTACATCAACCGTAAACACGCAACATACAAAATTGTGAAAGGAACAAAGTATTGGACAGCTTATAGACTATATTTTGGGATGGACATTGGTGATCAGGATAAGCCGTGGGCACATGTAATCTGTGGCAGCTGTAGATCTAATCTTGAAGGATGGTTGAGAGTTTCTGGAAAAGTTATGTCATTTGCAGTTCCCAGAGTTTAGAGAGAGCCCCAAAATCATCATGATGATTGCTATTTTTGTATGATAAATATTTTAAAGTATCTCAAGGTCAGCGGAAGAAGAGCTATGACATATCCAAGTATACCCTTATCAATTGCACCTGTTCCTCACAGTGAAACCTTACCGGTTCCAAACCCACCATCAAATGTGAGTTTTTTGTGGATTACTAACACTAATTTATTTTTTCTGAGATTGGATCCAATTTTTTATACTGTAAGCCAGGGCTTCTTAAGCTTTTTTGTTCTGCAACCCCATTTTAAAAAAAATAAAATTTTGTGTGACCCCAATTAGTGGTGAATATTTAAAATTAGAGGCCAGAGGCAAGAATTCTCAGAATTGGTGTTCTCTAAAAACAAAAGAGGGTTTTGATCTTGTACTTTGTGATTTTTCTCCAAAAATCATGCCATTCTCTCTAAAAAAAAAGGTCTTCATTTCGAATCAATCTCCTTTTTCCGTATTTTCCTCCCAAAATCATGGTGATCTCTAAAAAAAAAGGTTTTCACTCAGAATTGAACTGCAATTTATCTATTTTTGTCACCAAACTTCAGGTGTTCTCTAAAAAAAAAAAGGTTTGCACTGAGAACCAAGCTACAATTTGTCAATTTTTGTCCCCAAATTCTCTGATTTGGCAATTACATGTGCAATAACCATAATTTTTTTCAAAAGTTCTGCCGCACTACTGGGATTTTCAAAGTTTTGCAGCACAAAGCACAAAATGCCAATTTGTTTTGCAACCCCAAAATTATTTTACGTGACCCCATTTGGGGTTGCAACCCATAGTTTAAAAAGCCCTGCTGTAAGCTATGTAGCCTACTTGTTATTTATTATTTCAGGTAGAAATGTCGTACTTCAGTGAAGACTCATCAACAACAACTGACACTGATGCCGAATATGCATCATCAATAAGTTCAGAACCTCATTTTCCAACTAAAAAAGAATTGGATGATTTAATACATGATCTGGGTCTTACGAAATCTGGAGCGGAATTATTAGCATCTCGATTGAATGAGTGGAATCTGCTTGGGGATGACTGTAAGAGTACTGCTTACAGAAATAGGCATTTCAGTTTTCTGTCTATTTTGATGTTATTGAAGACCTTTGCTATTGCAAAGATGTGGAAGGCTTGTTTAGTGCCGTTGGAATAGATCATGATCCTACTCAGTGGCAGCTTTTCATTGACAGTTCTGCCAAAAGTCTTAAAGCATTGTTACTTCACAATGGCAATATATATCCGTCAATTCCACTTGCTTATTCATTACAGATGAAAGAAGACTATGAAAATGTCAAGCAACTGCTCATTAAAATCAATTATGCTCAGTTTAAGTGGTATAATTGCAGTGACTTTAAAATGCTAGGAGTTTTTTGCTGGGTCTGCAGAGTGGATACAAAAAATACCCTTGCTTTTTGTGCTTGTGGAATAGTAGAGCTGATGGTGAGCACTATGAGAAAATGCATTGGCCAACACAGGAAGAACTAACACCAGGAATGTACAATGTCATCAGGGAGCTTATTGTAAGCTGGGAAAAGGTTTTATTGCCACCTCTTCATATCAAATTAGGTCTAGTAAAACAGTTCGTTAAAGCTTTGGATTTTGAAGAAGTTTTTCAAGAAATCTGTTTAAGGTTTCCCAGACTATCAGATGCCAAAAGAAAAGGAGGAATATTTGTTGGTCCCCAGATAAGCACAATGCTAAAGTCTAAAAGCTTGGAAGCAAAAATGAATGAAATAGAAAAGGAAGCATGGCAAGCATTTCGAGGTATGGTTAATGGATTTTTGGAAAATAAAAGGAACCAAAATTACAAAGAGTTAGTGAAAAAACATGGGTTGTTACATGTTTGTAAAACTGCACTTCTTATGCTCCCATCTGGACTTTCTTCAAGAAAATCTTGGTGACTTTAATGAGGAGCATGGTGAGAGATTTCACCAGGATATTTAGACCATGGAAAAACAATATAAAGGCCGCTGGGACAGTGCAATGAAGGGAGACTAATTTGGTCTTTGGTAAGGCAAGAAAAGAGCAGTTATAAACGAAAAGCTTGCTGAACAGTGCATTTTTGATTGACTCTTATTTGAAAAAATCTGTGTTTATTTGAACCTTCTTTTTTATAAACATTTTAAAGCTAATTTTTGCATTCAATAAACTGAGCAGAACCTTGATATGCAGATATAATTTACTGCAAGAATCAAACACAATTTGCTAACTACAGCTACGTTGTATCAAACAAAAAGTTTAAATATCTCAAAAAGTAATGATGTTATGAAAAAACTACCTGGATTTTTGACTTCAGCACCCAAAAATACATAGAGGGGCGCTAAAAAAAGTAGCCAAACAAAAATTGTGTTATGTAGTGTAATTAATCTATCAGTGTACATGATAGACTATGGGCATTGTTGCAACCTGAGCTGTTTTTCAACCATTTTTCAGGTGTGCTGAAGTCAGAGCTGTTTTGGCTTGGGAGGCTCTGTTTTATGCTGAATCAAGTCTGTACAGTTTTAGAGTCTGAGTTACCAAGGTTGCACATTTAGGGTAAAGTTGGGAGTACAAGTTGGTTTTCCATAAAGTGAGAGTTGGGAGTATAAGTTGCTTTTTACATTGTTCTAAAGTCGGAAAACTTTAAATAGGTGGGGTCAGAGTCAGAAAATTTTGTATAGGTGGGGTTAAAGTTAAAGTTGAAATAAATTCCTCTGACTTCACAACTGATATTAGGTGATGGTAATTGCAGCAGAAAAACCAACTTGCCAAAAACTTCCTGAAAATCCCTTGTTGTCAATTGTTTTTGTAACAATGCCATAATATACAAATACAGTTAAAATGAGAACAAGTATTCTTAAAAATATTACAAAAATAATTTTTCATCATATTATGTTTGAAAAGATTGTTCTGAAATATTTAATTCCAATTTGAAATGGACTATTTGAATTTGAAAGGATAAGCTCAATTTGAAAAGGACATGTCCAATTCAGAAAATCAGTATGGTTTTCAGGAAAACAAAAGCACTAATGATGCACTTATTGAACTAGAAAATTACTTGCGTTATCAGCAGACAAACAATAAAATTACTTGTGGAATTTTTCTTGATTTGAAAAAAGCTTTTGATACAGTAGACCACACTGTTTTAAAACAAAAATTAATTGCAATGGGTATTAGGGGGCTACCTTTTGATTTAATTTCTTCATATCTAGCAAAAGATATCAATTTACATGTATAAATTCAACTAAATCAGATAAAAATTTAATAAATCATGGTGTCCCACAAGGTAGTGTCCTTGGCCCTATTTTATTTCTCCTATACATAAATGATCTTCCAAATGTTTCAAGCTTAAAAACCCTTCTTTTTGCTGATGATACAGCACTTTTTGCCTCTGGTAATAACTCATCTTCAGTAGAAAAAGTGGTCAATGAAGAACTTAAAAAAATTGAAAATTGGTTGCTTAAAAACAAGCTTACTTTAAATACCCAAAAATCAAGCACTATAATGTTTGGAGAAAAGAAAACTGAAAATAACATGATAAACATTCATATAAATAACAGTCAAATTTGCCAAAAAGATGAAGTTAAATACCTGGGAATTGTAATTGATAAAAATCTAAAATGGAAACCACATATAGATAAATTAACTACCCAAATATCTCAATCTGTGGGAATGCTATATCATTTTAAAAAATACCTTTCCTTTAATAATCTAAAGCTCGTGTACCATGCACTTATAAAAAGCAGATTGCAATATGGCATAGTTTTGTGGGGAAATGCAAATCAATCAGCACTAAAAAACCTTAATAAAATGCATAATAGAGCTATACAATACATTAGTATGCAACCATATAGAACAAGATTAAATAAATTGTATGCATTTTCTAAATTATTAAAGATAACTGAATTGTACCAATATTCTGCAATGAAATTCATGTTTCGATTATACAATGACAGAGAGTTTAAAGATAAAATCCCTTTAATAAATGAAATTCATGCTTATAACACACGGCAATCAAGTAATAACAACATCTTTATTTCACATTTTTTGGCTTGTAAATCTTCTAATAGTCTTATAGTAAATTGTATGAAAATGTGGAACAAGCTGCCAATTAATATAAGAACCGAACAAAGAATTAAACCATTTAATAGATTATTGTACAAATACCTTCTAGATACCTATGAAATTTAATCAACATCCAAATTTTACCCATATAAATTATAAATTCTTAGTATTAATACAAAATGAACTACATGCAGATATACTGTAAAATTAATTTAACGTTCTAAGGTTTTACTTAAAGAAATATTATGTTTTGTATTGCTCTATGTGCATCTCTTTAATCCTTAATTGCCTGCTGAAATCTATTGTTTTTTTGTTTTATGCTAACTGCCTTATTTCAATAAATTTTATGTTGAGACCTATTCTGTTGTTTGATTTAATCTTATTGGCCTTTGTTTTGTTTTGTTTTTGTACTTTTTTTTTTATGCTCCTTTTCATTATTGTGCTGTTGAATTTGTGCTATTTGTATCTACTCTGAAATCTGTTATGTTATTTGTTTTATGCTACTACCTTTATTTTCAATTTAATTTATGGTAAGAAATCTTATAAGCTTTCGTTTTTTTGTTTTTTTTTGTTTTTTTTTGTCCTTTTATTGAGTGTTTCATTGTTGTTGTTTTTTTTACACTATTTGCCTTTATTTCAAATCGAATTTATGCCGAGTTATTTTCTGTTGTTTAATTTTTATCTACATGTATGCAGCCTTTGTTTTTGTTGTTGTTTGTTTTGTTTTCATTATGTTTGTACGGTGATTTTTAATTTATGATGTAAAATGTCTTATGCTGATCCTTTTCTTAGTTAATAATCAATTTCACATACCAAAAACTTAATTAATTTATTAAATTCTTTGTAATGAAACTTTTAAATAAGCTGGGGGTAGTGATTAAATGACTTTTGTCCCTTCCTACCCCTGCATCATATCTTAATAGTGCTCTTTTATTTGATATACCTATATGGCTTATTATCAGTTTGTTTAATTTCAAAATGTAAAATCATTGTTTTTTTTTTTTTTTTTTTTGTGTTTTAAGTGGTAATTTATTGAAAAGGTTTGATGCAAATAAACAGATCTCTCTCTCTCTCAATTTGAATTGGAATATTCTAAATTGAATTTGAAAAGGTATAGTAAACAGCATACCATTTAAGTTATTCAAAGATGTACTTACTATTAGCAATTTATCAGATTCACCTTTCACTCAAGAAATACAAGATGTGACAAAAAAGAAACTGGACTGTATCAACCATGCTCTTGGCACAATGCCAATCAGCTAGCCACTTGCTCACAATGAAACACAACTTCTTAGCTGATTGTATTGTAATTTCTTTAATGTAAGTCATTTCGTTTTTGTGTTTTAGGCTTTTATGTAACATAGTGTTGGTAGCCTTTGTCACAATTTTGTTACTTTGTGTTACATTTGTTTGCACTCTGTGTTGTTGATTGTTATGAAACTGTTAGTAGCTGAAGAATGGAACAACAAATCAATTTAATGTTTTTGGTGAAACTGAGGAAGACCCCAACTGAGTGTTTCAAACTTCTTAAAGAGGTTTATGGTGAAGATGTGATGTCAAGGATGCAAATGTTTAAATGGTACAAATGTTTTGATAAAGGCTGCAAGGAAGTGGAGGATGATCCCAAGACAAGATGACCTTCCACAACAAGAACAGATAATAACATCACTAGAGTGAAACAGCTGGTGCAAAGTGAGCACAGGTTAATAGCACGAATGTTATCAGATAAACTAAGCCTAAACAGAGAATCAGTGCAGCAATCTTGCTGCATGATTTGGGGATGTGAAGAGTGTGTGCCAAAATGGTACCAAAGATTTTGTTGGAAGACCAAAGCAAAACTGAGTCAAATTTTGTGAAGACATGTTGGAGAAAATTAAAGACAATCCGAATATTCTTAAGCAGATCATCACAGGAGATGAAACTTGGGTTTTTCAATACAATCCTGCAACAAAGAGGCAAAGCATGCAGTGGAAGATTGCAGAATCACCTAGACCCAAGAAGGCACACAAAATCAAAAATCAAAGTCATGCTGATCACTTTTTTCAATCAGAAGAGTATGGTTCATCATGAATTTGTGCCTGAAGGTGAAACAGTGAATCAGCACTTCTACCAACAGGTTCTCATTTGCCTCCATAACTGAGTTTACTGCAACAGGAGGGAACAGTGGAGTGACAAGTCATGGCTTCTCCACCATGACAATGCACCTGCACACAAGGCAATTAGTGTGAGGCAGCTCTTGATCAAAAAAAAAATAGCAGCTCTTGACCAACCTCTTTATTCCCCAGATTTAGCGCCTTGTGACTTTTGGTTTTTCCCTGGCTCAAGGCTGTGATGAAAAAAACTCATTTCTTGCCTCTAGAAAAAATCAAGGCCTCAGTGACAAGGGAGCTGAAAAGACTCAAAGAAGAAGATTTTACCAAGTGCTTCTTCCATGGGTGGCAGGATCAAATGCAAAAGTGTATTGACTTGGAGGGGGAGTACTTTGAAGAGGACAATTCATGAATTATAAAAATATGTTGTATTAAAATTTTTATAACAACAGTCCAGTTTCCTTTTTGTCACACCTTGTATAACTAGGGTTATCCAGAAAAGGACACTTGCTGGCTTTACTGTTGCTGCAGACATACTTAACAAATGTAAAATAAAAGATAGTGATAATTACTTACTGTTCTAAAAAATAATGATAAAGTTAACAAAAAATTTTTCAAATTTAGATGACTTTTTTTTTTATCATAACTAGGGCCTGCTAAAGTCAATAAAGTCAATTTTTTTTCAGGGTTTTGTTACATCATCAAATGCATACTAACATTGGTTTCAAGTGCTCAGGAGTCTGTTTTAATAAATTTTATCAGTCAAAATAAAGTCAAAATTTTGATTAAAGTAAAAACTTGTCAAAATTCTTTTTATCAAAATTCCATTACGAAAGCAAACAAATTATTTTTTTCTTTTTTTTTCTGAATTTTTGAGCAACTATAGAAATTTTATGTGCAGTTTTATATGTGTTTGAATAAAGTCTTGAAATGCAAACTTCTGTAAATACAGTAGTTACACTGTCGTCACAATATAAATGCATGTGTTAATTGATGTAGAAATGTGTCAATTTATCTTCATTGTTAAAACACAAATGCATAATTCTTACACAATTAGCCTATTCCTATAAAACGTTTATGCTTTTTAAACATGGTCTTTCTGAACCATAGCTTGCAAAATTTGGTCACATTAAAAATGCCTAAACAACCCAAATCTTCAACAGTGAAAGTTAGGCAAATTTGCAGCAAATATCTGGATAAGCTTTTGACAACTCCAATCGGCAATTTATGATGTATTAGTCAAATGTGACAAAAAATTTTTTTAGGAAAGTCACCAAAAAAGTAAGCAGCACCAAGATAAATTGGAGACAAACAACAAATCCCAAGCTAAGCAAACCTTTTTATGACTCAATCATATAAACTTCAAAGAAAAGGTAGTCTCTTAATTTCTAGCAGCAGATATTCCGCTTCATAAACTGAACCATCTTTCTTTAAAGTCTCTGTTTGCTACAATGGGAAAAAGTATTACCTTCTGAGACTGCAGCCTGGGCAAGTGTTGCTAAATTAGCATACAAAAAAGAAGAGCAAATTCAAAAATTACATTAAAGAAAAACATTAAAGGAATTATACCCATTTTTGATGCATGTCACCTGCATTGCATACTTACTACATAACTGTGCTATGCAAGTGCATGCTTATTTTTAAAATATTGATGAAGTAGTAGCAACGATCAAGGCAGCAACAATTAAAAACAAAGATAGCAAAAATTATTTTCATGAAGCTGGTCTGCCATCACCTTCTAACCCTGTAATTACAAAATGAGCAACTTGGCTCAGAGCTGCCTCATATTACTCTGAAAACCTTCCTGATGTTGTACCATTATCAACAATGGGACAAGTGGAGGCCTCTTAGTCAGCAGAGTGAAAGATGCTATCAATGTGAATGATTTGGTGCTAAACTAAATCAATACTGGACTCTAGCAGCTAGCATAGAGTTCTTAGAAGCAAGTGACTGCACAATGACTGAAGTATACAGATTACTGAAAATTATGCAATTTGATGATGATGATCCCTGTGCAATTAAAGCTTACATCAAAAAACGACTATCCAACTCTGATTTAGAAGCAATAATAAACTGTAACAATTTGACTATCACTCTAACAAGCTATGCACTATTGCAAAAAGCCCAGCCATTCTCTGCTCCTGTTCAGATATCATTTTCCATGCTAAGTAAATTACTGAGAAAAGACAGAAATTTTGATGTCAAAAACGTCAAAAAGTACATGATGCTGTATTACAATAAATAATTCTGATAATTGTACTGTGTGATTTTTGTTAAAAACATCATAGACAGACTATATGGTTGTGGTAACACAGCAATATAAAGAATGGCCATTTCCAAGGTTTTTTGTTATACATTGCTTAGTTACATTAGCCACAAGACTGACTGATTGAGATTTCTATCCAAATGCTGTTGAGGAAAAGGGAAGTAGCTGGGCTACCTTCTTTAAACTTATGTAAATTGCAAATTATGAAATATTTTCAATCAGAATTTGTACATCAAGAAGTCAATAATAGGCCAAAATTGCTTAAGTCAAAATAAAGTCAAAATTTAGCAAAAATTAGGTCAAAAATAATTTTTTTGAGGTCAAAAAAAAATGGCCCTAATTATAACATATGAAAAGCTCTTAATTCGTTACACATATTATTTTTTAATCATTGTGAAATTGATTTCAAGTTTTTTTTATAACATAATTGTATTGTTCATTTTTGTTATTCATTGACTGGGAAAAAATAGTAAGTTGTCAAGCAACACAAAGTGTATGTTTTTAAATGTTATTTAATGTGCATTGCTTTTTCTAAATTTTTTAAAATAATTATAGATTACATATTTAAAACTTTTTCTTCATAATAATATCCTAACTTACAAAATATTTCAAATTATAAAACTTAAAAAAACTGATTTTTGTACTTTCAAAAACTGAACATTTATTAACATCAATAGAGTAGTTAAAAAATCAAAAATCAAAATGGTTCAAACATTTCTAGAATTCTGATTGGCTGATATTTATAGAATTAGTGTGTGGGACTTGAGTATTTTTAAAACGATAAAGCAACCAGTATGAAAGTAAGTTGTGTTATCTGGACTTAGAGATATCTTTTACAAAATATTTTTTTTGGTAATTTGTTAAAGAGACAAAAATTCATTTATTCTTAACAATAATTAAATTTTGTCCAATTGTGGCTTGGCCAGATATATCAAATTGTGACTGTAAAGAGGCCATACCAAAAAAATTTGCCTCAGGCAGCAAATACATCAGCAAGCAAGGTGAAGACCTTTTTTGTCTTCACTCTGATTCTGTATCCAATTTATCCATTTTTGTTCCAAGTTAAAAAAAAAAAATGTAAAAAAAATAAGGGGTTTACATAAGATCTGCATGGTACTTGTTAAATGGTCTGGATCGTTCAAATTTGTATACTTTATCTTGTTTGAATAATTTTTTGAAAAGCCTTTACAGGCTGCAAGTTTGACATGCCTGACTTAAGCACTTTTCATTCTAGATTCTTCAATTTGAAATCAAGATCCTGTAAAAAATTAACTTTAATTTTTAAATATACAAAAACAACTAATGTACTAGCTTTTAAATATAATCTGAATTACTAAAATGTTCAAAAATGAACCATTAAAATCATATTTTTATGTAAAAAAAATTTTGTGTTAAAATTTTAGTTTGAAGAATTATGAGGAATTTAGAAATAATTTTTAAACAAGCTGCATAAAGATGAGAAACACCAGACTCAAGTTTCGCTCTTATTACAGCTAAAGCTAATAGATAAGCATCACTGACAAACTCTAATAAGAGCGAAAGTCAAGTCTGGTGTTTCTCATCTTTATGCAGGTTGTTTAAAAAAAAATAAAATTTTAGTGTTTAAACAGACAAAAAATCTATTTAATAAATAAACATTCTATTAATCAGGAAAAATTATCTTTACAGCAATCTGAATAGCTACCTAAAATAAATTGAATACAATTCAAAACAATTCATAGCAAACAGCTATGTGCTATGAATTTTATTCAATTTATTTTAGTTAACTATTCAATTTACTATAGTGAAAGACTACAATAAAATTTTTAAAAAAATAAGGTGAAATTAAACTTTCTTATATTTATATTTTGTTAATTTAAGTTTCATTGAAATATTTTTATTATCTTACAGCCTAATTGTATTTGAATTAATAAAACTACATTGATCTGCCTTTAAAATGTGAAAAAAACACATGTGTAAACTTTTGGCTTTATTATAGTATGCAATACCTTTTTTACAAAAAGTGATTTAATCACAATCTTTTAATGATTTACAAAAATAAAAAAACAAAAGCAATACCTTTTCAGTTAAAGCCCATAATCCAACTGCCAAAACTCCCAGTCCAATTAGCTACAAATACAAAATCTTAATTATCACAGAAGCAATGCAATTAAAAGCTAATTCAAAAAATTGTTATATCAAATTGCAAGAATGAATTGATTTTCCCAGAAAAAAATCAAAAAAATTTTATACAAAATTAATTTAATCATTTTTTAAAAACCACAACAGTTGGTTTCACCTCATAAAATTGTCAGGTGGCTACTAAAAAATAAAGAATATAGTCATTAGTGGTGAAAACATAATATGATAAATAATATGTAGTGCATTAAATTAATCAAGCAAATAATACAATTCTTTCATGTCTTTGGAAATTTAACTCAAATTACAATGAATGCAAATACAGTATTGAGCATTGTATTAAGGCAGGTCAGGTGTGTCATAAAAGATTTGATATCACCAATTAAAAAGCTAGATAAAGTGAGTAAACTGCAATGAGAAAAATCCTATAAAGTGAAAAATAAATAATAACCAGGATTGGGGATCCAGAGCTGCAATTGCAGAGCCAAGCATTTTCTCCAAAACAAAAGCAGGAGTTTTTTTAAATATTTCTGTGGAGTTGGGGTTTGGAGCTAGAAAAATTTTATTAGCTCAAGCTCCAGTGTGGGTCATAGAAAATTTTAATAAAACGCCTTGTTTTGGGTTGAAATCAAATAGTGATGAACTGATGATATGAAGCTGTAGTCAATACAACTAATTCAAGGTGTTTTTTGCAAAATATTACTTCAATGCCCTATAAAAAAAAATAACTGTGGGGAGCCAGAGCTGAGCACTTGATAGCTCAAGAGCTGGAGCCAGATCTATGGCTCTTCTAAAGTGGCTCCTCATCTTTGATAATAAGGTGAATGAAAAACAGTGCAAAGAATAGTGAGTAATACGAGGGTCAGTCAAAAAATAATGAGCCCAAGTCTCTCCTGGCCATATTTGTTGCAATAAAATCAAAAGTCATACATCAAAAGAAAGCCCAGGGATAGGAGATCTCAGTTCTACTTTTCAATGTAATCTCCGCACTTTTCAATTCCAACTGTCCATCGATGAACAAGGGACACTATGCCAGCCTTGTAAAAGTCAGCAGGCTGCATTTTTAACCAGTTTCTTACAGCGTGCTTGACTTCTTGATCACTAGTGAAGTGCTGCCCCCTAACTCCTTCTTTCAATGGTCCAAAAAGATGATAGTCAGATGGTGCCAGGTCGGGTGAGTATGGGGGATGGGTTACCGTCGTCCATCCAAAAGAAGCAATCACTTCACGAGTTTTGAGACTGGTATGGGGCTTGGCGTTATCGTGTTGCAGCAAGACCTTAGACATGTCCAGGTGAGGTCGTACTCTTCTCAGTTTCGCTTTCAGTTTGCGTAAAGTGTCAATGTAAGCATCTGAGTTGATGGTAGTACCTTTAGGCATAAAATCTACCAATATCACTCCTTCAATGTCCCAAAACACAGTCGCCATAATTTTTCCAGCTGAACGTTGACTTTTGAATTTCTTGGCTCTTGGGGACGTGGGGTGACGCCATTCCATGGATGATCTTTTCGACAGAGGTTCATAGTGATGAACCCAGGTTTCATCTCCTGTCACTATACGGCTGAGAAAAGTTTTGTCACTTCTGTGACACTCAATAAGCTCCGAACAAGCTTCAAAACGGGCTTGCTTGTGAAAATCCAAAAGTTGCCTCGGAACCCATCTGGCGCAAACCTTTGCAAAGCCTAGCTCATTAACAATATTCACAGCACTTCCATGGCTAACTCCAACACGTTCAGCAATGTCATCAATAGTGATTCTGCGATCATCTCTAATCAATTTCTCAACCTTATCATTGTTTCCAGGATTGACTGCAGAAGATGGTCTTCCACTTCTTGGTCTGTCCTGGAGGCTACTCAAACTTGGATCATCTTCTTCGTGTTTAATCCTGGATACCCACTTTTTCACAGTGCTGTAGGCTAATGAAGCATCTCCATAAACATTTACCAATCTTTCGAAAATTTGTTTTGGTGGCTCCCCTTCCGAAACAAGAAATTCAATCACAGCTCTCTGCTTCTGACGGACATCCAGTGATGACGTCATTTCCAAAACACAATACCAAAAGTGGACACGTTGAAACAATTTTTTTTACAATTTATCTTTAAAGCAGTAAATTTACTAAACACCCTTAAAATTTCTAGAAAAAATATGAAGGTTAAAGCGGTTAAAGTTAACAGGGCTCATTACTTTTTGACTGACCCTCGTATAAGCAGATTACATGATGGAGAAAAGCTACATAAAGTAAATTGCAATTTAAATATAGAAAATTAAGTAGATAATTTGTTTAAGTTAAATATACTTTTATGGCAACATTTTTTAGAGAGTTCCAATTTCTTGTTGAAGGTTGTTGATTGCTTTGCCAATAATATTTTAGTTTTTTGGTTTAGCATAGGTTGCAGCATTTTTGTCTTGGTTTATAAAGAATGACCTGTTAATTTTTCAGTAGTTTGTGAGATTAAAACCTGAATCTTTGGCAGTCTATAATGATTTAGTCAGCTTTGTGACATTCCTTTTATTTTTATTTTTAAGTCATTGTATAGGATTATAATATCGGGATTTAAATTCAGTTTCACTGCAAAGTGCAGAATGAAGGTTTTTGTTGAATTTTTATCAAACATTGACTTAATAGATGATTAATTTTTGCAGAATTCTTTTAGTGGGTAAGTGTCTTTATTTTGTAGTTGCATGGTTTAGATTGATGATTGTTTTATTTTTTTATGTAAGAAACTAAAACACTTAAAATGAAAAGCACCAGACTTGAGATTTGTTCTCATTGAGGTCATCAGTGATGCATATCTTACTGAAATTCAAACTGATTGAATGTCCTTCATGCAGAAGACAACACTACTAGATCACTCCACCAGACACCAACTCAACTTCAAGTAACCTAAAAGCTTTCCTGATTCTCATTTAAACTGGCTTAATTTCTTACATATCTTATCTAAATACAGCTAACAAAAAATTCATCTTAAGCTTTTCATCTGACACTCAACAGGAGATAAACATCAGAATGAAGCAAAAAATTTCATTTGATTGTCTAATAAAGCTGAACAAAGATGATTAGATATTTGAGAAAGGCTTCAAAATGCATAATCAGTGCAAAAGCTTCAAGTTGTAAACAAATTATTATTGGCAACATAAATTGATGTAAACAGCTTTCAAAGCAGATAAATAAAAAGATAAACAGCCAAACAAAAGAATAATAAATTTTTCATCACTGTAATTTTTGGTGCAGATAGGGTTATCTAAAACAGTGCTCTTCAACAGGGGTTCTGCAAAACATTTAATGGGGTTCTGTGAGTTTTAAGGGTTCTGCTAAGGTTCCTTGTTTTGTAAGGAAAATGATTTCTTGCTTCAGTACGTTGATGCATCATTATTAAATTGTTTCTTTAGATCACCATCACCATGCCACATTCAAACTCCAAGTATGCCAGTTAGTTAAATAAGAGGTTGAGTGCAGTTTATAGCTGAAAATATTGATAGTTGTTGCATAATGACACAACTTGATGTTCATTGTTATGAGGTTAACAAAAACATTATTCAAAAAGAATAAATGTTATTGTTGCATCACAGCTATGCATGATGCTGCTGTTTACAGTAGTTAAGTAGACAATGAATAGAGAATAGAATAACAGACTACAGTAGAGCTGCAGCTGTTCAGCCTTTATGGGAATAAAGTAAAAGTAGTGCAAAAACCAACTTTTTACTATCAGCCAGGTCAGATGAAGCAAAGTAGCATATTTTCTTATGTGAAGCGAAATAGTAATAACAGTGAAGGTGTGGACAGTATTGAGCAAGAGACACCTCCTTCCAAGCAGACCAAATGTAATAAAACTGCCAAAGTTAGAAAATAGGATGAAACATATTTAAAATACAGGTTCTTTTTGCCATATGACCAAATTCCAAATGTAGCTCCTCAGCCCAAATGTCTGATTTGCTGTAAAAGACTTTCTAATTATGCCCTGATTCCAGCTAAGTTACAAAGGCACTTGGAAGCCAATCATGCCGCATATGAGACAAAAACTATCTCATTCTTTAAACATATGAAAAGCAGCGTAAGCAAGCAGAAAGATTCGTTCTTCGGAGCAGTTAAAACTGATAAAGATTTGTTGTTGACTTCATATCAACTGTTGCATCATATTCTTAAAACAAAGAAACCGTTTACTTTAGGTGAGGAAGTTATTAATTATGGCAGAGCAGCTCCTAGTCAAAGAAACTGAACGCAAGTTTCAAAAATACCTCTTTCTGATACCACTGTAAGCAGAAGGGGATTTCATACGGCCGAAGATTTGTTGGAACAACTTTTGTGTAAAATCGGAAAAGTTCCTTGTTATGGACTGCAACTGGATGAATCAACTGATATTGGGAAAAGAGCACAACTGCTTTTGTTTATAAGAATTCTGATACTGATTCATATAATATTGTTGATGAATATTTGTGCTGCCTAGACTTGGAAGTGAACACAAGTGCTGAACAAGTGTTCAGTAAACTCAATGAATTTATGACTGAAAAGCAAATACCATGGAAAAATGTTGTTCTCTAACTACAGGTGGAACAGCTGTGATGACTGGACGCTTTTTGGGAGTTGGTGCTCGTGTCAAGGCGGTTGCTACAAACTGTATATTAAATCATTGCATTATTCATCATGAAGCTCTGGCTGTAAAACCACTTAGTTCTGATAAGCACAGAAAAACAAAACTAGAAGATGTTTTGGATATTGTTGTGAAAACTGCGAATTACATAAAATGTGGTGGTAAAGGCAAATCTACTAGAGTTTTTTAAAAATTGTGTGAAGAAATGGATTCTGAGAATGTCACTGTTCTGCTACATACAGAGGTGTGCTGGCTCTCTCGTGGCAAAGTTTTGACTTGTGTGTTCAAATTAAGATGGGAAATATCAGTTTTTCTTGCAGAGAAAAATCATGAATATGCAACGAATTTTTTTGACCATAAATGGGTCTCCAAATTGGCATATCCAGCTTCAGTATTCAATGTGTTATCCATACTCAACACCCATCTTCAAGGAAAAAGTTCAGATATATTTTTCCAAGTTGGAAAAATTGATGCCTTTAAAAGAAAAATTGACTGCTGGGCCAATAAAGTGTCAAAAAATGATTTTTCTCTTTTTCAGTTTTTGAATGAATTTTTGAGCAAGGACTCCAAAGTTGAGGATACAGCTGAAATAAAAGAATTGGTGTTGGAACATTTGAAGCTATTAAAGAAAAATTTTAATCGACATTTTCCTGAAGAAGAATCTGAGGCTTTCCATTTGCTTAAGTGAATAGTTAGTCCTTTTATTTTCACTTTGTCAGAACAAGAACTTCTGGACATCTGTAATGATATCAATTTCAAGGAAATCTTTGAAAAAAATGGAAAGGAATATTTTGGGATTTTTTTTGTGTGCAAACAGGGAACAGCAATTGCAAAAGAAGCACTGAAACTTCTGTGTCAATTTCCCAATACCTATTTGTGTGAAACAGCATTTTCTGTTTTAACCACTATTAAGAACAAAAACAGAAGTTGTTCGAAAAGTGTAGATATTAAGAATTTGTAGATATGTATATGAGGAACAGAAGTTGTTCGAAAAGTGTAGATATGTGTATGAGGAATGCACTAAGCAATGAGCAGCCATGATTTACGAAGATTGTAAAAGAAATTCAAGAACAACTGAGTCATTAAATTTCTTGCTATTTAACTTCTGTAATAACTGTTCGTTTGTTGAAGTGTCTAATAATAAAACATTTGCTTTTTGTTACATGTAACTCATGTTTTTTTAACTTTTTATTAATGGGGTTCCATGACAAACGTGAAAGTGCTTCAGGGGTTCTGCAATAACAAAAAGGTTGAAGAGCACTGATCTAAAAGGTGTTGATAAATCATGGATTCACTAAACATGACTGGGGTTGAAGATTTGCCAAAACAAGTGGAGATGTTGCAAGAGTTTAGAATTTAGCCAGTTCTAATAAATTTTGGTACATGTTGACAAATTCTGTTTTGTAATCGTTAGATGTGTGGCCTACATACTGACTGTTACAGTGGCATGAAAAATTATAAACCACATTGCTTAAAAGCAAAGCAGTCAAAACCTCCTTTTTGATTGCATGAAAAAGTGGGCAAGATGTAAAAAGAACATGTTGTTCTACAACAAAGAAGCATTTTTTCACACTGACTTTAATTTTACTTTTATGTCTAATCAAAAGAGTTCTTAACTGAGGCAAATAAAAGTAGACAGGGCATTTCTTCACTGTATGTGAAGTAGGTGATGTAAAATCTTTTAACTTATCGGCAATTGTATTTGATAATGAAAATGATTGTGATAAATTTCTTCATCAATTAAATTCCTTGCACCCTTCTTTGCAGTTTACATTTGAAAAAAGCTTAATCAATCTCTTCTTTTTCTTGATGTGCAGGTGGAAAAGGTGATCTCTAAACTTATTACATTTGTTTACCACAAACCCATATTTACAGGACAATACCTGAACTGGAAATCCTTTAGCCTTGGAAAAAGAAAAATCAGTTTAATTTCCTCCCTTGTGTATCAAGCCTTAATGATCTGCTCAGATGTTACATTGCAAGCTAAACTTGGAGAAAATTTTTCAATACTACTCATAAATGGCTACTCTGACCATGTCATTGCAAAACAATATTTTCTTTTCTTTAATAGCTTCTTGTTGTGGTTACTTATTATTGCTTCCATGTTGGGCTTCCAGGTGTAACTTATTTTTAGTTTGTTCCTATTGAGAATTTTATGAAGCTTGTGGTGGGAAGTGTTTGTGCACTAATTTTTTAAAATCCTTTCTAATGTTGTAGAATATATAATTGTTAAAAAGCAAATTGAACCATAGGATTTTATGTTTTTTTTTGTTGTGTTTTGCTGTAGTCAGTTTTTTAAAAATGCATTGGTATATAGTGGGATAGCTTTTTTCTATTTCTCCTGGTCACTAGACAATTTCAATAGTCTGTTCGAAAGCATACTTAAGTAGTGTTTTTTTGAGAGAAGGTGGGTGGTTATAAATTTCATATAAAAAATTGTGTACATAACCACCCAGCTTCTACAAAAAAAAGGACAACCAAATATGAATTTCTACAAAAAAAGAATGAAATCCAGAGAGACATGCAAGGTTTCCATACAATCTCAATTGAACATCTTATGTCTGCTTGCAACTAGCTAAACGTTGATAATCAGATTTATATTGGCAAAGTTTCATCTAATGAGGCCATTGGTGAAATTGTTAACTTACCTATTCAATGCAACAATAAATTAGAAACTAGATGCTAGTGGTTAAAATGTCCATCTTTATGATATGATAGTTCATATGATAGTTTCATATGATATGATAGTTTATATGATTAAAATGTCCATCTTTAATATGATAGTTCTAAGCTTTGACACATTTTTTTATCATACAAAAAATACAACTTTGTTTAAGTTGCTGTTCAGCCAGGAACTCATCATTTTGAATAGAGTAAGGTGCATACTGCATTTTGAATACATAGCTGCATTTGCAGAATGGATTAATTTTTCACTTTTCAAAAATTTGAATACCCTGTTAAACTGGCAATTAGTGAAACAAAGTGTTTTAGATTAACAAGGTCTGACTGAATATACAATTATTTTCTTAAAAGATTCTAACTATTGACTTTCATTACTTTTAAATCAACTTGGTCTGCAAAATTTTTGCTAAGTGACTAACTGGCTAAAAATAAGAAAACTAAATTAATTTATTAGTTACCATAAACACTAATTGAACTGAAACAAAAACACTTGAAGAAAATATGATAATAAACATACTTACCCAAATAACACCATTAAAATAGAAAAGACAGTATTTTACACAACAATCTGTTTCTTGTCGCATAGTTGGCACAAAAAACTTTTAAAAAAATTTTTTTTAGAATCTAAACAAAAAAATAAAATCTTTTCAAATCTTCACAGGTTTTAACTAAAAATGGCATTAAAGTACACACCCATATTCATTAATTTGGTACACACATATAGCAAGCAATTAACTAATGCCCAAAAACTATTCATGAAAACACAGTTTGGTTCAGACATAAATATAAAAATAACAAAATAAATCAAACAATAAAATGTCAACAAGTAAAAACAGAAAATTACAAAGAAAAAAATGAATGTAACACAGCAACAATAATTTGGTAACATTACTAATTTTCATAACTAAAAAAAATCAAAATATTTTAGAACTAATAAAGATCAAGATATCAGAACTAAAAAAGATCAAGATATATGGTGGTAAAAACTAAAATAGAAACAAAAACCATTGGTTATATTATAAATTATCCAGAATTTTTAAAGTTTTTTAAAAATTGATTTTAGTTTTAAAAACTAATTCTACCATTCTAGCATGCTTTAATCTTTAACCATTAAAAGAGATGCAGCAGTAAAGCTAGCAGGAAAGCTACATCATGTCTCTAAACCAGAATGTGAATTAACGGTAAGTAACCCATCTGTATTTATTTTACTAAAAAAAGTTTTCTTGATGTTTAATTACTAAAAAGCTAATTTAATTTTATGCTAAATAAAACAAGATAAACAGGATAAATATTTAACAATAGAGCAAGTGATTGTGTAGTAAAACTGTTAAAAAAAATTTTTTTAATGTTTGAAAAATAAAACAATTTTTTTACATTTAACCTTTTAATTTCTTTTAATTTTTACTAACTGTTTTCTTTTTTATTTCAATTGTAAATGTGAAAAGTGTATGTTGATTTGTGTATGCCAAAAAAGCAGGCTATGATTCTAATTTTGATCAGGCTATGATGATCAGGCTATGATTCTAATTTTAATAATTAAACTGGTCACCTTCTATAACCATCTGGCTATGATTTCTAATGATCAGGCTATGATTCTAATTTTAATAATTAAACTGGTCACCTTCTATAACCATCTGGCAGGTAACATACTATATACTTACACATTAAATTTCCAAAATGGCTTTAATTTCACTGTTAAAAATCTAATTGGAGTTTATTGTGGTTGCTACAAACATATCACAAGCTCAGCAGAATATTCACTTGCATTTTTTTAAGTAGCTTTGTTGAATTATTATTATTGACATTGGCAAGTCATCAATAACATATTCATCAAATTGTAGGTAGGTCTCTTTTAGGCTATTTGCTTAAATGAGTTAAGCTGGTTTATCAAAAACAATACTGATCTCTAAGTGCTTGCATATATCCAGAAATTTAAATATCACAGAACTGAAGTTCTACTAAAGTTTAAATAATTTTAAATGAACAAAATTTATTTAAAATTTCAAGCTGTTCAATTAAAATTTCTATAATAGTTTTTATATTAGATAATCACTTTGTCATCTTCAAAGACTAATGACATGAAATTTTTTTAATGACACATAAAATTACCACAAGTATTGTTCAAACCAATTTAATACCAGCAAGATGTAATATTATAGCTGCACAAAACTCTCTAACACATTTTTTAAAAGTAGCATTATAATAACTTAATATTATTATAGCATTCATCTTGCTCAAACTGAATCACAGATCAAATTCCGTTCAAAAATTTTTTTATAAGTACTAGAATGAATCAGAAAAGGTCTCTCAAACTTAACTTAAATTATTTTTTGTACAAAGATTTTAAAACAGCTCAAAAAGTGGCTAAAGGTTAGCTCAACTTTTATTAAATGCTTGTAAGTAATTGAGAATTAGGTTTAATAGATAAAAAAATTAAAAACAAAAAGTATTTTTCTAAAATACTGTTTTTTTATTCATAGTGTTTTTTCTTTGACTTTTATAATATATTACTAGACATCGATGTTTTTTTAATTTTTATATAATAGTTATCTTGTATTTCATTTATAGGCAGGTATGTGGTTTTATTTTAGAAACGTACAATAGTGTATAAATTATTCTAGCATTTAAAAAAAAAAGTTTTATGATTTCATACATTAATAATGTTATGCCATTCACATGAAAGTAACTGATCTTCAAAAAATAATACAAAAGAACTTTAAAAACTTTTTTGCATCATTTTAGGTTTGAGGGCTAAGTTAAAATTGTTTCATTCCATTTTAGTAGAATAAAAGATTTTTTTATTGATTGCAAACAATCATATCTTGTAAAAAAAATACAAAGGTTTAATGAAGTAGTAAAGCATAATAAGAATTGATCAATGAAGCAATCAATTAGTTTATACAATTTACTATTTGTTTATTTTAAAATTATTTGTTGAATTAAAACATTTAGTCCTAAACAAAATTTAGCTGTAATAATCTAATGAATTTAAACGAAGACAGTCAATGAATGGCAGCTAAACATAATTACTTAGTTTATTTAATCAAACTTTCTATTGTACCAACTCACAAAAAAATCTGAGACAATCGTCAAGCAATTGTCAAAACCTGCTTTTGGAAAAGCCAAGATATTGCCTTCTGGTTAACTTTTTTATTTCAAGATATGGCTAAAATTCAGACCTGCTTGCATGTTAATTGCATTTCCATAAATACTACTACATACTTGGCCACACTGAATAGCAAGCCAGTTTTTGTGGTTTATTTTATTTTTTCTTAAAAGTTTATTGGCAGTTTGATTTCTGATATTTCTAATATAGCTTTTGCTAGCCCAACAAAAGAATGACACAACAAATCTATGATTTTGTGTAAGGTTAATGTCATATTTATCTGACAAGCACAATATGGATTTTGAATTTAAGTGTTTTTGTAAGTATCTATGCAATAACATGTATTTACAATTTCTAAGTATTATAAAAATTTTATAGACAATAATAAAATATTATATTAATTTGTTATAGATGTTTAAATTTGTTTTTAAGTTTAATAACTTTTATTGTATGTACAACTATTTTTTATATAAAAAAAGCATTTTTTGCAATGCCAGTCCTATAACTACATCCTACTTGGTGAGCATATTAATTTTTATAATAGTTTACATAACTAGCAAGAAATCATTCCTGAAAACTGGTTTTCAAATTAGTGCTAATTAGCTCAATTGTAGTTATAAAACTGATAATGGAAAAATCGAACATTACATTTTAAGATTACAACTTTAGAATTCTAGATAAAATTCTATTTGATTAATTTTCATCAGTTGTATGAAAATTAAATTTAACAATTATTAAATATATAGTTCAAGTTTCACTTTAAAAAATGCTTCATATTTTAAATGTAATTTATTAGATTTACTTCTATGAAAAGTGTATCAATACTTTTTTAAATATATAATTTTTTTCAGAATTTATAACTGAATGCTTTTGAGATAAAATAACAACATAGGAATGTTTATCAGGACCAGTTTAAAAGTAAAATTTTAGTTAAAATCATTTTTTAATTGAATAAAAAAGATAAGAAATTGTGATCTTTGTAAGAAGTTTTAACATTTTTTTTTTTCTGTTATAAAAAAGAAGATGAAAATATGAGCTGTAGATTTCAAATTAAATGATTTCTTTTGCTTTTTCTATGAAACTAAATTTGAGCTTACTTTTTTAAAAATCAATTGTGTTTATTTGTGAAAAAAAAAGACAGTAATCAATATAGTTAATAAACAGTAAGTTTGTTCAAAAAATATTATGTTTCAGTGCATTTTAAAATTATTTTTCTGCAAAAAAACATTAAAACTTAATTTCTAAAATTTGATGATTGAATGCATTTTAAAAACCAGATTTTTAGCATTTTTTTAACCAAAATTAAACTATGTTTAATTGAGCAAGGCTAGATTGAGATTGGTAAATACCCATTTTGATTGCCAATCATAAATCAATTTGAGCAAAATTGCTGAATACAATCCTGAATGTAGAAACATATGCAAGAAAAATACATAAAAAACCCATAAATTACATAAAAATGCTACTTCAGCAGCAAAACAAACTAAAAGTAAAAATTACGAAAAACAGATTGAATTCTCAAAAATATACACACAGTTTTGACAGCTTTCAATGGCAAAAATCAAAAATTTAACAAGTGGTAACAAAAAAGATTTTTTTTTTAAAGATACAAAAGCTCCTAGCTTTTAATCCTATGAATGTTACAAAATAAAAAAATAAATCAACAATTTCTGACAAATGTATGGTAATTTGAAACTTAATGTACAGACAACTAAATTTATTTCAAAGTATGGCTAATTGTTCAGCTATGCTTTCAAATAAATCAAATGCAGTATCTGAGAATTTTTATATTTAGCAAAAGATTCTGAACGACTACTTAAATATAACAGTTAGTTTGATCTGAACAACTTCAATCAAGAAAAAGTAACATCAATGAGTTACTTAATAAAAAAGTACTGAGTAAAGTTAGTTTGAATAAATCATATTTTTTAAAATTAACATACAAATTAAAAATGTATTTGATAAACATAAAATAAAACAAGATACCAGTGTAAAACAGAGAATAATTTTAAAAATCCAAATCAACCAATTGAAAGATGCACTAGCAATGTATAAGTTAAGCTTAAGTATGTTCTTATGCAATCAATTTTCTGAAAAAGAATCCAAAACAAAAAAATTCAAAATATTCATGCAAAGATTTCATGAATTAAAATAGAAAAATTGAATATTTCACAATTTAACACAGTTAACTAGTTAACTGACATCAATTTTTTGGTGTTCATCATCAGGGTATGAGAAAGCATATCTTTTATCTAAAACAAAAACAAATGTCAAAACTACCTAATTGCTACTAAATAATTAATAAAAAATATGTTCTAAACATATAGATTACAAACAAACAATTAAGAAAAACTAATAAAAAATACATTAAGTTTCGTGTTACATCCAAGCCCTGTGCTTTCATATTTATAACCAGTATGAGGCCTGTTGAAATGAGCTTGCCCCAAACAGCTTGGGTTAAGCTCAATCACCTGCAAACTAATGTTGAGTGATTTCATTTATATATTCAATCCTTCACAAAATTGCAAGTGCAGTGCTCTTGAAGCTTCAACAATCCAAGGCCTGCACAATGCACTGTAGCTTTGGACTTGAGCAAGACATTTGATACAGTAAACATACACAAAGTCACACTAACAAACATTCCTAACATCATCTTCAAGTTCATAGCAAACTACACAAAAGGACAATAAGCATGCAGTCAATGCAACAGCACACTCTCAAAACTTAAACAAATCAACATTGGAGTACCACAAGGTGGAGTTCTGTCTCCAATATTATTCAACATTTACACCTCTGACATTCCACTTCCACCAAAAGATGTACAAAACACAACATATGCTAATAACATAACAATTACTGCATCTCACACCAAATACCATTAGGTCCAACAACCCATACAACATCTTCACAAAATCTCTGAATAAGCCACCAGCAATAATATTCATACAAACACAGACAAGACTACACTTTTTACACCAGACCCAGCTGATGGCACAACTCTATCACTTTAATTAAATAATCAAACACTACCAACAACAAAACACCCAAAAATTATTGGAACTGCTTTTGACCCAAAAACAACATTTTAACAACATACGAGTATAAACATCACCATCACTAAAGCAAAAAAACACTGAACATTCTAATAGCACTCATTTTTTTGTCTCTACATTCAAAGTTATTACATACCCCATTTTGAAATGTGCAAACACCATATGGAGCTCTTATCATATAAAAAACCAACATCAAGTAACTGTAAACCCTTCAGAATACAGCTTTTTGAATCACTACTAGCTGCACACAAGATACAAACACTCAAAACCTACATGACAAAACCAAGGTTCTTTCAATGCACACTCATTTCAAACTTCATGCTACTCAATTTAAAACAAATGACTTAAACACAAACACACCCTTTATATCAGGGTGGTTCAAACTGTGGCCTGCTCAACAATTTAACACAATTCAAGTCTTGTCAATCGTGGGCAGCAGCAACCTTCTATAACAAGGCATGGCAAGCTAACAGGACAGAGTCTAGGGTTGCCATACCCAGTGGTGGATATTGGGTGAGGCAAAGGAGGCAGTTGCCTCGAGCCCCCCCCCCCCCTTAAAAATACTGCATATAGTTTCATTTTGTTGTATATGTTTTTTAGATATTACCATGATTTTGGGAGAAAAACAGTAAAATATGAGATCAAATCAAAGTGAAGACCTTTTTTTTTAGAGATCACTATGATTTTGGGAGAAAATAGTGAAATTAGAAATCAAATCAAAATGAAGACCTTTTTTTTAGAGACCACCATGATTTTGGAAAAATAAGGGAAATGCAAGATCAAAGCCCCCCTTTTTTTTAGAGAACACCAATTTTTGGAAATCCTTGCATTGGGCCCCTAACTTTGAATATCTGTCACAGGCCATACTGTTCGAAAATTTTTGAACATCCGAGACAATTCCAAGTGAAGACTTTTTTTAGGGAATGATTTTAAATAATTTCTAGCAGCTCAGGCCTGCAAGCTTGAACAATTTTGAAAAGGGGCCCACAAGAGTGAAGAACTTGGACCACCCTGCTTTATATAATCTTAATGCATACTCAGATCCACCCAGAAACATAAAAGCCACTATCTTTCATAACAATGAGAACACTAACATTATTGTCTCAGAACCAGACATAACACCCGAAAAATGTAAAAAAAAAACCTAAAACACATTCACACCACGATCACCTCACAATAACTCAGTTCTAGAAAAAGCAGCAAAGTTACTAACACCACACCATCATATGACATTCATTCATCAGTACAAACATTATTATGTCATATGCATACAAAATTGGCACAGCTCAGAGCCAACAAATCACCACTCTTGCAAAGTTACCTACACACAGTGACATTCTCAGAATCAGAATCAGAAACTTACAAGCCACAATGCCCACTATGCTTGTTACACACATGACACTAATCATTTTTTAACTGTAGTTAAGTACCAACACAACATAACACCACTAGTCTGTGAAAAAAGTTTTTAGAAGTAGCAGGTGTAATCCAAAATTGGGAAACTAGATTGGCTTTTTTGAGGGGTTAAGAGATGGCTATTCAAAGATATCCTTGTATGGTATGTATGTATGTATGTATGGTGTGTACAAGAGATATGTACATCCTTGTATGTATGATATGTACAAGGGCCATTTAAAAAGTTCTAAGGCAAACAACATAAAATTAAACTGAGTCGAAGTAGTGTAACAAAATGACCTTAAATTGTACCACTGATGACTTACAAGGGTAAACTGAAATTTGACAAGTTACAGCATTCTAACTTTGTTATTCAATGTTTTAGGTTACATATAAAAAACCAACTTTTTTGACTGTCAAAAATGAGCCAATTTAAAATTTGAGCAAACATCAAATTTTTAACAAAAGTTTAACCCTTTGGCTGTAAACATGGAAAAGGTGTTGTGCTCCAAATCGACCAAAAGGTACATAAAAATAAAAATTCTCAAAATTTCTTTATATTTATTTCAAAAACAATGGTGTATAAAACAAGAATTTGACAAAAAATGAATTATTTTTTACTCAAATGAACAAAACGAACAATCAACAAAAATCAAATATCACACAATGCTGATAGTGACGTAACAATATTTTTCTTCAAGTGGACAAAAGTCGAATATAGCATGAAAGACAAAAAATTTTATTTGACCAAAGTTGAAAGTAGCAGTCAAAGAGTTAAACGAAACCTAAAGAAATCATTGAAGCATTGCAAAATGTTTATGGAGACTTTTCACCTTCTAGAGCCATTGTTTATCATTGGATCAGACAATTTAAGGATGCTAGAGATGAGCTTGAAGATGACTCAAGAAAAGGAAGACCATCAACATCAAAAAATGCTCAAAGCTTGTCAGGAATCTTGTTGAGGAAGATTGATGAATAACAGTAACTTAGATTGCTGATAAACTTGGCATTTCAGCTGGGTCAACTTTTTCAATTCTAAATTATGATCTTGGTTCAGTAAACTTTCTGATCATTGGGCCCCAAGGTATTGCAGCAAATCAAATGGGTTTGACATCAGATCATTAATTAGCCCTTCTGACTAGAATTGAAGCAAATGAGTCAAATTTTTTCAACAGGTAATAATTGATGATGAAACAGGGATTTAACAGTATGATCCAAAAAGCAAAGTTCAGCCTAAACAATGGTTACCCAGAGGATCAGTAGGGCCTGTTAAGTTCAAAGCAGAAAGGTCAGCTCAAACAATAATGGCAAATGTTTTTTGGGATAAAGATGAAATTATTTTGTTAGATTTTCTTGAAGGACAGAAAACCATCACTGCAAGTTATTACAAAAGAGTTTTGAGAAAGTAAAAGACTGCATTGACCAAGAAGTTAGGAAAAAAGCTCCATTGTCAAATTTATTCCATCATGACAATGCTCCAGCACACACGCCCAAAACTGTACGAACAATTTTATGAGAGTTTTGCTGGAAAATCCTTCACATCCTCCCTACAGTCCTGATTTAGCTCCTATTGATTTCTTCCTATTTCCAAAGTTGAAGGAACAAGATTTCAGTCTATATTTGAAGCAACCTGGGAGGTTGTGACCTGGTTGACTAGACATTGTTTGCAAGTGTTTTGAGTTAGGTGGATCTTATGAAGAAAAATAATTTTGTATCTTACATAAATAAAATTTTTTTCAATTTGTCTCAGAACTTTTTGAACTACCCTTGTATGCTAAATAAGGCACAGCAAACATTTGCATTTTAAATAATACAATGTTGATTTTTATGAATTTTAGGTAATTCATACTATTCTTGGTCTTTGAGCACCAGTTGGACAAATGACTTCAAAAAAAGACTGAGTTAGGTCATCTTTTTTAGTAAGTTTCAGGTTGTGTTTGGAGTTTAGCTTCTATCTTGGCAGTATTTTCATTTTCAGTTGTAGCACCCAAGCATTTAAATTTAGAATCATCTAATAAAACTTTGTTCATTTTCTTGGTATAGTCACAACAGTTGAAAATGACCACACCTGATCCTTTGTCCAGTTTTGCTTGATCATATTAGGGTTATCACATAATGACTTGATGGTTTTAAAGAATTCCTGTTGCATATTGAAGTCAGATTTGTCAATGGACAAGCCACTGAAAAATTAAACTAAATTGTACCATCTAGCTAATAATCTATCAAAATTAGCTTTGTTTGTGGGCAAATGATATTGTAATTGACCAATCAGCACTTAAAATTCTGTTACAACTTCTTCTTGCTTAATGTGGGTGGGTGATAGGTAGAAGTGAAGTCCATGAGTGAGGACAAGATTTTTGGCTTCAAAAAGACTGTAATTAGATAAGTTACAAACATTGCAAAAATCTGTAGCAGAAACAGAATTTCCAAATTGTTGTTGTCACATCCATCTGATATTATCAAAATGCTTGCTTTCAATTTCTTTTTATTTGGATTGATCAATTTGTGACAGCAGTTTGCAGAACCTAATATAATCAAAAAACGTGAAAAATGTTTTGTTTGAATTAAGGTTTGACAAAAAATAAAGATGAAATTGCTATACTTCAGATGATTGTTCTCTATTTGATCATTGAAGGCATGTTTGATATTGGGAGTGTGCCTAGCTCTTGATTTCTCAATGCGATGACTTAAAAACTTTGGACAAACTCTATATGATTAGCAAGCCTTTAAAAGGATTGTTGAGTTTAATAGTCTGGAGTTTACTACATAATTTGATAATATTGTTGAGTTCATTGACTTGTTCTTGATTGTACCTCTTTCAAAGATATTTAAACAAATTTTTGGTTAGAGAGATAACCAATGAAATGGATGGAAGCTTAACTCTTTTAATTTTTCAATAGTCTTTAAAAAGACTTTTCACATGAGAATTCTTTTGGCCAACTGTAGTCAGAAGAATTGTTGGGAAATGACAAAGTTTAAGAAAACCATGGTTTATATAGTATTAGAAGGCATCAAAAGCAATGGTGTCTCTGATTGGTTGGAGAAACCAAGCATACAATTGGTTGCTCACTCACTTGTGCCACAAGCAAAAAATCCATAGATGAACTCAAAGACAATCTCAAAAACCAAGAATAGTATGGATTACCTAAATTTTATAAAAAGAACATCCCACTTCACCAGATTCTCTCTATGACTGGTTCTGCCCAACATGAGTTGGCCAAATACTTATCTTTTATTCTTCAGCCTGTTTTGGATCTATATTCTACAAACTATGCCAAAGACTACTTCACCTTTGCCTAGACTATCTGTGATCTTAACCCTAAAACTACCTTTCTCTGTTCTTTTCACATTAGTAGCTTGTTTACTAACAACCCACTTGATGGAACAATCAATATTTGCACTGAAGATTTATACAACAGCAACTAAACTCCACCAAGTTTTTCCAAGCAGACCATCTGTCAACTATTGTACAGTGCTACTAAATCTGTGGAATTCAGCTTTAATAACATCATGTACCAGCAGATTGATGGTGTCACCATGGGCAGTCCCCTTGGCCATGCTCTTGCCAATATTTTTGTGAAATTTCACAAACAACTACTTTTGGAAAACACTTCAAAACCTTTTTTATATTTCAGATATATTGATGACACTTTTGCCATTTTCAGTAATGAAACAAAATGCAATCAATTTCTTCAAAAACTTAATTCTCTATACACATCTTTGGTTTTTACTCATAAAAAAAAATTAACAAGTCACTGTCATTTCTTGATGTGTTGGTTGAAAAGTCTAATAAAAAGTTTATTACTTCAGTTTATAGAAAACCCACATTCATGGGACAGTATACGTGCTGGGATTCATTTGGACCTAAGAAGAGAAAAACTAATCTTATTAGCACTCTTGCTCACAGAGCTCTTGAAATTTGCTCTTCGGAAAAGTTTTCAAGGAAAGTAAACAAAATCAAAATATCTTGTGACAGAATAGATATCCAGAAGTCATTATTTCCAGAATTAAGAAAAAAATTTTAAATTTTCAAATATCCAAGCAGTTTGGCCCTGAAAAGTGCCTGGTATATCTAAAATTGCCTTGGATTGGAAACATTTCCCTTAAATATGAAAAACAAACAAAATCAACAGTCAACAATTGCTTTGGATCAGTGCCAGCAAGAATAGTTTTCTCTTCAAAAAGAAATGTTGCCTTCTTTTTCAAAAAACATTTTGCCTGCTTATCAGCAAAGTAATATTTTATACAAATACTTGTGCCATGGTGATAGTGTGTTTGTAAATAGAACATTCCAATGATTGGAGAAATGAATTTGACAACATATTTCAAAATTTATTGAAAATAAAATTAATCCTCAAAAAGATCACCTAAGACATCAATGTAAATCCACTCAAAACTCACCTGTTTCTGATTTGGCTATTGGTCAACATCTATTAGACAAGAAAGTTTTTGCAGAAAAATTTGATACTAACTGGTTTTCTACTTTAGCTACCAGACAATTATCTTTTTATCTGGCAACACTTGAAGCCACATTAAAGATTCTCTTCAACTATCTATTTGTTGCCAGAAAGAGTTCATCTATGGATTAAAGCTTTCTTACTTGCAGCACAAGTGAGTGCACAACCAATTGCATGCTCACTTTTTCTAATCAATCAATCAGAGGCACCATTGCTTTTGATGTCTTCCAATATTACATGTATATAAACCACAGTTTTCTTGAAGTTTGTCATTTGCCAACAAATTTTTTTGACAAGAGTTGGCTGAAAGAATTCTCAAGTAAATAGTCTTTTTAAAGACTACAGAAAAATTAAGAGTTATGGTTTCATCTATTCCATTGGTTATTTTAAACTTCAGTTAAATATTCATCAGTTAATTTAGTCAAAAGTAACTGTCAAATACTTTAAGTACAATCTCAATAATATATTTGTTAACAATTTAGCAATTTCAAATTTTCTTATTTTTGATCGATTTTATTGACCTAAGAAAAATTTGACTAAACAAGTTAGTGTTCTCTTGAGTTTCTACATATATTAAAATGAACACTGAATTGGATAGGAAGCACAAAAATGTTCAAAATACAGCAGCTGTCAGCTGAATAAAACAGCAGAACACTAACCTGTTAAATCAAATTTTTCTTAGGTCAATAAAGTCGATTTTTTAAATCAATTTTTTGAAATTTTCAGGTTAATAAAAACTTGCCCTAATTATCATTAATAGATTTCTTTTTGCATTTGCATCAAAAAATAAACCAGTTCTGTTTTGCTGCAACAAAAATTATAATAGAAACAGCAAAAATAACAATGGTCTGGTTCAGGTTCAGCAATTGTTTTGTGGTTCAGTTATGTTTTAATTTTGAAGCATTTTTAAAATTCAAGCTTAAGTTTTGGTTTTGGTTCAAAAAAAATAGGCAGTTTATACAGGTTTTTGGTTTTCCTTGTGTTTACTTAACTTTTAAAGACAAAAAGGTCCTTGATTGCCTTTTGATTTAAAGTGAAAACTTTTTGATCTTTTTTTAAATTGTTAGCTTTCAAAAATAAAAATGGGCTGAGCTCTGATTTTATATGAGCCTCAAGTAGATAATAAAATTCCTTAAAATGGCTCTTGTGTTAAATGTTTGCCTAGCAACACTTTAAACTTTTTTTTCAAGCAAAAGTATTTACAGAAATCTTTTTTTTAAATAATAAAATAAATATTGTTGGTTTGAAAAATATTAAAAATTGTTTATAAAATACGTAATTAGCAATACTATCAAATACTTTTTTAACAACAAAAAACATGTTTTTCAAGACAAAAAAATAAAATTTAAAAAACAATACCATAAATTTTTTCTTGTTTGGCAAGTATTATTTCAATATCAACAATCATTTTGTATGAAAGAATCAAAGGTACTGCCTGAAAAAACATCATTTTTTTAAACTGGTGACAAGTCATACTACATACAGGGTGGGGACTTCAAATTGTCACCCTAGATTGCATTTTGATAAAAATGTCATAAAATAGTCAACTTTAAAAATATTTATTGGGTCTCTTCATGAAGAGACCTTGACTGTTGTTTGTCAGTGAAACTAACTTGAAACCCCCTACAGTACTAGAAGGCAATAAAAAAGAAACCAAGAGAAAAAGAATCTCTCAAGAAATGATAGTAACCACAAGGGGATCCAAGTTAGTTTCACTAACAAAAATCGTTTATGGTTGCTTATTGAAGAGATCCTATTTATTAAAAAAAACAGTATAAAGGATATGATGTCAGGAATACATTTTACTCAATATAGCTGCCATTCACCTTAATGACACACTCAACTTTGGTCCTGAAGTAGCTGCAGACTTTCTTGACAACTTCTCTGTCCATAAAGGTGCTGTGCTTTTTGATGGAGGTGATGAGGGATACCTTGGTGGTATAAGGGTGTTGGTTAGTCCCAGATTTCAAATCGCCCCAGAAAAAAACCAATTGCGTTTAAATCTGGCTGCAAGGAGGCCATTTATCCTTGGTGATAAAATTGTAACAGTACTACTATAGCCAGGTGAGAGAGCATTTGGAGATATGGCAAGGAGCATTGTCTAGCATTGTGGCAGCAGCAGAACATAAAACTCTCTGATTGTAGTTAAAACTTGAAACCATGGTTGGGCAGTGAGCTCAGGTTTGGCATGCATGATGCACAATGCCGAAGAGGGCACTCTTTAGTGTTGTCAGCCCATATCTCAAATACATTTTCAAGCATCTGTTCATTAGCATGCATGAAGCACAACACTGCTCCAGTCCATGCAGTAATGCATTTGATAGGAAGCCACAAGTGTAAGATTTTTTTTCTTTATATGACCAGCTTTGCAAACTTAATTTGAGTAAGCAGCCTGTCTCTGATAAGAGTTAAAAATTTGAAACTGTGGTTGGGCATAGCTTAGGTTTAGGGTGTGTGATACACAATGCCACTCCTTTTAGTTCAGTAATGCATTTGATTGGAGCCCACAAGCTTGAGACTTCAAATAATCTATGTAAACAAAAAGAAAAAATATCACAAAATTTGAAACTGGGCATAATGCTGAAAAACAGAGGCAACTTAGACTCAATGAAGAAAATATGCCTATATTTACATGGTCACAAAAGATGAAAAAGTAATTGTTAATGGAGAAATGCTACAGTATTATGCAGTATTGACCCATCAGTATATTTGAAAATTCATTCAAATAGCCTTTTTTTTTTGTTCCCTTGAGGAAAACCATTAGGCAAATTCTTTTTGTAAGGATAAAAAACAAATTTTTAAAGCAAAATTAAAAAACATTTGTTATTATTGGTTATATATTGTTAATACTGGTACTGTTATCCATACATTAAAAACAACAAATACTACCCAAACTGATTTTTGAATATTGCAAAATCACAAATTTGAAATCATATGCTTTCATTCCAAAAAAAATTATTCAATACTTTTGCAAAACAATTGGCTAAATTTAAGAGACTAACAAAGTGAAAATAGGTAGATGCCAAAGACCTTTAATGGTTACCACCTGAAAAACTTTAACATTGCCAATTGTCACATTGTCAAAAGTTGACTTAATTAGGTAAAAATAAAACTTTTTAAAAAAATAATTTAAATTAACAGAAGTTTGAGTTTAACCAATGGTTTTTAATTAAAAATTTTCTATGGTTTTAGATCAGTGATTCCCAACTGGTAATACGCGTACCAGTAGTGGTACGTGAAGAAATATCAGGTGGTATGCAAGTTGATTATTTTTTGAAGATAATTTTTTTATTTTCAGTTTGTCAATATTTCTATTCCAATTAGTCTTAAATCAGCAGTAAATGAGATCTATGACATAATAAAGAATGTTTTTGCCATTTGTCATATTAAGAAACTTTTGAATCACAGTGAGCAGTGAGTATTGTAGCATGTGCAGCAAGTTTTCACAAAAATTTGTTTATTAATTTTGGCAAAAATGAAGAATAGCATATGCAAAGTTAAATTTGTCTGCTTCAGTCATCTCCAAGCAAAATTATGATCCAAAATATATTAAGTATGCTTTTACCTCAATCGAACACAAAGTGGAAATTCTACCACAGTGTGTGTTTTGCCTAAAAACGCTTTGTAATGTGACCTTGAAGCCTAATTTGCTAAAGCGCCATTTGGAAAGGAATCACCTGAATAAAATGAATGCAGACAAGAGCTACTGTCAGTGATTGGCTGACATCATTAAGCATCAACGTATGGATAAAACAGGCCGAATGCAGCAGAAAAGTGCAGATGTTGCTGCAGCTTCTTTTGAGATTGCTCTATTATTGGCCAAACAAAAACAACTTCATTCTTTTGCAGAGTCTCTTATTTTGTCTGGAGCTAAAATTTTAGTGAAGCAAGTTTTTGGAGAGCAAGCAGTCACAAAGTTAAATGCTGTTTCCCTTTCGGATAATATGATGAAGTGTCAAATTGAGGAAATGTCAGATGATATTGCCAACCAAATACTAGCAGAGATAAAGGAATCAAAGTTTGGATTTGCAGTACTATCTGACAAATCAACAGATATTACCAATTATTGTCAATTACTTGTTTATGTCTGTTATGTGCAGGCGAATATAATGAAAACTGTATTACACTGAATCACAAAGTTTCTACAACTACAAAAGGAAGGATATTTTTGATACCTTGGATAGTTTTTTTTTAAATGGACTAGACTGGAAAAATTTGTTGGGTTTGTTGGGTGTACCACAGACGGCACTCCCTCAAGGCTTGGTTGTAGGTCTGGGTTTCAGTCACATGTTAAAGCTGTTTCGCTAAACGTCTCATCTGTTCACTGTTTTATTAACAGGTTTGCCCTATGCCCAAAAGTGCTGCCTGCACAGTTGTTAGCTTGTTTAAAACAAGTAGTGAAAATTATAAATTTTGTTAAGGCATAAACCTTAAATACCCAGCTTTTTAAGCAGCTGTTTGAAGACCTAAGCTCAAAACATACCAGCCTTCTTTATCATACCAAAGTTTGTTGGCTTTCTTGCGAGAATGCTACTAAATGTCTGTTCAAAATGAAGAACAAGATGCTATTGCTTTTTAAAGAGTTGGGTCACAAGTATTCCAAGGATCTTGAAAACAATGAATTTGTTCAAAGATTAGCATATCCTTTCAGACATTTTTGAAGCTTTCAATATCATGAATCTATTGCTTCAAGAACAAAATGGGACAATTGTAGATTTCGTTTCAAAGCTAGATGCTTTCATTTGAAAATTAGATTTGTGGAAGAGGAACACAGAAAACAATCAACTTGAGATGTTCAAATGTTTGTCATCTTTAAAGATGAAGTGTTCTATTTTTGAAGAAATTGCTAGTCATATTGCATCACTTAAAGAGGAATTGGAACAGTACTTTCCAGAAGCGCCCAGTTATAAATACATAACAAATCCCTTTTCAGTTACTCCACACAACTTGGCTATTGGAACCAGTGAGCAGGAAGAATTAATAGATTTGCAAGAGAATAATGATGCAAAGATAAAACATTGAGAACATCCCTCTATTAACTTCTGGCTTGACATTGCTGCATCATACCCTACACTGGGCTCTTGTACTGCTTCACAGTTGTTAATATTTCCATCAACATGGGAATGTGAGCAAGAATTTTTAACTTTTTTAAACATAAAATTAAAAAGCAAAACCGATTAGTTGCCTCTATGCACGATTTTCAATGTGCTGTCAGCAAATCTACTAAACTGCATATCAATTGTTTGGTGGACAACAAATAAAGTCAAAAATCACATTAAATTATTTTGTGTATCTGGTTTTTATTGTTAAGTCCGTTAAAATTGCTTTTTGTAGGTTTTTAGCGTTACTTTTGAAGTGGTTAGACCTAGAATTGTTTATTCTTTACACCTAAATTTGATTAAAATAAATTAGTGGTACACACATTCAACGCATAATGTTATTTTGGTACACAACAGCAAAAAGGTTGGGAAACACTGTTTTAGATTATCATACAGTTTCAATAAAGAAAATATTTTATGAAAACAAAATTTTATTTAAAAACAAAACATTTTTTGGAACAAAAAGGCCTTTGTCACAGAAAAGTTACACACTTTAAAAAATTTAATTTAGGAAGAGAGGTGATTTTTAAAATCCACTTAAAAATTATAGCAAGCAAAATTACACATTTCATTTATTTTGTAAAATTTTTTATTAAAAAGCTGAACGTTTTCGACTATCATCAGTCCTTATCAAAGCATCTAAAATTGTTTAAAATCATCTAAAAATTTTTTAACCATAAACGACAATTACAATCAATTAAAATATATAAAAAACAACAATTTTCTCAAGTTTATGCTGTCACTGTTATTACTAATTCAGTTTATAGGCAAAGACAATTACACAAAACAACGTCAGAATTCACAGAGAAAAAAGGAGAAAAAAGAGAAAAAATGAGAAAAAATAATAATTTTGCAAATCACATGACTAAAATTAGAAGAGTTGTAGTAAAAAAGACGAGCCATTTTCATACAGTTGTTTATTTAATTTAGGTTGATGTTTTTTAATTATTAACGCTTCGTGAATTTTACAGTCGTAATCTGATGAACATTTCTTTATAACACTGTGTTATAAAGAAATGTTCATCAGATTACGACTGTAAAATTCACGAAGCGTTAATAATTAAAAAACATCAACCTAAATTAAATAAACAACTGTATGAAAATGGCTCGTCTTTTTTACTACAACTCTTCTAATTTTAGTCATGTGATTTGCAAAATTATTATTTTTTCTCATTTTTTCTCTTTTTTCTCCTTTTTTCTCTGTGAATTCTGACGTTGTTTTGTGTAATTGTCTTTGCCTATAAACTGAATTAGTAATAACAGTGACAGCATAAACTTGAGAAAATTGTTGTTTTTTATATATTTTAATTGATTGTAATTGTCGTTTATGGTTAAAAAATTTTTAGATGATTTTAAACAATTTTAGATGCTTTGATAAGGACTGATGATAGTCGAAAACGTTCAGCTTTTTAATAAAAAATTTTACAAAATAAATGAAATGTGTAATTTTGCTTGCTATAATTTTTAAGTGGATTTTAAAAAATTTAATTGCAGACATTTGAATAAATAAATTTTTTATGTTATATTGAAGAGATTCATAAAAACAAGTTATCATTGAGATTGTTGTACAGTACTTCCTCGATTATCTGTACCTCGTTTATCTGGCATTCGATTATCCGTCCATTGGGTCAGATAATAATTTATGATACAACAATGAAGTGTTATTTTCATACAATTTTGCTCAAGACTTGTTAATTGTCATTGTAACCTCACAAAGCTCTTATGTACCAAGACAGATTCAGAACTATTTCAATGAGAGAGGTGGAATAACTTTTTGCAAGTTATTAGTGGACAGTGTCTGTAGTCAAAAAAAATTTAATCCTAGATTTTGAGATGGCTAAACGCAAAAGAATTGTTTTGTCGATTGAAGAAAAACTGAAGGTATGTGAGATGTTTCGAAACAAAATCCCCAAAACTGACATCATGCTAAAGTACAGTATCGGAAAGTCGACTGTCAACGACATTATTAACACATTGACTGCCAAGCCCATTTTCAGAAAATGGTTCCCAGAGGCCATGGTGCAAAAATTTTTTTTTCTGATGTATTTTAACTAAAAATTACTTATATATATCGAAATTTCCTATGTTAGTGCATTTTAGGTATGAAATTTAACTTTTTCCGTGTCAGTCACTAATGTCTGACGCGGCCCCAGATTGAAACGTTTTTGCGCCAGGCCACGTCAGTCATTTTTGGTAGACAGTAATTGCTACACATTTTGCTGTTCTTGAAACCCCCAACTATCAATTCACCGAAAACGTAAAGGATTGCGGTGATTGTTGCTCTTTTACTGTATTTCAGATAGGCTAAATATAGAAATTTTCAAATATGATTAAACAAAAGTTAACTGCTGATGATATAGATATGCTTATGCAAGAATCTGATTTTGACTCTAGTGAATCAGACCATGATGATTCTTGTGATGATGCGAATTGGGATCCGGACCCTCTTTCTAGTGATGGCAGTGATTTTGACTCTGATGAATCAGAAACTGAAGCCGCTGCCATGGACATGGATGACAGCGTCACTGCAGCATCTGACACTAATGGCAGTAGCCTAGATCAATCAGCATCCGAAGATGATGATGACAGTAACGACAGCACAATATTGATCAGTGGCAACTGGACCGATTTTGTTGGAAGGCAGCAGCCCTTTACTTTCAGTGACCAATCTGGTTTGTTGAAAACCCTTGCGCCTAATTGCTCCCCACTGGATGTGTTTTCACTTCTAGTGGATGAAAATGTCATTCATCGTATTGTTGCAGAAACAAACCGGTACGCTGCACAAACAATAGCAAATAGGTCTCTCACCAAATTTGCCCGGTTGAATAAGTGGGTAGATACAGATGAAGTCGAAATAAAAAAGTTTCTCGGCTTAATTTTTTGGATGGGGCTTGTTAGACTAAACTCTCTTGAAAAATACTGGTCAACGAATCCTCTCTTTCAGCAAACTGTTCCTTGCGCAACCATGTCTCGCAATCGCTTCCAGTTACTTTTGAGTATGCTACATTTCAGCGACAATGAAACTTCGGAAAGTGGTGATCGTTTAGCCAAAATACAACCATTGATAGATATGCTGCAAAAAAACTTTCAAAGTTTGTTTCGTCCAGAAGAAGATGTTGTTATAGATGAGACTTTAGTGCCATGGCGAGGACGCTTGACCTTCAGGCAATACATCCCAAACAAAACGCATCGCTATGGAGTCAAACTTTTCAAACTTTGCTCAATGGTTGGGTATACATGGGCTCTGAAGGTCTATTCTGGCAAATCCCAAACTGGAGAGCGTGAAATTGGGCTGGCTAAAAATGTTTGCATCGAGCTGATGAAAGACCTGATAGGTCAAGGTCGTACATTATATGTAGACAATTTTTATACTAGCTATGAGCTAGCAAACTACTGCCTGCAAAAACAGACCCATCTTGTTGGAACCCTTCGTGCAAACAAGAAACACATTCCGAAAGAAGTTTTGCAAGCAAAGCTAAAACGAGGTGAAATGGTTGCTAAAGAAGACCAACAAGGAGTGGTTATTTTGAAGTGGAGAGACACTCGTGACGTCCGTGTTTTGTCAACAAAGCATGCACCAGTTATGAAGCCAATCACACAACGCGCTCCACGTGCTGCTTCATCAGACGCAGTTGGACAAAGAAGACGACGCCAAAGAGCTACCGAAAAACCACTTGCTATCTTGGAATACAACAAAGGCAAAGGTGGAATCGATCTTTCGGACCAAATGGCGTCATACACTACTACCCTTAGGAAGGGGGTCAAATGGTACCGAAAGCTAGCAACCGAACTATTGCTGGGGATGTCGGTTGTAAATGCTTGGGTGGTCTATAAAGAAGTGACCAAAACAAAAATAAAAATTTCTAAGTTCAAGGAACTGCTCGTGGAGCAACTGTTATCAAATGCCGGTGTTGTCACACCTTCAATTTCAGGTTCTTCTGCACCACATCACCATCTGGTTGAGCGTACAGGAGCCCTTGGAAAAAAAATTAGACGAGCATGTGCCTCCTGTTACGCAAAGGCGAAGCAAGAAGGTGGCCGTGATGGGGCAAGAAAGAACTCTTCAAAATCATACACATATTGTGATTTGTGCCCTGGACAACCACAGATGTGCCAAAAATGCTTCAATGAACTTCACAAATGAACAGACGTGATATTCACATTTACGTTGTTGTCGCTTTTTGTTGTATTTCTTTCAAATAAACAAAATTTGCTAAAATTTGTGTGTCGGTTTATAACTTTTTTATTTTTTGCACTTTGCTAAAACCAAAGCTACCAAAATATTCCTCAGAGGCCACGCTATCAAACCTCCATTCAATTTGTACGTACTGTCACCCATAAGTGAGAGACGTGGCCTAGACGGAAAATTCGAGTGTCACCCACATATGACTGACGGTGATCGTAATGAAACATTACGTGTCACCCATATATGACTGACATGGCAGTCAAAGTGTTAAGAAAGAAGAAAACTTAAAGAATTTCAAAATGGGAAAGAGCGAATTGGGAATATCAAACTCTGCAAAGGCAACCAAAACCATGAAAGGAGGAATGTATCAAAAATTGGACAGTGCTCTTTATCTGTGGTTTCGGCAACAGCGTGAAAAGGGGACTCCAGTCACAGGACCAATTCTTCTAGAAAAGGCTACTGAATTTCACAAACTTCTCTATGCTGACAGTTCTACGCAGTTTAACGCAAGTTATGGTTTCCAATGGCGCTTTTGTAAGCGCTTTGGAATCAAAAGCCTTGCCATATCAGGAGAAAAAGTAAGTGCAGATGTTATTTCCGCTGACGATTTTGTTAATTCTTTCAGTAAAATTACTGATGGTTACTCCTTAGACCAAGTTTTTAATTGTGATGAGACCGGTCTCTATTACAAAATGCTCCCTGGACGCACTTTGACGACAATTCACAATGATCCATCTGATACCAAAAAAGTTAAAGAGCGTGTTACCATAAACGCTTGTTCTAACGCAAGTGGCTCCATCAAACTGCCTCTGCTGTTTATCGGCAAAGCAAAAAATCCCCGTTGCTTTCACGGAATCGACAAATCGACATTGCCTGTTGTGTATCGAAGCCAGAAAAATACTTGGATTAACACAGTCATATTTAATGATTGGTTTCAAAATTATTTTGTACCTGATGTCAAAAAAAAATTAACTGAGATAGACAGGAACCAAAAGCACTTTTACTCCTAGATAACTGCTCAGCTCACCCTAATGAGGATGAACTAGCATCCAGTGATGGTCTGATTGTTGCAAAGTTTTTACCACCAAATGTCACGTCGTCAATACAACCCATGGATCAGGGTGTTTTAGAATGCCTAAAGAGAATCTACCGCAAGTCCATCCTGAAAGATTTGATTTCACAGACCGAGGATGATATGCTTGAATTTCTTAAAAAAATTGATATTCTGAAGGTTGTAGAAAATATATCATATGCATGGGAGCAAATAAGACCAGAAACTTTAAGAAAATCTTGGCGAAAACTCATTCCACTTGAAGAATTTTCTCTGGAGAAAAGTGCAGTGTGTTCAGAGACAGAGAGTATACTGAATGACAATTTTGTGAAACAATTTGCTGCATTAAACATCGTATTAGCTCCTTCTGATATTAACTAATGGTTTCAAAATGATGGTCCAGGTTATGAACACATGGATGAACAGGGGATAGTGGATCTTGTCACAGCACCAGCAGAGGATATGCGTGATGAAGAAGATGCAGATGAAAATGCCGAACTTTCAAACTGAAAGGAACAATGCCCAGTGTCTCACGCAGATGCCATGCGAATGTTTGATGATTGCTTGACGTGGCTACGTTTTCAACAGGAAGCAACAGTTTCAAACACTTCAACGTTAGTACGACTTCGCGAGTTGGCTGCCGAAAAACGTGAATCTTCGCGAAGACAATCCAAAATTGATTCATTTTTTAGGCCTGTTGTTGCAAGTGATGCTAATGATGATACAGTATTTTAGAATTAAATAAATGCACTAACTAACACTTTTCCAGTTAATGTGGGGCAATAGATAGCCCTACTGTAATTTTAACGATCACGCAAATTTACATTGCTTTCAATAAAAAAGTACTGAGATCCCTCAATGCGGTACATTATTTGATGTTGAACCTCGTTTAAGTTTTGGTGCATTCGAATCTGCTTCTTGCTGCGTTGTTTTGGTTTAAATAAAGGAATTCAATTATGCGGTTTTTTTACTTATCCATTCAGGTTTTGAAGAAATGCTGTCCCGACTAGACCGGATAATCGAGGAAGTACTGTATTTGGATTTAGATTTTGAAGTATACTAAATTTTTGACACAAAATTTTGAGATCGTTCAAAACTGTTTTGCTAAAAACAAAAAGCTGAATCTATTTATGTTGCATGTTGTTGATATTAATTAGCATTAGATTAATCAACGAGCAAACGCAATTTAATATAAAAACTACACCATTCTAATTAGATAAGTTTGTTTTTACAACATAATTTTAAGTCATTAAATTATTTAATCTATGGTAAATACCAAAATAAAACTTGAAAGAACAAATTATAACTATTTAGACCAACCTAAATAGAACAAATACTACAAAAAATTCTATATTTATAAAACTTGAAAAGTATTTCAAAAGCAAACTTTTCCAATATAGCTTATGCTATTTTCAAACCTGTAAGCATGATAAAATAAGCATAAAAGCTGCTATTCCATACAGGTTCACTTTAATCCAATCTGCAAATAGAGTTATGCATCCCCTTGTGTAAATTAAATTAGCTTGGTGTAAGACCTGCAAATTCCATTGTTAAATGAAGCAATAATGTGAAAAACTATAAGTATATGTTTATTTAATGAAAGTATAAAAAAACTTTGGCAAAATTAGAATCTAAGACAAAAAATCTGAACACTGAGAATGGAATTAATTTAAGGGTGCAATTATCCTAAAAAAATTTTTTATCAAATAGAAATGTAGGAAATTTTATTAGGATTCTAAATATATTTGAATTTTAATTCAATTCCAAGTCTTTTCCACATAAAACTGCATTTTTTGAAAGCCACCTAACTTTTTTGAAAATTTTGCAGTAAAAAAAATCTATTGTAGGCCTATAATAAAGAAAGGCTCAACAACACCTGAAACTCCAAATCCCTTGCAAAGTTTTAAATAACTTTAGTGTTTTTCAGTGGCAGTATCAAATCTTAATATTTGTAAGTGAAAATACTGACAATACTTACTTGTAAGGCTTTAGTCTAATTTTTGTCTAAATTATAACTTGTCTTTTAAAGCTGATTTACTTAAAAGCGAAGGTTTTAGATACAAAAATTAACTCTTTCAATTTATTTCTCATCCAAACTGTCTAAAATTTGATATCAATAATTGCCATTATGTTCTTAATCAACCAATGAGAGTTTTAAAAAAATTTTTTGTGTTTCAAAATTTATGAGCAAAATTTTGCTAATTTTAAGATATTTTTGCAAGTTTTTTTTTGATTTTTTTTCAAAGAAAATTTTTGTCAAAATCAAAAATCTCATAGCTGTTGAATTATGTAATGGCTTTATTAACAAATGAAATTTCAATTGCATATTCCATGTTGATGTAGTGTTATTTAGTAATACACCCAAAAAAATTTTTTTAATTTTTGGCTCCATTCAAGATTAATTTTTTTCTTACATAAATATATTATTCAAAAACAAAGGCAAATTTTGTTATCATTTTTTTATAACCTTTCAAAAAATCTATAACATGATGGAGGTAAAGTAATTGATTTATTATTATTTTTTATTTTATTTTTATTTCTATATTTATCCTCCTGATTCACAGGAAAGCAACGGAGGGACTAATAGATAGGGTCTTTTCCAAGGGCAGAACAAAAATTACTCAAGTAGGTTGAGTATAAAACTTGCACCCTTAACCTGAGCTATATATTACTAATTAATAGTTAGTTCAAATAGTCTTAAATAAAAATATCTTACTTAGTAAAACTTTAACTTAAATAAATGCTATGTATTTTGCATGAATGTCACACTTCATTTTAATTTTACATTCACAAACCTATAATTGATTTTCAGTCTTGCAGTAGTTTCTCAGTTTTTGATTATGACATCATCTTCTCCATTGTTACATTGTGATTGTATAATTAGTATGCCACCCCCTAATTAATTTATTTTGTCTACAAGTTGTTTTAAAAGTAATTATAAAGTCATTTTACTGTTTAATTTAAAGCACATTGATTGACTGAAGTTTTTAAGCCATTTGCAAAAAACAATGCAGCAGTGATGACATCATTTTTAATATTATAGTGATGTAAAGCATATTCCATTTTGTAAGTTACATAAGCTATTTCCTGCTTTGTCATATGATTGTATTCCTGACATCATAAACTGCTTTATCCTACATAATAAGTAATTAAGAATTCTTCTTTGTTTCAGTATATTAGCTTACTAGCTTGCAATTTTTGCTGATTCATATATATATATATAGCTTGTAGTTTGTTTATCATTTATTCTAGCTGAATAGTTTAAGTTAAAGTAGTTGAAAAGTGTTTGTATTTTGGTTGCCTGGATGGAATTGTTTAAGTCAGGGGTGTGCAATTTTTTTAATGGCAGGCCAAATACCAATAAGCACAAAATTGTGCGGGCCATACCTTTAAATAGGATAATATTTTATGAACTATTGCTATTGCCAGAGCTAAAAATAAAACTGCAATAATATCAAAAACAGTAACACCAGTATTATTTTAAAAAAATCGTTTAGTTAAAAAACAAAAAGACGTAACTGTATAATCAGAGCATAGCAGTATGATTTAATCCTTGTAAAAACGATTCAGTGAGAAATACGCAGCTGGCTTTTTTTCTGAACCACTTTATTCAAATTTACTTTAATTGAGGTGGTGGCAACTCTAAGTCCATTTTCTAAGTGTTTGTCTGTCATTACTGATTGATAAAGAGATTTCATCCAACTGTAAAACAAGATATTTCCATAAAAATCACCAGGATTTATTTCCACATACTTGGCCTTCAGGTCAGTCCTCTCCTGAAGATCAATCAGTTCCATTTGGATATCAGTGGGGGCTTTATCAATGTCTGTGAAATGGTGAAGAAAATATTTCAAATAAATGTTCATGGGATTTGAAATCTTTGAAGCAAGCCAAAAATCCATTAAACAATTTTTCAAGTTGATCTGCAAATTCGGTTTTCTTCTCTTGGTGCATTCCCATTTCTTTTAAAGTTGGAAAGTGAGAGAGATTTGCATTCTGTATGTGTGTGTGCCAAAGTCTCAACTTGTTCATAAAGCCTTTTATGTGCCCATATATTTCACTTGCATATTGGGCTTTTCGTTGCAGCCTTGAATTGAGTTCATTCATGTAAGTAGTAATATCAACCAAAAAAGCTAAATCACACAACCAACTTTTGTCTTCCATTACAGCCATTGGTCACCCATTATTTTTTAAAAATAGTGTGACTTCTTTTTGCAGTTCGTAAAATCGTTGCAACATACTACCCTTGCTTAGCTAACACACCTTGGAAAAGTAAGCTAGATCTTGATGTTCAGTGTCGAGATCATCCAGAAACTTTTGGAACTGCTGGTGGTTGAGTCCTTGAGCTCGAATAAAATTTACTGCCTTAATGACCAGGCCCATGACATGTTTGAATTTTAAGGATTTTGCAAATAGATTTTGTTGATAAATGATACAGTGAAAAATTGCTATATTGTCACTGATATTTTTATCTTTCATAGCAGATTTTAAGAGACCTACAAATCTAATGCCAATTTCAGACATGGCTCAAGCATTATCAGTTGCGATTCTGCATAAAGTGGATAGGTCCAAACCAAACTTATCAAAAGCATTGAACTTCAGAAAAGATATGAGCACCAGTTGTAGTATCCTTCATACACTGTAGTGACAAGAGTTCTTTAGTTTCATTCAACTCCTTGTCCACTCCTTTTATAAATATAGCCAACTGTTCTGTGTCCTTTACATCAGTGCTTTTATCAATTGCAAAGCTCCTTGATACGAAGTTTGTCACTTTGTCTTTAAGAGAGTCACAAATATCACCACCAAGTTTATCAATGTGATTTGCCATAGTCCAATGCAATAAACTTATTTTCTCGAACTCCTGTACTATTTTAGAACACATTTCTTCTGCGACATCAGTATGGCATTTTTTCACAAAATCACCATCAGAATATGGCTTCATAGTTTGAGCTATTCTCTGTGCAATTAAGAAACTACATTGGACTGTTTTTTCATAATCAGTATGCATTTTTTGAAACATAAAACACTGGCTCTTCAATTCTTCCTTTAAGTGCTTAACTTTCAGCTCTTGGTCATGTCCTTTTAGCTTTCCATAAGCACCATCAGCATGTTTTGAGTCATAATGTTGTTTAATGTTGTACTCTTTATTAACATTTACAGTTTGATTGCAAATCAAACACAAGGGCCTATTGTCTGCATTTTTGATGAAAAATATTCAGAAGTCCATTTTTCATTAAATTTTCACATCTCTTCCTCTATTTTCCTCTTTCTTGTCTGTTTCAAATTTGCAGAACTTGCCATTGCAGAGTGATGAATTAATTGAAGCCAAGGTTTAAATTTGCTAAACTCTTTATATAGGTTGATTAGAATTAGACAAAATCAACAGATATGCTGAAACCAAAATTCACAAAATTAAAAAATTAGCTACCACTTGATTCGCTAGCACAACTATCAACCACAAATTTGCTATGCGCTAATTCCTCAAGCCACGAATAAATGAATCTAAACTAAAGATTAGCAAATTGCCAAAAGGACAAATCTCTCCAATTAACTAATAATTTTCTTCATTGTATTTACACAAATCTCACTAGATTCTAAAATTTTTTCCAAGAGGCAAGAAGAACAAAAATAGAGCAAAATTAACCAATTACAATACATGGAATATTCTAGCAAAAACACATACAATAGTATTTGTCTATAACATCACAAATGCACAATATTTAGCTAAAAAACTTGTTTCTTTATTATCTTTGCTGCACAGCGAGCAGCATTCAATTTAAATATATTCTTGCAAAGCAGTTAACTTTTAAATTATTTAACTTTATCAATTTAAGACTTCACTCATGAAATTATAATCACTATATTCATTGCAATAACTTAAAGATATCTTAAATATTACTCAATTTATTGAATTATCAAATTGAGAGCACTGTATTTATAACATTAACTTATAAAGATAGTTATAATATTCATTCTAATCTGAACCAAAACACTTTATTTGTGACATTGATTTTATCAAGCACCTCAAAAAAACATGTAAAATGTTTGCCAGCCACACTCTATTCAAAATCCACAAGCCTCTACAGGCTGCACAATTTCTGAATGCAAGCCACATCTGACTCACAGGCCACAGTTTGCACACCCCTGGTTTAAGTGTTTAAGTAGTCAAGGGTCAGGTTGACACCTTGAAAGTAATTCTATAGTGAGATAAAATTGTTTGGATAAACTAGTAAGTATAATACTAGTTATCAAGGTGCTAATTTATTCTTAAAGTAGTCAACACAATGTTCTTGAGTAATTATTTGCAGTTGTTGATGCTTTAAATCACTTTGAAGTTTTGTGAAGCTTGAGAGTCAAGTTTAACAAGAGTTGATCAAGTTTGTTGATTTTTTAAATAATATATATTTATAGTTTGAAACTGTAGTTTCTTGCTATCTGTTGAGAGAAGTTTTCAAAAGAATTTAATCATGTTTAACCAGAATCAACTGTATTAAAAACTTTAGTCCCACAGCTAACTATTTCTTGAGATGGTATAAAAAAATAATAATAAACACAGCTTTGCTTCAGTACAGGTATTCAGGTTAACTAGTTCAACTAGTCCTTTTGGATTCCTGAGTAAAGTTGTGACAATGAAGCATGTGTTTTGCGTAAAACTTTTATTAATAATGCATACCTAATCAATAGTAGTAGTTAAGAGTTATGAGTTCAATAAAATTTGAGAAACTAATTTCAAGTTGTAGGATAGACGGCACTAAAAAATATCATCTGTGGCATTGTGCATTATGCATGCAAACCGGAGCTCACTGCCTGATCATGGTTTCAAGTTTTAAACTCTCATAAGGGACAGTCTGCTAACTAAGATTTGTTGCAGAGCTGATCATAAAAGAAGATTCTTTTCTAACTCTTAAACTCTGCTTCCATCACTGATGAGAGTTTAAAAGCCAAAATCATGGTTGGGCAATGAGCTCAGGTTTGGCATGTGTGATGCACACTAAAAAGTACCATCTGTCCTACAACTCAATATATTTCTAGCATCTGGTCATCAAGATGTGTGATGCACTACAATGAAAACAATGCACTACCAGCGTAACTGCAATGCACTGCTAAGCCACAAGGGCATACTAGCAGCAGAAAATCACAAGCAAAAAGTTGTGCTAGCTATTTAAGTTTTCAACTGTTTCAGCTGCAGTCAACAAGCTGTATTGTCCTGACAAGTCCTAACAAGGATGAAACAGGTCTGTAGGCAATTGATTGTTAATTGACTTGACCATTCTTACTTAATGTGTGATGCACATTGCTGCTTCAATCAGTGCAATTATGCATCTGATAGAGGCCACAAATTTAAAAAATATATTTCCATGTCATTAATAAAAATGAAAAAGGCCAAAATTGTAAATAGATAATTCCAAATTATCAATAAAGCAATCATAATTAAATTTTTTAAATACTGAAAGTGTAGATGTGCTTATTGAATTGGTTTTTTCTTGTTGTTTATTTTTGCATGCCACTATTAAACACTGAAAGTGTAAACATGCTTATTGAATTGGTTTTTTCTTGTTTATTTTTGCATGTCAATAGAATAGTGATTACTTGTATTGCTCAAAACACACATTGAAAAATTGCATCAGAGATATCATTTGTAATTAAATGATTAATAATGGAACTAGATTAATCCACTACTTGAGTATGCTTATTAATGAGCAAAAAAGCAACATTATTTAAAAGTATATTTAGTACAAACATGCATCTTCTGAATGGTTCTTATGATCAATGTTGATGTTAACCCTTTGAACGTCAATGTACCAATTTTGGTACATCGCCAATTCATGACTGAAATGCAAATGAGCCAATTTTGGTACATACCTTTTTAGAAGAAGTTTTCAGGTAGATATGACAAATCCTTTTTGATATTTTTAATGAATTCACTTTCCTTTTTTAAAAAAAATTTCCTTTTCAAAATAAAATGTTAATTTTAAAAAAAATCAATTACACAAAAAATCCATTTTGATGTTTAGAAAAATAAAATGTTACTTTTAAAGGAAGTTCAAATCTGCCCATTTTTTAATAAAATAAGGGGCATTCTGTTGCTATTGCTCGAAAATTAAAGGGACGTTCAAAAGGTTAAAGTCTTCAAAAATGTAATATTTATGCAGGTCCAATTGAATTAGTTTATCATCAAAAGACAAAATAAAGTTTGTGAAATTACTTTTAGGGTGAAATTTCCTTTGTTTTAAAATCAAAAATTTAAACCCAAATATTTTTGCAGTTACATTTAAAAACATTTTTTCTATGATTGTTGAATACTTATTGAAAATGTAAACTCTTACACCTTCAGCAGTTGTTCAATAGTTTGGATGTTCCACCAAATGATATCGAATTGAAGAAAGGTTAACTATTATAAAGTTTTTGATTTTGATTTTATTCAAGTAAATTCAAAGTTTGTAATAATTCATGATTTCAGGCATGAAAAATTTTGTTCATTGAGCTAATATTAACAGGTATTGTAAAAAAGCTTTTTTTTTCAGAAATTGAAAGTTGACTGCTTGGTTTCATAAATCTTACATTGCTTGAAGTCATCAGTTAGTAGATCCTCAAGAGGCTTATCTATGCCTGCGTTGAGCCATTAATCGATCCACTGCTCCCTAAAGAGCAGGCTGGGTTCCAATGTGGGAAGTCAACTGTAGATCAAGTTGTTGTGCTAACCAAGAACATCGAGGATTTTTTTGAGGCTAAAAAGAAGGCCAGTGCCATACCTGTTAATCTGACAGCTGCTTATGACACTATCTGGCACCATAACCTTACCTGCAAGCTGCTGAAACTTCTTCCGAATAAGCATATAGTCAGAATGATTATGGAGCTTGTCCAAAATCGAAGTTTTGCCCTTACTACGGGTGACAGCAAGCAAAGCAGGCTACACCATCTTAAAAATAAAAGAGAGCAACTGTCAAGCAATTATTCTGAATTGCTTCTGCAGATGCCAAGATATTGCTATCCAGTTCAAATTTTATATTATACGTAGTTTTTTATTTTTTTTGGAGATATGACCAAAATCTAGCGCTGCCTACCAAGACAACCAAATAGAAGAAAGTGCTGTGAAGTGTCTTTTTCATGGACAAAATAATGTGAGTTGATTTTGAACTGCTACCATGTCAATCACATTTGCCACTAATCACAACACTTTTGCCCACTTTGCCACACCATTAACTTTTTATAACAAGCACTTTTAGACACATGATTTAAACTTTTAAAGAGAAGGAGGATGAAAAGGTTGATGCTAAGGTGTTTCTGGTGCAAATGTTTTAAAATACACATATAAAATTGAAAAAACAAAAAATTAAAAGTAAAACTGAAAAGCAAGAAATTTTTGTATGTAAAGTTGAAGAAATAAAATTATGACAAGTTTTGACCTATAAAACTCAGTAAAAAGACTCCTAAACAACCAAAACTAATGCTGTGAAGTTTCATAATTTAACAGCTATTACATTGAACAATTAACATTGAAGAATTAGCTAAAATATTTTTATTACATTGAACAACTCGTTTCTACCACTCAACACAAGGCTTTCAGATTCTTTTTGGCTGATTATTACTTCTTCTGGCTTTTGCAGCAACACACAGCCATATATACGATGAGTAGCGCATTTTCTTGGGCATTGTTACAAAAACATTACACATTAAAAGGTTTTTCAAGAAGTTCTAACAATGAAAACTCAGCAGTTTTTATCTGTGCAACGAAATGAAGCCAGAATAGTGACTTGCTTGGCAAATCAGACCAAATTGCCAACACCAATACATTGGCTGCCTGGTATTAATGAATTAATCAAAGAAAACAAAGCAAAAAAGTAATACTAATACAAAGCCAATCAAACCATTTAAAAATCATAAAAAATCAACCAAGTTTGGAAAAAGAAAGAAAAGTCAATCATAAAGAGATAGAATGAATCAGTTTGAATAAGGTAAATAAAACAGTTAAAAAAACCAATGGTTTTAAAGATGCAAGAATATTTTAAATCAATCATCTAAAAAAATGCAGTGTGGGAAAAAGATGAGAAAAACATTGTTGTAATGATGAGATTCAGTGGTAAAAATAGGATGCTGAACTGGAGGTGGCACAGGTGGTGTGGAAGTATTCAAGCTTAAGATGTGGAAGTTTTTTTTAAGAAGAAGGAACAAGGAATCAGATTACCAATGAGAATATCTGAAACAACAAATGAAAAAATCTGAAGAAACAAAGGCTAGAACAGTGGTTCTTAACCTTTGCTAAACTCCCAAACCCTTACCTTATTCTGCAAGCTTTTGTTGAACCCTAAATTTTTGCTCAGTTACATAAACAAAAATCAAGTACATTGAATTGTAATACATTTCTATATCAATGCAACTTTTGTTATTGTTTTCGATGACTAATTGTGAAATTCGAGCCTTTGTCATGGTAACAACAATTGTAATCTCATTTTCGCATGCAAGCAGCCTGTTTTGCTTTTTTGCTTTAACATCCATCAGAATAAAAAATGCATGCTTCCATAAATAAGTGGTGAAAATGGCATGAGAACCTCAAGGGCAACTTTAGCAATAAGAAGATAACTTTCGATTTGTTGGCACCAAAATGTTTGAAGATTTGTTGTGTTGAAGTCGCATTTTTTAACCTCGCTTTCTTGAAGCTCAATAATGTCATCTTTGTATGGACTGTTTATATCTGCTGTTGTTGTATCATAAGAAAATGGCTAACATACGCGTGCAGGATATTGCATTGTTCAGGAAAGTAGTTTTCAAATGATCTTTGCAATTGAATACTGGCAGAAGCCTTTGAAGTTCATTACAACTTACTTTGTCATTAATTGCAGAACTGTTACTTACTACCTCATCCAAAAGTGGAAAGTTAGGAAAGTTGTTATTTTCCAACTGTTGTTGCCATAGTTTTAATTTCCTTTGAAAAGCACTCATTTTCTCTTCAGCTTCTGTTACATTTTTACCACCTCCTTGCATTTGGCAACTTAGCTGATTGAGGGCACCAAAGATGTCAGCCAAAAATGCCAAAGTAAGGATAAAACTTAAGTCCTCAAAGTGTTTTGGATGCCGATGGTTGTGACTTTTCAAAAGCTCCAATAATTCAGCACACAAAGCAAAAACACAATTCATCACTTTCCCCATGATAGCCATCGTACTTCAATGTGATACAAAAGGACTTTGAATTTTGAGTCCATTTCTTTGCACAGCTGCATAAAAATGCAATGATTCAAAGCCTGACCCCTCACAAAATTAACCGTTTCAACAACAATTTTGAGAACATCAGCAAGTGACAAAGGTAGCATTCTAAATACAAGTGCAACATGCAATGTGTGAATGCAATGTGTGGAGCAAGACTTTTAATTAAGCCTCTTAAATCAGACTTGCATCGCAGGAGCCCCATCAGTGCACACAGCAGAAACCATATTCCAAGAAAGACCATTGCTGTAAAGAAGTCATTCAAACTATTTTTCCCATCAATAGCCTTTGCAGTTGTTATAAGTTGTTTACAAAAGAGAAACTCTTCTTTAATTTCTTGTCCTTTAACGTAATGTACAAATGCAATAAGCTGGTTTAAATTAGCAACATCGGTGGTTTTATCAAGTTGTGCACTGAACTTTGCTGGGCTAGCTTTCAAATCTTCTACTACCTGACTTAGAATGTCCTCATAGATGTCATTTATTTGGCTTTTAACAAAGTCATTTGAGAGTGGTACTAAAAAAAGCTTGTTTTCAGCTTCTTTTCCCAGCATAATCCTGGCCAACTGCATTGCAGCTGGCTTGACAAGTGTCTAACCAATAATATGCAGTTTTCCTTGTTTTGCAATTAGGTATGCCACTTCATACGATGCTGTGAGAATCGGTTTATCCACTGGGAACAAAATCATAAGATGTTAATGGTAGCATTCACATCAAATCTTGCCCTCTTCTGCTTTAATTGATTAAGTGTGGTGTCCTTATATTTCCCTGTACTGTAAACTTTTGTAAAATGTTCTCATAATTTAGCTGGTACTAGGTTGGAATTGCTCAACTTAATATTGCAAAGCATGCATTGAGGGTACTGAGTTTCATCATTATTTGTTGCACAAGTGAAGCAGTACTGCACATAATTCTCTGACTACTTTCTTTTTTTTGGTAGGCATGTTAAAGTAAAGTTACAGATAGACTTAAAATAACAAAAAATATTTTTTAGACCTAAAATAATTATTATTAAATGATGATTCTTATTCTAAAACACTTAAAAATATTTTTTAGACCTAAAATAGTTCTTAAATTATGATTCTCAATTCTGAAACATTTAATAACATTTTTAGTCCTAAAATAATTCACAGATAGTTTCTTCTAGTTTTAAATAATAATGAAAACAGTAACAGTTATTAAGCCATTTCAAATGCCCTTATTGACCTAATTCAACTCCAACAGCTACAATGCAACTTATCCCAGAAGTTAATAAGCTTTATAAAGCACAGTTCAATTATATTTTGCCAGTTGCTACACTGCAATTTTTACTGCTTTAATTGGCAAAATAACTAAATCTTCAATTTTGCTACTGATACCTTTAAACTTAAAGGCACATTTGACGCTACACTGCAATTTTTACTGCTTTAATTGGCAAAATAACTAAATCTTCAATTTTGCTACTGATACCTTTAAACTTAAAGGCACATTTGGATAATTTGCCCATTGTAAAGACAATGAAAACAATAACCTTTGTGAACGATAATAGACCATCAAGTGTTGTACGGCTACATACCACAGATTCAGTGTCAATATTAAAAGTATACTAACAGTCAGTGTCAAATTAATCTATTTTCTTTGTTGTTTTTGATAGTAACTACCTTTAGGCTGGGCAAAATTTTCAAAAAAAAATCTTTCAGGGGACATTTGCACTGAACCTCTGAAACAGCTTTGTTGAACCCTGGTTAAAAACCACTGGGCTAGAAGATACAAACACAATGTAGAAAAAGGACAAAGATAGTATTGGTAAAAGAATGTTAAACAAGAAAAGTTTAAAAAGAGGTTTATAGATGTGGCTAAAAGCAATATGCAAGAAGTTGGTCTAAAGATCTATGTTGATTTTCTCAAACAATTCATAAAAAGAGAAGTACAAAGAAGATTGATTTCTTATTTTAATACTACTTAGCTAAACTTATAAAATACAGTAAACTTTAAATAACAAACAATACATACACTTAATTTCCTAACACCAAAACCACATTGAGCATTTTTGGTAATACCGGCTTCACGTAAACAACAAGAAAAAGGAACTCCACAAGCTTCAATTGGTACAAATGGAACTCCATTGATTAAAACATTTGAAGAACAGTTAAAGTAAATATTATTATCCCAATCACTAGGACCATGAGAGCCACCACAGCACATCAACTGAAATAGAAAACACATTTAAGTGAAACAAATTAAATATTGCTATACATACAACAAATGGAATAATAGCAGTTGCCTTTATGCTTGCAAAAGCATTTTTATGTAATTAATGCAAGAAATTAGCATACATATCTTTTCAGTCAATAAATTTTTAAAGATTTTACTTTTTGTGCTTTAAATTTCTTACAAGTAAATTTCTTACAAGTAAATTAAACTTCTTATGCGTAAGATTACAAGTAAATTAGTAAATTTCTTAAGCTTTTGGAGCTATCAAAGAGCACTCTTTCTCATTGCAGTAATGGTGTGTGGTTAAATAAGCTAGTGGCATTGCAAGTTATCTTTTTTACCCTTTTTAGGCATTTGCCAATGCTTAAGATTATGACTTATAAGATTAATAACTATTGAAATCAATGATGTAAAAAATGCACAAAAGGTGATTTAGATTTTTTAATTACACTAGTTTTTGCAGGTTTAAAAAAATCATTTCTTTAATCTTAATAAACAATTCCTAGCATATTAATTACATTTCTTATGACAACTTCTTAAAATTTGACATCAGACTGTTAAGTTTTAGCACACTAAGCAAACCTTAATAGAGCAATACTTACATTGTTAAGATGGTTACATAATAAATGTATTTGTCACTATTGGTCACAGCAACATAATATTTCAAAAATATTTTTATCTATATCCAAGTTAAAAACAGAGTTCTAAACAACTCCATACTGTATTTTTGAATACTAAAAATTTTGGTATAACTTTAGCCAAAATTTTTTTTTAATTTTGAGTTTCAAGGTTTCCTAAAATTTTTCAATACGTAAAAATGGTTAAAATAAAATAGTAGTCATAGTTTTGTGCACTTAAAGTCAAGGATATAAAAAAACAAATTATTTTACTTCTGTCTGAAAAAGGTGCCAATAAAATGATATAATCATTACTTACATAATTTTGAGTGAAATCTATTAAATCTTGCAGGTCAGGATCATCTCTATATGAACGAATTGTTGAATTTACAAACAATCCAAATTGGTATTCCATCCAAGAACTAGATGCAAAACCAGTGATTGCTAGAGATAATTCAAGAAGAAAAAGAAGACCCAAACATACATAAAACTACAAATACAAATAATTTTTTTATCACTTAATTAACACGTTTCTTGTGAAATGTGGCAACTGCATTTTTCCTCTACTGTGGGGTATTCAAAAAATAAATATTTTAAAAACTTAAATGTGAGTCACATATGGTACACATTGCAGTAAATGGAAGTGAGATGTGAGCTACATGTGGTACACATCGTGTGGTACACACAGAAATGTGTTAATAGCCTACATATTGTTACCACTTTGCATTTAATAAAATAAACAATATTGTAAACATAGCTTTACATTTTTTAAATAAGTATATTGTATATAGAAATTCCAAGTAAAACTTCTAAAAGCCTAACTTAAATGAAATAAAGAGGAATTACAACAAATTAATAAATAGTTTTTTTGCAAAATAGTTTGCCATAATTTTTGTTTAATTTTTAGTCTACTTTAAATTTGTTAACTTAACTTGGAACCAAACTGCTTTGGAAAGCAATCATTTACACTTAAAATGAGCAAAAGCACAAGCTTAGGTCTTAGGTTGTTTCACAGTCTAAAATCTAAAAAGTTCTCTTTCTATAAATGAAAAATGTGTACAGTAAATACAAAAAAAATCAATTAAACCAAAAGTAATGCTTATGTTGTAAATTTTGCAAATAATTGTTTATTCCAACCATTTATCTATAAACGTTCACTTACAATAATCTTCAATTTGCAGTTGCAACAATAATTAATTATGTTTTTGTAAAAAAACTGATTTGTGAGTCTAATCTGTTTCATTTGCATAAGTAATTACAGAGTTAGATGAGCTTGTGTATATACATGATTAAGTGGATGTAATTTGTCATGGATATAATTTGTCATGTTTTCATCATTTTTTTTAAGAATGAAGAGTTGGTCAGCATTAGTGTTTGGTGTTTTAATTTGTAAAAAACTAATTTTTTTTTTTAATCAAATCAAAAGTCTTTCTTCTTTTGTAAGAGCGATCTGTCCTGACAGGTATATAGTCAAAAACGTTTAATGCTTTGTGGCATTGATTCAATTTTGATCTTTGAATTGTTGTGAAGTCTGTTTGTATGTTTTAATGAGTATTTGTAGTTTTTTGTTTCATTGCAAATACCATTTACACTTAATTAAAAAACTTTGAAAAAGTTTTTTGGTGATTTGGTGTTTGCTCATATAGTTGTTGTAGTTAATTATGTTTAGTAAATAAAAATCCTGTAATTGCATTAGATGTTATTGTTTTATAATAAGTTACTGGAAAATGTTACAATTTGATCTGGGATTTGATGTAGGTCAGCTTTTAATGCAGCATCTTTGCCAAGTACCTGAATGTGGACTTTTTACACTGTGTGACGCGTTCAACAGCAATGATTAGTGCATAATTTTTTTTGATGACAATAAATTAGTGTTTTTTTTACTTTCTTTTTAGAAGTTACATTATTGCTAAGTTATAAGGCAGAATTAATTTAAAGTATATCAAAGCAATTACAATATAATTTAAATTTAGCAAATCACATTACACTGTGGTTGAGATTATCAAAATATAAAATTTAAACCTAATATCCAATATAAATGTTTAACATTAAGAGTGAAAAAAAAAATTATTGCTGTCTCTCTTTAGATTTGTATTAATAACAAGATTAATACACAATTAAACTTGCATGCTGGTATTCTTAACCAAATCCTTTTACATTCACAATCAGGAATAAATTTACCTTTACCAGAACAGTTGCTATATAATTATCTAATGCATAAACCCCAAAGCCACCACAAATCCAAAGTCTGCATGAATCAAAGGTTTGTATCCTTGTAAAGTGATGTTGATCAAAAGAAACATATATTTGCTCTATCTTGGATAAATAAAAGAAAACAGTTGCAAAAGTTAATGATTTAGATTACTATGGTCTGAATAGTGGCATGCCAGCCAAATATGGCCCATTTTTCTGCAGCCCACAAACACTTTCTGAAAGTGTATATTATATAAAATTTTAAATATATGATATTACTATTATTAGCCACACATCCCCAGTAAGTCACATAGGATCATAGTCCAGGTCATTATATAACTATTATGGGCTAACTGTTTTATTAGAATTTATGACATCACAATCAACCTCCCATACTAGATTAATTTTGCAATACTCCAGTCTGTAAAGCACAGTAAAACAAAGCAAGAGAAATAGTTTTATTGCTTGTGGCTGCATCTTAAGAATACTGTACTTCTTAATTCAGTTGCTTTTATTTGTAGTAAATTATTCTGTTTGCACTAAAAAATGCCAATCTTTTCTTTCTACAGTTACTGCTTGTTAACTTACCATTTATTTTAATTAATAAAATAAATATTAGGTGTAATAATTAATACTAAACTGATAGATGACAAATAAATGTTTAAAACTATATTATGTTTATAAAAAATTTTTTTTGTTTTAGTATTACTACAGTTTTTTACAGCAGGCATTTGTGGTATATTGATCAAAACTATTTTACAATTAGTTAAATCTCCTTTTTAGTGAGTCATATAAGATTTTAATGCTTATTATACCATATATGTAAAACACTAAATAATAAATATTGCTGCATTATTTTTTTTGTAGCTTACTTCAAAAATTTTGCGTACATTGTTCTTTTGACACTACGTTTGTGACACGAGTCAAATTATTTTAATTTTAAAATTATATATTTGGAGATATAAAAGCTGTTTTTAAAGTTTTGTTTGTATTCTATGCTTTGCTGCACAATCTACACAAATAAATGAATTAATTAGTCACTTACAATTTGAAGTAATGAAAGATTTTCTCGAAATGATCCTAAACAACCAAGGACACTAACAAATATTGTTATTACAGATATGGAAATAAGAAGTGGAACAGGATCAACAGGAGCAAATGTTATTTCTTTTACATTATCAAAATAACCCTGTTAATAAACATTTAGTTACAGTATTAATATGTCAAAATGTAAAATACAACTATAAAATGTTATTAAAATCTTTATTCATGCTCTTCTGGTAAAATCTGAGTTAAATTGCTGTTAATTCTTTATTAAAAAGTATCCTTTATGAATTTATTATCCATTTATGAATTATATATCCATTTGAATTATTTATGAAATATTATCCATTTATGAAATTCCATGTTTAGATTGTGTTGGCATTTATATTGGTGAAACTGGTAGGGCATTTCTTACAAGATGCAAAGAACACATGCGGGATGTGAATTCAAAAAATTTAGCACGAATAGAAAATAATGATATAAACAACAAATCTGCTCTAGTAAAACATGTATATTTGGAAAAGCATCATATGAATTGGAATAATTGAAAAATTTTGGCAAAAGAAGCAGATTATATAAAAAGAAGATTTTTAGAGTCCTTTTTTATTCATTTTAATAATGATGCTTTTAATGATAAAACCAATTGTTTCTATCCAAATGCTTATTATAATTTAAAATTCTGAATCCGTTAGATGTCGTTTTAAATCAATAATGTATTTTAAATATTTTTTCCTTTTTTCACACCACTATGGTTTTATTTTGGATGACATTTGTGTTTTGCTTAATCTCCTGATGAAGGTTTACTGAAACATAGTACACCGAAACGTTGAGTTTTTGTTATTGTTTTTACTTTTTAATAAAGAATTAACAGCAATTTAACTCAGATTTTACCAGAAGAGCATGAATAAAGATTTTAATAATATACCTGGTATCAAGAAAAGCCAAATTTATAAAATGTTAGATTAAAATTTAAACATGTTAACTTCCAAAAGGCAACAATTTTTTGATCTCCATGTTTTGATCATTACTTTTCAAATTTTTTTTTATTTAAATTGTATTTTTCAAATTAACAAACTAATCGCCCAGCTTAATAGTTGATAAGACCATTTAAAAATCAGATTCAACAACTAAAACTGTTTCAACCTCATATAAATTGTTTTTGTTTTTTCTTAATTATAAAAGAAATAGCATTTTTGCAAAATAAAAGGTTACTAATTTTTTTACAACAGATTCTTGAGTGTGCAACTTGTTAGTAATACATTATTAATAATGATTGCTAGATAAGCAACTGCATACCAAGACCACATTAGAGGTGTTAAAATAATTATAACAATCTTTCTGTAAAGTCAGATGAATTTCAAAACACTTGTTCTATAAAATGATATCAATATTCTATATATATCAATGAAATGAAATGAAATGAAAATTTCCAAACTTAAAAAAATTAAAAGGTGGTTTAGCTTTAAAGTAAAAAAATCTTCTTACTTAAATTAGATACATACCTTCTCACTTAAAGCCCATAATCCAATCAAAAACACAAATACACCAGCAAACTATAAAAAATAATATAAAACTGATAAAAAAAGCTTTATTTAAACTCCAAATTTTTATTTAATTGATGCATTAAATTTTTTTTTAGCATGATTTTCTTTCAATTATATTATGAAAATTTGGAGCAATTGATTTTTTCAAGTACATTGATGAAAATATTGAACAACTAAACATAATAAGTTTACCAAATTAAAAAAAAATCTTTTCTGGTACAAAATAGCAATAAAACCAAAAATATTTCAACCAGAAAATTGTTTGCTTAAATAGTAGTCTCAAAAAAGACTATTTCAAAAAACTCTGATGTTTTTAGTTGGCTTCTTTTAAGAGGTTATCCTAGAATGCATTGTACAACTGAACTATAGATGAAACTTTTGCTTTAATTGGCTTAAAAGGTTTAGTTACTGTATTTCTTTAAATAGAATGAGCACATTCTATTTTTTTATCACAAATTAGTGTGTATTTTAAACAATAAGGCATTTTATTTTTTGATAACAAATCTTTTGGCCAATTTTAGACCTATTTAGTTAAAAGTAGTTTTGACCAAAGAAGGATTACAGTAGGAACCATATTTTTGAAGACTTAAAAAAGACTGTTTGCTTTGACTATAGAATGCTTGCTTTTTTACCATGCAAGGTCCAGTCATTTTTGCTGATTAAGTGTACATTACCAATTTTTACTGATCTGCAAAAGACAAGAAAAAAACATAAGTTTTTTTTTTTTATACCTAAATCCAAACCAATAAGTGTTTTTACATGGAAAAGTTATAAAAGTGCTCATGTAAAAGCATGCAGCACTGATTTCATTTTATCTGAAAAAAACTCAACTAAATGACTTTGTTTGTGCACACAAAATTCAAGGCCACATTCTATTTTTTATGATGAATTTGTGCAGATTCTAAACAAGGGCACATTTTAATCAAATAAATACAGTAATTAAGATTGTTATGTAAATCTAAAAAGTAACAAACAGCTAATTAAACTATGTTTTGTCAATATAAAAATTTTACACAAAATTTCATGAAATTTAATTGTATTACTAAATTTTTGTACTAATATACTGAAGTAAAAATAAAAAATAACAAATACATGATGATTTATTATAATTTACATGTATTATTAGTTGAAATTCACTCTGGCAATGATTATTTGATTTAAAAAATGAATCAGTTTTTGAAAAAAAGGGATAAAGAGAAAATTCTGGAATGTAATAAAAATGAAGATGTTTTTTAGTCTTCACTTTATTTACAAAAAAATGTTTGCATAGGTAATTAAAGTAAAAAGCTTTTTTAAGTCTTTTTTTCAAAATGTAAAAAAAGCACACTGCTGGGAAGCAAAGTTTTTTAATTTTTTCAGTCTGAAGTGTTAAAAAGGTTAGGAACCACTGTTCCAATATAATCTCCATCTAAGGACTAAAAAATGTAAACAGTTTTTTTAGCACAAATTTTTTTAAGGCTACTGTTTAGCAAAAAAGTTTCACACTGAGTATTTTGGTTTTATAACTAGACTGCTTCAAAATTCTCTTATCTATTTAAATTCAGAATATAAGAATTTGATATTTTAATATTGGATGAAAAGTCACTTATTAGATAAAAGCAAAAAAAGCTTCACCATTTATTTGCAAAGACACATAACAATACATGGACTGTTTGAAAAAGTATTGAGACTGTAAACATAAATGTTCATTATTAATGCTAATGGAAAACTACAACTTTTCACCTTCAAAGTAGTCTCCTTCAGCTTTGATGCACTTTGCCATCCTCTTCTGCCATGCTTTGATGCACTCCAGGACAGATTCTTGCAAGATCGCTCAAAGCTCCTTGGTCACGGCCTAGTTTACAGTTTCTACATCCTCAAAAAATGCATTCCTTTGATGACTTCTTTAAGTTTTGGGAAGAGAAAGTCACAGGTAGCCAAATCAGGTGAGTATGGCAGTTGCTTCAACACAGTGATGATATTTTTGGCCAGAAATTCACAAATACTCAAGGCATTGTATGCAGGAGCATTGTCATGATGGAGGAGCCAGGAGCTTTTTTCCTACAAATCTGCTTTTGTTCTGTCTTTTGGTGATTGGATTATACTCAAATATATATGACTAATCACCCTTCACCACTCTCCTCAACAAGTCCAGCTCAGTTTTCAGTTGTTCCAGGATGAAAGGATACACTTGAACACACTGCTTTATTTAATCCTTGTTTCAACAAACATGGCATCATTTTGGCACAGATCTTTTTCATTCCCAAGTCTTCTGTAATTATTGTCCATACTCTTTCACAGCAAATGCCCAGTTTATTTGCTATCATTCAAACAGTCAACCAACAGTCACCACACACTTTCTGCCTCACAAGTTCAATGTTTTTCATCATTTCTGCTGGTTGAAGACCTTCCGCTTCTGGGATCATCCTCCACCTCCTCCTTTGCCTTTTTAAATCTTTTGTGCCACTTAAAAACACAAGCTCTTGACATTGCATTATCCACATAAGCTTGATTGAGCAAACTTTAAACCTCTGTTGGAGTTTTCCCAAGTCAAACAAGAAATTTCAGATTAATTTGTTGCTCTGAACTCATTTCAAGTTCACACAACAATAAAGCCAAAATAAGATAAATTATCACACAATGACAAATACTCTAGTGCTCTTATGCAAAAACTGGTAAAAAAATTATGTAATAGTGATAGAAAGGTGAAATTGCGTTTTTACACTCAAGAATGCTTGCACTTTTTTGCAAAAAAGCACTTTTTCTCTAACACATGCACAACTCACACAATAAACAAAGTCTCAATACTTTTCAAACAGACCTTGAAAATTTAAAATTTAGAATTCAAATACCAGAAAAAATAAAAAAAATTTCTATAATCTAGAAAATTTCTGAAATTTTATGAATATTAATTTAACTTGAATTATTTTTTAATGGCAATGTAAGAGCTAAACATAAAGATAGTTATAAGTTTTTATAATATAAAAATATATTGTAGCAGATTTTTTTCTTCTAACAGTTTGGGTAATTTTAATAATGTTAAGCCATCATTATCATCAATTTAATTTTAATCTGTTTAAACATCCCCAGTGAATGGAGGTGGCCAGATGCATCTTACTACTTTTGCAATTCTTTCTACACCTTTTCTCCACTTAAACCAATCTGCCACATCTTCTTTTCTTAAGTCAATCCTTCGCATGTTTCCTTCAAGTTCTTCCTTCAATTTTGTTCTTGGTTGGCCCTGTTTATGTTTTCCATGCACTTTCCTTTCCTTCATCAAAACATTTTCCTCAGGTCATCTCAAAACATGACTCAAAAAATTTTGCTGTTAACACTTTCAAGAGTATGCTTTATTTCTCCCAACCCTCTCAATTTGTGATATTCATAATCAATTAGGACACCCCAGTGCAACTCATCTTTTATATTTTATCTGATCAAAGAACCTTCCCTTCTCAGTTGAAGACATTTTTTCAGTTGAAGAATATGTGCCAACTGTCAAGTTTGCACCGAATTAAAACCTCAATTTTATGCCAAACCAATGGAGAATTTGATAAAATTGATGTTTTCATGGGAAAAAATCAGCATATATTTTAAAGGTCCTTTGCAAAGTAAGAGACCTTACAAGCTTTTCGTTGTAGATGAATTTAGTCAATTTCCATTTGCTTTCCCTTGTAATGATATGAAAACAGATTAATATTATGTTTATGAGTACTTTGTCTTGTTTGTTTGGTCAACCATTTTACGTCCACAATGACAGAAGTACTTTCTTTTTATCTAAAGAACTCAAGCAATTTTTGACTAAAAGAGGAACCACTTGAAGTAAAAGCAACCCTTACCACCCAACTGGCAATTTGCAATGTGAGAGGATAAATCAGATTATATGGAAGACAGTATGTTTGTTACTTTACACTTATTGACAATCAGAATCTGAATAGGAATCAGTACTTCCCAAAGCATTGCAGTCAGTTTGATCCTTACTTTGCATGGCAACAAATGCTACACCACATGAACGTTTTCCCAGTTTTGATAGATGTAGCATAATGCTAACCCAAGTTTTGCAAATGTTCGACTGAAAAGCATTAATGAAGTGACAGTTTCTGTTTCAGACCTGGCACCTCATCCATCAACTCCCATTCAGACATTAGAAGAATGTGAAAATGTTAACAACTCCACCAAATTAATTACAAATGAAAAAACACTAGTATTTGACATCTCTAAAACTCCTCAGCTTGCTGAGCAAACCACACAAAACCTACATGCAGTGTTATCTATGCCGAATACCACATCTTGTATTCTACTGTTTCTGAAGATGTCTCACTAAGACAATCTTCAAGAATTAAAAAGGTACCAGACCAGTTTGAAAATAATATTTATGCAAACCTTCCATCTGAATTATATTTTTAAGTGAATAAAAGTGTTATAGAGCTTACAAAAAACTAAACTGGTGGTCTTTATTCACTTAAAATCTGAAACAAAAATGAATATACATAACAAACAATTAAACAAGAAATCAGCTTAACAAAACAAGCTTTTTCCAAACACAACTGATAATTAACTGAAAATAAAATGACAAACAGAAAACTTCAATTAATTAGTGTGCACTTTAAGGCATGCAGGTTCCCTCAATCAATGATGAAATAAAATATATTTCTCAAGTGGCTAGATATAGGACAGTTGTACAGCAGCAGGCCCATTTGGCACCAGCAGCCAATCTTAAGCCTGCAAGTTACTCAGCAGTGCAATGTGTAAAAATAGTTTTTGCACAATGCCACCAAATAATGACAGAACATGAGCATTCAATTCAGTTTTACCTTATGATAAGTGGGGTTGGACAAAGCAGTAAAATTCTATTGCTGTTATAAATGTTTCGTAAAAGTCTTTAGAAGTTATAAACATCTATTGCTGTTATGTCTATTGCCATTATAAACGTTTGCCCTTTTAATTATTTAAATAAAAGGCTGCTGTAGTGTATGTTTAATTTTAAAGTGAAAACACTTTACTTTGGTTATAAAAGTTGCAATGATTTTAGTTAAATACTTTTGCAATGATAGTAGCAAAAAACCTGGTGTAGTTCCAGCCTCACCCACTAAAAATGAACTTTATTATGCTAAAGCACTACTAAACAATATTTTTAAAAAATGAAAGAAATGAAAAAACAATTACTCAGAGTTTTAAGGTTTCTTTTTTTGAATTTCCAGAATATAAAAATCTTGCCAAAAAGTTCATTGATGTTTTAATACAAATGCCAAAAAATTATTTTTTTGAATCGTCATTTTCCAGTTTTGTTTAGATGCTGACAAAAAAAAGCTGCACAGAATTTTTTGGTGACAGTAACCCATTGTGCGCTTACAAGTTGCTTCAAGAATGCTGCAAATCTATAATTTTTTGCTATGTCTTAAAATGGTGACAAAACATAATCAATCTTTCCAGATCCAGCTAAATTATTTAGGTATTGAGAAGAACGTTGAAAGCTTACAATTGTTTTACACTTTACACTTGATTGTTTAGTTGTTAGATAAAAGGCTGCCTGCAGTCTTAAAGTCTGAAAAGACTAGTCATGACTTGATTTAAAGTGATCTTTAAAGTTTTCCAATCTCTACAATAAAATATTGGCATAAGATTACCAACATACTGCATATTTCCAGATATTATATAGAGCATATGGTATGTATAGATTTTGAAAAAAGGAGTCAAAACTTTTAATTTTTTTACAGGGTGATTCAGCGAAGTGTGCACAAATACTTTTCTTAGTTTTATGTACATGTATTTTGTCCATTATTAACTTTCAATTATTAACATTTCAGTTTCTTATTATTTAAGAGTTAAAATTTAAAATCTGGTATTATTTGAAGTAAAAATAAACGATGAGTAAAACGTTCAATGACGTGATAAAAGAGTATTGCAAGAAGAAGCTCCCACCAAGTGAAATTTTCCGGTTGATGAAGGAGGTTGTAAGCCGTAGAGGAGTTTATAAAGCCGTGAAAAGGTTCAAGGACACTGGGACTTGTGCTCCAAGAATCAGGAGTGACCCTGAAAGAACCGTAAGGACAAAGAAACTGATCAAAAAGTCAGAGAGAAGTTGAGGAGAAATCCTGCAAGAAGTGCCAGACAACTTGCTAAAGACTACTCTGTGAGCGTGTCCAGCATGCAAAGGATTCTCAAGGATGATCTCCAGAGCTACCCATACAAGTTCACCAAAAGACATCTCTTGTCAGAGGCCACTAAGAAGAAAAGGCTCGATAGAGCAAAGGTTTTGGTCAAGAAACTTGTCGATGGCACGCAGCCTCAAGTTTTATGGACAGACGAAAAACTTTTCACTGTTCAAGCTGTCCATAACCATCAAAATGACAGGATTTGGCTTCCAGACATAAACATGGTCCCAGTTGAGCATCGCAGCTCTTTCAGAAGACAAAAACTCGCCTCCGTAATGGTATGGGCAGGCGCAACATCAAAAGGGCTGAAAACTCCTCTCATATTCATTGAAGAAGGGGTCAAGATAAACCAGACCGTCTATAGGCGAATGCTGGAGGAGAAAATCCTTCCCTGGGTCCAAGAAGTAGTCGGAGAACAAGGAGTTACTCTTCAACAGGACGATGCAACCTTCCACACGGCCAACTCAGTTCAAGCTTGGTGTCGATGCAATTTCAAAGGTTTTTGGGAGAAAGAGCTTTGGCCGCCGTCTTCACCAGACTTGAACCCTATGGATTTTGGGTTATGGTCTATTTTAGAGACAAAAGCCTGCCGTACTTCTCATCCAAATCTGGACTCTCTAAAGCGAAAATTGACATCAGCATGGGACGAAATTGACCCAGAAGTGGTGCGTGCCACATGTGCCCAGGTTCTGCCACGACTTCGGAAAGTAATCAAAAACAAAGGGGGTTATATTGAATAACTTGTATATTTTCTGAAAGCTTATTAAATTTACTATCTTCACAGCATATAACTTGTTTCATTTGACCTAATTATAAGTCCGAAAGATGAGTTTTTATTTGTGCACACTTCGCTGAATCACCCTGTAAAAAACTGAGTTTTAAAAAGATAAGCTTGGATCATTTGGACTATGTTCTTAACCATAAGAAGTCCTAGCATCTTGCAAATATGGCCATTATGCCAACAGTATTGTATACAGTTGTAAAGCCAAGAAAATGCTGTTGGCCTTTCATATACTTCAAAAAAATCTTTACTAACTATTTTGTGTAAGCAAAACAACTTAATTTATGGTTTACTCAGACTGTAAGTTGGTAAATGTTGTTTTACTTGCAGACTGGAAACTTAACTGTCAAAACAGGAAGGTGCCAGTGCCCAGAATCTATACTCATCCAGATGTTCATCCATTTGGCTTGCTAACCTGCATATAATTTTTTCTAGCTGGAGCAATGCATTTAAAATGTTGATAAGCATCTCAAAAAGACAAATTGACAAAGTTCAAGTCATTTTGCTCAAGCAGTTAAATTTAAATGAGTCGATAACTATAACCAACAGGCCAGATTTTGCCCATTAAGGAAAATTATTTGGCTTGTAACATTTTAGTCATATCTTAAAAGAATATAGCCTGCTGTCTGATTGGCAATCCTATTTTTTGGCATAGCAATTTCAAACAATCTATGCAGCAGTAACACTGTGATACATCTAGTTACAGAAAGGGTGCAAAAAATGCTTCATTTTCAAGTACAAAATCAAGTGTAGAACAAAAGAAAGTATTCACTTTAAATTATAGTGACATTGCTCCTTTCACATCAAAGAACTAGTGACGATGAAAAAAAGATCTTTATTTTAAATTTTTGTAAAGTTGCTCCCTTTTTCGTCTAAAAAACTAGTGTGGACCAATAAAAAAACTGACAGCTACTATTAAGTTACTGTAAATCACAATCATGCATACAAGTTTTTTGGTGCATTTTTGTACCCTTGTATTCGGTTCACTTTTCTTTTATTTGTTAAGACAAGATGAGCCATTTAATCAATGCAAAAAAAGTTTTGGTAGCTGGAAGAAAGTGCAGCCTGCATTAATGTTATAAATTTGGTTTATGGCCCATGAAAATGCAAAAGGTTACTAACCCCTGGTCTAATTAAAAGTTTTTGTTAATTTTTGTTAATTACATAAAAATTTTGTGTTAATTACATAAAAGTTTTTGTTAATTACATAAAAAGCTAGTTAAATCGATCATTCTATGCAATTATCTGTATCATTTTGTATGAATGTGCTTCAATTAAATGTAAGCATAACTTGATACTAAAAAAAAAAATTATTAGAAAAATTCTCACCAAAAAAAAAGCAGTATAACCAAATAGACAATATTTAATAGTGCTGTTTACTTTATCATCATCATCATTGTCATTTTCATTTTCTATGGCTTTGTTACTAAAAACACACATAGATGTAGCTGCCTAATAATTAAATATTTAAATAAAATTTCATTTAGTAATTAAAAATAAATTTTGAATTTAGTTATTACATATTTTATTGCAAAAGACATTTTTTTAAAGCTTACAAAATGTTAAACACAAAATCATAGCATTTAAAATGGTTTAATGTTAAAATCCAATTTCAATATCAAAATAATTTGGTCAAATTTACAATAACCACATATCACAAACCACAGTGACTTGATCATTTTAGAGCTATCTTAATTTTTACAAACCAAATCTCAAAAACTAAACTTTCCAAAATAGATTGCCTGTAACACTTTAGGTCCCACCTTATTTATGTAGCAAAGTTTTTTTTCATGTGACATCACATTTAGAAGCAAAGCAACATAACATTTGATCAAAATCACCCAGTGTGCAGGTCGACTTTGATCAGACTATTCTATTTTACAGCTGAAGTTTAATTACTCGGCAATTTTAAAAAAGTTGTAAGAGACAATAAAGCATTTTTTAAAATCAAATTCAAGATTTATAGTGATCAATGTTTATATTTAAATTGGTGGACAAGACAGTAATTAATTAATCTTTCAAATATTTTTGTGTGTCATGATCTTATTGAAGAAAGTTAATGAAGGACTTGTAGTTAAAAAATTAATGCCACAGGTTTAATTCTTGGCTTGGGGGTTTAAAAATTTTTTTATGTAGCTTATTGTAAAAAGGTTTAATAGGTGTACCAAATGGGAAACTTGGGAAAATTTTATTTTGACCTTAGCTGAAAAGCAAATAAAAACACATATGCATAAATGAATTAAATTTGGGCTGGTTCAAGGAGCATTGAAGAACAAAACGTTTTCAAGTTAAGATTCTCCCCAGCAAGTATCACAAAATACAGTGCGCAGCAAGTCTTCAAGTTGTACAATACATGTTAAAATAATTTACAAAGATGTATGAGGTACCATTTTTACCAAAACTTAGAAAACATCTATCAAAGCAAAGATTTTCTATGGACAAGTGACAAAAGCAGAGGTAATCAAAATATTTCAAACTAATTTATTAACCGTAGCCTTACACCAAGGGTGGCCGTCTTCTGGAAGAATTGAGGACCAAAGCTTTGGGAATCCAATCAATGCAATGCTCATTCTTATTTTGTTACTAAATGTTAATACAGTAGTTTTATTTGCTTACAATATGCTAAAAGATTTGATGTTGTCCTGAACAAAGGCAAAAATAATTTCACCAAATTGAAGAATGCATAATTGCATTATCATGATTGGTGTTAATTGGCAGAGATGTATTATGCACAGATTGAGTTTTAATACCAGACTTAGCCATCACACTTATCTTGAATAACACAATTTATTGCTATCTAATATTAACTATCTAATTAATACAAAGTTTTATTAGTATCAAAAGCTAGACAAACCTAATTGTTGAGGTTGTGTGCTACTCAAGTAGTTACCAGTAACTATCAGGTAAAACATGATTACTTGAAAGAATTTTAATCTAATAATTCAGACATTGGTCATGATGTAAGGATGTGCCAAAGCCAGAATTTTGCCAAAGAAATTCTTTTTGTAAAGTATGCAGATGGCTTTGCTAACATCTTCATTAATTAATTTAAAGTAATTCCATAAAGGATTTTCTTCTTGTTTAGGCATTATGAATAAATGATTAGCTTAGTTCTCCATATCGTTAAAGCTGAGATCTGAAACATCAATGATCAACATGATGATATTTATACCCTTAAAAAGATGCATTGTTTATAACAATTATATCATATAGTATACACTTTAGCAACTTAATTAGCTACTGACTAATTATAAAACAACATTATTTACAACACACATTTTTTGAGTACTCAGACATACGAGAAGTTTTTTAATTTTATATTAAAACCATAGAAAGCTACAAATTGAAAGTTCAAACAGTGATAACTACAGCCATTATTATTTTGACCTCAAAAAAATTATTTTTGACTTTAATTTTGCTAAATTTTGACTTTATTTTGACTTAAACAGTTTTGGCCTATTATTGATGTCCTGGTGTACAAATTCTGATTGAAAATGTTTCATAAGTCGCAATTTACATAAGTTTAAAGAAGGTAGCCCAGCTACTTCCTTTTTTGTCAACAGCATTTAGATAGAAGTCTCAATCAGTCAGTCTTGTGGCTAATGTAACTAAGTGATGTATAACAAAAAACCTTGGAAATGGCCATTCTGCATATTGCTGTGTGACTGCAACCATATAGTCTGTCTATGATGTTTTTAACAAAAATCACACAGTACAATTACCAGAATTATTTATTGTAATACAGCATTATGTACTTTTTGACGTTTTTGACATCAAAATTTCTGTCTTTTCTCAGTAATTTGCTTAGCATGGAAAATGATCTCTAAACAGGAGCAGAGAATGGCTGGGCTTTTTGCAATAGTGCATAGCTTGTTGGAGTGATAGTCAAATTGTTACAGTTTATTATTGCTTCTAAATCAGAGTTGGATAGTCGTTTTTTGATGTAAGCTTTAATTGCACAGGGATCATCATCATCAAATTGCATAATTTTCAGTAATCTGTATGCTTCAGTCATTGTGCAATCACTTGCTTCTGAGAACTCTATGTTAACTACTAAGTCTGGCACCAAATCATTCACATTGATAGCATCTTTTGCTCTGTTGACTAAGAGGCCTCCATTTGTCCAATTGTTGACAATGGTACAAACATCAGGAAGGTTTTCAGAGAAATATAAGGCAGCTCTGAGCCAAGTTGTCCATCTTGTAATTACAGGGTTAGGAGGTGATGGCAGACCAGCTTCATGAAAATCACTTTTGCGATCTTTGGTTTTAAATGTTGCTGCCTTGATCATTACTACTACTTCATCAATATTTTAAAAATAAGCATGCACTCACATAGTTCAGTTATGTAGTAAGTGTGCAACGCAGGTGACATGCATCAAAAATGGGTATAATTCCTTTAATGTTTTGCCAGCCAAAGACATGTACCAAGCAGCATCTGTCAAGAGCAATGCAAAATTTTCACCTTTTGTTTCAAGTTGTCACAATATGTCATCCACAGTGTGCAGCTGCTGCTTTCAAGTGGAAGGCAATCAATGAGGAATGTGTTATTTGGTGTATCAGAGCTGCCCACCAGCACATTAATATACTTTTGTTTAGCAACCTCTGCTTCATCACAATCAAAAAAATTTGTTTATCAAAAAGTAATTTTCGAATTTGCTCTTCTTTTTTATATGCTAATTTAGCAACACTTGCCCAGGCTGCAGTCTCAGAAAGTAATACTTTTCCCATTGTAGCAAACAGAAACTTTAAAAAAGGATGGTTTAGTTTATGAAGTGGAATATCTGCTGCTAGAAATTAACCTGTTAACCGTTCTGGATGTATATTTACACTTTGCCTATGTTCACTCAAAATGACAGCAGTGTATATTTACACTTGTTTATTTGCGCACTAAACCACAAATGCTTTCGATGTAATTTTACACCCATTTTATTATAGCAAGTAATTAGCAGTACTTGGCATCGAATGAGCTTCCAAATTGAATGCAGTTGCTACTCGCTAGATCATCACTGACAAATTTAGTGTCCAATAATAATTTATGAGTCATGGTACTGTGGGTTCACACTCTGGAAGCCATTTCACCTGAACATTGCGTCATTTACATACATATTTTTAGCCCTTCAGAATGAGTGCTAAAAAAAAGCAAAAGCTGAGTAATAGTTGTATAGCTGATCTTGTAATTGCAAGTGATTCTGATAATAGTTTTTGTTCGGATATTAGTGAAAATTAATTATCTGAAAGCAGTGTAGAATCATTCAATGAAAGTAATGACAACTAAATTGCTCTGCCAAGTGACTGGACAAATACAGAGTGTGCACACTTGCCATTTGCATTTCAAAACAATAGTGGTGTTCAATTAAAAAAATAATAGAATTGCATTATGTACATAAAATAATACACTCTGCATAGTTTAAAATATTTGATATCTTGGAAAAAAACCTGTCATTTTGAGTTGCACATAGGCTTGAAAAACTGACGCTTAACAGGTTAAGAGACTACCTTTCCCTTGAAGTTTATTTGATTGAGTCATAAAAAGGTTTGCTTAGCTTGGGATTTGTTGTTTGTCTCCAATTTACCTTGGTGCTGCTTACTTTTTCGGTGACTTTCCTCAAAAAATTTTTTGTCACATTTGACTAATATGTTGCAAAGATTGCATCATAAATTACCAACTGGAGTTGCCAAAAACTCATCTGGATATTCACTGCAAATTTGCCTAAAGGCCCGTTTCCACTGCGAGTGTGAAAAAGAGCATTCTTTGTTTCTTTTATTGATCTTTGATTGAAACAAGCAGTTAAAATTGAAGTGAGCACAAAAAAAATTAATAAAACAAACAAAGAATGCTCTTTTCCACACTCATAGTGGAAACAGGCCTTAACTTTTGCTGTTGAAGATTTGGGCTGTTTAGGCATTTTAAATGTGACCAAATTTTGCAACCTACAGTTCAAAAAACCATGTGTAAAGAGCATAAACAATTAATAAGATTACGTTAATTGTGTAAAAATTATGCATTTATGCTTTAACAATGAACATAAATTGACACATTTCCACATCAAGTAACACACGCATTTTGTATTGTGACAATAGTGTAACTACAGGGTGTCAAGAAAGTTCCCGATCCTAAACAAAATTATATAGGGCTAATGACAGAAGGTTAAATCAACAAAAGGTTTATTGTGGTGATAGAACAAAGCTCCATGAACATAAAAAAATCTGGTTTATTCAAAATGACCCCCATCTGTATCAATAACACGTTGGAGCCTCTGTAGGAAATTCTGACAAGCAGCACGAAGGGCATCTTGAGGAATTTTCTCCCATGCTTGTTTCAGGGAAGCTCGAAGATCCTCCAGATTGTTATGGGGTGAAGAACAGGCTTCTTTTTCCAGAATACCCCACACACAGAAATCCATAGGATTGAGATCGGGCAAAGATGGTGGCCACAAATCTTTGGTCCAGAATGAAGGAAAGTGCTCTTCGCACCACTTCTGTGTCTTCTTTGATGTGTGAGAAGGCGTGCCGTCTTGTTGGAAGGTGAAGGACTTATTTTTGAACTTTTCCTTCATCGATGCGAGGGCAGGGGTTAAAATATCATTGACATAAGAATCTGTATTCACTTTGACCCCCTCTTTAACAAAAATGAGGGGAGATTTCCAAGATTTGGAGATCGCACCCCATACCATCACAGACGAGGGTTTCTGTCGGCGTGAAACAAATCGAAAATGATCAGGGAGGTCCTTGGGCGACTTTCCGAGAATCCTGTCATTCTGGGTGTTGAACTTTGCCTCCACCAAGAAGAGTTTTTCGTCTGAAAAAACGATTTCGCCTTTCTCCGTGCCTCCCTTCAGACGGTTCAGCAGAATTTTGGCCCTCTCCTTTCTTTTTCGCTTCTGGAGGTCAGTTAGGAGTTGTCTTGTCCTGATTTTGTACGGGGACATTTTGAGATCCTGTTCAACAATTGTTCTGACAGACTCATGGCTGATATTCATGTCTTTAGCCGTTTTCCTCAAGGATCATTTGGGGTTCCTCCGAATTCTCTCCCTGAGGGCCTTGATCTTCACTGGAGTGCGAGCGGATCGAGGTCGTCCACTCCTATCCTGATCCTCCATGGTTCCAAGTTCTTGGAAGCGCAAGATTGTATCGCAAACAGTCGATTTTGGTGCTTTTAGCAACTTCATAATTTTAGAATTTGAATGTCCCGCACGATGAAGTTGAATGATTGCAGCTCTTTTACTCATTTTATTATTATTTTAGCCAAAAAAATTTGAAAAGTGTATCTGAAACATTGAAAAGGAGGATTAAGTGGAAAAATGACATACAGAACTTCTCATAATTCATTGAAGTTTTTGAATTACATTAAATTTAAAAATCGATCGGGAACTTTCTTGACACCCTGTACTATATTTACAAAAGTTTGAATTTCAAGATTTCATTCAAACATGTGTAAAACTGCGTATAAAATTTTGATAGCTGCTCAAAAATTCAAAAAAATAAAGAAAATAATTTGTTTGCTTTCGTAAGGAAATTTTGATAAAAAGAATTTTGACAAATTTTTACTTTAATCAAAATTTTGACTTTATTTTGACTGATAAAATTTATCAAAACAGATTCCTGAACACCCGAAACCAATGTTAGTATGCTTTTGATGATGTAACAAGGCCTTGAAAAAATTTTAACTTTATTGACTTTAGCAGGCCCTAGTGATAACATAACACACATTACTATCAATCTGAAGTTCAGGCATTTTACTTCCATACTCCTTGCTTAGTGCTAGCACAACAGAAGAAAGTGGAACAAAGTGGAGCTAACTGTAAGTTAGGGTAAACAAACATGTTTTAGAACAGATGAATAACACATCACAGTAGCAAGAAGGTGCAATTTTGTAATAAGCTTTGTATTTGATATGATAATTAAATTATATCAGCTATTAGGTGTAAGGATCTTATAATAATGGAAAATTGCTTGCTGAACCCAAAACTTTAGCAAAATTATCTTTGGCTTTGGCACATCCCTATCATGATGTGCACCATATAGGCTTAATCTGAACTTTCCAGATGCGCGATGTGTACATATATGGTACACACCCATAAAAATTGTACTTTATTAAAAAACAATATTTCTGTGCCAAATTGAAAAATTCTATGATATAACTCATCCTACCTGATAAAAAAAGCTTTAATTTATACAATTATAAAAACAAATACATTTATTTGAAATTCAAGAGCTGCACACAGCTTCCCGCTTTGATGTCTGCTTTGGCATTTAAGATATACAAGTTTGAACCTGTTGCCCATACTGTAAACATACCACATGGGCTTTTGCAATCAATGTGTTAAGGTGATTAGCTTCAGCAGATAAAAAAGCTTCTTACCCTTCAACAGTCAGGTACAAAATAAATACCCAATTTCAAACAACACATAAAAAAAAAATCAACTATGAAAAAATTACAAAGCAACAAAAGGCTGGCAAACTAAATGAATTTAGAGATCACAAATGAAATTAAATGCATTGATTGGTGGTGTTGAGATTACCTGTATCTTTATCAAAAATTTGTAGAATTAATAGAGAATAAAAAATATTGTGTTCAGTTCTGTAATGCTAGTCTTAAACTTTCCCCAAAAATGGTACTCTAACAAAGCAAATATAGAAAATCTAAATCCCACTCTATTTCAACAGCCAAATTTGCTTATTTTTGATGCTTTGTCAAAATTGATCCAAGTTGCCTTGCATGATCAAAGTCACCCTGGTTTACAGTATGCACTCCATAACACATTGGATGATGTAATTAATTACAATAACCAAATTGGATTATGCAACTCTCTTGCTACTTATTTTTCTTCAACTTTCTCAAATAGCAACAAAAAAATATTGGTAAAAAGTTTGGGTCTTTTCAAAAAATCATCGTAAGCAATTTTTTTTAGTAAAATTAAACCAGAATCCCCCATTCAGCACCAGGATGGAATAAAGAAGAAACCAAGAGAAAAAGGATTTCTCAAGAAGTCCTAGTAACTGCAGGGGGATCCAGGTTAGTTTCACCAACAAAAATCACTAATGGTGCGTTCTTCAAAAGACCCAAAAATTTAGGCTACATGATCCTAAAATTCATGCAATTTTATCTATTTCTATTTTTTTGATAATTTTGGTTTGCAAACTATAATTTTATTTGCAATTTTGATAATTAACTGATAAAAAAACTACAATATGGCAATATTACTTGCAATTAAAAAGAAAATTATTAAGACTATAGGCTATAAAAACAGTATAGGGAGTAAAACAAAACATACCTTTTATCCATTTTTCAATCAGCAGTTTTGCTTTGTAAAAAAAGTAATAATTGAAGTCTTAACAAACAAAACTGCAAAAGAAGTCATAAAAAGCCTAGCTTGACAAGAAAAATTCAGTTAATAAAAAACAAAATTTCTAAGATAATAACAATATCCACATTTAATAACTAAAAGTACAAGACAGCTTTTTTAAAAAAAATAATTTTAAAACCAATAACTTTGAATGGCCAAAAAAAATGTTTTAGACTACAGTCATGTTTATTGACAATAAAAAGGGTTTTTGTAGTGACAATGAGTATAAGAAGCAATTCTTGCACACCCCCGTCACATCAGGTAAAATACTTATTTAAACCTTGTAACGCTATTGCTTTATACTGTATATTATAGCAGTAGCATGTGAGGTAAGCATAAGCCTATCACTGTAATACTGTTCTACAACAGTCATAAACCATTTCATAATCTACTGCACGCGAAGCTTTCTTAAAATAGGCAATTTTTAAAATACTCAAATTTTTAACGGCACATTACATTTTTAATAAGAACAAAGCTCAATTTTAGCTTAGCCTAGGTTTAGTCTCAGACACAGACGATCTGACCTTAATTATTAGCAAACAGAACACAAATTCACGCAAGCGCATGAGAAATTTGTTCATGCGTATCCGGAAAGAACGGTCGTGTCTTCTTGGAAGAAAAACAGATTGGAGTGAGAGTTAGTTTTAGGGAAATACAGGGTTAGTTTTTGAGAGAAAGTAGTTGGTTCAAAAGAAACTAAGTTCTTTTTGAGCATCTTCACAAATTTTTAAAAATTCTTTTGGAAATGATAGAGCGCTAATTTTTCTCAAAATAAAAATTAAAAATAATTTAGTGACTTTTTTTAGAGCGAGTACACTTTGCAAGGGATAATTTAACACTTTTCTGAGTGTTCGAATCCGAAACAATCATAATCAGCATAAAAACAATAGGTCCAACCAGGGCCGAAAGCTCGATGCATTTTTAACCGAGTTTGAATTCGGGTTCACAAAATATTTGCAAGTCCTAGTTTGAGTTTGAATTTACCATTTTTTATTCGTCGAGTTCACAAAACTTCCTATTTATAAAATGAAAACCAAAAAAAGGTTTTCTCAGTCAATTGACTTTTTTTGACTTCGAGAATGAGAATTTTTTAGAGAATCTTATGTATTGAGCAAAGCGTCGAACCGTTTAAAATAATGTTCCAGTTCAGGTTTAGCAAATTTCAGTTTTAAAGTTTCCGTTCAACTTCGATTCGGGTTCAATAAAAATAAGTAGTGGTTAATACGGATTTTCGATTCGTTTTTGGATTAGGCTAATCCCTAATTTTACAAAATATTTTTTATGTCCAATTTTGCAAGCGTATAAACCAAGGATATGGCTCATAGATTGTGGTCATAAATGACATACCAGACCAAAAAACTTGAGAAAAGGGGACGAAGCATCGATTTTACCAATATTACATCAAATTATAATGCACGATTTTACCAATATTAAGTTATTGGGCTATTTTACGTTATTTACAAGGTCTTAAAACTTTTTTATAGGCCTACTGCGTACTGCAAAAGAGCAAGTGAAGAGGGTTTACAAGTTTTTAACTCGTCCTCCAAGTGGGGCAACTGCAAAGTTTAAAACCGTTTTTTTAATAGTAATACTGTAGCTTGTTTTTATTTGCATCCAAAAAACAATTGATAATTGAAAACAAAATAGAAAAAAGGTTGGAAATAGGGAGACGGTAACTAAACGATGTACGTTATAACATGCACAAAAAAATTGCGCATGGTCACTGCACCATTCGTTTATAACAGTGTTTCTCAAAGTGAGCTTCTTAGCTCCCTAAAAAAGAATTTATAATTTCAAGGAAGGAAAAATTACTAGGGGAGGAATTGGGAAGAAATTTGAGAATCTTGGTGCAATATAAGTTGAGTCAAAAAAATTTGTACGTCCTTCGTAATCATAGCCGTACCAGACGGGAGAGCAGGGGAAAGTGAAATCACTACTTTTCAGAGAAGAAAACTTCCTTAGATAACCGGAATTCGGATCACAAATTTAGATATAGACAAAAACCAAATAGTTTTCACTTTGGTCATAGAGGTTTTTTTGGTGGGGAGGAATAATGGTGCCTGAGTCCTAAAAAGGATAAATGCGGCAAAATTTTTTAGAACCATTATTTATCCGCTGTGCATTTATAATTATCTTTACTACATTTTTTTCAACATTTCTTATTATTTTCTTGTGTTGCGCCCAGAGGGTCAAGTTTTTGCATTTTTTTGTTAAATTAAGCAATAAAAAATAATAATTACAAAATGACGAACAACGATCTATCGCTTGGCTGGATCATTTTAAAAGACCGACAAGAAGCAAAATAAATATAGCCTATGGGGACTGCCAAGTTAGTTCTTTTTTTGTTTTTTTCGCGAAATTTAAATAGCTGTTCACTGCATTCTTCTTACTAAGCGTAATTACAATTTATGGTGATGATTTTTCAAATTTTTATTCTTCTTGTTTTTTATTGTTTTTTACAATTAAGGTTAAGGCCCGTTTCCACTACGAGCGTGGAAAAGAGCATTCTTTCTCTCTTTTATTGATCTTCGATTGAAGCAAGCGGTTAAAATTGAAGCGAGCGCAAAAAAAATCAATCAAACAAACAAAGAATGCTTTTTTCCACGCTCGTAGTGGAAACGGGTAGTAGTGGAAACGGGTAGTTAGAGTAGTCAGTAATGATTATAGTACGCAGCGAACTGCCAAAGTGACTCATTGGCTTCCCCTAAGAAACGCAGCGAAACAAAAATTGGCCTTCTTAAATTGTTGCACTATTACAACATTTTCGTTTCATTTTATTTTTTTTCATTTTATCTCTATATTTATTCTCCTGACTCGCAGGAAAGCGACGGAGGCGTTATACGTAGGGCAAGAAATTACCACGACCTGCTTCCGGAGATGCCAAGATATTGCTGTCAGCTTGAAATTTTTTATTTTGGTTTTTTAGTTTAATAAAGGTATGACTGAAATTTGAAACAGTTTGTCAAGGCCTCCAAGCAGGGAAAATTGCCGTGAAGTGTCTTTCCCAAGGACACAACAGAATGGCTCGAGTAGGTTTTAAACCGAGTCCATGTCGATCACAATTACGACGCTTTAACCATTTGACCACGCTGCCGACCACGCGCTCTAACCACTCTTATATGCCAGGGACATCTTACTCGTATAAGATAGCCTACATCAACCTCGAGAGACAAGTAACCACCTTTTTTCGATTTTACTGGACATTGAAGTGAAAAAGCTTGTTTAATGCTAGTGACTTTACTTCACTTGTCACTCAAGGTATTGAAGCCCTCGAATCCTTGTCTTAAAAGTTTTTTTCCAAATAAATTAACTTCATTTTGTTTATTTGGGCCTCCTTTTATTTTTGAAAACAGGCCTCACCTTTATAAAAGCTATTGCTAGGTGTAGTCAACTGATTTAAGTGATCATACTGGTTTTGGATAACTAATCCCCAGCCAAAGCGGTATTAGTCTTTTATACCATTGTTAAGGTAACTGAGCTTTTTCAAAAAAGAGTTTAAAAAATAAACAATCGAAGGACAAAAAAATGCAAAAGTAGTTTGTTGGCCAAAAATGTAGTTTTGTTCTTGAAAAAACAAACTAAAAAACAACATTTCACTAATTTGTGATTCGGCATGCGCTCCAGAAAATTTTTGGCCGGATAACAAATTTTTAAAAAGGGCACTTTTTTGGTTAAAACTTCAAACTCAATAAATGAAAATTTCGGTGTATTGAGTAAATTTTAAAAAACGGTCTTTTTTTGTAAAATTCTTTAGCGGTGTTTTATTTTCTCGGCCCGAGAATATTGTTGACCAGCCAAAATCCCCCTTGGCCTAAAAAGACTGAATGCTCTTGTTAGCAAAGACTCTTTTTATTGGTCTTTAATTTGTACTAAAATTTTTTTACCTTTTACTGAGAATTTTTTACCTTTTATATATACTTTATTTTTATACAACTCAAATAAAAACCTTTTTTTGGTTTTGACCAAGTTTTCTAGTATAAATTTTCTCCAATACGTTAAATTTTCGTTTGTTGGAGAGCATAGTCGTACGAGCCGGGGAGCAGAGGGGGCAATTACCTCTAAGTTCTTAAAAATTTGGGCAAAATCATAATTTGTCATGCAGGGACAAGGAAATAATTGGGCAAAATCAAAATTTTTTTGGGCAGTAACAGGAAATATTTGGACAAAACAAATTTTTTTGTGCACCGAAAACGTATTACCCCTTGCAAAACAAAATTTTTAAATGCAGGAAAACGATTGAGATTTGACGTCAAGATCTTTTTTTAGAAATCACTGTTTTTTTTGGAAAGAAAATCGAGAAATTGCAGATAGATTCAAAGTAAAAACCTTTTTTTATTTGCTCTTCTCCCAAAATTTGGGACGAACATTCTTTTTATATTCGTGAAGTCCTAGAAGACCATTATTCGGAAAAGTGTCAATACAATTTGGGCAAAACTGTATTGCCCCTCAAGATTTTTTCGGCTGGTACGGCTATATTGGAGAGTGCCTTTTCAACAAAAATTATCGTTTTTAAAATTTTTGTTTCTTTTTTTTGAAATTTGTCACTGTTATTTGCTATGTGGTTCTTTTTACAAAAAAAGTTTGATGACCGTGGGTCTAAATCAGGGTTTCCAAAATCGCGGACTGCGGGCCATTTTCGGGCCATTTCCACTTATTAATCCGGCCCGCCAAACAATTTATCTTAATTATCACGTCATTTGATAGCATTGCTTTTTATTGGAAGTTAAAAAAAATTATTAAAATTGAAAAGCTTGTTAGTGTCATTCTGGCCCGTCTGTCAAAATTTAGAAAAAAGTTGACCAGTAGGCTAACTTAAAAAGTTTACCTAGCCCTGGTCTAAATCAAAATTTTGCGAACTTTGTTGGATATAATTTCGGTCGAGATTATATAATTGTAGACTTGATTTAACAAAATAATTCTGTCTTGCGAATTTTAAAGGGACAATCTGTCCTCCTACTCCCCCTTTCGACACCTCTGATTCAAAAAAAGAATGTCATCTTTATAAGAACATCTTTCCAGCTAGATTGATTTACAAACGACAGCAAAAGCGGAAGACAAGGGAAAGTACCTCCTTTTGCTTTTGGCGCTCTTGCTAGTAGGGTCTGGCCGGGCTAAGTAATATCATCATCATCATCATCATCATCACCATATTATCTTCCTGATTAGCAGAATAATGTCGGAGTCGTTTATGGTCGATTGCTGCTGACATAAGGATATTTTTATAGCTTATAATCGAATGTGGCTCACAGTCAACAGCCCAAATCAGGACTTATATTTCTGTAATTATTGGTTTTTACTTGTTTTGGCTCAAGCTTCTATGTATGCAAGTTTTGTTTCAGTGTAAAACTTAGAGACAATTTCCTTTACCAAAAGGAAATTGGGTTTCAAAAATAGAGATGTTACAATTTCCTTTAACTCCCACCTAAATCTATAAGTAGACCACGCAAAAACGTTTATTTAATGCTATACGAGTGGTATTCTGCATGGTTATATCAAATATAATTTAAAAGATCACACAAAGGATTGGTCAGATTACGGTATTAAAAGTTTAGAATTTAACTTATGTCAGCGAAAGACAAAGAGACTACTGTGAATTTAACTATTTTTGAAATAGAAGACTTGTTGCGCGTAGTAGGCTTAAGTTTAAAACCCTAGCTGAAAAGCCTGAAATTGTAGTTTTTGGGATAAAATTAAAAAATGAAGTTTTATTTAATAACTTTCAAAAATCATCTTTCTAGAGACATATTCTGAAAAAATGAAAGTATTATGTTTCAGTATGCACTTTAGTTAAGCTTATGGAATTTGAACTATAAAATGAAAGACGTGATAACAAATGTGTTCAATGTTTAATTTGCAAAAGACAATCGTTTTAAAACAATACTCTATGAACAAATAATTTTTCCATTTTGACAAAGACAAAACTGTATGAAAGCTATCATTTAGTAAAAGCGCCCTACCAGAGAAACCAAATTAAACTTTTATTACTTTTACTGAAAAGTAGATTAAAAAATTCTTGCCCAAAGTTTGGTTCAGAGTGAAAGTGGTCTCGAAAAAAGTAAGCGGAAAACGTGAAGAAAAATCCGCTTTTCGTTTGCTTTATCCCCGATTGCTTTCAGTCTACACCAGGGTTTCTCAAAGGAGCCCCTGAGGCATTCACCGGGGGGCCACGATTAGAAGCCTTGTTTTATTCCTAACTTGACTTTTGGGACCCTATTTTAAGCATGGGGCCACGAGTGTTTGACAGTCTCTAAAACGGGGCCACGAATCATCGAAGTTTGAGAAGCACTGGTCTAAACCAAGTTAAAAAGTTGAAATATTTTCACTTTAATCTTTTTCCGCTAAGCACCAAAAATTTTATTGCTCATTAAGAAGTCACTGAATCGTCTTACAGAAAACACATTAACCGTGGATCCAAGGCTCAGGAAATGGTCATATTAGAATCAAAACAGTTTGGCTCACGTGACGTGGGTTTTTTGTCTTGTCTTCTTGATTGCTTAGGTTGGGTGTTCTTTTCAAGTAGTGTGACTTTAAACAGGGGTGGGAAAACATTTTAGCTTGAGGGTGAGATTCAGAAGTTGATTTTGATCGAGGGCCACACTAGTATTTACAATTTAAATTCGTGCCTCAAACTTATCTAAGGACCAAAAAATGCTCTTTACTTAGATTTGTCACATTACTCACATTAAATACTTCACTGGATGCATTTGGCCAGCGGGCTTTAATTTGCTTACCACTGGACTTTGAATGTATTGATTCTTTTCGAGTTTCTTTTAGTTTTTAACTCAGAGATTTTTTATAAGTTTTTGTATTAATTTTTTAGAAATAGCATAGTGTTTTAATGTTTTTTCTCTAATGTTTTTACAGACTGACTGGGCCTTAAACCAAAATCAATTTTTTTATTTTTATTGTGTTAAATTTCATTAAATTTTGATTTAAAAAAGTCTAACTGCAATTATTTTGGTAAGATTCACGACTTCTATTTTGATTCAAATAAGTATTAAAAATTTTGCGCTTTTTCAATCTTTCACGCTTTCCACTTTTATTGTCTTTTTTTTTGCTCTCTGTCACACGCTTCACTTTTTTCGTATTCACTTTCAGTCTGAACCGGCCTTTAGACTATTTTAGGTATTCAAGAACAGCGATTGTTAAATCACAAGATTTTTGATTAGGCTGCTCTCTGATTTGAACCTAGTAGTTTTTATAGCCATAATACAAGATCTATCGAATTAATAAACTGACACTTTTTTCAGTATCTTATATATATTTGCTTTGCTTATCGAAGCCTATAACCTGCTTTAGAGCAATCTTTTGCTGCTGCGAAATAAGCAGAATAATTTTCTTAACATAATCTTCTTGGCAAGTGACAAATAGAAAGTAAAGAGCGAAGACCAAAAATATCAAAATATAGATATTTGCTACAAATTAAAAGACAAAGTGTTTTTTACACTTTAAAGTCAAATCATGACTAGAATTTTACTCTAATTTAAAACCCAAAAAGGCGTTCCAAACAATTTGGATCGCTGTCACCAGTGAGTTAAATAATCTACAAAGGTACTTCATTATTTTAAAAAACAAACAGCAGCCTATCTAATTTAATTTGTTAAATAAAAGCATACTGTACATTTTTTTATTTCGAATAAAAAATTTTTGAAACTAGTGTGATCTGTTTTGTTCTAATTTTAACCAAAGCAAACTATTATTTTTTCAGAGAATTCAGGTGGACACAGTTAATATCCTATATTCTATGGCAACTTTAAGTATAATATTTCGTGTTTCATTAGATTTTTTAGTTGCTTTTTTGATCTTTTCGAACGCATCAGGTAAAAATATTATCAAATGAATTTTAATTATTCGATATGAAATAATCTGATTAATTTATATCCTACTTTTTGTTCAAATAAAGTCATTTTTTATACCTTAAAATCGAGACTTTCCGCTATTCTAGAAATTTTTTGATATTGCTGAATCAAAGTGTTAAACCTTTGGACACTTTTTATTGAGGTTTGAATCTCTCTCCCAACTTTTTGAAAAAATAAGTAAGGACAAAAAGTTTTTAAATTGTAACACAAAGTTTATTAGACTACTTTTAAAGTTTGTGTTTTCCTTAATTTTTTTATTATATTTTTGAAGCAATCTACAATTTAAAAGTTACACCCATCTCACCGACATCCGTGCAAGTCGAATACAAAGATAACGAAACTGCAGCAATTTACGTGATAAGCATCGTCCAAAGGCACAACCTCACAAACACAAAAGAGTACAAAACCAACGCGACTACATTTACAGTAAATATAGTTAGAGTTTGACATCGGTCTGAAAGCTTGTAAATATACTTGCTATATAGCAAAATAACTTGAGCTATTCTTTAAACCTAAAGTACAAATATGCTGTTCGATTTGCACGTATCTCCATTTTTCATTTGAGGGCAACTTTATCTTAGGTTCAAGGTCCTTTTTCATTACGAGTGTGGAATGGAGCGTTCTTTGTTTCTTTTACTGATTTTTTTACTTCTCTCCGGGCTTAAGCGCTAAACGAAGCAAAAACAATCAACAAAAAACAAACAAACAAAGAATACTCCATTCCACGCTCGTAGTGGAAACGAACCTTAAATGAAAAGATTTTATTGCATATTTACGTGCTAGAATTTTTTTTTTATTTCGCGTTAAAATTGCTCGAAAAATATAAAAATGAAATTTATGATATTTATTTTAATCGAGTTTAATTTTTGCTTCTGACACCTTTTTCAATGAAACAAATTTCTTTGATGTTTTACTTTTCAAAGAAGTGATAGATTTTTGTAAATCTACTGTAATTTTTAATTTTACTTTTTGAGCATAAAAATCTTTCTAACGTTTGAAATCTATAGGCTATTTTTTTGGAATCATGGCATAAGTTGACTACTTATTGAATGGTAGACAAAATAAAATATTCATCATTCAAATCTTTCAAAACTTTTATAAGCTTTTCTGTATCCTTGAAATCAGAAAGAAAAAAATTATATCGTCATAAAAGTGGTTTTTTTTTTATTAATGCTTTGTAAGTTTGCAAACTATTGATCATTTTTTATGTAAAACTCTGCCAAAGATATTCAATTTTTTTTCGTTTGACATAATTTTTTTTTGTTTGAAACGAGAACGAAACAAAAATGAGATCACATGCTTCAATGCGGAGTCAGGCGCAGTTACGGTAGCCTAAATATGTTTGCAATTTGCTTTGACATATCGGAAAAAGCTGTATTCATAATTTTTTACATGTGTAATTTTGTATTAAATATATTATAATATATTATAATTTATATTAAATATATATTATATTAAATATATTATAATATATTACATTAAAGATAGGCGTTATAATATGATATTAAAGATAGGCGTTATCAAGTTTATTTTGGGGGTATAGTTTTCACATGTGTCATTCTGGGGATGTAGTTTTTACATGATCCTTTTTTGCAATAGGTGAGCGGTTTAAAGAGCAACGTTATCTACGATACTTGGGTCGAAAAGCATTTTCTAAATCAGACATCTACCATCAAGATTGGTCCCGTTTCTGCCAGAACAGGTCAGTTTATGGAAAAAAATGATTAGAAATAAAGACTTGAATCTCAGAATTGATTTTAACGTAATTTTTTTGTTATGTCAATCTACTAATTTTCCTGTTTAGTAACTTGGATATTTAAGTTAATCTGACTCGGAAAAAGTAATCAACTTACTCCCGTTAGGTATACTGAATCAATTGTCTTCGCCAACAGAAAAAATGTGAATTCACTTTCAGAAATTATATTAAGATTTTGCTACTTTTTTTCTCCAAATTAAACAGTTTTTGAGAATTAGCGTGCTTATACACTGTCCTTTTATCTTATAAATAAATTATTTGATTGTGTTCTTTAAGTATCTAAAGCTTATATTAAGTTGAAGTTCAATATTTGAATTTTCAATTGTTTTTTGGCGTTAACATAATATTATAGAGTTTATTCTAATACAATAAATTACCGTTGAGTTGTAAATGTTAACATTGCTCTTGATTTTAATTTTTGCGTATAAGACTTTTATCACTTTAGGATTTAAAAAAAATTATTTAAAAAAAATTAAAATGATGTGCTTTGAATAGGAATAAATGGATGTGAAATCAAAAACTACTTTGCGGCAAGAAGATTTATTGTTGTATTTTTGGAGAAAATTCCGGTAGCGACGGAATGGATTTTAAAGCATGAAAATAAAAGAACTAATGCCACCACATACTTGACTTTTCCTACAAATGGTCCCACAAAATCTTATTATGTTCACGTGTATGTTAACATTTTCTTGATTTTCTTTTTCAATAGAACAGCATACATAAAGCTGGGGATCGTGACTCCCCTAACCCCATGTGCCAAGTCTTTAAGAAGAGACGCAGGATTCTTTATACAGTATTTTTCAAATCTCTATCTTTTTATATTTTATGGAGTTCAAAGAATAGAAATTAAAAAATCAAATATTGTCATTTCATTATTCTCATTTTTTAACCAGTTCTATGAAAAAAGCTTGCCATCCTCGATCTAGAATAAACCTTGAGAGAAAAATGCTTCCATCAAATTTTTTATTGCTGGTGAGTCGCAACTCCAGAAAATTCTTTTAAAGGTGCCACATCAAAAAATTTGAGAACCACCTCAAACTTAATTAATCTAATACAGCACTGTATAAAATTAATAATTGCCGGCAGCGTGGTCGAGTGGTTAAAAGCGCGGTTATTGTGATCGACATAGTCTCGGTTCAAAACCCACTGTGTTTTGTCCTTGGGAAAGACACTTTATGAAACTTTCTCTGCTTGCCAGTCTTAACAAACACGTCTAAAATTCAGTCATATTACATAAAAACTGAAAGATAAAAAATTTCAATCGTACGGCAATATCTTGGAAGGCATCTCCGGAAGCAAGTCGAGGTAATTGCTTGCCCTATGTATAGCGCCTCCACCGCTTTCCTGCAAGTCAGGAGGATAAATATAGAGATAAAATAAAATGAAACGAAAAGGTAGTTTTTGATGTGAGTGAGTCAAGTTTTTTAAAATTTTGTTATCTTTTATCACTGTGATTTTTTAACAACTTTAAAGTAGCGAAAAATTTAAAAGCTGTTAATTAAATTACACTTTTGTAAGAAAAAACGTTGCCATATAACCTTAAAAAAATGCATAATATAGGCACTAACCTATATTGCAAAAAGCATATGAGTGAATCTCTTCTTAATTGGCTACAAATAAGACTGCAAAAATATCAAATTATTGATCTCAATTTTCGGCTGTAATCTTATAACTCTCTGCATTTCTCAGAGAATTTTGTTTTGGTAAGAACTCCACGTATGTTTTATTGCATAGCTTTGTTCTTCTCTTTCTTTTCTTTTATGATGACCAAGTAGTCAACGCCACTTTTTTTCTATAGTTTAAAATTTATAAAATATAAATTGGCAGCACGTACAAATAAAGTCATTTCTTAAAGCTTTATATCTGATACTTTTCAGAAAAAATTGTAAGAGCAAAAAAACGGGCCAAATTAAGTTATAAAGCAAAGGGAAGAGCTTTTATTGGTCAAAAGTATTGACGAATAAAAAGAGAAGAAACTAAAAAAGTTTTAGGTTCTGAACAAAATCTTTGGGTTAACAAATACTAGGATTAAGAGATTTAATAAAAGTAGTTTCCACTGTAGAAAAGTAGAATGCTCCCGAGAGAATAAAAAACTTGTTGTCACTCTAATGAAAAGCACATTGCTTGTTCGCAAAAAGATACTGGTCAATGGCAAACTCATGGAAAAAGAAAAGTTGGCAGCAACTGTTAACTTTGCAAGAGCAAAAAATACCTGTCAAATTAACCGTACTTCTCAACTTTTCCCAAATTATATCCACCAATCCTTTTAATTAGGAACTTTGTTTGATGATCCTTCAAAAAAAAAAAAATTAATCAAAAAAAACAATGCGGTAGTTTTATTTGAGGCTATCAATGTGTTATGGTTTCATTATTTTTACTGCAATAAATGTGCACGATTTTTGAGCATAGTTGTATCGGTATAAACACTCGTTGAGGTTTTTACTTTAACATTTTGTTGAGAAAAGAAGTGTTTAAATTTACTTTTGATTGCAATTCTTTAATCATCGTATGTTACTATAAATTAAACAAAAACAATAAAATATATATGTCGACAAGGGTTGCCATATTTGAATAGGCGGAATCCCGGACAGACATAGGCGCACCAACCAAAAAAATTTTTGAAGGGACGGACAAAATAAATTTGTTTCCGAATTTAGGACGAAGACCAAAAAAAAGGTCTTCTCTTTGAATCGATCTTGAATTTCCGTAATTTCTTCTCAAAATCAGGGTGTTCTCTAAAAAAAAAAAGGTCTTCACCTCGAATCGATCTCGGATTTCCGTAATTTCTTCTCAAAATCATGGTGTTCTCTAAAAAAGGTCTCTACTTTGAATCGATCCACGTATTTGCTATTTTCGTCCCATAATCAACGTGCTTTCTTACAAACTTACGCGTTGTTTTTAGTTAATGCTAAAATCCTGGACATAAGGTCTAAAATCCCGGACCAAGGTCTCAGATCCCGGACGTATGGCAACTCTAGTCTAGACGCCTCTTCTTCTTCTTCTTCTCCTTTCAGCCTTTCCCTTCAGTCAGGGGTGGCCACAGCGTATCATCATTCTCCACATCTTTCTGTCTTCAACATCCGTTTCCTTCACACCAACTTCCTGCATATCTTCCTTTACTGCATCTAAAAATCTTCTCTTTGGTCTCCCTCTTCTCCTCTTTCCCGGTAACTCCATTTCCATCATTTTTCTTCCTACATACTCTTGGTCTCTCAGTCTAGACGCCTCTATACCGAGAAATTTTAACATTAGTATGATCTTAGAGAAGAAATAAGAATTAATCAACATTGATCAACCAACAAAAACTTAAAAGGTTAATTTTCAAAGTCTATCGCCACATAAGTATTAGGTTGATTTTTTTTACAACTGAGGGGGCATCGAGAAAAGCCTTTTTTACATTAATTTTTTACAAACTTGTATGTTTTGAGAAAATATGTAACAATGTGACCAAAAAATTTTGATTTTCAGAGTCACAAATTTGGATTCCCATACAAATTACACTTTTTTCTGTCGTGTTAGCAAGATTTTGAACGAAACTGCTCTTAACGAAACGTTGAGCCCATTTCGCGAGACCAAAACCATTGTTACAGGTAATTACTTTCTGTTTCAGTTTCATAGAACTTGTTCTCTAGATAAAACTAAAATATTCATAAGGGCCAAGGATAAAAGTTTATGAAAAAAATCAATATAGACTAATTGCATTTTTTAATTGAAATCAGACAGTAACTTTTATTGAAAAACTTAGATAAAATTTTGAAAAAATCCTAAAACCTGGAGGCAAAAAATAAAATATGATTTTTGTGATATTTTTTAGAACAATTGTAAGACAATTTTTGTTGTTACTTTTGTCTAATTGCAGTCTTGTTGGATAGGTCTTACTAGCCCTGCCACATATGACATCTCGTTAATCACTAATGTTAAACGGCAGTTTTTTTCAAGGTCCTTAACTGACAATTAATTTTTGATTTGTAGTTTTTATTATCGTGTTTCAGGCAACGATCTTTTGAACAACTTCGGCAAATCATTGCTCATGATATGTAATTTACTTCTGTTGCAAAGAGTTTTTTTAAAAAATTTGATTTTGCTTAGATGAGTCGGCAGCGTGGTCGAGTGGTTAAAGCGCCGGGCTCGTGACCAACACGGTCTCGTTTCAAAATCCACGCGCGCCCTTCTGTTGTGTCCTTGGGAAAGACACTTTACGGCACATTCCCCTGCTTGGTGGTCCTGGCAAGCAGTAAATTACAATCATATCTCTATTAAATTACAAGCGGACAGCAATATCTTGGTATCTCCGAAAGCAGGTTGGGGTAATTGCCTACCCTATGTATTAGCGCCTCCGTCGCTTTCCTGCGAGTCAGGAGGATAAATATAGAGATGAAATAAAATAAATAAATAAATAAATGAGAACTAGGTTTTTTTTATTCACAATACATTTGAGTATTTCCTATGGTCTTGAGCAGGGGTGCACATACTTTTGGCTACAATAGGATATGATGATGATGAATATAACCAAAACTTAGCAAACATATTCAAAAAGAAATAATGATAAAATAAAAGGGCATTTTCATATTATATGACCCTAGTTAGCCATTCTTATCCTCTCATTCCTTTATGACGGATTAGTTTTTACACAAACTTCTCCATCCTGCCCTCACAAGAGTACATCATATGAGCTGTAGCTGTACCCTCTTGTAGCCGAAAGCTTCTTCGGCCTATTTTAATTATCACTGAATTATAAAGTTTGATATTTAGCATAAAAAAAGGGTCTAAGCTCGTTAGATTTTTGTCTGGTAGTCCTATTATTGTGGCCATGAATCAAATATCGATAAATAATTTTAAATAATTTGTAAAATAACAATTACGAATATTATTTTGCTTAAAATTTAGTTTTACATTGTTTATCAAAATTTCTCGCGATCTCCAGAAAAAAGTCAAACGACCATTTCGGGGCAACGACGTTGAGGTTCCAAAGCAGTGATCTAGGGCGTAGATCGGCTACGGAGCCGCATGTGGTTTACAGTGGCTATGGAGCCGCATGCGGCTCTTTAATCTGTCTTCTGTGGCTCTCAGTAGCGTTGGAAAAAACGAGTGTTTATTAAGCCTCTATCGTCAAAGTCATAAAATTAGTTAGTTTTGAGCAAAATTGGAAACTTTCGGCGCTTCAAAAAAAGTTGCTGCAATTGTTTTAGCTCTAATCAAAGCTCAAGCAAAACTTTAATCTACAGGGGTGCCCATAAGTAACCTTACACTTGATATCACCAAAAAGTAAAATTGATAATTTATAATTAATTATTGATTACGTCAATAATTGCACATGTAAAAGTTAAGCATAGTGCACAATGCAATGTTACTGCTAACTTCAATTAATCAATATTAGAAGACTTTGTTCACTCGGTTTGCTATCTACGTACCGTATATGCCCGTGTATTTAGCCGCCTTTAAGCCGCACCTTCTTTTGGATGTTTAAAACCTCCCTTTCACACCCGTATATAAGGCGCATCACCCGTATATAAGACGCATCAGTTCTACGTAAGATGACTGAGTCAAAATGCCTTTCTATCTACCGCTGTGACTATGCTTAGTGTCACAGTAATGTACCATAATTTCTAACTGAAGTTATAATCCCAGTTAACCATTCTACGTCATAGTTGGTTAATTTATTTCGAATGTTCGAATAACACTTCGAACATTTAATATAATACAGTGATTACTGATTATTATTTATTTTATTGTAACTGATAATTTAAATGGATTGGAAATTGTGTAATTGCGAGATAAATAAGTAAATACCATTGTGTAATTGTGTGATAAATAAATGAATTGATCATTGTGACAAGTGTAAGGTTACTTATGGGCAACCCTGTAGAACACGTACATAAAAACTTTCAAAAATTCTTAGTCTGTCATATAATGGCTGCGTTTCCTTTGTTTTTATTCAGATAAGCAGTTCTTAGACTTTACGTAATGTTTAGTTGAGCGTGAAGGTTTGAAATGCTTGTATTTTTGCTCAGTTCACTAGCCCAGTAACTCACCGTTCTTGAAGCCCGTGGCGCAACGATTAGTTACTGAGTTCATGCTCACAAGATTGTCATTTCGCTATTTACTCAAGGTGCTCGCGTTGCTGAGGTATATGATGATAATGGTCATGCTGTGTTGAAACTAACTGCTCTAATAATGTCATTAAAAGCATCTTTGTTCTGATGCACTTCGGAAAAAGGCGCTATATAGGCTGAATGTGGTAGATTTATTTGTTACTCTGATTGAAAAAAAAACTAAATACCGCTTCACTGTGTCAAATTTCATTAACTTTGTTGTGCTCATTAATATGTTTTTTGGAATCACATGTAAGTTACTGAAGACTAGAATAAAATTTAGGCGGCCTCTTTAAAAAATCTTTTTATGGTGCTTTAATTGTAAAAGTAACTGTAGAGTAACTTTTTAAAGTAACTTGCCCACCACTGTTAATATTGTCTATGTCTCAGAACAACCTTTAGTTTTTGGAAAAGTGATTTTGTCTTCGATACCGTTCACACCAACGCTCCGGACAAATTTATCTTTCCGTGAAGCAATCGAAGGAAAGCTTTTGAGTTTGTACAACTTGCGTTCAATCCCTAAAATCTCAGGTGTGGAAATAGAGGAACTAGCTCAAAGCAGTTTAGGAAACACCCAATGCTGGTATGAACTAGCCGTTGATGGAGTAAATGATAATGGATTATTCATCAAGTTGAGCAACTTGGAACAGAATAATTTGATAAATCCTCAAGAAGAAATAAATGGTAAGCTAAATTTATTGATCATTTAGTGGCTTCATTTTTTAGAATGCTGCATTATCACAAGCCTACATTTTTAAAAAATTCACTGAAACTTAAACCCCTTAAAAAAAATTGAGATCAAACAAAAATGTTAAATTGTTCTAATAACAAGAACAGAATAAGTTATCAGTAAAATCGTTATAAGTTTTCCTTGATGTTAAGTTTTTTTTTATTGAATTGCTACTATCAAAATTAAACCCATGGAAGTCTACAACGGTAAGTTAAATGCCGCATTAACATGTTACATAATGCCGCTAAAAAACTTGCATTTTATTTTGCATGATTTATTTTCATAATTTAATTCATCAAACGTGATTTCTTACCGCTATGTCTAAAAACTGCAGTTGCTGGAAACGATTTTTATTGGTACTCGAACGATAAAAAAGTTTTGGTTGGTCAATCAGTTAGGCCGAGCGATAACTGCCAGTGGAAAGACGAACGGACTTGGATTCTCCATGACGAATATGGAGGAAGAGTAGAGAAGCTTCTTGCACATGGGAGGGAGTCAAATGGAGACCCGAGCAGCTCACAGAAATTCAATTTTACCGAGAAATGTAAGAATTTAATTGGAGTTGCTTTCGTCAAATTCTTGAAAAATAACAATGAAATCATTGACTGCACACTTAAGAATTCTAATTGTTGATGTAATTAAAGAACTTACCTATTACTACTCTAAAACAGCCGAACCTGGAAATCTTACCAATTAATTTCGCTTAAAATGGCTGATGGGTTAACCAATGTATCCCAACCTTTTTTATTTGAAAAATTTTCAACCTGTCGCGAAACCTTCCACTTTTAGAAAAACTACTTTTTGTCACATGGCATTCTGGTTTTCCCTGTGTTACGTCACTTTCCATATTGTTTGGCAAATATTACTACTAGTACATCAAGTGTTAGCGAACTTAAGTCGAAATCAATTTAAAGATTAGCTCATAAAACAAATTGTATCTACGGATATCATTGAGTGTGCGAAAAAACTCCAAAATTTTCAGAGAATTGTTTACCTGTTGTTTTGCCAACACGATAAATTTTACCATAGAATTAGGGTTAGGGTTAGAATTAAGTTAGTTTAGGGGACTGTTTTCAAACCTTTTTTTGGCCATGCCCCATCTAATCACTTCTAAAGTTCTGATGTTCCCCATGTAGCCGAACCATCCGAAAAATTTTTCGGGGCAATACAGTTTTGTCCAAATTTTATGACGTTTGCCCCACTCATGATCTTGCAGCATTGCATTATAGGTGAAGACCAAGAAAAAATTTTCCTTTACTATCAGTGCCCAATTTCTCGATTTTCTTCCAAAATTGTAGATAAAGACTAAAAAAAGGTCTTTACTTATAATCCGTCTCCAATATCTTGGTTTTCGTCCAAGCTTAGTGTGGTAGACTAATATAAAAAAGTCATCGCTTTGAAGCTGTGTTGAATTTTTGGAAACTAAATTGCCTCTGGGGGGGGGCGCACGCCCGCGTTGGAAATCACTGGTTTAGGGTTTTTCATCACTGTTTTATTATGAATGAAAATTTTGTTCAGTAGCTTAAATTTTACACTATGGCAAAGTATTGGCGAAGTTCACCGAGAACTTACATAACAGCTTCTCGCTGAACTGCTTTTGATTTCAATAAATCTTGTTTAAAATGACATGGAAACCTGCTCCATTAAATCAACTGTCTTTCGATAAACTGCAGTTTGGATTAACCGTCGTTTTAATAAACTGTTAGCTCGATGAATTGTCTTTAAATAGAAAACTCAAAAATATTTCAAAACTTTGATCGTGAACAAATTTTTCTGGATTTTTTTAGTGTAAATGGTTTTCCAATTACTCCCTAATTTGTTTTCCTTGACATTTTTTATAGATCTGACTTATACCGGTAAATCTTCGGGTCAAAAAATTTTTCAATTCAACGCGAATACGATTTACGCTATAGAGCACGATTATCTGGTGAAGACATGCCCACAGAATACTCAGACATTGTTTTACGATCGTCTGGAAACAGCAGAAAGAGCAGAGACCCTTTTGTCAAGTCGTTACACCATAGTTTACACAACAGGTAAGATTACTGTTGTTTCGGATTTTTATGTACAAGAAATTTTTCATTTCATATTATTCATGCGCTGCACAACTTTATAAAAAAACATTTTTAAAAATATTTTTCTTGTCTTCATTAATTTAGAAATTCACTACATTAGCTAAATTCTGGGTTGGTGCAACGCTAAAAAAATTTTTTGTTATATTTCATCATATTATAAAGCCAAACGAAGCAGAATAGTTGAATAAAAATTTTATCGGCAACGTTACTTTTAAATCCTAAATATTGAACCTTGTATACATGTACTATAAATTAGATATTTCTTGCAATCAGCATTGCCAATGAGTTTTTCTGATAAAGATTCGCCCAGAGGTTTCATAACATAACAGATTTTTTAAGACTATTAAAAAATCTAAAGGATTACATAAAATGGTATCGTCAGTGCCATTGGTCATTCTAAAGTTCTGTACCGCAAAAAATTTATTTAAATAGTTTGAATCAGTTTGTAAATGTAAAAGTGGGTAAAATAGATTCACTAAAAATAGCTCATCTATTAGCTTTAATTGACATCTATCTTTTTTGCTCTTAAATATCTAACATAGATTTGCTTGCTTATGTTTGAAAATGTTTCTTCTTAATTGCGGAAGTTGGGCTCATACAACTTTTTTGGTTTTTGTTCTTTGCGAAAGGGTTTGGGATATTATTGATAAAATTCCAATTAAATACCCATAGAAAAATAAAAATAGAAGTTACAAATTAAAATTATTCAGTCAAAAGTCACCCAGAAAAGTTTTAAACACCAAGTTCTACGTTTTTTGAAAAGTTTTAACAACCAAGTCTGATTACCGTATAAAAATTAAGGTATCTTGTGTTTTCTCGATCGCACAGGACCAGGCCCGATGAAAAACACCTGTCCGTTTGTCGAAGCATTTCCCGGAGGTTTTAACATTGAACCTGTATCGAAAGCAATCGGATATCAATTTAGCCTTAAAAATGAAAGTGGATTTGAGATTGGAAGAAAAGTGATAAACGAAGATAAGCTCGACAGCTCTGGTCGGATCCAGGTACTCGCATAAAATTAAATCTATTACGAAACAAATACAATTATATGATGTTTCAAACACAGAGCCAGAAGTAAATTTTTGGGATTATATAGGCTACCATCATTTGCAATAAGTAAACTTATTTTCTAAAGTGTTGTGGATCACTCCATTTTTGGTCATAGTCAGTGTTTCCTTGAAGACAGTGAAACATTATTTTTAAAAACTACTGTTTTTAAACTAATTCCTTGGAACATTTAAAGGGTTTATAAATGGTAAGAGGCTGATTGGGGGTCAATGAATTGCCAGGAGCTTGATGAATGAATGATAGGTTTCACTGCAATAATCAAGCAACGGTACTTATTTGCAGAGGTACAAAACTGAAAATATATCATTATCAATGTAAAAATCTTTTTTTTGTTCTTCAACTGTTTTTTTCACAATTTATGTAAAAAACATAGTTGTATGAAAGTGGGACAAAAAAAGTTTTTACTTTAATGATACATAGGCATTCCATATTTCCGAATTGGTAAACCGTTAACAGTTCGTTAAAAGAAAAAAATTCGTCCCTAAAAAGTAGTGTTCTCTAAAAAAAATCTTCGCTTAAAATCGAAAATACCGGGATATATTGGTTAACCGTGCAGGACGCCGGGACAAGCCCTAAAAGTCGGGACTGTCCCGGCTGAACCGGGACGTACGTTAAGCCTAATGATACATGACATTAATAAAAAGTGTACTTGATTAGGGGGTCGATATAAAAAAAAATTTTATTGGAACGGGGTGGACGTGCAGAAAAGTTTGAGAACCATTTTTTTAAGAAAACTCTATAGCCCTACAGCGCAATTTTTTTTTGCGAGCATGAATATTTAATTCTTAATTCAGGGGTTTTGAACCAGTGAAAACCGTTTTGTTTGGTCTCCACATATGTTTTTAGTCGCAAGAACGAGATTTCGCTACCCAAGTGGTTTGTTGGTTTTGCACATTGCGCATCTTAGGGGGAACGTTGGTTATAGTTTTAAAAATGTTTTAAATATTCACTGAAAAATTGTTTGAAAATCTAGGATGGTCAATCAAAGTTTATACTAGCTTAGGCCTATTTTGAACAACTTTGGTCACACATTTTTTATTCTTAAAACGCAATTCAGTTATTTGTGAGCAAAGACTGCGTGAAAAAGCGATAAAGTTGGTTTTATTGTTTGAGTATAGTTTTTATCAGCTTCTATAGATCATACCGAAAGAAATATCAATTAATAAATAATGCCTAAACACGAAAAATGCCAAATAGAAAATTAATACCAATTAAATACCTAAATATAAAACTATTATCGGCCAAAAAAATTTTCTACTGATTTTTTTGCTTGATAATAATTATTTCGTAGGCTCACTGTAGTTATTGTTATATTTGAAATATTAAAAACACAAAAATCGTTATCTCTTTATAATGCCGTTGGCTGTTCTACTCACTTCTATTTTGTCGTGATTATATTAAGGCAGTTAAGCAGTACGCTGTTATGACGTGCGATTTCAAGAAGGTGCAATCGGAAGGCTACGATATATTCTGACAACAGTTTCAACTTTTTTCATTTCTTTTAATGGTCTTGGTAGGCCAAGTCTACTTTTGGCGTTTTTCTGATGTAAACGCTCGTTCTATTTTTTTTTTTTTTTTTGAATTCCGACCAGCATTTACGCTGAGCGTAAATGCCGACGTTCAATAAACAAACAACGGTAAACGAGCGTATACACTAGCAAGGTCTTGTCAACACTAATTGTTAATGAAAAAACAACGCTGTTTCAGGTGTTGTTTTCGTCTTTCACCCGTTTTCAAACCTATTACTTTTTGGATATGTTGGTGACAACAAGACTCGCAAATGGTCAAACGGCAACAAGCCCTGTTTCTACTTTTTCATTTTTTTCAGGTTTGGTGTTTTCAGTGGTCTTTTATAAAAATTTTAATAAAAAATCCTAAATTTTATTGTATGTATTTTAGCCAATGTTATAACTGACATAAACAGTGTTTCTCAACGTAACCCTGCGATTAGCACAAGGAATCAAAATAAGCTATACAAGATTTTTCAAAAAATGATCGATTTCTGGACGTGTGGCCTACCTTTTACTGAGCGATATAAAACCACTTTTTTGGAACTGAATACGTTGCAAAAGAGTAAGCAAAAGATTTTGCGCACGCAAAATTCTGCACATTTATATCAAAAATTTATAGAGAATATTGACTTGTGGTTATTACCGTATTACGTTACCTTTTCATTAGCTGAAAATTGCTTGATATTAAATTTTACAAAACAATGAAATTAGAAAGATTACCTTGTCATAAATTTAAATAATGCAACCAAAAATTTACCCCATGAAATAACCCTAAATGGAGTCATGCTGTTTACCTACACAGGTCACTCCGCTTAATACAAAAAGCAACAAACAGGCCACATTGACTGTCACAACCATATCCTTGATTTGACCCACGGAGCCCCAATTTTTAAAAAAAATTTTATGATGCATTCTGCTGTTTATCAAAATAATATCGGAATCAAAATATTAGAATACTGTGAAAATACATTCATGCTTTGTGGATATAATCAAAATAAAAAAATAAAAAATAACTCTATTTTTTGATAATTTTTACACAAGTTATAGTTTAACAACTAGCTTTCTGGAGAAAACCTTGTAGTTAGAACTGTTAGACAAAGTAAAAAATTGTTCCCAAAGGATATTATAACGAAAAAACTTAAAAAAGGAGAATTTATTTCAAAAGAAGATCAGCATGGAATAGTCATTATGAAAGAAAAATAAGAGAGACGTCATCATATTGTGCACAAAACATTCACCAAAAATGGTAACACAACACACAAGATGGTCAAACAGAAACCCAGAGCTTCAAATGGGGCAACAGGAAGAACAAGTGGAACAAAAAAAAAAACAAACCCTAAGAAAAAGAAAACGACTAGCAAAACCATAGAAAAGCCAGAAACTGCAATTGCGTGCAACATAGGCAGAGATGGCATCGATCTATCTCGGAACAAATCGCAGTACAGGTGACAACTCTTGGCAAAAGTGTCAAATGGCAAAGCAAACTAGGCATTGAACTGCAATTGAGTTTGCTAGTTGTAAATGTTATCATAATTTATAGAGAAGCAACCGGAAAGAAGATCCGGATAAGGTAATTTTGGAAGGCCATGACTAGATCTCATTAATGTAAATCCTCTTAAATAAATCCATGCACTGAAAACAAAAATAGATGAAAAACTAATGAGCGAAAATATCTGTAGTGTAAACCCGGTTGTGGGAGAAAGAGGGCAGAAGGAGAAAAAATGTAGCCAAAAAGACTTATGTAAACCGTCTTAAATAAATCCATGCACTATGAAAACAATGTAAACTCTCTTAAATAAATCCTCTTAAATAAATCCATGCACTGAAAACAAAAATAGATGAAAAACTAATGAGCGAAAATATCTGTAGTGTAAACCCGGTTGTGGAAGAAAGAGGGCAGAAGGAGAAAAAATGTAGCCAAAAAGACTTATGTAAACCCTCTTAAATAAATCCATGCACTGAAAACAATGTAAACTCTCTTAAATAAATCCTCTTAAATAAATCCATGCACTGAAAACAAAAATAGATGAAAAACTAATGAGCGAAAATATCTGTAGTGTAAACCCGGTTGTGGAAGAAAGAGGGCAGAAGGAGAAAAAATGTAGCCAAAAAGACATAATAAAAAAACTTAATAGGCTACTACTGTGGAAGTTGCATTGAAGAACACTATATGTGCACCTCTTGTTTCTCCAAGATCCATGAAAACCATTAATAATAAAAATAATAATGAATACTGTATATTAAGCTACAGGTTAAGGAATATAACGTATACACATATCAGAATATTTTTTGATTGAAAAAAAAAAGTTTTTTTGTAAAACTAGTACATTTTTTTCAATTTATAAAAAAACTAAAAAATTTTTTTGAATTAATCTAAATTTTAAACAATAACTTAAAAAAAACACCTATACAGGCTAATTAATGTTTCGCAATTCTCTCCCAGCAGGCCGCTGTTTTTAAACTGCATTAAAATGCTTAATGCATAAATTCCTTGCTGGAATACAGGGCACAAATTAGAAAAAAAGACGCATTCATAGTATAAATACGTGGCACAATTTGGTGCGTGCCATATATCCAGTATATGGATCAATGTGTTGATACAGAGAGCAACAACCAGGCCGATACGGCCACAAAAGAAATACTTATTGTCGCAGAGTGGCTGAGTTGCTGAGAATTTCTTATTGATGGCGGAACGATCGACACGGTATGGGTTTAACTCCTGCTCTCGTCATTCAACCATGATTTAGAAAGACACTTTACGTCATTCTCTTTTGGTTGGCGATCTTTCAAGCCTTTCATTATCTCTATATTTTTCCTCCTGACTTGCAGGAAAGAGACGGAAGCATTATACACATAGAAAGCAAATACCCCGACCTGCTTTTGAGATGCCAAGTTATTGCTATCCGGTTCAAATCTTTTTTGTTTTTATATTCTTATAGAGATAAGACTCTCTGAATTTCATTCATATCACTGCAAATTAAAACTAGAAAGCAAATAAGAAATTTTAACCAGAACGCAATGCTTTTGCATTCGAAAGCAGATGAAAGCATTGCTTGACGGTTGCTCTAAGTTTAACAATTTTGACGTTGTTCTGCGAGTACAAAGAATAATAATTAAAGATGATGATGATGCAATTCTTTTTTCTTTCTATGACCGTATAGGCCCAATTGACCGTATTGCTTCTTTTTCTTTCAGCTGAGTCATTATTGAAGGTATTAAGGCAAGCAATATGATGATGTCATTTATAAATTTAACTACGGGCACAGCGGAAATCACTAAGATGACTGAGCATCGAACAAGTATTTGTTCTTATCAAGTCAGAATGCTAGCACTTTAAACTATTTTGGTAAAAAATGATGATGAAGATCATAATAATAAACTACTTTTATTTATTTATCTCATACTTATCCTCCTTACTCGCAGAAAAGCATCGGAGACGCTATACATAGGACAATTATAAAACGATTACCCTGACCTGCTTTAAAAAATGCCAAGATATTACTGTTTGGTTGAATAGAGATATGACTAAAATTTAGAGCTGCTTGTCCAGACAGCTAAGCGGACCCTACGGTGTCTTTCTAAAGGACACAAGACAATGAAGCCAGTCGGTTTTGAACCCTGACCGTGTCGATCACGTTCGCCATCTATTACGGCGCTCGATAACCCGGATGTTGCCGATGCTCTTAATGATTGTTGGGTCTAATAAAAAATAAAACTGACAATAGCAATTTCGTCTTTTTTTTTTTAATATAGATTCACCAAATGAGACGAATCTAATTCTGTACAATGCATCAGTCGGTCGGTTTAGTGTAGAATGGAACCCGGTGAATTGCTCGACTGGATTTATCATCCAAATACGGAATGAAAGTTTTTCAAGAAACCTGACAACGTCAGTGGTGACGCAAAATCATTTTCAAGGATTTGACGAAAGTGGAGTATATTTTGTCAAAATAGCCTCTTTCAACAATTTTGGACAAAGTCGATTTTCCCAAGAAAAGCGTTTCCGTAAGTTTTCCGCAGTTTAACTTAAAATGATTTTTAAAAATGCCAATTTTTGTAGCAAGCAAGTAAATAATACAAAATCGCGAGTTGAAAGCAACTTCTATCTGTGCTATATATTTGAAACAAGGTGATTAATATTTTTCTATGCTCCTTCACCCACAGTAGACTTCGAAATGATTTCCTATTTACTTTTTTAATCGATAAAAGTAGTAAACGAACATTTATGAACTCACAGTCTAAAGTGGGTAACAGAACGGTGGTTATGAAATCCCATGGTAGTAGATAAAACTTGTGACACAAAAAATTTACATTGTAAACCATCTATCCGAAACAAATGTAATTAAAAGGCTGCGTATATAAATGATAGATCAGTTTCCGGTGGTTTTTCAAAAAAAGATATTTTCGTAAAAAAGCAGGACTAAGAGTTGATTAAAAATAGTTGGCAGAAGTTCAAAGAAATTTAGTATTGGGAAAAAAAACCCAAAGTAAAATGACAGCATGTAATGAATTAGAAGTTAAAGTATAAGAAATGACAAGAACTTTTACTGGCTAAGAAGAAGCTGAAGGATTGAGCGGGACAAGATGTTTTTAGTTATTTATTCTCATCTTTATATTTATCCTCCTGTACAATGTTCTACAAGCAAAAGTGACTAAAGATCTGAAAGGTGATATTCTGAGCTCTGAAGAAGTTATGTATAGAAGAAATATTTGAGTAGGTAATGAAATATAAAATAAAAAATAAAAATAAAGCTGTGAAAATTGTAAAACAAGAAGTTAGTAAGATTTGCAAGAATAAAGTAAAAAAAGCTTGAAGAATAGCTCTTTGTAATAGTTAAATGAAAACATGTTAAAGCTTATCTTATATTTATAAGAATATATTAAAATGGAAGTTTAAGCTGTTTTTTTGTAAGCGAAGTCACTATTTTAAGTAAGCAGCATGAGCCCATTTAAATTTTTTTGGGGAAATCCTTTTCCCAAGAGAGCAACAAAAATTACTCAGATCGACTGAGCCTGGCGTGGTTCTGCCTCCAGTCAAGGTCTTAGCATACTGAAAGTAAAGACCTTAGCACACTGAGAGTAAAGGTATTAGCATACTGACAGTGAAGGTCGTAGCATACTGAGAGCAAGTTTGAAGAGCTTTTTTGTGCTTAAAGAAAAAAGTTTATTTTTTATTATGTGAGAATATGAGATAATTTAGGAGAATGACAGTAGGCCTACAGTACCTATTTTTTTTAAATTTTAAAATGATATTTGTTTACTGTGAGAAAAGATGACTGATCAATTTGGAAAAAGCATGCTAGTGTATTCTTAAAAAAAAAGTTAGCTTTTTTGAGTTGTAGCAATCACAAAGAGTAGTTTATGACAAGCTTTGTCAAAGAATTCGAGAGAAGATTTTCCGAGTTTGCATTTTTACGAAAAAAATTGAACTTTAACTTTGTTTTGTCGAATAAACAACACCTTGGTGGGAGAGTCCCTGAATTGAAAAAAATCAAAACAAAGGTTAGTTTAATCAATTCATTTTCTCTAAGCTCGAAGTTAGTTTAAAGTTTGGTAATGATAATTATGATAATAATAAATACATCTATTTGAATCGAAAGCTTAAGACGCAAATCTATTGTGCCCATAGAAAGGCACCATCAAATTAACTAAGTGTTCTTCAAGTCCAAAGGCTTCTAATATTTTTTCAGGAATGCCGAAAACTTCGAGCAGAAAAGCTTGAATACGAATTTAAATGTTTTTGGTTTGACCAGACTCGGAATCAATCCTAAGCCACCCAGTTCAGAGTCCGCCGCTCTGTAAAGTGGACCAATTGAGCAGTTTTATAAAAGTTTATAAAATTAAACAAAATACACATTAGTATTCACACATTATCTAAAAGTTGAATAGAATTGTAGCTCGGCTATTTATGTGAAAATTTTTTCACCTTTTTTAGCATTTTGGAATTTTCAAAACATTTCCGATTCTTCCTTTACACTCCTTTGGGTCAGCAACTTTTCAAGATACGACATCACCATCCAACCCCACGAACGAGGTTTTCAAAATACATCAGTGGGTTTTCATTTCTTTGATGGATTACAAGCAGGCACAACATACCAAGTCAATGTCACCGCTATCGATTCCAAGAATGAACAAATTCTACTACTCACTGACACTCAAATAACAAGTAAGCAAACACTGTGTGCATCTGCAGTCGTACAGAGTTTAAGATAAGCGACGGTATTTAATGAAACTGTTTTAAGACTTTAGAGTGTGGATATTCTTTAAAAGACTGTTTTTCTTAAGGATTCTTTCTGCCGACTATTTAAAAAAAAACCTTGTTGGTGATGGCGGGCTGGAAAGAATACGCGATTTTTGTAGAAAGAGGAAACATCGAAAATGACGGTGGTCGGATTGGGTAAAAGAAAGAGGTCACATGATTGGCTGGTAGCGCCTCACTTGTGCCGTAACAAAGAAAGCTTTAGTTCGTCGACAAATTGTTTCTGGCTACAGAAAAGGTTTAAGGAATTTGATAAAGATGACTTTAAGCGTTTTTAGGTGGAAAGATGATCTTCGTGTAGCTAGCTAAAATCTGGAACAGTGGTTTCCAAACTATTTATCGTGCGGGCCAATTTTTTTCTTAAATTTTTATAGACGGGACAGAATGGCACAAACAAGGCATTTAATTTTAATAAATTCTTTAAATTTGAGTTAAAAACAATGGTTCTCAATCTTTTTCACATTGCAGCACATTTTAAGATTTTTTCGAAATTCGCGGCACACTTGGTGCAGATTTCTTGATTTTCGTCCCTAAAAAGTAGCGTTTTAGGTCGCGGATTAATGTTTTTTAAAAAATTAAAAAATTTTGCCCTTAGAAATCTCTCGCAGCATACAGGTTGAGAAACACTGCTATAAAATGACGAAATAATAAAAATAAATTGTTTGGCTGGCCGGATTAATAAGTGAAATGGGTCGTAAATGATCCGCGGGCCGCGGTTTTGGAAACCCTGATTCACAAGCAATTAGTATTAAATTTTCTGTACAAGACTTGTTTTCTATTAAATGGTGTGCAACAACCGAATCAGGAAAAGATGTGTTTTGAACAAATTTTCATCGGCGTCTAGGAAGATTTTTTTGAGGTTTAATTTGGTTTCAGATTGATTTGAGAACATGTTTTTGAATGCGTTCTTTTAGTCTACAAATTTGAAAGAATTTTCAAGAAAACAGTCTTTTTAAAAACTACCTATAATCTAAAGAGTTAAAATAGCTCCGTCGCAAACATTCTTTGAGGTTATTTAACTGAAATGCTTCGACATTCTTTCAAATTAAAGACAACTTTTTGCTTTTTTTGGATTACCCAAAAGCTCTTGACAAACCTTTGAATAACAATATTTAATATTTTTTAAGTATGATGGTATTGCCTCGCTTAATTAGAATTATCATTTGTTTCTAGTCCCACCCAAACCAAAAATATTGAATTTATCTGCTACTTTAACCTCTATCAGTCTCAATTGGTTACCGGCGAGAGGCGCTACACATTATCAGTGGAATCTCGAATCAACTTTGAACCAGACAATCAAGACTTCAACAACTTTTTCAACTGGAGTTGTGATAGAAAACTTGAAAGCAGGACGTCGATATAAATTCAAAATTCTTTCGCAAAATTCGGCTGGACAAAGTTCGTTTTCCCAAGTAGATGTGCAAACAGGTACTAGGCTTAAATAGACCAGTTAATCAGTTTAACTCTTTTTCTAAATAGACTTGAATAGGAACCTTTTGAAGAGCAGTGAAACGTATGTGTATGATTGTTTTAAATGCACATGTTTCAAACTGATATCGTCTTGTTTGACTCGAAGGCTTCCAAAAATTAAAAAACAAGAAGAGATGCATTGCTTTTCTGCTTCCTCACTTGCTACACTTCTGCGCATGTTTTTGACTTAATGTAACTGCTAATCTATGAAAAGGTTTTTCCTTACTGTAAAATATAAAAAATAGAAAAATTTTACGCTAAAGATAAATTGCTTAGGGAACCATAACAATAACGATAAGATAGTAAGCACGAAAAATTAGCTTAATCGACTTGTATTCAGTATGAAACACGAATGCAAAAAACTGATGAAACAATTTAGTATGAAACACGACTGCAAAAAACAATTTACTGATGAAACAATTTAGTATGAAACACGACTGCAAAAAACCGATTAGCATACTATTTGATTGATACAGTCAATAATGACAAAAAAATTGCGAAATATTAAATTCAATGTAAACTCACCTCAAGCAGCAGCAGGTAACTCCGTTTTGCATACTTACGTATGTATTCCTACGCAGACCAAGTCAGAAATTAGTAATCAACCCATAAAACAGCTTATTATTTCCTGTTCTTGGCGGTTTTTTATTCAGGCGTTTTCTTTAATCATGAGTCCATGTAAATAGGATTTTTTCCATTTGTTTTTAATAATGAGGTTAAACTTGAAAAACTGCTTGTATACTTCTTTTTAGTTTGCTTTAGCAGAAACCAAAACAAGCACAAATAAATGGGTGAAGAGTTTAGATAAGAGACAAGAGAGAGACAAAATTTTTTTATTTGGCATAACCATAGCACGACATATTAACAACTAACAAACTTTTTAATTCAAACAAAATCTAACTGATTGAGAATTGTGCATGGAAGTTACACCATGGAGGCATCGAAAGAACCATACGGTTATCAAAGTCCATTTTTTCATGTAGTAACATGAAGTTAATTTGAAAAAGGCATGAAGTTAAGTTTAGATAAAAACTTTAATTTAAAGTAGTTTTAATGTCTTTTTACATTTCTTTTTAGTATTGTTCCATTCCTGCAAGACATCTCACTCAAAATTAAATTAAGTAAAGCAATTTTTACTGAAACCAAATAGGTAGTTTGCGAGAAAAAAATTCATTTTAAAGAGGGCTTTGAACCGAATCTGAAGCAGATCCGTAAACCGGTATTAGCCGGTATCATTCTTTAAACCTGAACCGGAACTGAATCCGAAAAAATAAAATCTGCTGAACCTTAACCGGAACTAAACCGATAAAAATTAAATTGGCCGAACCTGATCCTAAATTGAAACTTTATTTTAAACGGATCCGGTTCGACGCTCTCATTTTAATTTTATATGGGACAAGATAAATTACAATTCTGTATGTGAAGTTGCCAGAATTTGTTTGGTCACTGACTTGCTATGTGGTAAAACAAAGACGTCATAAACGACTTTCTGTAAGCGAGAAATTGAAGCAAAACATTGGTCACATGACCCACATAAGGAAAGCCCAATTTTAAATAAATGGTATGCTCTGTGATGGCTTTAATAGAGTGCGAACGGAGCGGCCACACCAGCCCCCCTAAAATACATCAAAAAATAGCACCTCCCTACACAAGATATTGCTCCATTTTTTCATAGTCGAATCAGGACGTTGGTGGCATGTCTAAAATAAAGACTTTTTTTCAAAGATAACTTTGTTTTGAGACACTAGAAAAGGGGCCCTCCTAAAATGATGACGTTTTTTTAAAGAACCACTGTTTTGGAACACTTAACAGTGCCCCCATTAAAATGAAGACCTTTTCTTTTAGAGACCATTTTGTTTCAATATACTGAAAAGTGGTTCCCCGGGTGCCCGTATAACAATGACCGTTTTTTTGAGATTGTTTGCCTTGCCTAAGTAGTGCCCCCACTAATTTTTTTGCACCGAGTCCCCCTTTTTGTAAGGTCATCACGGCTTCGAAAAAGGGAAAAAATTTAAGTTAAATTTATAATGGAATGACGCGAGTAGATTTTGAACGGCAACTGTGTCAAACACATTAGCCATCATGACATTTTTTAACTACTTGGCCACGGTGCCAATTTTTCATAACAAATATGCATTAGAGACGCATGTTCTTTTCTCTTACATGAGAATAATTCTGTATTTTTACCAATTTTTAAATCAATAAATGTTTTTACATTATAAAACAAATATTTTAAAATAAAAATTGCGTACCGCAGGGTGGGGGTTTTGAAGTTGGTGAAATATGTTTTTAAAACATCTAAAAGTTATTTTGCTAATTCAGAAATCATAAGAAAAAAACAGGCAAAAAGATTGACTCTAAAAGGCTGCAGTCCCAAAAATTTCAGAATACTTAGGCCTACTATGAAATGAGCTACAAAAATAAGCAAAAAATGGGTTTTTGCATATAAAATTTAACAAATTTTGACTTTATTTTGACCTATGAAACTTAGTAAAAAGAATTCTGAACAACCGAAACTATAAGGTTGTTTAAATTTCATGACGTAATAAAGCCCTGAAAAAAATTGACTTTATTAAAATTAACTTTACTAGGCCCAAATCCTAACGTTAGCATGCAGATAAAGAAAAAAAAATTGTTAATAGAAAAACTTGCACGGTTGTTATTGCTACAGCTTATTTGTCATATACGCAGGCAAGTTGCCAGTCTAAAAGGGATCTACTAAATGCTTATACACACTAGTATAAAAACCTGACTTGAATGCGTTTGCACAACGTCGTTCAGGGTGAAGCCCCTAGATTCTTCGTTCTCTTGCCTCATTTTACTACTAGCAACGTGCCGATGTAGCTATAAACGCGAAGTGTTAAGACTTTAGTTATGCTTCTTAGCAACTCACTAATGCCTCGTGAGTATCCGCTTTTTCGACAAGATTGTGGTTGTAAGATTACTGCTTACTGATATAGCAATGCCTGGTGTAATTGCTTAGGTTATTTGGAATACCACTTTAGGAAACTTTCTCCTGGAAAAATATAAAAAACTTAAATTGATCGTAGCAAAGTAATTTTGAGGGGGAGCTAAAACGAAGCAAAATTTTTTCTAGGGGGCAAAGTTTTTGCAGGGGTGTGCCCTCCCAGGCTCCCTAATTTTAACCTCTTTGCTTGTCACTAGTGTAAAATAATCTAAAAAACTTGGTATCAAAAATAAAATCACAAATACTTTTCGCTTCCACTTTAAGGGCCCGCAAAATTATTATTATACATTTATCAAACTTTGTTGAATTATACAAAGTTGGTTTTACAATTCCTATCTAAATGATCTGCCGGTGAATAGATTTAGGATTTACTTTGTAAAACCTATATGCCTATCAGAAAGACCTCCACTTCAAAAACTTTAGGTATACAATTGTTTTCCATAATTCTTCAAGAATCATGTCAGTTTGACGCCAATGAGATATCATCTGGCTACAAACATTGCCTAACAAATTGTGGAAAATTGGGGCATCGTCGCTATCTCAACCCATTCACCAACAAAAAAATCCGACAACATCCTGATTTTTCGGGCAATGAACATGTTTTTCGAGGCATAAAATGCACTTGAAAAATTTTTCTCTGAAGAATGAAAGCGATTTTACGTTTAAATATTAATTTGCAGGTACGGTGACCATGCACAATTTTTTGTGCATGTTATAACGTATATCGTTTAGTTGCCGTTTCCCTATTTGCAACCTTTGCTCTATTTTGTCTTCAATTATTATCAATTGTTTCTTTTGGGTGCGAATAAAAACAAACTACTACTACTACTACAATCATAAAATTGTCTTTTTTTCGATGAAATTGATTATTTCAACGCATAACATTTCTATATGGATATTTGGGCGCCCAAAAGATTTCGGGTACATAACAAAAAAAATGCATTCTGCTCAGTTATAAGCTTGATTATTACAATTTTGTTTTTTGGTAAAATCGTGCAAAACCTTTGTTTCGGAAAATTGTTTCGCCGTCTTTATTAAATCCTTTGGTCTGATATGATTAAGGCGACGATTTACGAGCAATGTCCTTGCTCCTTGGTTTATACGCTAGCAAAAAAATTTATAAAAATTTATTTTATAAAAGTAGAAGGATTAAACCAAACATGAATTCAAAATTGCATTAACCGCTGATTGTTTTCTTTGAACCCGAACCAGAAATGAAGCGGAACTGAACCTTTAAAAATAAAATTTGCCAAACCTAAACCGGAACTGAACCCAAAAAAATAAATTTTGCTGAACCTGAACCGGAACTGAGCCTTTAAAATAAAATTTGTTAAACCCGAACTGAACCATTAAAAATAAAATTTGAAGAACTTGAACCTGAAGCGGAACGGTATTTTAAACGGTTCGACGCCCTGATTTTAAACGTGGAAAAGAAATGGCTGTTAAACATACTGTACGTAGGTCCAACTAAATTTTATGTCTTTGAAAAACATGAAAACTTGTTTAACTAAAAATTGCGCTTTCACTCTAGTGACACATCGTATATTACTGACTTTTATTTTATGTTTCAGTAAAAGATATTCCAAATATTTTTACGACTTCGGATGACCTGAGCAACACTTCTTTTACCGCAAGATGGATAGCTGCCCGTGACGCGATCTATTACGTCGTCAACGTCACCAGCTTGAACACGTCACAATCGACAATCAAAAACTCATCGTCGACACTTTTACAAGTGACTGATTTGAACCCGGGACATGTTTATGCGGTGGATGTTGAAGCTGTGTACGAAAACGGAAGAAGCAAAAGCAATCCTGCGTATCAACTGTTGCGTAAGCAAATTATTCCTAGCCTGTTGGTGCTAACTGCTGCGAGTTCTTTGATCATTGCAGTCGGCGTTTTTTATGTTTGCGGAATTTCGCAAAATTTTTTGATTTTGCAGCACGTTTTTTTAATAGAGTACTATTATACCGGTTTCAAACGCCAGTGCGTGACCCGTATTTGCAGCTTTCATCCCCAAAACATTGCACCTGCGCAGAAGAGCTGCTTGCGCGAAACCGTGGCAACGGCACCGAGTGGTTAACACTAACAAAGTTAAATTTAAGAAGTCTTAAAATCGCATACGACCTCGACACCGAAATCAAGAACAAAAATCATAATCGTATCTACAATCTACTGTCTTCTTTGTCCGCCTAAAAAGCAGCTGATGCGTTGTACTTGCAGTAACCGTCAAACGGTTAACCGATCTACATGAAGATACCAAGTTGTTGGTGATTGGTTGAAGTTTAGTTTTTGCGGAACAATATGAACGTAATTTAAAGTTACTCACTAATCGCCCAAACAGACGACTGTCGCGTAAAATGTCTTTCCTAAATGCCTTACCCAAGCAGAAGTCGAAACACAGACTGCTGATCATTGAATACTGCTCATAACTGCGACATCAATTGGATGATTGAGCAAGCACTTAAAAACGGTCATTTCAAGCTTCAAAATAGAATCTTTCAAGGGAAAACCGAAAGATACGAGGCAGAACTGGGCGAACGCCCACGATTTTCAGGCAGCTGCACTGTGAGAATCAGATGCAGGAAGTGATGACGTCGAATCAGCATCAATCACCGTTAACCGATCTGTGTACCTACTAACTGACATCTTCCAGATGGTAGAGCACACTAAAATAATGTAGTTCGGATTTGGTTAATGCTGATCTACCTAGCGTTGATTGTTGGATCGAGACCCCGTTTCAACACAAACAAAAATACCCGAGGCCACTCCTTTAAACCCATTCCAATTATTGAATTTGAAATGAAAACTCAACAAGTCGATATAGGTTAATGCGAGTTCGCACAAATTTTCAATTGTTCGAAGGTTCTTGGATTAAAGTTTATAAATTATTTTAGTCGTTCTGTCATTTTGTATACTAACAGAAAGGCTTTGAATAAAAAAAAGGATTTTTAAATGTTAAAGCCTCTGATTAATTACATTTTTCTCCTTATTTTAAATCTAATCCAATTAGATTACACTTTTTTTAAAATGGCTCAATTTTCGTCGAACTGTTTGATTAATTATCTTAAAGAATGCACTAGGTATTAGCGAAATTGTATTTTCATTTCTTCTAAACTAAATAATTTCTAATAGCGCCCCCAGCTCCCAAATCAATAACTCACACCGATCTGTCAAAAATATTGGGTTTTTCCATCGAATGGGCCAGTTCGTTTGGAGCGGAGAGGTACAATGTTAGTGCCATTACTAAAGATTACATGAATATAAACAAGACCACAAAGTCCACCGAAGTCGCTTTTTCCGATGTTTGTGGAAAGGCGGAATATAGGATTCGTATTGCAGCGTTTAACAAAGCTGGATCCAGCGAAACAACTTATTTCTTTAATTCAGGTAATTCATTCAATTTTATTTAAAAAAAGATTTTTAAACGTTATTATTGTTAAGAATGGCATCCACTCTCCATCAATATAAATTAGTGGTGGCCAAACTACGGGTCGTGGGCCAAACCCAGCCGGGCAAGCCATTTCATGCGGCCCCCCGAGCATTTAATATAAACTTTTTTTTATCTTTATTTCCTAGAATGCTGTGCAAATCTAAGTAAAGACTTTTTTTGGTCTTCAAGTAAGTTTGAGGCATGAATTCATTGGTGCGTTTTCGATCAAAATCAACTTCTGAAGTTTGCCCACCATAGATGATATATATACCTATATACATATACTCGTATATACATATATACAGTATACCTATAGATGAAAAACATAACCACGATAAAACCCTTTTTATTAACTTATATTGTGCGTGGAATAATCTATTAAGAGAGTAAAAAATCTTGCTAACCAAGAACGAGTTGCCATTTTGCTTTTCTTCAAAAAGTTTATCAGAGTTTGTTTATTTTCTTTATCGTGTTTGCCACCTTAAAATAAATGAAGGACTTATTCAATAGTCTATAAAAAACGTGTAAAACTATGCTTAAAATTGCAAAGTTCACAGAAGTGACTTGGTTAAAAAAAACTTTATAACCACAAAAGAGTTCTTAGTTTAAAAATAACAGTTTGCTTTTATTTTCATGTAGCTTTGTAATATCTTGACTTCATAAAAGCAATAAAATTTCCTTTTTTTACCAGCTATAAAAACTGTTTGCTGATTTTGAAAAAAAGAATTAAAAAGCTGCTCAAAGTAATGACAACACCTTTTTTTTAAGTTCTTTTTTCAAAATTATTTAAAAAATTTAAATGAAACTTTTCGTACTTTTTTTTTGTTATTTAGTAATGATTTCAAAACTCGGTTGTCAACTTCCTATGGTCAATAAGGTGAACATTAGTTGGTAAATCCCACTATAGAACGGTACTAAAATTCCCAAAACCATGGTGGATTCTGTACCCTTGGGACAGAATGATTTTCTTACTGTAACAAATAGACACAGTAAAAACTCATGTCGAAATTTTACAGTTTTTTGCAGGCTATTTTTAAATTCAGTACCACAAACAAACATTTTATTCATTGAAGAATATTTTGATTGATAATGGCTTACATCGATCTTTTATTCAGTATTAAAAGAGGAATGTTTTTTTTTAATTCCTAACAAAAAATGCAGCCAAATACCACCCAATTTATAAGCTTTCGTTTATTTAAACTTATTCAGATTCAAATAGATTATTAATAGAATATACTTATTAAAAAGGAAAAAGAATATTTGAGCAAGTATCTGAAGAAATTTTATTAGACGAAAGCTTATAAATTGGATGGTATTTGGCTGGGATTTTTTGTTGAGAATTTTTTTAAATTAATTTTTCCTGTCTATGTATCCTACTGTTATGGGTCTACCACTAATAACAAGTTTGGACCTGGTTTCGTTTTTGACAGTTTTGGATTATTTAGTAATTTTTCTTTGTTAGTATTTCTACTGAAACGGTGTTTGTAACCGTTTCGGCTCACTTTCATCTTTCATGTTATTCAAATAGCTTTTTCAAACACATTGTCATACTTTGTTTATATAAGATTGACATTGATTTCAGGTAGAAATAAAAGCTTTTTAAAATAAACTTAATGTTAAATTTACCAAAGATTTTATAAAATTTTTTTCTGAAATAAGCCAACATTTCACGAAATAAGCACGATATTTTTTCAATATCGAAACATTTTCTCTAATTGGTAAAAGTGGGCGCTTTTATTTATAAATTTCCGAAGTGATTCAATTTGCTAATCCGACCCCCTGTCAACTACAGTAGACTCCGCTTAACTGGATCACTTCGGGCAGAGAGCTTTTGATCCAGTTAGCCGAATGATCCAGTTAGCCGAAAAGTTGCCTATTTAAAAAAAGATTAAGCTTGTTATGTCATCAAAGAAAATCAAGTTGTTTTATTGTAAAAAACAGTTAATGCTGCGGAAAAAAACGACACAGAGTAGACTGTTTCAAGTCTGCTGTGAGAACATGACTGGATGCTCGTTCAAGCTTCGTCAGCAGATTTTCATTGTCAACGAAACCTCGTCCCAGCAGACCCCTTGTGAGAGTACTCAAAGCTTTGCGGGTCTCTGTAACACTTGGAATAGGTTCTTTATCTGCATCGTCATCACCTTCTTCTTCTTCTTCATCTTCTTCTTCATGGCGAGCTCGCACAGTATCCACGATTTCATCCTCATCAAGAACATGTGCAACCTCCAGGTCATCATCAGCTTTGACGAAATCTTCCCATTGTTTTTGGTTCATTGGTAGCTCAGAAGGAACTGCAGTTATTTGCGAAGGGTGAGCAGGTCTTTCATGCGGGCCCATTTTTAATCCAGACTTAACCCAGCAGTTTCTAATTGTAACTGAATCAATTTCTTCCCAGGATGCCTTCATAAGCAGAATCCCATCCAAAAGAGTGATTTTTTTGGCCAGTTCGCATGCAGTGGCAGTGACTGATTCATCCATTTGCTGCAGCACTTGTCGACACATGGCCTTGCGAAAAATTGCCTTGACAGCTCGAATGATTCCCATGTCACAAGGCTGCAGCACAGAGGTTGTATTAGGTGGAAGAAATTCCACTCTAATGCTGGACAGTCCCGTGACTTGTGTGTGAGCTGAGCAGTTATCTGCTAACAGTAGGATTTTTCTATTCTTCTTCTTCAAATCTTTGTCCCAAGCACGAAGAAAACTCTCCCATATTCCTCCGGTCATCCAGGAATTGGAATTAGCTTCATAGTCAACTGGAAGTGGATTCACATTTTTAAAACAACGTGGGTTTTTTGACTTCCCAACAACAAGAATCTTCTTCTTTTCACCAGCCATACTGCATGTCAACAGACACGTGATGCGCTCTTTAGATTTCTTCGTGCCACGTCTTGTATCATTTCGAAAAGTTAGCGTTGAGTCAGGCATGGCGCGAAAGTAGATGCCTGTTTCATCAGCATTAAAAATGTTTTCCTCGTCATATTGTTGGCAAAGGCTTGGCCACACTGTTTCAATCCAATTTTCTCTTTGTTGAACATCTGAATCTTTGGCCTCGCCGTGCAATTTTTTATGCCCCAGACCCTCTCGCTTCTTGAACCTCGAGAACCAGCCTTCACTTGCTTTCCAATCGCCTTGAACATCGAGTTTCTTGGCAAACTCTTCTGCCTTTTCACGCACAATTGGACCACTAAGGAAGTCGGCTCCTCGATGTAAACTTTGTTTGATCCATTCTTTCACAGCCTCATCCACAAGTGGGACCTTACTGTTGCGCCTCCGTTTTCGGTTGGACTCTTCACTTTCTTCAAGAGAATTCCGGTTTTTGAGGTGCCGGTTTAAAGTGCCTTGAGGAATGCCCAACAGCTCAGCTGCCTTTCTTTGTGATGTCCCCTGCAAAAATAAAATAAATAAGTTTCTGCATGTTTTATGCATCAAAAACAGCATTATGGATGCGAAACCTCAACTTACATTTGGTAGTTTGTCATAAGCTTGCAGCAATTCTTGAATTTCTTTTAGAGATCTTGAGGCACAGCGTTTTGACATGATGTCTGGTTAACTGCTAAAATTTAACTGTCACACGCTACTGAAGCAAGGCGGCATGTGACGATTGTTACGTATACTAATTGTAATTGTTACGATTGTAACTGCTACGGCCGCTTACCCGCATGATCACTGCATGGCACAAGCATGTTTTAGCGTGTTATCATTCAATGATTGAGATACGTGCCATTCGAAAATCGAAATACGGAATTTTACGGTAAGTTTCAGTGTAAAAGTGATCCAGTTATCCGAAATAGTGATCCAGATAAGCGGCGTACTTTTGCATAGAAAAAGCGCATGTGATTCGGGACTTAGAAAAAATGATCCAGTTAGCCGAGTGATCCAGTTATCCGTGAGTCAGTTAAGCGGAGTCTACTGTATTACGTTAATTTTCTATTGAAGCGTTTCTGCCAAACCAAACTGGCAAAAAAATTAATTTGCTCTTTGAGAGAAAAGCAATTTTGTGTGCTTTTAAGGGTCGTTTACACTACGAACGTGGAATATAGTATTCTTTGTTTCTTTTATCCCCTCGTGGCGGTCTTGGCAAACAGGATAAATACAGAGATGAAATTAATAAATGAAATAATAATTTTAATGATATTTTTTGTTTCGCTCGGCGTCTAAGCGCAAAAAGAAGTAAAAAATCAATAAAACAAACAAAGAATGCTCCATTCCATGCTCGTAGTATTTTTATTATTTATTTTATCTCTGTATTTATCCTCCTGACTCGCAGGAAAGCGACGGAGGCGCTAACACATAGGGTAAGCAATTACCCCGACCTGCTTCCGGAGTGGCCAAAATATTGGTGTCTGCTTGTAATTTAATAGAGATATGACTGTAATTTAGAACTGCTTGCCAGGACCACCAAGCAGGGGAATGTGCCGTAAGGTGTCTTTGCGAGTATGGCGCGAGTAGGTTTTGAACCCAGACCTTATTGGTCACGAGCCCGGCGCTTTAACCACCCAACCACGCTGCCTAGTAGAAACAGGTCTTTATTGTTTGCTTGTCTCAGATTAGCCATTTTATCGGATTAAACTGCATTTTTAATTAATTTACTTTTTCAGAGGGATATGCACCAGCTGATTTGGAATTGGTCAGTGTAATGGAAGATTCGGTTTCAATGAATTGGAAAAGAGTGGTTTGTGCAATAAGTTATGAGGTAAAGCTTTTTCAAATGTTTTCAGATAAATTATCTGTTTTGATGCAACTTGAATGCTGTAAAAATCAGAAGCAAACTTTTATGAAAACTTTTACACATGAGCTCTTGATATTCTCGCAAAGTGGACTACTGGGTAGCGAGTTTGATTTCTGATAAAGTGCTGGGGCGAAAAGGAAAGTTTTTGCCATTTTTTGAATAAGCTGTTAAAGTACAGTATAAATCGAAAGGTATGTAATTTTTTTAGATTTCAGTTTCAAAAGAAGCGTTAAATACAAGACGCGATAGTGTTTCGCATTCAACCAGCCACAGTTTTGCCAACTTAAATTCTAGCTCTGCGTATTTACTTGGCGTTCGAGCTAATTATTCAAATGGCTTAGGACCATCAACTGATCTTCAATTCATAACTGGTAAGTTTATAGAAAATTTAGATGAACAAGAATCTAGACAACTACTTTCACACTTAAATGTCAAGAAGTACCTGCCAATTGCCGTTGAACAACGTAAAAAGAACAAGGGTTGTTTGATCTAGGACCTGATAGAAACACCAGCATTTGGCCTGAAGCGTGCCAAGATGTTATAAAAAAACACAGATTGTTAAAATATGACATTCGTTTATTATTTTAGTAGCAAAAAATAACCTCAAACTAAATTATACTGCAGCAGTGAAATATATTAATTAGCTTCATCCTTTTTTTTACCAAGCTGCTGCAAACCCCACTTTTATAATCGTCATCAACGTGACAAGTTCATCGATCAAAATATCATGGCCGCCCAAGCGACTTGTGTTTAACTACAGGTGAGCTTCAAGTCTACTTTTCTTACAACCAATAGTATTAGGAAACTCAGAAACATTTATTAAAAATAGTTTGAGATAAAAGGATTATATTTTTTACAATTCGAAAAACGCTGTTAAATAATTTTTTTTTATATTTAATTTGATTCTAAAACAATTTTATAAACAAATCCAAAAAACTCTTTTCTCTTTTACTGCTTGTCTTTTTGAGTTCGACAATGATGATTTCAAACTTTGTAAATCTTTGTAACTTAGTAAATAAGTGATATTTTTAATGTCTGCAAATAAATCATTTTTGCTTAAAGTCTAAGAAATTTGTAAGTATCAAAAAGTTAAGAAATCCCTTAAAAGTTTCAGGGTAAAATACAATGGTCATTACAAACGGGAAGAAAAATAAATCGATTGGTTTTTTTTTATCCAATCAGAAAAAAGATGTTGCATCGCTTGCAGTAGCACATTTAGGGGGGAGGGCATTGTGCTATGCTCCCACTTGGAAATCACTAATACGACAAATCAGAGACAGATTCAAAGTGAAGACTAGGGTTTAGAGATCGCTATGTTTTTGGGACAAAAAATCGACAAAACCGAGACAGATTCAAAGTGAAGACCTTTCTTTACCACTTGAAAAAAATTTTTACTACGCATATTTGATTGTGGTTGTATGCCCCCTTTTAAAAATTCTCGTTACACCACTGATCACTTGATAGTTGGTTGATAAATTAAAGGCAAAGTGTCAGAGTTTACAAGAGTGGGAATCGGATTGCCTTTGCAGGCCGCATCCCAAAATTAAAAATTCCAAAATTATAAAATAACATTAAGAAAAAAGATAGTTACTTGATACATTACGCTTCTTCATCTGGCTCCTCATCTCAAGATTTTTTTTTTCTTCCTTAGCATTGAAGAAGTTTCTCCTTCAATGTCAAATGTAAACTAAAAAAAAGGTATTCACACGACAAACAAGATAGAAAATGTTTTGTCTATTCATTAGCTTTTTTGGTATTCACTCCATGTCAATCTTTTTTCTAGTGGGCCTACGTTTTTATTATAATACCCTGATTGTTAATAAAGTGAAAAACCACCATTTTGATCAAAGGGATCGATATTCTTCTTCCCAAACGCACGCGGGCCGCAGGTCCCCCTCCCTTGGTTTACGCCATTAATAAATAAAAATCACAAATCAAACATTTTTCTTGTTAGGGTTGTGATTGAAAACCAGAACAATGAATTGGATATTCAAAATTACGGAGGCAACGAAACACAAGCGCTTATCTTGAACTTGAAAGCTGCTCGTCTCTACAAAATTTCAATTCGCACTGTTTCTGACGTCGGTCACCACCTGCCTTTGTTTGAGAACAGACGCAATTCCCCCAGCATTTCTGTAGTTACAGGTATGATTTGGTTTTTTTATGCAAACTTTGATTTAAGCACGTATAAAGAAAAACATTTTATAATTATCAAGTAATTTGTAACGAATTTTTTATTTTTTTGAGGTAGATTTTTTTATATTTTTACTTGATTGTTGATTAAAACTATTGCTTCCATCAAGTGGAGTACAAGGTCACACCTGACATAGTGTTGAATAAGGCCTTTGATTGTTCCATCAGTGCGACGAAATGAAAGTGTGAGGACACAGTCGCCCCGAATTCATGAGCATTTCGGCAAATAAAATGAGTCCGATAGCTAGGTGTTTAGGTTGGTTGAAAAAATCCATACCTTAGTAAAATGGTGTGCCTCATCTTTGATATTTTAGGTTTTGTACATCTTTTCTTATAAATCAAGGTAGTTCTGGTACCTTAAGTATGCTGGTCACTTTTCAAACATATATTACCTCCTCAATCAGTTCGCTAGAAAAACCAGCGGCCCCCAAATTAGTTTAAAAAAGAAAAAAATTGAAAGATATTTGTTGAAATTAAATATATGTAAACAGCAGATAAGGAATGGTTAAAGGTGTTTTTGAAGAGCTTTATACTATTTTTTTGAGTTTACTCAAATATGTTTGATATATATTGATTCAAGGCTAGGAAAACTGATTTGACAATCAAGGCTAAGACATTCGAGCCACCTCAAACCTTTTCAAATCGTCGGTAACACCAACAATCGATACGTTTAATGATTACAATCAAAATCTTTAGCCCTTAAAAAAATTAGAGGCACTAATTTTAAGTGACAAAGGAATCTGACAAATTCCTCAGCTTTGACTTACTTTTTCTATTTTTGTTTGAATTTCAGACAAACTACTTTTAATTAAATAGAAATTAAAAATTGCTCTGCAAACAATTTGATAGATTGGCACCACGAATAAAGACACACGATTCTGGTATTTTAATCTAAAGAATCAACAACAATTGAAATTACTTTAAAATAATTAATCTTGAAAGTTTTTCTGATAAACTTCAGCTTTAATAATCGCAAAAAATTCAAAAATTTCCAGCAACGACTTTTCCTGAAAGCCTCACCTTCAAAAAAATCTCCGATGAGTTTTTAAGCTTAACATGGAGTAAACCACAAGGTGCGGTCAGCTTTGTCGTTAAAGTCTCAGAAGCATCTGGAGACCAATTAAAAACAACTTTTTACAACGTGACAGGTATTCTTAAATAATATACTTTAAACTTATAGATTATGCTTTCTGATGGCCAACTTACAGTATATTGTATGTTTATAAGATAATAACAATTGCAATATAATTCTATTAAAAAATTTGTCATTAATTGCTTTTTTCAAGGGCAAAACAAAAATCACTCGGATAGACAGAACGTCAAACTTGTGTTCTTCTGCTCGCAAGTTTGAGTGTGTAAAGTGTTTACACTATGTTGTTAAGCATAAATGTTTTTTTGAAAATACAAGGTCTCAAGTTCTATTAAATTTTATTGATATCAATCAGGTTTGTTGTTGTTGTTGTCATTTTGTCGCTGTTTGTCATCGTAAAAAATTATTTGCGATTTCAGCCTAGATGCTCTTTTAAAAACTCCTCATAAATACTTTGGCTTTGAGTTTCATTCCCATCTGCTAATTTTGTCTGTATACTTTTCTTTTGTTTTTACTACAAAACAATAGACCGATGTTCACATGTAGGCCTGCTAGACAAATGCATTCATAAAAACTGCAAACAAATTTAGGATATAATCTTTTAATCAATAAAAACAAAGCCAAACCAAACAGCTTTGTTCTAATTCAGGATGGGCAAGCTTTTTGCTAGAGGACAGCATTTAAAAGTTGGTTTCGTTTGATGGCCGCTCTAATAGGTCTCTTTGGAACATAATTTCTTGTTTCAAACTCACTCGAAAACAAAAAAAGAATCATCACATTGATTTGTAACACCACTCTAGCAAGTGAATACCCCTTTCCAAAAAAGCTGGCTGCATTCCTAGAATAACATTGATTACTTGACGGGCCGTTGTTGGCCACTACTGTTCCAATTATATAGTTGTGCATTATAAATTTTTTTTATATTTTTTTTTAGATAATAAATTAAACATTTCTAACGCAATGTTACAAGTTTATTCTTACGAAATCCTCGTTTATTCTGTCAATTCACAAGGTCATCGAAGTGCGCCTTCGCTTCCGGTTGTTATAGCAGCAAGTAAGTAACTTCGGCCGACAACTTATTATCCGGAGGTACCTTACGATTTATCAGAAAAAAAAAGTTTTTTTTCAACCTCAACCATTAATTTAAAATGATTTTTCGTCCAAACTAGATTAAGCCTTTTCACTAGTCTCTTTTTTATTCGCGGATTATCGATTTAGCTTAGCCCACTTTATTTTGCAATTTCGCGGTCCAATTCGAAGTGATAGGCCCTTTTTCTTTTTTTTTTTGTCTTCAATTAACTTTTACAGAGTATGTATGCTAAAAAATTTTTTTCATCGAATTATTATTTTGGTTGGATCCAAATAAAACAAGTTTTGCCCATAAGGAAATATAGTCAGCCATGGCTTAAAGTGCTGGACTAATAAAGAAAAACATGATTTAAAAGGTTAAACACATGTAATTTAGGCTTTTGTTGACATTTTTTGAACACTATTCTCTTTTTTGTTTGTTCTTTTTTTATTACTTTTTTATTTTTTAACAGATTTGGCTATGATTAATAATTTTCCGTGGTTGCTTATCTTAGCAGCTTCTGGTGGTTTTTTGTTGCTTGTATTGATTGGAGCCATTATTACTATAAATCTGAAAAAGAAGAAAAAACTGGTAAGTTGAATTTATTTGCCAAAAACTCTCGTTTAATGAAGTTGTAATGTTTTCTTTGCCAAAACTTATTATTTAAATGCATTTTAAAAACAGTGAGCCGATCATTTGCTGCGATCAAAGGCTCTAATTATTCTACAGTAAATAATATATTAGACCAATACCAAACTGGGGCGCACAACACAGAACATGCGATCTTCTTTGGCTCAGAATGGCGCGCAAGTTAACGAAAGATTGAGCGGTTACTTTTTTGTCAGGAAAAGCATCCACTTCGGGTCAGACACTGATAGCTGAGCAGCTTAGCTTTAAGTATTAGCGGATGAATATTTTCCATTACACAGTGCAAGTCTGTGTCGAAGCAAGAAAAGGACGATCACAACACACCAATAATTTTACGTAATCCACCAGTTGAAATAAATGTTGAGATTTAGGTTCTTTTTGCTCGTTGAATTCAACGTAAAATATTTTGTGATAATTTTTTTTAGGTGGCATTATTGGTATTTTGATTTTTAGTTTGGCTTTTGAGTTTAAATGTAGGGCAATTTCTATCGCACTTAAGGTTTAGCACCCCATAAATTAGGTTTCTTAATACGGATTATTCCACATTGCAGGTTATTTAGTACCGTACGTTTTATGTTAAATTGTTTTGATCACATTTTTATGAAAAATTTATAAAAATTTTTAGCAGAACCCTAATAAATACGGAGTTGAAGAAGAACAAAGAAAGCGGATCGAAATGCGGTACAACGTGTTTGGTGACTCCGATGAGATTCCTAACGCCAACCAGACTAGTAATGAGAGTGTTACAGTTAGTTCTTCCAATGACGTCGACGGCGACGAGATAAAGCAAACTACTTTTGGATGGGGCGCGGCCATAAACGGAACAGAGATTGATAAAGACGGATCATCCGACAAAAGTTCGAAAAACTAAACTTTTTTGCTGCATGATTAGAATCCATATCTACAAACTGCAGTGCTACGACAGTTGATCAAACGACACTTGATCGAAACGACATTTGATCGAAATGGCAGTTATAAAAAAAAAAAGAAAAAAGATTTACTTTTGTATGTTTCTGCGATTAAACAATCTCTTTGTTACTGTAAATTAGATTCATAAAAAGCAGAGGCTATCAGTAAGAAAACAGTTTGTTTTTATTTTTTATATTTTTTGTCAATGTCAAGGTCAGGGTTTTTTAACAAAATCCCTGGGCAAAACATTTTTAAGAGGCTAACAAGTAGATCTTTTGTTATGGTTATGTTTTGTTAAATGTCTATTGCTGCCATTTTTGCATTCTTTTTACATTGTAGTCAGTTATTTAGGGGGGCATTGTGCCATGGCCTCACCCTTAGAGACAGACCCCTTGCAGAAATCAGAGACAGATTCAAAGGAAAATTTTTTTTAGAGTTTACTATCTTTTTGGGACAAAAAATCGACAAAACTGGGACAGATTAAAAGTTGTAAATTTTCTCTTTCAATATTCAATCACGTGTCGTTTGATTAACTGTCGGGTCACGACAAACTGCATGAAAGCAACGTCTCTGTTTAGAACTAGCAACCTTCATAAACTAATCTAAAGTTGGTCTCTTTGAAAAATTTGCCATTTTTGTATTAGTTTAGGATTGCCATACAGTCCAGAATTTTATGTTAAATTTTGTGTCCGGAAGGAATTTTAAAAAAAGACTCAAATGTCCAGAATTTTAGTATCAACTAAAAACAACGTGCAATTTTTTTAGAGAACACCATGATTTTGAGACAAAAATAGCAAATTTCGAAACCAATTCGAAGTGAATACCTTTTTTTTTTTAGAGGACACCATTATTTTGGGACGAAAATAGGAAAATCGGAGATCGATTCGAAGTGAAGACCGTTTTTTTTGGTCTTCGTCTTAGTTTCGTAAGCAAATTTACATGTATTTTGTCCACCCCTTCAAAAATTTTTTTGTTGGTGCGCTTAGGTCTGTCCGGAATTCCGCCTATTCAGATATGGCAACCCTATATCAGTGATAAAGAAAACAAAAAAAAAATAATAATAATAAATACAGTAGGCATGTGAAAAAGGGAACGCAATTTTATTCCTGATTTCTGCAAATAAAAAAATCAATGCATTTTTAATTGTAATAATCAAAAGTGCGTCATGTATTCCGCAAAAAAATTCGGGCAGCTTTTTTTTACTTGAAAGTTACTGCAGTAATTTACGAGCTGCTATGCTTTTTGAAATTTTAAGAGTTTTTGAGCTATGTTTATATGCTATTGCGTTTTTATTGTTAATGTATCATGAAGGTTATACAATTGTGTCTAGTGGACGAAAATAAAGTACGAAAAAGCACTTACGTTTTGGCGTGAAGACAATCAAAAGTTTTTTAGAATCGATGCATAAACTCGAAATTCTTTCGATAAAAATTTAATAATCAATGTGCTTAAATTACCAAAGATAATTTGATTAAGTTTAAAAACGACAGTGGATAGATCTGTGAAATTTCTCGCCATGTTGGTAAAATTTGATAGAAAAATATATAGTTTGTTTTTCTCTGGCAATGTAGTAAATTTATAATTGATATCTTAGAGGCGGGAGCGTCATACTGTCCTCATTTCTTAATCTTTTTTAATTTTGAAGGACAGCGTCTTCGCTGTACTCATTTTAGATTTGCATCCTTATTTCATCTTATTTAAGCAATAGTTTCCGGTTAAAATGTCACCAACTAAACTGACCAAAGCATAAAGACGATAAATTTTCCAAATCACTTCAACGTCAAGTGAAGACAAAAAATGTTTACTTGAGGAAGAAAAAAATTTTGAAACCTAAGTGAAGGCTTTTTGTGCGTTAAAAAATATTGTTTCTCAGTCATCTTCAGATTTAATTCAATTTGCTTAAAAGATAAAAATAACATTTAAAGCCACTGAACAAATATGGAATGCCTACCTTTTAAATACAAAGCATATTTTATATTGTTAATATCGAGAGTTTTTTTTAACGATCGAAAACTTATTATAAAAGGATTTCGGAATAATTTCGTACTTAACCTTCGACCATGAGCCGATTGCAAAACAGCAGGTTGCTATGATCTACGATTATTATCACATGACCTTTCTCAGTTTACGATCATGGTAATTGCTTGATCGTGAAAGTGAACGTAGAAGCGCGAGATCGCGGTTCCGGAATTAAGAATAAACGCCAAATAGCTCGATGCTAATATTCAGAACAGCGATTTGCGAGTCGGCATGCCTAGCCCGCCGAAGTGAAGTGTCGCGGTTGGTAAATTGAGTTTCAGTTGGCAAACAGTTCAGATTGAAAAACAGAGGTGCGCTTGTTACATTTAAAACACTTTTTTTTATACCGAAAGTGAGAAAAACAAGGAGACTAATAAACTTGGAACTGCAGTAGAACTTTTCCCACCATCACAGCATCTGCACACAAGCTTCATGTTAATTAACAAACAAGACTTAAAAACGGCAAGGTTCAAAATTTTAAAATCAGTCAACTTTGCTTAAGTATATTTTTCAATATAAATAGCGCGTCGTCACAACAATTGTGGAAGAAATAAAATTTAAGCCAGAAAATATTTTGATTTAAAAAACAGAAAACATAAAAGTTCCTAGCTTGTGTTAAATGAGATATTAAACTGATCCAATCGAGTCGATAGTTTTATTAAAAAACAGAATAAATTTCGACAGTTTTTAACCTTGACCAGTCTATGCTTATATTTCGAATATCCCAGCCGATGCGCGCATGTCTGCCTTGTAGCATAAACAAACGCCGACCTATAAAGCAAAACGAGAGAAGCCTTCGCGAATTCAAAACGAGAGAAGCGAAAGAGAAAAAGGCAATCACGACGCTTTGAGACGGAACTGCTGCTCCTCCATCTCGATCATCTTCCGCCGCTTTTTGATTTCAGCGTTCTTCTGATTAATTCGAAGTATTCGCTCGTCAACGTCTTTTTCGCGATCAGCCTTTTTACGACTCAAATCCTCGATTTCAATTTGGTGGCGATCTTTCGAAAAGCGCGACTCGTTGCGACGGGATTTGTCGCGATTTAAACCAAGCCGTTCTTTTACAGATCGCTTTAATTCCGCCTTGTCCACAGACGCGACGTTGATTCGTCGCTTCCTCCGAAAATCGGGCGGATCTCGAGGTGGAGACGATCGGCGTTTTGGACTATCGCATCGCCTGACTCGATCGTTTCGATCTCGGGCAGATCGCGAATTCGCTCCCAATCTACGCGTCGACGTCCTTTCTCGTGCGACGTACGATTCGTCGGAGCGACGAACGCGTTGACGTTTGGAGTCGTTCGCCGCCGACAGGTTAACCTTTGATCGAACTCTCGTCCTTCCGTCGTCGCTTTCGTCCGACTCGACGCCATCCGAGTCCTTGCGCAAGCCACCGCGCACACGGCTCGATTCTGAATCGGGATTCTCGTCGTAATCGCTCAGTCGGGCGTCAACCTCCAGCGCTTTTCTTCGCGATGACGAAATAAATCGACGCGTTTCGGAGTTGGTCGGATCAAGCGACGTCTTTCGGTTTATATGATCTGCCGATAGAACAATCGATTTTTTGCTTTGAATTGCACGAAATGAAATGGAAGTCTATCGATTGATTAACAGGAGTTCGGTGGATTGAAATAAATACAAAACATTCGAATTTTTCGCAGTGAAGTAACAATTTAAAATGTCGCGCTTTTCAATTCAAACGAAAACAAACCTTTGGTCGCCGAAAGATTTTCGTTCGGTTCCTCAATCTCAAAATCGTCAAAATCGTCGCTCAGATCGGAAAGACTCTTTGCCTCCAACGATTCTTCCGCTTTCCTCTTGATCATGTCGAGGCGCTTCTTCTTATCCGACGCGGATTCTTCCGGATCGTACGGCACGACGCTTCGCTTCCGGCTGCAAAATCATATCTTGGCGCATACAGTCTTTCTAAGTGTTAACAACACGGGCCAGAGGTTCCGCTTTTGGTGGTGGTGGAGGTGGTGGTGGATTTACCCGACCCATTTTTGGGGATGGGGCGCGGATCAACTCGCGGAATCCCAATAATCGGGCGACTCCCCACGGACGGGACCAGAGGTCCAGAAGTGAGAGGGTATGGCCGAATATGGCCCGACGCAGAGGGTCTAGTACAGGTTCCGCTTTTTGATCGCGATGTTGACATCGACTACGATTTTTTTATAAATGGTTTGGTTGCAGTTTGTTAATTGTTAGAAGTTGGATAACAACTTAGTTGAAACGCGATCAGAACGTAGATTCTATTGATCGGCGGGAACGTTAACGATCGGTGCACGCAAAACAAGTCAGACTTACCGAAAATTCTTAAAATCATCTTCGACTTCATCATCGATTCTTATTTTAATCGGAGCAAACGTATCCTCAGCCACTTTTCTGCCAAAGCACAAGCAACGATTAAAGATCGATGTTCAAGCACGGAACGAGACGATACACAAGATTCACACAGACGCGGAAGCATCGCAGCTGCTAGTTTCATAGTTTATTTAAACTAACAAAAGAACCCCACCGAGTAACAATCAATCTGTCTTTTTGCTTTCGGACGTCGACGGTAGAAAACGAGTCGCCGCCCGACATTCCGTTGCTGTCGTGAACAATGCTCGGCTTCACGTAAATCCTCTTCACGAGCGTCGACGGATCGCAATCGCCGTCCGGGTGATTTTGTTCGTGATTTCGCGCGTTTCGATTCGCGCTCTTGCGACTATGTAAGCCTCTGCGCTTCAGCTTTTCGCGAAGATCGGGAAGATTTCGGTCGCGCTGCGGGACCACGTCGCGTTTGGTCGGGGGAAAAACATCGCCGTTGTCGTCGATGTGGTTGTAAGACGGTTCCAAAGCGATGGTGCTGTGTTCGGTTGAATTGTTCGATAAAACACAAATTGATTACGTTCAGTCGAATTTGTTCAGAAGCAACGTTTCTAAGCTGAATATTGTGTGAATATTATGTGAATATTATATTATTATTATTTATTTGAGTAACTTAAACGACATCGGATTAAAAAAAAATCAAAACTAGTTTCAGGCGAAAACTACAGATTGACGTAACAATGCAACATTGAAACCCGTTTATACCGATTCGCTTGTGTCTGATCCCGTTGTAACTGATCCAATTTTCTTTTGTTTATCCTGATGTATCGAACTTCTTGCTGGGAAGATTCCGCTTCATGAGTGGCTCGTTCAACTTTGGCATCAGCTTTCTAGAAAAAAAACTCGGTCAGGATCTAATGCAGTGTTGCAACTACTATTTTCATCAATTAAAATTTTACTTTTGTTTCAAAAATTTAAAATATTTATTTGGACTTAGGTTTTTAGTTGAAAAGAAAAATAGCTAAAATAATGTTTACCGCAAAACAATCACACGTTTTTATGTGAGGTTAAGTACGAGAAAAAGTTGGGAACAAACTACTGGATTATTTAGTAAAATAACAAAAGTAAAAGACATTTTCTTTAACTTCATAACGTACTTGACACAATTTTAATTTGCAATGGATAGAATATAAAAGATAAATAAATTTCATTACTTTGAGGCAGACCAACTACAAACATTCTGCAAAGTCACGTGATCAATGTGGTACATTTATACTATTGAAGGAGCGCTTTAAAAAACTTGTAGAACAACTAAACAAACCACATACGTACCTCTGATGACTTATCTGAATTCGAGAGGAAGCTTAAATCCGACGAATGGACGCTGTCCGAGTTCGTTCTCGTCTTTTCTGGAATGAAAATGGCTATGGTAAAAATACAAATTCTTTTTAGGAATAGGGAATGGAGTATAAGCAAATCTTGTTTTCAACAAGCAAGCAAAAAAGCAAATCTAACCAAGAAATGCTTGAGCTTCTGATCGAATTCAAATTCACTCACCTTTATCGCGCAATGGTAGATCTTCGGCTTTCCAACAAGTTTCTTCGCGTCTGAAATTCACGAACATTATATTTTTAATCGGTCGACAGAAAATACATTTGGTACTTAGTTGCAATCTGTTTTTTGAAATGACTCTGCGAGAGTAGGTTCAACAAGGCCAGGAGATGTTATAGCTTACAAAATAGGAGGTAAGATGAGCAGAGGGGAGAGCAGATGGAAAAAGTAGAGATCTACTGGGAGGGGTGCAGGAAAACAGAGGCAATAGGATCAGGAAAAGTACGATCGGATTGAGAGATGATCTGCGACAGATTAAATCATAGCAGGAGCAAGAAATGAACAGTGAGAGAATTTTGTAATAGAACAACCGAGTTGGCAAGTAATGGCAACCCACTCATGTACTGTTTACTACCTCAGTGTGAAAACAAAAAATCTTTTTCGTAACCATAACCTCATCTTCATTCGTTCACACTTTCCCTGCTACTAACATATCCTACTTTTGTGCCCCCTACTCTTTATACAACTTTTTTTTGGAAATTCCGAAACGCTACCGTTTTACACGAAATCTTTTTTATTATCGATATCATTGTGTGAAATGATGATTGTGGCAGACAAAAAAAGAGAGAAAGAAAACTCATCTGATCGGCTAACGAGGTCGTTGCCGCTTCTTTTTCTTTCTATTCTTGTTTTTTGGGTACCAGTTACACTTCAGAAATGGCAGCGAATCTCATGCTATTTTCTCACACTATCACACTTCCATCAAACCTCTTGTTGATTTTCAGTTTATCTTTGAGAGTCGACGACTGCTCACCTACAATGGATACTTGTATCGTGCACTATACTCCCTGCAAGCCAACAGACTGGCAAGTATGTTCCAATTTAGTGGGACTAAAAAAAGTGTATTCTACTCCCTTCAAGACAACACATTGTGTTCCGATACATTATTTTTAGTCCCGTTTTAGTTTCACAATCACTTGCACCTCTTATCTCTGTCTATCGCCTGTCACGATATGTGTTGGTTGAAGACGTGGCATCCAATCTGATGTTTTCCCAAACCAAGTACAAATTCCTACAGTATTCAGGAAAACGCTCTCTGCCTGATTCTGTTTGCTGTGCTCTTCCTTGTTTACCCTGCGACAGGCACAGAACTAAGCTATCCAATTATTTTTACGGGATCAATCGACCCGAAAAATGCTGTAACTCTTCTTCTAGACACAAAACGTTTTTATTTCATGCTCAATCATTGGAGTTAAGACCGTAGTGAAGTAGTTAGGAGCGCCATGATTGTGATCGACACGGTCTTGATTCAAAACCTACTCGCGCCATTCTGCTGTGTCCTTGGGAAAGACACTTAACGACCCTTTCTTCTACTTTGCAAGCAGCTCTAAATTTTTGTTACATTTCTAATAAAAACTAAAAAACCAAATTAAAAAATATTCAACGGGACAGCAATATCTGGTATCTTCGAAAGCATGTCAGGGTAATTGCTTGACAGTTGCCCAATGTATAAGTTTGACTCTGATGCTTTCCCACGAGTCAAGCGGATAAATATAAAGATGAAAATAAAAATGTTGGCACCCTCGGCAGGCTATCTTTTCGTTATCTCATCCTATTCCAAACCTTTGGTCCTGTTAATGGAATTTTGTTGGATTAATTGGAATTTAGACATTTACACTTGGTTGCATTGGGTGCGTTTAGACATAAACGAAATGGAGAGAAGTGTCAGTTTTCAAAATCTTTTGATAAGTGAATAAGAGAGCATTATCTTATATGTCAATAATGATTTTGTTGTGATATGTTTAGAAAATAAATCATGCATTCACGGCGTACTTGGTGGGAATGCACAATTGATTATACAGTAGTCATAGAGATATTTTTCATCGTTTACCAAATATATGATTTATTAAAAGAAAAATAAAAGATGACTTTAAGAGCAAAAAATAATATAAATCAATTATTAAAATTTTTAAATCAAAACATTTGTAACACTTTAGTTCTTGTACAGTATTTCTAACTTCACAGCTCCGGGCTAAGATTCACTGCACCAATTAAACACATGCTAAAGTTTCCCTAAATGGCAATTATTTAAAACTATTATGAGCAAGCACATGCAAACACTGTCTTGTATTTGAAATAGTTCTTACTTAATATGTTTTTGTGGCAGTATATCTTGCTTGTCAGCCAATGACTTTTTCCGCTGCCTCAATTCGCTTGATGTTTTTCGTTTTACCGATGGTTCCACTTTAGTTTCAGTAACTTTTTTCTAAAAGCCACATGTCAAAAAGTGGAGAAAAATCAACGCAAATTTATAAAGGTTTTAAAGCAATTAAATTAAAAAAAGCAGCAATGGCTTCTTATTTAATGTGATTACACGGAATAGGTAAAAATTTTATAAGCGTGACAAGGACATGAATAGCCAGTTTCTGTTAAGTCGGTTTTTCAAGACCAGATATCTTTAGCCATAATTACTAAATGATAAAATTTTAAACGAAAAAAGGTCGTTTAGATAAGAAGTTCATGCGTCCATACATAAAATAAAAGAATAAAATTAAACTTAATTTTACAATAATCTGTCCTTCAGTTAGATATGCTAATTAAAACTTTAGCCCTTTTTATCTATATAATCAAAAAAATATATTTGTGCCATGAAGCACAAGAATTTTTCTGAAATATACAAAGCAAATGTTGCTGTTAAACAAAAAAAATGTTTTACTTTCTTGAATTACTAAAATAGTTCGAACAAACCATTAAAAATTTAAAATAATCATTTTAATGTTTTTAGATCAAATCTGGTAGTGAAATTTAATCAAATTTTTTGACTGAAAAGAGTGTCTTAAATTAGGATAAAACCAACTTGCGGCCAATAAAGTATCGCAATTAAACTGGCAAGAAATTCACAGTTAAACGTAAAACTATTTGAAAGCGGCCAATGGTGAAATTAAAAAAGATTCCGTAAAAATCAACTGAAAACAAATAAAAAATTGCTTTTCAAAGCAAGAAGGTAATTTTTAGAATCTAAGTCGCCACAACAACAACAGTTTTGCGAAAAATGGTTTTATTTTTTGTCTTTGTACCGTTTTAAAGTGGGCAAACCCGTTTTATAAAACCTGAGAATTAAAAACTTACTTTGCTTGAAATGATTACAAAAGTTTTTTCAGGTTTTTTCTTTTTTTTGGAAGTTTTTTTAAGCTTGGATTTGGCCTTCATCTTTTTTGTCTTCTTCAGAGAACTTGGTTGTTTTTCTGCAGAGTCGGCAGCTTTTTCCAGCATTATAACTCCTTCATCAAGAAATTGATCGATCGCACTGAGCAGCGCATCTTCTTCATTTGGTTCTTTAACTTTTGTCACACTAAATCACATAAAGGACATGTTTATAATTATCTTAATAATTGAAAACGAAGTCTAATCAACACTATTAACAAGACAACAAGCAAAAGTAAAACTGATCAAGTACAGAAAAATAACTTAAGACGTGATCGTTGACAATTTTAAAATAGAAAATCTAGAATATTCTAAGCACGTCCGGCAGCTGCTTGTTTGCAAAACATTTTAACGTGTACATCATAAGTTCGTTAGCATAAAGTGCGAAAAATGAGAAATTCACTAAGTTTTGGTTTAGCATTGACACCTTGAACCTTGCTCATCATCTGACGACTCCTCAGACTCATTAGTTGACTCCTCAGCATCCGAGGAGGAACTAACATCAGATGAATTCCTAAAAAAAATGGGTGATTAGAATTAGAATATTTACAAAACCTAAGTTTCCCTAGGTGCATAACGAATCTCGCTGATTCAAGGCAATTAAACAAATTTTTTTTTAAATTAAAAAAAAATTTTAAAGTTGATTTCTGAACTCTTTGGCAGCACTTTTTTTTCCTTAGAAAAATTTGTTGAATTATTAATTGTAAGAGCATAAGCAGGTTAAAAATACACTGAATGGGAACCATAGACAAACTGCAATTATCAATGACATAGTTTTATAAATCTTAAAAAACTAAAACTATTATAGATTTTTTCCTTATTAAAGTAATGGATAATGAAAAGCTTATTTAACAATTCAATAACAATTTTTGCAGTTAAGCACTTTAAAAAAACACACCTATGCAAAATACGTGCATTTAAATGTAGTAAAATTTTTAATAATTGCATAAAAATAGGAAATACAAAATTATTTAGATTTATTTTTTCTTTCATGTCTTTATAAAAAATGTATTTAGATAAAACAAACCCAGAGTTACAGTTTTTTTTCAAGTAGTGCAATATGTAGAAATTTTTTTCATCATTAAAAATTTTTGTTGTGTATTTTTTCAATCAAAACGTAAAAAAAATAAAATCAATAAAAATTAAAAGTTATAAAAGTTAAACCATTATCAAAAAAAATAATAAAAATCCGCATTTTTGCTACTAAGATAGAAAACTAACTTCTAAATAACTTAATTAAAAATACACTAAGATAAATTAAAAATATAATTGTATTTGTTCGTGGTAATAAAGCACGCTATCTTTCTACATTTGATCATACTCGGATTATTTGTAAATAGGTATCTAAAAACACTTATTTCTGTTTTTTAAATAACTATTCTTGTACACAGATGGGTATCAAGCAATGTTAACAGTCAACAAAGGTTGATTTCCTGTGAAAGACCACAAAATATTGGAAATTGCTAAAAGAAAAATCACTTGAGACAAAATGTTAGCACAGTTTTTATAGATAATTACGAGTATTCACGCAAAAAATTTGTCTACGCAGAATTTTTTCACACTTTCTTCCATAAAAGATTGTTAGAAAAATTGGTTTTTCATTTATTTTTACTTTGTATTTTCTGAAATTTTTTTTGATTTTTTAAAAATAGTTTGTATTTGCATATTTTAAAAACACTACTAGTAAAAAGCATTTTTTAGAAATTTTACTTGTATTATCGGTTATCTATACCAAAAAGGCTAGATTTTACTTTGTATTTTCTTAAATTTTTTATTGATTTTTTAAAAAATAGTTTATTTCATTTGCGTGTTTTAAAAATACGAAACAGTAAAAAGCATTTTTCAGAAATTTTGCTTGTAATTATATGTTATCAATACCAAAAAAAAGCGAGGCTTAAAATAGCAATTAAGTTATTATTAATGGCAAAACTTCAAAAGTGGCAAATCATGGCAGTTAAACGGAATTGCGAGATTTCGGCGATGTACAGATTTTAGTGCTCGATCTTTATTTATTCTCATGTATTTAAGCGAGTATTCTATTTTCTAAAATTGGACAGCAAAGTTCAATCGATAATAACTCTTTTGTGTGTGGAAATTTGACGCTCGTCAAATTGCCAATCACTCTGCTTACTTATATATTTATATTTAGGTTAAAACTTTTTTTTTTTTGCTCTGATTCCTATCATTGAGCACTATTGCAGCTGTATTGAAAACACTTATCTTTATATGTATATACGAGTATATATATATATAAAATCAAATTAATGAACATCGACCAAAATTTTTGAAAAACTTCTGAGAGAGAGAGAGAGAGAGAGAGAGAGAGAGAGAGAGAGTATGTGTGTTTCTATTTTTTAATGAACTTTTAATTTTCAATTATTTTGTTTGGGGAGAACCGAGATTTGTTTTTTGATTAAGATTGCAGTATTTCGCAGGATTCGTAGGATAATCGTCGTAATTAAGGAGTTGCAGTATTTCGTATTTTATAGGAGCATACTCGATCTAATGTTACAATTTCTAATTGAACAAGGTATAGCCAATAATAGAGAAATAAACTGTCATAGGTCGTTTCAAGAATACAATCTGTAAATCAGGGTGCACGGGCGAGTTCTTGGGTCACGAGTCTAAGTTCACCGAAATGAAAAGCGACGAGTTTAAGTTCGAATCAAACTCATTTCAACTCTGCTAGCAAGTTAAACCTTTTTTAATTGCATTGTTTCAGTAGATTTTGCCAGTAGCCAAGATATTTCTACAACAGTACACATTCTTGGGGATAAATGAAACATCTCCAAATGTTAAACACGCAGAAGCTGCTCAATCAAATCAAATCTCGCGTGATCACAATAATAAATGCCGCGAGCGTCCCATTCCGGCGCTCGGATAAATGCAATCGCGTATTAATTTTTTTTTATATTCTGACAAAAGAGTTATTATCGGATCAACTTTGTTTGTCCGATCTAAAAAAAAAAAACACTCGTCGTCGTCATCGTTTAAAGGGCATCCAATCTCTGTCAGACACAAGCAGGACTGGGGCCGAGGGTTTATCCTTTTACTGCCCCAGACTGCTGCACTGCCTGGATCAGATCCTGGCAGTGATGTTATTAAGCCAGCATCGAGTTTCGTCATCCAAAACCGTCAGACCTCGTTCTCCATGTGGTGCCCGATGTATAAGGCACGCTGTTAGTACATGGTCTGCGGTTTGCTCAAAGGCGCCACACTCGCAATTCGATGAAGGAGCGAGACCCCATTTGTGCATGGACGAATAGAATCGCCCAACACCAGTCCGCAGCCGATTGAGCTTAACCCAAGCTGCTCGGGGTAAGCCCATGCCAACAGGCCTGGCACCGGTCCGGGGCACAAAAGCGGGGCAAGACAGGGCAATGTCAGGATAAAAAAACACTGACTTAAGTAAATGAGTAAATAAAAATCGAGCGCCGAAATCTCGCGTTTGAAAATCACGTGGACCGTACTTGACCCTTCGTCGAATGGCCTTGCTAAAATTACACGATAGACTATTGGGGTCCCTATAGACCTATGGAGCCCAATGGTCTCATTAAATCTTAGGACAATGGATCAGGGTGGAATGAAAAACCTTTTTCGTTATTAACACCACATCACCCATCTAGAAACCTGGCAAATCATCCAAAACTAACTTTTAAAAAGGTTGGCAGGGTTGGCATTTGAACCCAGCCACCTACCGGAGGTCAAAGGTCAGAAAAAGGTCAAATTTGAAAAATTGACATATCTTGAAAACTACACATGGTAGAAAGTTGGTATTGATCTTAAAAGTGGCAGAATCACCATGTTTATATCTGTCTAAAAAGAACTTTTTTTTGTAAACCCACTCGTTTTGGAGTAAATTTGAAAAAACTACTTTTTTTGTCAAAAAGTGACATTTTATTGTAGTTTTGAAGAATGCAGTATAGTTTGTAACTAAACAATTGTCTTACTACAAATATAGCCAATTTTTCTCAAGATTGAGCACCATTATATAAGCATCTGTTTTACAAATTTTTTATTTCAAAATGAAATCAAGCAAAATTTATATGGATCATCAAAAACTTTATGCGATTTTGCAGGAAAATGATATGAAAACGACCGGTAAAAAAAAACTAGTGCCTACAAAACAGAACAGTATCAATGAACACTATCTTGTATTTGTATTTCTGTGCTATCATAATTACATATTGAAGGTACTTCAGCAATAATTTGCATAATGCATATCTGCAAAATTAGAGTGAAGATAACCAAATAATAAGATACCGCAATAGAATAAACAATATGCAATCTATTGCAAAAATCGTTGTTGCTGTTGTTACACCAATACACTAATACAATAATTGTTTTTGAAATCCTCAAGATAGTTGTTACACCACTACAATAATTGTTTTTGAAATCCTCAAGATAGAAGCCTTGTGGTAGATTTGTCTCTACAATTATATAATCTCGACCACAATCTAATCCAACAAGTTTGAAAATATCGATTTAAACAAGGAATTGTCTTACCGAAAAGGGCCACCTAATATAACAGTAATTTAGATAGGGACAAAATTTAGAAGATACTTTTTTGTTAAAAAGGCACTCTTAACAGAAGTAATTAGTGAAGACCAAAAAAGGATCCGTTTAGAAAAGGTCTTCATTTGCAAAAAAGACGTTTTACCTTTTTGAGTAACCATGGTCTACTAAAGAATACGGCCGGGCATGTTACATTGAAGCGAAAAAATTACCGGTGCGGTGAAAAATTTCTGAAAAATTGGTTATGCATTTTCCTGTTGAATATACGTTTCGGTCGTGGTTTTACGATATCAGGCAGGAAAAATAACCAGTAAGGTTGTTAATATAAGAATTTTTATACTTAACTCTCGTTCAAACTAGTTTGAATAAAAACAATTCAAGCTAACAAGATAAAGCACTTTGCATTGGAAAAAATATACATGTATATATGCGAAAAAAATTCAATACCTTTAACATTAAACCAAAAAAAAATTGCATGCATTTTGCCAAAACGTAATCAAATAAATAAAGTACGGAAATAGTGTAATAATAAAACAAAAAAAGAATTCAGGAATGTGCGATTTGGTTATTTTCGCTCGTTATTTCAAAAAACTACGATTCTATGATTTGGAACAAGAGTCATAAAAAAATGTTTACAATTGTGTTCACAGCAAACATCATTTTATATTGATGTGCTTGGCACAAAAAAAACAACTTTGAAGTGTTTGTGCAAAATGTACGAAGCGCATCTGGCACAGCAACATCTTTTTGTTAAGCGATGACCGGTCCTAATAATCTAGTAAAGTAAATGCAGACAGAACAGGGAAATTTCTTGGATAGCATAATCAAGTTACCACGAGAAAGCAAGTGAAAGTACGGGGCAGTTGTACATTAAGCAGTCACAATTTACTTGTTCAAGTTACATTGCAAACGTTTTATAATTTTCTTGTATTAATTAACTGGTTACAGTAACACTTTCTTTGCATAAAGAAAATCTTTGCTTTCTGTTTCCTTTTGATTAAAAACTTTATGAAATGTTTGGGTAAAGTCTCTATTTTTCGACACCTTTTTTGAGCAAAGAAAATTTTCCTCTCAGAAATTTCCCCAAATGCAAATATTTTGTTTGAGCAAAGATCAACCCCAAAAGATGCTTTCACTATCTCTGACTTCCCTGAAACTAACAAGGGAATTCTCACCGTTCTTCTTTCGATACTGGAAAATCGTTTCTCGAATGGGTCACTTAGAAATTTAGCTGGTACGACATATTGATGCCCTCATCAAGACCGGGCGTTAAATAAACTTGAGCCCGCAACGTTTTTACCATGAATCAAATGTTAGTTTTGATAATTAGAATGTGCTTCTTGACTTGCAACACAAAAAGAGAGCTAATCTGCAAAAGTATCGAAAACCCTAACTTTTTATCAATTTTAACTAAAGCATTTCCTAGTGAATTGATTGGAAATTTAAAACTTTACACTTTTTCTTCAGTTGTTTTATATCCTGAAGTATTCTCATATATATTACACATTTATTAACCATAGAAATTTTTAAACAATTAACGTACAATTTGATCGGAGCAGATTGAATAGAATGACTATTAAATAAACGTTTTTTCTCTTCTTTCAGAATTATAATTAAACTATTCTAACAATCTACGTACATAGACTACATAAAATTTTAAGGTACTTATTGTGTTAGTGTCGTCAATCGTGACAAAACATTTGTTCATCCAAAACTAATCAAAAATAGTTTCCTTAATATTTAAACCCATAAAAGAAATTCATTTATAACAATTTGATTGCCTGGATACGAATAGAAATTTTACTCGCCTTCACGACTTTAAACTTTCTATTAATACGTTGACCTGCATTCTTAGTTCTACGCTTGGCATTACAATTGAAACGATTCATAACTGATAACTGTGCTTAGTTTTAACTTGTACGAAATACATGCATTACAACGTCACAGTACATTATTGTTTGGAAAAATACTACTCAAAGTAAAAGTGTGCACATAATCAGCCTACTTTAGTGAGAAGTCAAATATAGTTTTAGGTTAAAAAGCGAAAAAGAATTTCAAGAATTTTTCACCGCATCGGTAATTTTTTCGCTTCAATGTAAAATGTCCGGCCGTATTCTTTAGTAGGCCGTGGAGTGACCTAAACCAAAAATATTTGCGGGTTAAGTAAATGAAACGCCTGACCGAAAAGTGAAGATCCTTATTCGTTAATTTTTTGGTCTTTACTAAATTTTCCAATAAAAATTTTCTCCATTATACATACGCTTAAAGTTTTCGTTTGTATAGACCAGCGGTTTCCAACCTTTTTTTATATGGCGGCACACTATTCAGCTATTTAAATTTTCACGGCACACCCATTATATTGATTAATAATAAAAAGGTCTTCACTGATTTTGTCAATGATTTCTCAATTTTTTTCCCAAAATCATGGTGATCTTTAAAAAAAAAGTTTCCGCCTAAACTCACGCTCTTTCTTTTCCTCCGAATCTCACGTACAAAAACCGCAAAATTCGACGTCCTTAAATAGTTTTTTTCCAAAATCTTTCGCGACACACCTGGAGACCTCTCACGACACACTAGTGTGCCGCGACACACCGGTTGGAAACCAGCGATACAGACTTTAGAGTGTCTTTTCGACCGAAAAAGTCCCTTTTAAAAATTTTTTCCTGCTAGGCAAAAAATTTTCTGAAGCCTCTGATTTTTCTTTACTTTTTGCTTGCCAGCCATTACTGTTCCCGATTACTTTTTTTTTAACGGGCAGTAGTAAATACGTTGTCAATAAAACTGCTTGTTTTAGAAAAGGAGAATAATTAGTTTTTAAGATGGAAACTTAAAATAATCGATTGGCTTCAAAAAAAAGTGTTTACATTCGTAAAATTTTTTGGTTAGCTCAACTAGTAAAATTTCTGATTCTGCTTTTCTGTTTTTCTCCTTTCCTGATTCCGATTTTTGTTTTTCTGATTCACAAAAGCACAACGTATTGGTTTCCTTTTATATTTTCTCATAGATAAATTTCCGATTCTCATGGATTTCTGATTCTGATTTCTGCTTTTCTAATCCACAAAAACACCACGTATTGGTTTCTTTTTATATTTTCTTATGGATGCTGTATTGGTAAACTTATTTATTTTGCACTGGTTGTTTCAAGCCGGTAGCGAATCAGTTATGAGTTATAATAATGATTTTCAAAAGCTACCTGCCCAACAGCTCATTTTAATTTTTCTTCACGAAAAAAAAGACTTTTCATCATATATAAAAAAAAGGCTATATGGAATCTGGAAGAAAAACATTTGGAGTGCCTCTTGAAATACGACTTACTGGTTTTGGTTGTCATTTATCAAAAGAAGGAAACACTTACAAGCATCGCCGTCTTTGCTCCACTGCCCAACATGACAAGCATTCAAATTTTTTTGTTTGGCATGTAAGGTGCCTTTAAGTGCAACATTTTGCTTCAAAAAATTTGATAAAGTTTAAGTCATGCTTGTCATGTTGGGCAGCGGAGTAAAGCCGGCTCAAACGAGATACATATATCGTACACATTTTTTGGGTGGAGACTTCTTTTTGTTTTGAATTTTAAAGAGTTTTTAGTTGGGTTATTTTAAGATTGTAAAAAAAGTTTTTTTTTAATTGTGAACAGCTAGTGATATGCAATAACAAACAAAGAAATTTTTCATTAAACTTTTAATTTTAATTGTAATGTAATTAAAAATTTTTTAGGCGTAATTGTAATTATATTTCTAATTGACCCAACTCAGACACAGACCTAAGAAATTATTTATCAAAAATTTATTAGCTCAGACAGTTTGTTTTGCCTATTAGGCTCGTCAAGGGAAAATCAAAAATATGAAAAGCAAGTACCAAAAGAAGGGTAAAAGCGATTATAACAAAAAAAATAAGATGAAGTTTTTTTTTACTTGCGCTATTGTTTCGAAATAACCTCTTAAAAAAAGCTGTAAAAAAATCAAGAGATTTTTTATTCGTTTTCTCAATTTAATAAATTTATTTACTCTTTGGAAACAATAAAGCTAGCACAGGAAACCTTTTTGGCGGACTTTTGATTGCTTTGGTAAAGGCTGCAAATTAATAAGACAAAGCAATTAGTTCTAAATGTACCTAAGTCACAAAATGTCATTTTGAGAAAATAAGGTTTAAAGTTTTCAGGAACCCTACTTCTAAAATGAAAATACGCTAAGATTTCAAACCTCTGTGCTATTCAAAAAGTGATTTCCGTACATTATCCTGAAAATTTTTTTGTCAGAATATTTCTGGCGAGTAGACAAACAATTTTTTCAGCTTATCTCATTTTTTCGAAAATGTGATTTAGGTACTTTTAGAAATAGGGCCTTCAATTGTTCTTTCTGTATTTCTTTACCGATTTTAAATCATCTCCTGACGAGCTTAATACACCAAAATGACTGTTCGAAAAAAATACTGCATATTAATGTAAAAATAGTTTTGTGGTGGAAAACACACTACGAAGTGGGACAGTCCTGTACAAATACAAAAACTTTGAGAATCCTAGAAATGCCGCGAAACTTTTTGAAAAAATTAGTCTAGCGATGTAAGCCACAAATCAGAGAATTTGGGGACAAAAATCAACAAATCGAAGCTTGCTTCTGAGTGAAGAGCTTTCTTTTCAGAGAACACCTACGAAAATTAAGAAATCTCGTCTAAATGCCGCAGGAATTTCGAAATTTGCCTCAGGTTTGAAATGGAGTCGCAGAACAAAAAAGTTTGAGAAGCCCTGCTTTATAGAATTTAGGGCGCAAAAATCAAGCACAGTTCATAAGTTTATACTTTTTTTTTTAAAAAAAGGGCAAATATAGTAAATTTTTTAAAGAATTTAAGAAATTCAAACTGACTTTTGTTTTACATGATTACATTTGTTTTTAAATTTTGCGTAAAACACACTTTTAACAAATTCAGCTTATTTCTAATCTTTAGGACATTGAATACAAATAAAATCAATAAATATTGATAGAAATAATTAGATTTATCAAAATATTGAAAAAATTAGTAATATGAAAACAATGACATGAAAGGCCAATGGGGTCCAGTTGAATCCTAATGAGTTTCTTAAAATAACTCACTGTGAAAGTATTTGCCAAAATTTGTACACACACACACACACACACACACACACACACACAAGCTATCAACAACTATAAAGTCGGAAACAACCAAGCTTAAAACTGAATGATTAAAAAATTACATAAACTTACTAAAAATTCAGGGACTTCACCAGACCACAAAAGGTTAAACATAGTCTTCTATCACAAAAAGCTAATTTTACGAGAAATTTTCTACTAGTCATTTCATCAGATTAACTCAATAGTGGTGCACAATTAAAAATATTTGCTAATACACCCTTGCTTGAAGGCTAGAATAGAAACTAACATAACAATTTATTAAAAAATAATGTTTAAAAAACTTTTACCTTGAAAAAGTATCACTGGAAATATCATCAACTGAATTCTCTTTTTCAACAAATTCTGATGACGAGTTTAAATCACTTTTGTTAATGTTTTCAGGAGTTGATGTTTTGCTTTCTGGAAAATAATATCGGCGATTAAAAGATAGTCAGAATTTTTAGTGACTTGGTTTGCCAAATAAGTTGAAGGTAAACTTTAAGTGATTGCTAGAAATCAGTTTTTCCTTAAAAAAACAAAATTTTTTCAACAACTTTTGAAATTACTTTAATAATCATACATAAACACACAAATATTTTTGGCAAAATTAACATATATTATCATCATTATTTAATTTAAAAACCGGCAAAAGTTATTAATTTAACATAACAATACATACATGAAAAAAAGGTAGCAATTCAAAAGCAAAAACATACCATGATTAAGATGAGAAGTTAAACTGATGAGATTGCTACTTTTGGCAGGTTGAAGTTTTTCAAAAATACCTGTTTCATTCTGCAATAATAAAAAGGTTTAACATAAAAATTTTTATTCTTTTGAAATAGGGTTGTCAAAATTTGGTGCCCTTTTTTATTATTACTCAAGCCAGGGATATATATTTTAGAAAGGAACAAGAGGGACCAGCCTTTTTAAAAGTAACATTTCACAGAGGCCAAAAAGTTTAAATGAAATTAATTCTTTGACACTGACTTGCTTTTTTTATTTCTTAGAGACAGGATTAAATTCCATCACACTAAACTAGAACTTATAATTTTTTAAAGTTTATTAAAACTAATAATAAACACAAAAGTTTTTTTTTTTTTTTTGCTTAAAACTCGCAAAATCAAATAAGCTGGTATTTTAACATAATTATCAAAACCAGTGTTTCAGTATGTCTATTCATAACAAATTCATATTTTGGTATTTTTTATATCTTTATTTTATATTGAGACAGGACTCTTTCCTCTCAAAAACCCTTGCTTAAGTAAATATTCAAAAGGATCAAATTTTGTATGTCACCAAATTTAATGTGTGCCAGACTCTGGGTGTCAAATTCCCATGGACTGCCTTAAATAACAATTTTAAAGTGATTTGAAACATTTTGGTGCTGTACTTAAAAGTGTGCAACCCAAAGAGCGCAAGCCATAACTTTGAAAAAATCAGACAACTTATGTCTTAATTCTACTAAAAGGCTTATTAGGTTTTTTTTTGATTTTACTGCTCCAGGTAACACATGTGCCAAAAAGTTCATTTATGTTCTGAGTCAACAACAGAGCAAAATAAATCTATTTTTGTTGTGTCATTCAAGAATTTTTCAAATAGAAAATAAACACTTTTGAAAAAAACAAGCAATTGTCAATCAAACATATTATTTTTTCATTTTTCTTTTTTAAAAAACAAACGGGACAGTGTAAAAGCATTTAAATGTTGTTTAATCTGATTAAAAAAAAAATAGCGATTTAATAACAAAATAAATCTTGAAAATAAACAACTCCAGAATGGTTGGCTCATAGAATTATCAAAAGCTTTAATTCTTTCTATTATGCCAAAATCACAATTTTTGATAAATATCAAATATTCAATAATAATCAAAGATTAAATATCTAAATTTTCAAAAAATCACAATTTAAGATAAATATTAATATTAAATAATCAAGTGTCAAATATCAAAAATTTGGAAAAACTTGAAAACTGTTGATTGATTGATTTTCTAAAACCCTAATGTCTATTAAAAAGAGGAAAAGTTAAAGAATTAGTTTACATTTATTTTAAATCTAATTACATTCACCATTTAAAACATTATATACTGCCACAGCACACAAAAAAAATTTAAATATAGAAAATTTGTATAAAGTTACTGCATTTCTAATATGCCCCAATTTTAAAAACTAATAATTGCTTAAATATTAAGCATTCAATTAATTGAATCAACTATGTACAATAAATTATGTACAAATAACTCATACAAATTTAATGTATTTAATATTTTTTAAACCTGGTTTGTAAACCAGATTCATATATACTCTTGTAAGCTTGTGGACAAAATATTACAACTGTTTAATTTACTGAAGACTTTTGTTTTTTTCTACTGGTTAAAGCCATTTTGCGCAAGATATCCAAATCTTCTGTTTCATTATTTTCTATTGCTTCTTGCTTTTTGCCAATAGTTGCTAAGGCTGCAGAACGCAATAATTCCAAATCAATTTCCTAAAGAAATTTACAGTTAGATAAAGGCAGCAATAAAAAATTATATAGCTATTACCAATATAAATGTCATGATGTTGTTGCAACAACATATGATCCTTAAAATAATTAATATTTACTGCAAATCATTGAATTGTTATTATGTTATCTAATGAATAAAAGATTATTAAATTGTGTTGTTTCCTAAGTTTTGTTTATTAAACGGAATGAAATTGAAATTTATTAGTGCAGAACATAACATGGTGTAAGTGAAGAGAGATTTGCATCAACAAAGATGATTTTGAGCATGGGTTTGTACCTTAATTTCTAAGCCTTTACTGACTTTACTGTACAAAATAGCTTAAAGGTGTTTTAAAGCTGCACAAAAACATGAAATCCTGCAAAAAGTCTTGTGCTATATCATGTCTTCACCAAAGTAAGAGTACTTCCTAATGTTACTCTGTTATGGTTAATGTTATTATGTTATGGTATTTTTAAAACATACTTTACCAAGCTAAAAAACAAATTTTCCAAATGAAAAAATTGTTATACATCTTACAAGTTATCTTTACTTTATAAAAATAATTTTTTTCATAAAGCAAAGATTATTTAAAAGTCATCTGAAAAAAATTGTGAACAAGCCCAGTGTGGAATTGGTTTGGTAAATAAAAAAATGTTAAAATTTTATTCAAAGATGCTCTCTCTGTATGCTGCAAGAATTTATTTTCTAACAAAAAAAGTCAATGATTGTTCATGAAATACTGCAAGGTTTCTTAACAAATTCATTACTGACAGTTTCATATCCAAAAGCATTTATTAATTACACTGGTCAACACACAAATTTTTGCCACAGATATTATATTGATTTTAGGGTATATCAGGTGCGTAGATTTCGAAAATGACATTCATTTTTGCTAGTTAACTCTAGTTTTTGAGATAATTGCATTTTTTTGTAAAAATATTACTTAGACTGTGTTATATGGCATTGTTGTTCATTTAATGCTATTTAATCAATACTGTACGCTTCGATCTTCTTTTGTAAACGCAGTAAAACAAAAATGCAAAGCATCCATGCAAACTACAATGCTAAAAAAGGATGCAACAACAATATTTACTGTTAGTTTGCAAGAAACGTATTGGAACTAAAACCCAGTATTACAGCATATAAATGTATGTTGCCGTTATTTGTTTAAACAAACGAAGCTTGAAAATACTGAGCTTTAACAACTACCATTCTGTCAAATCTACAAAACCAATCGCCTCTTGTAAGACTTTCTAGCATGAGGAGCAAATGGCTTATGTTGTTGAAGATTCCAACAATAGTCCGCCATCATGTGGGTGTCCCATCGTCCTTAATACCTTTCTTCCATTACTTTAATGTCCTGATGGAATCTTTCTCCTTGCTCTTCACTTAATTCCCCAAGATTTTCTGGAAATCTATCTAAATGACTAAAGAGGTAATGAATCTTGACGCTCATCTTTGCTCCCAAACTTTGAAATTTTGAAAGCATATCTTCAACTATCTGAATGTAATTGTTTGCTTTATTGTTTCCCAAAAAGTTTTTTACAACCACAGTAAAAGAAATCCAAGCAGCAAATTCCTTCTCAGTCATAGATGCAGTGAAGTTTGGATCGTTCATCAGCTTTCAATTTGAGGACCATCAAATATTCCTGCTTTTAGTTTTTCATTGCTCATCCCTGGAAATACTCTGCAAATGTAATTAAAACAATTTCCGTGTACTGGCAAAGCTTTCACAAACTGCTTCATTATACCCAATTTGATGTGTAGAGATGGCAAAATGATTTTTTCTCTTGGGACAAGGGGCTCATTGATGACATTACATTCATTAACTGTTAGTGTAATTCTTTCAGGCCATTCCTTCTTCACCCAGTGGTCACTGCGAGCACGGCTGTCCCACAAACAAATAAAGCACGGATATTTAGTATAACCACTCTGCTGACCAAGCAAAAAGTTGACCATTTTCAAATCAACACATATTAACCATTGGTGGTCACAGTAGTTCAATTTTTCTAGCACTCGTTTAATATTGTTGTATTTTTTTTTGAGCAATGTAGAGTGGCCAATGGGAATCGAGGCATACTTGTTTCCATTGTGCAGCAATACACACTTCAAACTTCTTTTTGAACTGTCTATAAATAAACGCCAATCTTGAGGTTTATATTCAGGTATTCCCATTTTTAAAAGAAGTCCTTCAACATCTGAGCAGAAAACAAGCCCTTCTTCTGAACGATAGTATGGAAGTAAGTCGCTCTCCCTTGTGCGGTAAAAGGTTACTTTCGTACCAACACTAAGGCATTTCTTGTCTTTAAGCCTGGATGCCAATACTTCAGAAGCTTCTTTAGATAGATTAAGATCTCTTATGAGATCGCTCAGTTCCTCCTGATTAAACTGCTTCGGACTGGTTGAACTTTCTTCAAAAATGCTTGAAACATCACTTTCACTACAGCTTTCTGAAGCTTGGTGGACAAAGTCCCATTCTGATGGTTTTTCTGGAAGATGACTAAATTGCGGCACGGGTATATCTTCACAGTGGGGTACAGGATGCCTAGCAGATTCTAAGTCCGGGTAAATCCATGATTTTTTCTTGTGACGATTAAAACCCTTCAAATCTACCATACAAAAATAACAATCATCAAAGTGGTTTTTCTGTTCTCGCCACACCATTGGCACACCAAATCTAAAGCTTTTAGTTTTTCCTTTTGTCCACATTTGTAAGTGCTCAACACATGATTTGCAGACAACATGTGGAGCCCATGGCTTGTCTTGGTCACCAAGTTTAACTCCAAAGTAAGCACGGTATACTTTGCAAATAAAATCTGTAATAGACCTTTTATACTCTTTAAGAATATATTCTCCACATATGTAACAGAAACTGTCAGGGTCATTACAACAACTTCTTCTTCTTGAACAACTCATAGCAGGCAACATAAAGCAATAATTAAAACTGAAAACATGAAAACCTAAATATAGTAAAAGTTACTGCATTTCAACTTTTCATTAGAATTTTTTTAGACTCCAAGATTGCTAATGGTCAGTTATTGACTTTTCTGCTTTGTTAACCTTTCTAAAAATGAGACAACTGGTCCTTTATTGCAAAACAAAATCTCCTTGTCAGCACAATTGCCTCTTACGTGTAGTTTATATGGCCGTTATCTGAGCTTTTATAGCCAGTTATTGTGTCTGCATTATCTCAAAAACTAGAGCCAATTCAGCAAAAGTAAAGTCATTTTTGGAATCAGCGCACCTGATATACTATAAAATCGTTGAAAGATCTATCGCAAATAGAAAAAAAAATTTTTTTGTTGAGCTGTGTTATTATTTGATAGTTGTCAACTATGATTCTAAATATCCCTGGATTTGTGTTTCGTAAAACCAAGCAGCAAGCATTGTCATTGATCAACCAAAGTATAATTGCTCAATGCTCATCATGGATACCAAAGAGTTTTTAAGCAATAACCTCTCAACCAGACAGGCTTACAATTATGAATACAAAAATACTCTACTTAGTAGCTTGAACTATGCATAAGCTTTTATTTTTAGCATTTGTCAAACATTGTATAAATTTTTAACATAGTGGTGCAAAAATTTAAAGCCAACTCTGACAAGAATTCCAAAAAAAGTTCTGGTTTCTGTAAAAAAATTTGATCTATCATTGCATTTCGCATTTGCTGTAGCTACTACATTCAATGAAATTTCAAGCATTGCTACAAATACAAACTAACTACATTACTTCCTGCATATCAAAATATGACATAAAAATTTCTTAACAAAATGATAGCAAAAACCTTATCATCATATTTGGAAACACAAGTCAAATCCTTAAAATTTCTGTTGTTTTAAGCCCATGAAATTTCAAATATGCAATATTGTACAAAATTATGACTTCTGATGTCATAGATAAATTCCAAGTAAAAACATTTTACTTTTTTAGTGCACTATGTGCATTGTACAGTACATAGTTGTGGAGTTGGTGAAATAATTTTCGACTCCAACTTCATGCCAATGAAACTTTTCAACTCTGACTCCATGTGATAAAAATTTTCAGATTTTGACTCCAATTCCACACCTCGGAAAATTTCTTCTCCTACTTCATCCTTGGAAAATATTTGAAAATATCTCTGACACCAAAATTCATGACTTTGAAAAATATCATTTACAATTCACACATTAATTCTCAAAAAAAGCATGGCATCTTTGAGATCTTCTTTTAACTGGCCTCTGACTCTGACTCCAGTAAATGAAAACCTTCCAACTCCGCCTCCACCTCAACCTAAAACAACTTCAGGACTCCTTGACTCCAACTCCACAACCCTGGCACCATATATAAAAAATGTTGTATATATATGCAGTATGTAGTACAATGACAATGCAGGTGTATACTGCATTCTGTAAGTTACTTACTCTAGTTTTTCAATTAGTAGCTTTGTCTCTAGTTTTTCAATCAGTAGCCATCTTGCTAAACACCAAGAAAAAATTGGAATAAAATTTGATATTTGTTAAGAAAACATTCTTTTAAAAGTTTTAAATCATCAAATTGACTTTGCAATAAAAATTTTTCTTAGTTTTATGGTGACATCATATATTGATGTATTTTATTACAACTTTCAAAATTTACAAAAAATATTGTAGTTTTGTTAAACTTCATTGCATCATATGATTAATGCAATGGAACACAAATATTAATGAAATTTACAACAGCAAATTATTAATTGTAATGTAATAATGTAGGAATAGCTTAATTTGTCATCTTTGTTGTTTGTAATTGTGGTGGATGTTGTGACATGCAATGACAGAATGCGAGAAAAGTGTTGATGAAAGAAGTTTTGTATGCAGATGATTTGGTACTCATGAGTGAAATGATGGAAGGTATGAAGGAGAGGTTTTTAAAATGGAGAAGTGCATTGGAGAGCAAGGGACTGAAAATGAATCTTGAAAAGACGAAAGTGATGGTGTGTGTGTCAGAGGGTAAAGTCATGCAGAGTAGAATAGACCTGTGTGAAATATGTGGCAAAAGGGTGACTGTAAACTCAGTGTTATGTAGAAAGTGCGACCAATGGATTCATAGAAGGTGTTCTAAATTGAAGAAAATAATTCCAAGTGTGGCAAGATTTTTTGTTTGTAGTAATTGTGATAAAGTGACAAATATGGCAAGAGAAATGCAACAAGAGGTAATGTGTGATGAAGTGGAAACTGTGAAGGAATTTTGCTACCTTGGTGATAGTTTGAATGTCAGTGGAGGATGTGAAGCCACAGTGACTGCAAAAACAAGATTGGGATGGAACTAATACAGAAAATGCAAAGGTACTGTTCAGAAAGGTTTTTTTTGCAGATGAAAGGAATGATATAAAAAAGCTATGTAAGATCAGCTATGTTATATGGAAGCAAGATGTGGTGTTTGAGAGAAAATGAAGTAGCTATTTTGAGAAAAGCAGAAAGATTTATGGGGAGGGCAATGTTTGGTGTAAAGTTGGTGGACAAGATGAATACAGTGGAGCTGATGGACATGTTGGGATTGAAAGAAGCAGCAGATAAGGTGGCAAGGGTGAATGATGTGAGGTGGTGTGGTCATGTTTTAAAACAACCTGAGGAAGATGTTTTTATGAAGGCAATGGTACATAAAGTGGATGGAAAATGTAAACAAGGCCATCGAGGATGACATGAGAAAGAACAAATTGAAGGAAATATGAGAAGGATTGCTTTAAGCAAAGAAAATGCAGCAGATTGGTAGGTGGAGAGAAGATATAAGAAGAGTTGCAGAAGTAGTAAGATGCATCCAACCACCTCCATTCACTGGGGATACTTAACTGGATTAATATTGGATTGTTGTTGTTGTTGTTGAATGTAATAGTTTACCTGAATACTTTAAGAATATTCTACAACTTAGCAGCTCAGAGTAGTAATATTTTTCTCTATGATCTAATAGTCTGCTTTGTACATTCCAACAAATTTAAATAACTTTAGAAATAAAACCAATTTTTTGTGATTTTCTCATTAACAGTAAAAAAGCCAAATGCAAAAAAGAAAAATTAGTTTGGTGTTTGGATCATATTTAATGCTATTAAACTTATGAAAACCTTAAGCCATATAAGTTGTTGGAAAAAGTTGGAAATGACTAAAATTTTTTGAGCCATTGGAATAAATGTTTTAAAAATACCAGCTCATGCATAGACTATTACACACAAAAATTCCAGAATCTTTCCTTAAAGATTAAACAAATTCTTAAAAAATATGTATATACCATAAAACCTTTAATTGAGCGCCACCCTGTTTTTTCAAAAATCACCGTAAGCGATTTTTGTTTGTGCAACTAACCTGGATTCCCCTGTGGTTACTATTGCTTCTTCAGAGATGCATTTTCTCTTGGTTTTTTTTTTTTATTCCATGCTAATGCAGATGCTGAAAGAGGGATTTTGGGTTAGTTTCACTGCAAAAAGAAATTGCTTACAGCGACTTCTTGAAGAGACAGGGTGGTGCTAAATTAGTGGTTTTACGGTATAAATATACAACTGAGCAAGCATGTCCTGATAACCATAAAAATGATAATCATGAAGTTATCATAAAGTATAACAATTTGGGAGCAAGCTTTTTTTGAAAAACCATGTTGCCTTTTTGCTCATACATTTTTGACACTACTTATAGCTTGAGATAGAAATCATTGTATAGGCCATTGAAGACAAACTATAACTTTCTTTTGTAGATTATTTATATACAAATTAATTTTTCCAATAAAGCACAAAACATTTGACATACATTTAAAATGTATTATAGTCTTAACAACAACTTAGCCTTAACTGCTGTCAATTAATTTTTATCAAAGTTTAAATTTTTGTGTACATTATGATTAAGATGTTTAATTATAAAACCTAGTCAAAAGCAAGATTTTGAGTAAAGTAGAAGTGTGAACACAATTCAATACCATACATTCCTGCTTCACGTATGGTTTCCTGCTTCATGTATGGTTTCCTGTTTTGTTATAAAATACATTACCAATAAAAAATATCATGCTTAGCCATACTGTCAAAGTGATCAATATAATATTTGATGTTAATTGCTAGTTGTTTAGATATTTGGCTGTTGTTGCTACTAAATGAAAAATTAGTAATTTGTTCAGTTTATAAGATGAAACAGATTAAAGTTGTTAGTACAAAACAAGATTGTTACATACTGGTATATATTCAAACAAAACAGCATTAAAAAAATCATAATGTGGAAAAAAAAGTTATTATTTTGTTAGAAACAGTGGTGACATTCAGCTGGTTTGCATCAATAGTAACAAACTTGTTTTTAATATATTACTATCTCAACGAACTTGGAACTGCAATAATGGTTAGAAATAGAATTAGCAGATAATAATTACACTCAATATTAATCTGACCCAAAACAGTACAAGTTTCTCTACTTTAATATGCCACCACTGTTGAAGCTCAACTCACCTCTTCATCCGACATATCAAAACTTTATACAGGCTATAACAACTTAAGAATCTTAATAATTTAATTTTATTAAAAAAATAGTATGCAAAAACACTGCAAGTATATTTTAAATACTTTCAAAAAAAAAAAAAAAAGTAATATTTGTATAATAAATCTATACTTCTTTTGAAGAAATATTTTTTAATTAAATTTTTAAGTAACACAACTAAACTGTCTTAAATCAAAATTTTGATCATGCTAAGTTTATTTCACTTGAAAACAATATTTGTAAGAAACAGCAAAAGATCATGTTGGTAGTTAGTAATACGAGCTGTAACACAAGTGAAGTTTTAAACAAGAATAGGTGAGCTTTTTTATTTTATTTTATCTCTATATTTATCCTCCTGACTCCCAGGAAAGCGACGGGGGCACTAATACATAGGGTAATCAATTACCCCGACCTGCTTCTGGAGATTCCAAGATATTGCTATATGCTTGTAATTTAATAGAGATATGACTGTAAGTTAGAACTGCTTGCCAAGACCACCAAGCAGGGAAAAGTGCGGTAAAGTGTCTTTCCCAAAGACACAACAGAATGGCACGAGTTGGTTTTGAACCGAGACCGTGTTGGTCACGAGTCCGGCGCTTTAACCACTCGACCACCCTGCCGACGAGTACTTGATCTTCTTCAAATAGTATGGAACAAGTTAAACTAGTCAAACACTTTACATAATACCAACTAATCAAATAATTTAATTCAGCAGTTTACACTATATCGCAATGTCAATAGACTTAAACCAATGATTTTTATTCTTTTATAGTTGGGACCCTTTCAATAAACTCTAAACAGTTCCTTTTTTCGGCGTAGGTAAAGAATACGGACCCCCCTTGTAAAAATAATTTAAAATAACAAAAATAACCCTAACCCTAACCCTAACCCTAACCCTAACCCTATTCGGAATTATTTTATTTTTGTTATTTTAAATTATTTTTACAAGGGGGGGTCCGTATTCTTTACCTACGCCCTTTTTTCTGCTCACTAATGTAACAATTAAATCTTTTAACAATTAGTTTGTTTGGTTTTTGTTCGCCATGTTGAATGCTATGCAAAAACAAGAAATTTACTGATCTAATAAAATTTGTTCTAAGCCTTGTCTGTGTGAATATACATACAGTTCCAATTGTAAAAACATGGCGAAACCGTCTGTGGAGACCTTTAAAGTTAAACTTTGGTATATACGATATCTAAGACTGGTATATACTCAATCGTGGTTGCACATTTAAATTTCTAAAATAGACTCATTGGACTGTCTGTAAGTGAGGGATATTCATGGATTTGAATTAGATTTCAATCCGGCGAATTATCATAAATTTTAATTTTTTATTCAGATTTTTAAATTTTACCATCTGAAATTTGAATCGAATTTGTTTTATATAATTTTATCTCCATATTCTATTCTTAGTTTGATATCAAAAGTCGGAACCGTGGTTAAGAGCACTTAATTGATGGCGAACGTTATCAACACGGTCTCGGTTCGAACCCTACTCGCGCCATTCTGCTGAATTCTTGGGAAAGACACTTTATGGCACTATTCTCTGTTTGGCGGTCTTAAAAAACAGCTCTAAATTTTGTTCATAACTCTAAATAAAAACTAAATAACAAAAGAAAAAATTTTAATCCGACACCAATATCTTAAAAGGCATCTACGGAAGCAGGTCTGGGTAATTGCTTGACATTGATACTAAGTATGACAGCACCTAACGTTTTCGTGTAAGTTAAGAGGATAAATAAAGAAATAAATAAAAGTATATTACATAACTTCAACAAGTAAGCTAAGACAGTTAATGTAGCTAATTAATCTTTAAAAATTTGGATTAAGAAGAGATATGGACAATTGGACATGCTGCATAAATATTAAAAAGATAGAAATTTGGATTTTAAATATAGAATCAGGATTGGATATCGACGTAAAAAATGTAAACTTGATTCTCTGCTGTAGGTAGTTTATGATCTATAATTCAAACAAATAATTTAATTTGATGATCTCCAGATCCGTTACCAGCTGTATCTTTAGTCCAGATTCGAAAAGTGTTGGAGGTTTGATTTTTAACCAGCAATAAAAATTAACAGTTACCTTTTAGTTGACTTGTAGTCTTCAAAATTAATTGTAAAATGACAACCAAAAAAAGCCAACACTAAAAATTATTGTTGGCAGTGAATCCTGCAGCTATGACCAATGATGGCTTTAATAGGGTGCGAGTGGTGCGGCCGCACCAGCTCCCCCTAAAAAAACTCCAAAAACTGGCCCCCCTAAGCAGATATTGCTCTATTTTTTATAGTAGCACCATGACGGTGGCACCCTTGAAGTGATGACCCTTTTTTTTAGAGATCACTTTGTTTTGAAACACTATAAAGTGGCCCTCCTTATTTTTCTCGCTTCGTGCCCCCCTTTTTGCAAGGCCATCACTGGCTATGACCGTTATTGACGGCGACTGCAATCGACGAGGTCTCAGTTCAACTTCTGCTCTTGTTATTCTGTTCCAACAATTTAAAGTACTTTTCCGGGATCTTCCTATGACTACCTATAACAATGTTTAAAAAAACTGAAAAACGAAATAGGCCTAAAATCTTTTTAGCCGTACAGCCATATCTTGGTACCCTATCTCCATAGGTGGGCACGGTACTTTTACTCGGTACTTTTGAACATAGCCGTACCAGCCCAAAAATTTTTGGGGGGCAATGAAGTTTTTCCCAAATCTTGTGACGTTTGCCCAAATCATGATTTTCTAATACTTTATGGATAGGACAAAAAAATTGTCTTGAGATTCTTGGACGAAGAAGAAATTTCGTCCTGAAATCATGGTGATCTCTAAAAAAAAAAAAAAAAGGTCTTCACTTGGATTCAGTCGCATATTTTTCAATTTTCTTCCCAAAATCAAGGTGTTCTCTAAAAAAAAAAAGAAGATTTTCACCTAAATTTGGTAACTAATTTTTGCAGTTGATCAATGTCAATGCCCTAAAACCCCTGACTTTGCCCAAATTTTTCATACCGCTGCCCGAAAAATTATGCTCTTGCCCAAATATTTTCTTGTCACCGCCCGAAAAATTTTAATTTTGCCCAAATTTTAAAAACTTGGGGGGGGGGCAATTGCCCCTCCTGTCCCCCCTGCAGGTACGGCTATGCTTTTGAATATCCAATTTAATAGTTATAACTATTAACTTCTCTGTCATACATTGAATTTCAATTGACATTCAAAAATAGTGTAATTCAAAAATAAAAATAAAAAAAAATTTCAAAAATAGTTTTTTTATTACTATTTAATTGGATTATTTAAAAGTACCGCGGTACTTTCGTGCCCACCTATGCCTATCTCCGAAGACAGAAGGTCTGGGTAATTAGTTGAAGGTTGCTTTAAATCAGGGCGTCGAACCGGACCCGAATCGGATCCGTAAACCCGTATTAACCGTTATTATTTTTTGAAACCGAACCGGAACTGAACCCGAAAAAATAAAATTTTCTGAACCTGAACCGGAGCTGAACCCCTAAAAATAAAATTTGCTAAACCTGAACCGGAGCTGAACCAGTAGAAAAAAAATTACTGAACCCGAACCTGAACCGGAACTTTATTTTAAATGGATCCGGTTCAACCGTTTGATGCTCAAATTCTAATTTTAAAGTTATTTGTAGAAGAATCAGAATCACAATTTTGTCTTTGAAGTTGCCGCAATTTTTTTGGTCGCGATACTTGTTGTGTGGCAATACAGAAACGTTATAAACGACTTTTTCAGGCGAGAAGTTAAAGCAAAAACTTGCTAGATAAAGAAAGCGAGATTTTAAATATATGCTAAAGCAGTTGTTCTTAAGCTTTCTACAATGCCATACTTTTAAAAAAATACATATTAATATAGAGACGTAGCAAACATAGTGAAACCATCGTTGGTGAAACCAAATCATATAGGACGAAAATCGCATATAGATTATGACTCTTATTTTTAGTGTAAGCATAGGCGTACGCAAGGGGAGATTTCAGGGGTCAAAACCCCCCCCTTGAAGAATGATGTACAGGCATATATACATGGTAATAAGTAGGGTTCCATAATATGATTTTAGTTTCTATTGTTTACTGCACTTTTTAAACTTAATTACTGCTTGCGCATCAATTTTTGTTATCGCCTAAATTGCGTCAAGTTAGCTAATGTACAATTGTACAGCTGCCACTTGTGAAGAAAACTTTCAAAATTGTAAAATATTGAAAGTTAAGCATTTTATGCTTTGCTTTTGATGTCTATCGTTTTAATACAATGCTTCCCCATGAGATACAAGCCTGCTTACTCAGCTGTACATTGATATGAAAAATAAAACAAGTTTTAAGCACCTAAGGAGGATTTGAAAGATTGATTGATTGAACTCTGATTAACGTGACAAAAAAAATTTAAATATGAATTGTAAAATATAATATAAAATAGTTTAACTCAGTGTTCTTCAAACTTTTTTCATCGAGACCCATTTTGTACAGCCAAATTTTTTCGCGACCTCTAAAAAAAGGTCTTCACCTAAAATCGATTTCTGATTCTGCTATTTTTCCCCCGACATCAAGGTGTTCTCTAAACCAGCGGTTCCCAAACTGTGCGCCGCGAAAGTATGCGAAAGTTGTTGTACTTACTGCTTTTCTCACAATAATTGCAGTGTGAAGGTTATTAGCAGCAACTTCCCTTCAGAGAACGATTCCGATTGAGGACCTTTTTCAAACAGCCTGATTTTGGGAAGAAAATAGAGAAAAATAAGAAAATCCGATATAAATCGAAGTGAAGACCTTTTTTTTTTAGAGGACACCCTGATTTTCAGAGAAAAATAAGGAAATCGGATATAAAATCGAAGTGAAGACCTTTTTTTTTTTTTAGAGAACAACCTGATTTTCGGAGAAAAAAAGATTGTTCAAAGAAGTAATGGAACTGAATACCTTTTTTCATTACGGCCCCGCGAGTATTTTTAAGTCTTCAAAGGGCGCCGTGAAAAAAAAAAGTTTGGGAACCGCTGCTCTAAACAAAAAAAAAAGAAAAAAGGTTTTTACTTCGAATTAATCTTGTATTTCGCTACTTTTCTTCCAAAATCATCGTAATCTCTAAAAATCTAAAATTTAAAATCTCGCGACCCCCAGTTTGAAGAGCCCTGGTTTAACTGATCAAGTCACCATTGTAAAAAGTTTTTTCTATGAGACGAAGGCTCATAAAACTTTATAAAGTAATAATTGTATACCATAACTAAATAAGGAAATTTTATAAAAATGGTTCTTCGTTTTTACTAAAATTATTTTAATGTGCAGCTAGATAGCGTTTATAGCAGTTGCAATACAGTTTGTTCGATAAAGCAGTTAGAGTTTAATATTTCTAAATTAAACTATCATGCAATTAATTACCATCTAATTTATTAAAATCCCAACTGTAAGAGTATGTTTCGCGAAAGTATGATCGTCACGGGTATCTTGTTCAAATAGAAATGAATATGTAGCAAAATACGAGTTGTCTTTATACTTTGGTAGTAGCCTACCTGGTATCTGCTTTGTGATCGTAATCATTATTAAAATTGAGTTCGTTTTGAGCTGAATTAATTAAATTTTAACAACGAGCTTAACTCGAGAAAACTTTTGATATTTAAAGCATTTTTATTTTTTTGGTATTGTCTGTTTTAAAATGTAAAATTAATCGAAAATTTTAGGCAGTTTTACAAGAATGAGCTGAAAATGTTAAACTTGTTAAAATCAAGTAATTTGAAATGGTAAAAATTTGTCATAAAATTTTTTTAATTACGTCTTTTCCAAAATTAAGTTTGTAATTATTTGATTTCCTAAATTCTAACTTTGTTATTAAATGCTGAAAATGGTATTTAAGAATAAATAGAAAATAATCAAAAATTTTACGCTTATGGCGTTTTGCAAAGGATGACGCATGACGTTATTGTTATTGCTCTAATTCTTTGATAGTTAACAATTAACATTATTGCTTTCAAAATTATCAGTTAATATTTTTTGCACTGGTACATATTTTTTTATCCTGCCATTCGTATTGATAATATACGATTACTCTAACAAGAATTAATTTAAAAGAGATTTCAGGTTGCATAATTTTTTAATCTTAAAATAATTTATTTAATCATTTAGTCATGTTTCCTCAACAAAAAAGGAGAAAAACTTTGTTAGACTTTAATTAAAAAAAAATTCGTAATAACGACTGCGAAAATGTTAAAAAAAGTATTCCCGTTGATGATTTGGCATGTAGCAAAAATAATCCGCAGAATGTAATAGAAGAACCAGGTGAGATTCCAGACGCAAACAAAGCAACAAAAGATTTAGTTTTACAGCCGTCAAATGACATTTCACTTTGTATAGGAAAAACTTATACTCAAGCAGAAAGACTTCGAATGCTAAAAAACATATGGATTCCGGATCAGTCTTTTAATTTTCCAATTACCGCAAACAATCACCGAAATTTACGGTTTCAGCACCGCTGGTTTATTCGCTTCAAGTGGTTAGCGTACTCATATTTAGAAAATGGAGCCTTTTGTAAATACTGCGTTTTATTTGGATGTAAAGCAGGCAGTGGAGTTGGAAACCAACCTCTAGGAACTTTGTGCGCGGTAAAGTTTCAAAAGTGGAAAAATGCGCTTGAACGCTTTGCAGACCACGAGAGCACAAAATATCACCGCGACAGTGTGGTGGCAGCAGAGACCGTTATGTCAATCTTATCAGGAGATAGCATCGAAATTCAACTTAATCAGCAACAGAAGCAAACAATTTTAGAAAATCGAAGAAAAATCACACCAATTATAGAAACAATTACACTCTGTGGTCGACGGGGTATTCCTTTAAGAGGACATCGGGATAGTGGTCCACTCACTTTCGAATCAGAAAAAAATCTAGAAGATAATAATAATGACGGAAATTTGCGTGCTTTACTTCGATACAGAATGAAACATGATCAAGTTTTCAAGAATGATTTTCTTTCTGCCGGACGCAACTCTCAGTATATCAGCCCAAGAATGCAAAACGAAATTATAAGTATTTGCAATGACTTGATACTTAAGCGATTGGTCGATTCCATTAACAGGTCCAGATTTTTTTTTGTATTGGCTGACGAAACAACCGATATATGTGTCAGGAACAATTGATTCTTTGTGCTCGGTACGTAAGTGGTGACTTTGCTATTGAAGAATCTTTTCTCCAGTTTGTACACATAACATATCTATCAGGCAAGAATTTGGCTTCAACAATTTTAAACAATTTATCGGACATTGGTATTGATGTTTCAAAAATGCGCGGTCAAGGATAAGATGGGGCCACAGCTATGAGTGGAAAATTGAATGGTGCCCAAGCCTATATTAGGGAAATTATTCCTACAGCTCTTTACGTTCACTGTGCAGCCCATAGTCTTAATTTGGCTGTCTCTAATTCATGCGATCTCTCGCCGGTTCGTAACTGCATGGGAACAATAGCTTCAGTTTACAATTTTTTCAATGCTCCAAAACGTTAAAACATTTTACGCAAATCTATCAACACGATTTCGTCAACAACAAAAGCTCAAAAACTTGTTCAAATTTGTGCCACCATATGGGTCGATCGACACGAGAGTGTCAGTGTCTTTTCAAATTTACAATTTGCTGTTGTAGAAGCTCTGACAGAAATTTCAACATGGCCAGACAGAGAAATTTTATCACGAGCTCTACAGTTGCTATCGACAATTAGGCAAAGTGAATTTTGCATTGCTGTCTTAGTTTTAAAAAAGATTTTTGGATACAGTGTTGCTTTGTGCAAAGTTACGCAAAAAAGGTCGATAAACCTTCTTGAGGCCGTCAACATTGCACATGATATTGCAAATGAATTGAAGTGTCTTAGGGAAAAAGCCGAAGATGAATTTCACCAGCTCTATATTTCTGCGCAAGAAACGGCCAAAACCCAAAATTTTATTTTAAAAACACCACGCCTTACTTCAATACAGACTAATCGATGCAATATTGCTGCTGAAACAGACGAAGGATATTTTAGAGTAGGAATTTTTATTCCATTTCTTGATAACTTTATTGTCACTCTCGAAGCACGATTTACTACCCACAAATCGATTACTGGTGGATTTCAGTGTTTAATTCCTGCTGATCCAACCATTGGACCAACTCCTCAACAAATTAAAAGTATTCAAGTTTTGGGAAGATTTTACAAAAATGATTTAACGAAATCCTCGGAAGAACTAGTACCTGAACTGATATTATGGTACAGGAAACTTTCTCGGTTAAACGTAGCAGAAAGACCAACTGATGCGTTGAGCAGCATCAAGGAATGCAGTTCCGATGCTTTTCCAAACATATTTACATTAATGACCATTTTGTTAACTCTTCCAGTGACAACATGCACTAATGAACGATCGTTTTCCACATTGCGCAGACTAAAAACGTACTTACGAAACACAACTGGCACCACTCGAATGAATGGACTTGCGTTGTTAAACATTTATAGGAACTACACGCCTTGCCCTGATGACGTAATTAACAGATTAAGTGAAAAAAACAGGCGTTTGAATATAAGCCTGTGAAAAAACTTTAAATATTTGTTAAGTAAGGTTATTTTTGTTCATTTGATTTTTCACCTTTTGTTCTCATCATTTATACGAGTTGCTTATGTTGCTTTTAGTTTGGAAAGTTTCTTGTCATATTTGAATTAAATTTGCCTACTCGCACATGCCTTTTCAATAGTTAGTTTTACGGTTTGGTAAAAAGAAATTTATGCTACTGCAAGATGTTCTTAAAAGCATAACACTTTGTTTTTAAATGTAGGCCTAATTTTTGAAGTTTTTGCCCATTACCAGGACCACTTAGAGCAATCGTTTTTTCGGTTCCAAAACCCCCCCCTTCACAAATTTCTGCGTACGCCACTGATAAATATATTACGCCTTCTGTATTTGTTGAAGTTTTACTTGCCTCTGATTCTACCAGAAGAACAAATGAATTTTAAACTAAGTAATATCCCTGGTAACAGTGTTTATATCAAGTGAGCTACTTAGTTGAAACCGATTTTTTTTATCGATCAAAATCCACGTCTATACATCTTACAAACGATACACAAGATGGATTAAGCATACCACTGCTGATAAAAAGCATAGTTGTGTAGATTTAAACATATGAAGAAATCGTAGTTCGAGTCGAGTTTATGACCAATTTGATATCCACGAGTTTCTGTAAACTTTTCTTGAATGATATTTTGGTAGATTTTTGACTTTATTAATCAATGAAAATTACTTTTTTATCTTCGCTTTATTTTGAATAATAAAAATACCAAAATTCAAGGTAAAATACAACCTGGCCTGTAACTTGGTTTTATCTTTGTAAGTAGAGGTCAGTATTAAAAGAAAAATTTTAATTTTTTATCTTGAATCACTTTTTCTTTGGATTTGAGTTAAGTCAAGATTTTTACAAGTGGACTAAAGTTTTTCAAAAAAAAAAACAAAATAAAAAAAATGGACTCTAGTGCAAGTCCGGAATCAGTCATGACAACTCTGATAAAAAGCAAACTAGAACAGCCAAAATTTATTTTTAAAACAAAAACACTCTTTGCATGAGCGTAAAATTCTACTGCTGGAAAACACAGGATAATAAATAAAAAAGTAAATTTCGAAGATTCACTGGAGCTCTAAGTGAACAACGCTGTTCTTGTTTAAAAACAGAAAATTATTTGATTTATTGTTTCTATTGTAAATCATTTAAAAGGCTCTTCATTCTTTAAAAAAAAAACAGAGCATTAACACAAGAGCCACAACGACATTCAGCTTATACAGAAAAAAGAATTCATTTAATAAGAATAATCCAGTTTATTTAAGCAAATAACGTTACAAGCGCTGTTTTAATACAGTAACAGAAGTTTAAAAGTTTAAAACAATAGACAGTACAAACTAACGAATCTTCACAATCATTGAAGAGGCAAAAAATTACCGCTTGGACGACTAAAACATGCCAGATAATGACACCATCTACCAGTTTAACTTGCAGTTTTTCATGATTAAATAAACGCTTTCAACTGAGCAAATTGTATCATACATAAACGTCTTAATAGTGTCACCGATTGAAAAAAAAAAGGGGTTAGTAGACCAAGCAGCGTGCAAGCTGGTAACTAACCATATCTTTACAAGAATTTTTCCGGATACAAATGCAATTTGATGTTACCGACAAATTTTAAGGTAAATGCATAATTATTGGATTAAAAAACAGGTGTGCGACAATTTAAAATAGAACAACCACAAAAAGTTTTTTGAAGTTGTTTTGTTTTGGTTAGTAATCCGATCGACAAAAACTACAACTTACTACTAAAATATTAATTGCTTGCTATGTTAAAGTTAATCAATTTTAAGGTTTGATTACTTGTTAAGTTAACTTTACCAAAACTTCTTACCAAGAAAGAAAAACGACTGTAACCAAAATACAATATGTACAATTTATACGAACACAGTTTACAAAGTTTCAACTGTTCGTAGCAGTAATTTTTACGATTTTTATTTATTCGATCTAACACGACGTTTATAGCAATTTCGATTTGACAAAATAAACTCGATTCTGCAAACTAAGTTAATAAAAACTAAAAAAAAAATGGTATAGCGAATCAAATTTTTGTCAACAAAAATACCAATAAGAACGATTTCAGCAAATCGCGACCGAATGCTAAAAAATCAAATTAAAAACAAACCGCAAATTTTTCTGTTGTTATGAGATAAATTAAACACAAGTTCTAAATGAAACCATTAAAATCCAAAAATATTAAATAAAAAATTGGAGGCCGCTATTACATTGCGTATTTCGAAGTCCATTCTTTAGCAGAAGCGGTATACTTTTTTCGATCTTGCTTGAAAATGCGCGCGATATCAGGAACAAGAGGATCGTCCGGATTAGGATCATTTAGGAGTGAACATATCGACAGTAAGACTATAAGAAATTGAATTCTTTTAGTTACTAACACAATGCAAGAGCTTACTTTGATACTTAGATTGGTTTAAATTTAATCCAAATAAATAGAGCGTTGACAAAATAACTATCTAAATTTGCTAAAAATATAGTCTTGGTTAAAAAGAAAATTTGTCGGTCGGTCAAAACAGACAGGGTGCTGGCAGCAGCTTGGCAACGCTGCAAAAGTGCCTTGTGACTTGTGAGTGGTTGCTGACGCAATGTTGAGAATAGACATTACGAAATCGTGACACGCTTGCGCGTATATAACGAGTACAATAAAAGCTTGATTTGTTTTGATAACACGTTAATATATATACGTAGATACTATACATAAACAGTTTATTACAATTCGCATTCGCCGTTCCTAAAAAAATTTGCGAATGCAGTAAAAGAAAAATTATGTTGAAGCTACTGAATATATTTAAAGTTCAGTAATATGGTTTTAAAACAATGCAGATACTAGATTTAGGCACATCTAAATTTACGCTCTTGACTAAAAGAGTGTCGCTTTTATTTTACCTTTGAGCTTTGTTTAGTATGTTGTTAAAGGGACCCATGAAAATGTACTGTATATGCATTAACCTAAGTTCGTTTGTGAGCATCATCAATCGACCTTTCTCGCTGGGAAATTCAGTCTTTTTAAAATTCGGTAATATTGTCGGCAGCGTTGTTTGATGGATAAGAGCACCGTGATGGATAGCGAATGTGATCGACATGGTCGGGGTTCAAAACCTACTCGCACCATTCTTTGCGTATGGGGAAAAACTACTTTTACGGAATTTTTACGTGCTTCGCAGTCTTAGAAAGCAGCTCTAAATAAACTTTAAAAAAACAATAAAAATTTCAACCGGACAGAAATATCTTTACATCTTTGGAAGTAGGCAGGGGGTAATTGCTTGACACTTGCCCTGTGAATAAGTGACTCCGACGCTTTTTTGCGAATCAGGAAGATAAATAGATCAAGAAATAAGTATTGGTTCTCTATCTATTTATCTTCCTGAAATATAAGTATTAATTAATTATTTCCCCAAGATTTGTGTGTGTATATCCGTGTTTACAGCACGTATATGTAAACAGGTTCCAATTGCTTTGGAAAGGATAGGTGACGCATTAATGACAGCAATTGCGCTGCAGTAAGTGCAGTAAGCGCATTTAGAAAACTAATAAAAATATCATTAAACATCTTTTCTTCCTTTAAATGATTTTTTGTTTTTAAATCGCTCGCTTGTTAACTTTTGAATATTCCTAATGTAGTCAGCTTATTGCATAACTATATAGAATTCCAGGTATAACAAAATCAAAATCGGACACTAAAAATTATACTATTTGTATCCAAAAATACTAAGAAGACGAGTGAAACCTGAAATAAACCTGTGCGATGCAAAAAACGTAAAGACCCGTTTCCCCTGCGAGCGTTGGCAGGGTTATTCTTTCTTTATTAATTTTTTACTTATCCCAACTCTTAAGCGTAAAAAAATCAATAAATAACGAATAATTCCACCAACGCTCGTAGGGGAAACGGGCCTTCAACCTTTTAGTTAGCAGCTCCTATAAAAGCATAATTATATAGCAACGAATGTACATTTTAAGGTTGTCTAGAGCTAAAACCTTCCAGAAAAGTGCATTGGGCCTTTTTTTCGGAAAAACCAAATAACCAAATGGGTTTGAACTAAATTAAAACAAAACCTTGTACGTTTTCAACCAATTATGACACAAAAACGACTGTAAATCATATTGGCAAACTGGTGAAAACCACGCAGAAAGAATTACAAACAATAATTATTTTAGCCTGCCTCGTGACCTTTAATACAATAGATAAAACTTTTTAAAAAGATGATTATTAGCCAAAAAAATAAATAAAAACTAATGATATCTAGGCAACGCCTTTGAGGTAAAGGAATACAGGGGAGTACGAAAATAGGTATAAAGTGATAAATTACTGGCCATGGAAAAATTTCCAATTTACTAGAAAGAATAAAACTTGAATAGACGTTTGGTGGTACAGAATTTGAAGATTGCGTGAAGTAAAAGATTTTTCTTCCCACAGCTTTTCATCTAACACTCTTTAGGAGAAATCGTCGGAATGAAGCGGAATTGAAACCGAACTGAGTTATAAAGGGGAAAGCAGAGTTCTCATTGGCTGAAAGAAGTTAGCCAATGAGAGAAAAGATTAAGAAATTTTCAAAGAGTAGACGAATTCTTTTTGCTTACACAGAAAGGGATTGAGAGATTTAATGAAAGTCGCTTCAAGAGCAGAAAGGTGAAAAGAAGAGCGACCTCGAGCGAGAATAGAAAATTTTTCGTTGCTGTAGTGAAGGGCGCATTAGACGTTGTCAAGAAGATGTTGACCAATGGAGGATTCGTGAAATTGTTGTGGGCGTGTGTTGGCCTTGCAAGAGCGGGAAAGACTTTGGCGGTTGGGTGAGGCAGGAGGATTGGCGATGGATCTAGGAACGTGTTGTTTAATTCGCTCTTCTAAACGTTGAGACGTGCGACCAACGTACCGACTATCGCAGTGGCACACAAACTGGTAAATAACATTACTGTGATGATGGGAAGGTAACACGTCTTTCTTAATCGCTGGTAAGAGCTGTCGGGTGTTAAAAATAACACGTGATTCGAGGGAGAAAAAGCAGCGTTTCACAGCAGACGTAATCTGCTTTTCAAACTTCATCGAGACATTTCCAATGCATGGGATGTGTAGGTAGACAGGGCACTTTTCTACTGTGTGAACCGGGTTAGAATTTAGTTGTTGAAGTTTTCGTTTGAAAGCCAAATTGATTACATGTTCCGGATAGCCATTTTCTAAAATAATTAAACGAATTTTGCCAAGCTCTGGGTCCAGTTTGCTTTTAGAACAAATCACAAAAGCTCTGTGAAAAAAGAAAGACAGCGGAAGGAGAAAAGGTAAATTTTCTGACTTCTTTTACAAAGCTCAGAAAGTCATTTCTTTTAAAAAGTCATAAATTTACCTTTTCTCCTTCCTCTGTCTTTCTTGGTTCTTTTGGTATTTCCAGTCTCTTCACCAATGTTCCGCTTGCTGAAACCATAGAAATCTGCGCTGACGCCCTTTACAATGATGACTCAATGGCGCCATCCTTTCCACGCAACATCTTTGTCGAATTAATGCAGCTAGCCACCTCCTCTGTGGAATTCAGCTTCAATAACAACATGCATCGAAAAATCGACGGCGTTGCTATGG